>JAQPPZ010017210.1:3125000-3750000 GCA_028583015.1 Wollemia nobilis | reverse complement strand
TTTTAAGGGGAGTCTCTATGTGGTTAGGCAATCCTTGGCAATTCTATCCACGTTCATCTTATAGGAATTTTTTCCATTTGTTTCGCTCTAATTCTTGGGTTTTGCTTCCTAGGATTGATATTGATGTCATCTTTCAGTTAACCTAACTCACATGTCAATTTGAATCCCAATTTCCTAGAGAGGTCACTTTAATTTTTGGGCCCCTTCTTATGTTTGAAGGATGGGCTTGAGGCCACAAAGATGGTAGAATACTTGTCTATAGTTGAGCCCCATAAGTTTTCACTAAAATGGTTCTAGTGTATTTTTTCACATTAAGGCTTGGCTTGGTTATCACCAAAATCAATCCTTGCACCCAAGGCACTATGAACCCCTAAAATGCACTTATTGTTGAGTGTGTCCAATTACTTGTACCTTGCTTGGGGTGCTAGTTCTAGAAAGTCTAGGTAGCATGAGACATAGCTCCTCCATATGATCTCTAGGATTTTTTACCAAGGCTAGCTCCTTGTCTAGGTGTAATATTTTATGCTTTTGCTCCTACACTAGCCTATCCTACTAGGTTCTTGCCAATAAAAATGGAAAATAAAGGAAAGCATAAGAATAAAATCTAACTAGCCTAAATTATGAGTGTTGATGCACCAAAGATTACAATTCCCATTCTACACATAAGTGGATGAATTAATACATGAATCAAACATGACATCACAATTGAACATGGTACCAGTCATCCATGGCTACAAATTGAGAGACTTCCTATGAAAGCCAAGACATATACTAGTCATAGCCCCCATAGAAAGATATATGAATATTCAAACTAGGATAAACACACTGGAATAGTCACAACTCATTGCCTTTATGTTAAAAGCACATTACATTCATGCATAATTTAAAGAGGCTTAGTGGCCTATACATGCGGTTGACCCAAGGCTTGAGTCTAGAATGATAAATAAAATAGAAAGAGGAGGAACCATTGCTTAAGGTTAAATACTAGACATGAAAATAATTCAACCTTATTTAGCCTTGAAGATGAATATTTATAAAATTACATTAGAATTCAAAATTCAAAATTCCCTCTAGAATGAGATATTTTAAGTGGGAAGTTGGTCCACTTTGGGTTGCAACTTTTGAGGTGTCCTACTATAAGAATTTTGGGAGGGCCTAGAGTCACCTCTGGATATAATCATCATAAATTTGGGTGACATCCTTGGAGGTATTGTCAGCCGATGTTCTTTCTATTTTTTGCAGGAATTTGAGCCTAAGCCACATATTTTCAAAATATTTACCTGGTTTTTCCTTGGTGTTGATTAGTTATTCTACTAGCCTCCAATTGGATCTGGTTACCGCTTTCATCATTTATCTCCATCTTTAGCTTCTAGTGACCAATATTTCTTGGTGTAGTGTGGTTCCTAGTGTTTGATTTTCATTCCAATTTGCCTTAATTTTTTCTCCTTTTTTGGACCATCGGGATACCAGGGCATATTTTACCTTAAGATTGACCTTGGGAATCTGGTTGTTGTCTTATAAGCGATTCTTTTATCTAGTTGATAATGGATCTATAATTTTTTGTTCTCTTGATTGAATATTTATGTTATGCGATAAGTAGGCAGAACCCTTAGACCTCTCATTTTTCTTGGCATTGGGTAGTGACCTCAATCTAAGTGCTTTTCTTTAGTGGTTCACAAGGGGTCTCCTACTTGTAAGAGAAGTAACCCAATAGCTTAATCCTTATCTATTGGGAACATAGTATAGGGGGTAACCCTAAGAAAATTTTGGCTTGAAAAATATGGAGGGGGACCTCTTGAAGGATGGCTAAGAATTGAGGGCTTGTGGACATCTTTTGTATAAAATTCTTTGCTTTATGGGGTTCCAAATAGATTGTTAGGATTTAGTTATCCTACCCTTGCTAAGGTACCTTGTGTTCTATTATGACAACTATTTTTCTCAAATAATTTTGTTGCCTCTAGGTATCTTAGTTTGTGATGCTTTCCTTAGATGTGCATGTGATGGCATATTTTTTAAAATTTACTTCTTATGATCCTTTGCCTAACTTTCCCCTCTATTTATGTGACTTACTTAACTATTAGTTTTGCAACTCTTAGTTTTCATCCATATTATTCTAAATGTCATGTATTTACACTATAAAACATATTTTCCACATGTTCTTTGTGTCAAGTATTCAACATGAGGCATATTCATTAAAACCTACAATATCTAGATCATATTGGCCTAAATTTCAACTACTTCCACCTATTAGTCATTTTGAACATGTGACTTGTATTCTGGAGCTGATGAATATCTATCCTTGGGAAATGGTGAGTTCCTATTACTATGAGAGAGTTTGTGCTATATCTAAGCATGGGAAACCTGCTGACTAATGGTAACTTGCTCATGAACTTGTCCCAACATCGACTTATGCTTGGATACCATAGGAGGAAGCCTATGAGCATTTTTTGTCAGATTGACATTGAGTCCATTTACCCCTATCATATGGTTTATTTGGGTCCCTTATTTATTTTACCAACAACATATTTTTTAATGGGCAGGGGTGGGAAAAATGTGTTCAAACAACAAGGCTGTATCCAGGACCATTCTTTGCATTACATCTAGGGGTTATAGGAATCCTTGTGGCACCACTTGGAAGTGTTATTTTTCTACAACATGAACCTAGACTTTGTCCTTTGTGGGCCTATTTGGATTTGAGTTAGACCATGAATAGGGCACTCAAGCTTACCCATAAGTGCTCCTATGGTAATATTTATTGATTCTAGTGGTCTTTCTTGCTTTTGAACCAATTCCTTGGTGATTTATTGGTGTTGTTTAGTTCTCCTTGTTGGTCTTCTAGGGGGATTATTGACTAAACTTGTATTTTATCATCTTATTTGATACCTACTCCATTATACCTAGTGTGGGGGTTATTTAAAAATGCTCATTCTAGTGGCCTAATTTTGAGACTTAGGATAACACTTGAGGTAAGACTTGAAGCAACTAGTTGTGGGGGTATGTCATAGCTGGGATGGCTATGACTAAGGGATGAATGTGTAAGGTACATGGGTCCTAGGCATAGTTATTTTTTGTAAATATGATGTCTTGTGCCAGGCTTTATAGTGGTGATTGTAAAAGGAGTGGGAAGGAGGTTCCAAGGTCAGGGGTTACAAAAGGTGATGATTGGCCTATGGATGAGAAATAGTGAGGATATGGGATATCAAGGATATGGGTAACTAGGGCTAACATTTTGGTTTGGACCAAATATTTCTCTAATTGGAAGACCATTTTGATAGGCTTTTTATAGGCTTTTGATAGGGTGTTTCCTCCTTTATATTCTACTATTATAGTAATATATGAATTGAGTGCTTTTATATAATAATCAAAATCCCTACCAAGAAGGGACCTGATCTCATTAGGTATCTTATGCCAAATATTATGGAATCTTGTGTTTAATTTGTCTATTGCTTCCATGGGGGCCATTTTATGGTGATTAATTGCTCAAGGAAGGATACCCTACTAGATTTTTTTCCATATTGGTACTTCAAAAGATCAAGAAATTATCCCCAAATATTGATGGAGTAAGGAGGAAGGACCATACACCAAAGAATTTTCTAGAAACCTGAGTGTATGTTTGGTTGATCAATCTTGTATAGATTACAAAGGTTTTAGAGATATTTTGTAGGGATAATCATGTCTTCTACCATTATACATGGTAAGGATATTATTTTCAAAACCAAAAATCTTCCCATGTTTCTAGTGGGGTTGGAAACCGTAAGTAAAACCCATCATTCCATGTTGATAGTTTTGGGTTGTCATCATATTTTTTGTGCATAAGGTGCAAGTTGATGGATCACTAGATATACTCTTTGTTGCTTCATATTTCCTTGTTCTATGGATTCACCAGGTGGGGAGTACTTTTACTTTTAAAGAAGAGGTTCCCATTGCCACCTCAACTTGGATTTTGAAAGGCACTTTCTTCAAGTTATTTTTTATGCAACGAAGTCACCGATGAATCTTCAAGGTGCTTCAATATGTAAAGTATTTAGGACTTCATTGAATTTTGATTAGGGGACAAATTTTAGCAATTAAAGTCCCATCAAGAATACTATTTTGAATTATTGGGGATTGAAATTGGTCCCTACACCTTGGATTCCATGACCCCTTGCAATGTAATTTTTGTCGAGTGTGTTTGGTGCCCTACACCTCGCTTGGGGTATAGTCCTAGGAAGTTCAAGGAGTGTGTGATGTGGCTCCTTCATATAACCTCCAATATTTTTTACCAAGGTTGGCTCCTTGTTTGGGTACAATCCTTGACACTCTTCCTCCTAGGTTCTTGCTAGGGAAAAGGGAAAAGAGAGGAAAGTAGAAGAATGCAATCTAACTAGCCTAAGCTATGGGTGGTGATGTGCCAAAGATTACAATTCCAAATTTGCATATTAGGGGGATGAATTAATATATGAATCAAACATGACAAAAAAATTGAACACGGTCCCAATCATGCATGGTAGTAAATTGAGAGACTTCTTGTGAAATCCAAGACAAATACTAGTCACAACCCCTATATAACTGTACATGAATACTCAGACTAGGACATAAATACTAGAATAGTTACAACTTATTATATTCATGTTAAAAGCACATTACATTAATACATAATTGAAAGAGGCTAGAAAACCTGTACATGCGATTGACCCAAGGTTTGAGTCCAAACTCATACAAAATCGAAAGAGGAGGAAAATTTGATCAACGTCAAATACTAGACATGACAACAATTCAACCTCCTTATTTGACCTTAAATATGAATATTTATAACATTTACATTAGAATTCAAAATTCCCTCCAAATTGCAACATTTTAAATGGGAGGTTGGTCTACTTTAGGTTGTTGCACTTGAGGTGTCATACTGTAATTATTTATGGCAGGTCTAAAATCGCCTCAAGATCTAATCATATTAAATATTGATTTGGGTCAATGATGTCATTTTTGGAGGTATCATCAACTAGCATCCTATCTATTTTTCATGGGGATTTTAGCTTGAGCCACATTATTACTAGTCTCTTTGCCTAGTTTTTACCATAGTGTTGATTAGTTTTTTTGCCAACCTCCAACCGAATTTGGTTACCACTTCCATCGTTTGATCTTCATATTTATATTTCGATGACCAGTATTTCTTGGTGTAGTGTGGTTCCTCGTGTTTGATTTTCATTTTGATTTTTCCTTATTTTTTCCTCTCCCTTTAAAGGTCATTGGGCTATTGGGGCGTCTTATACCTTAAGTTTGACCTTGGTGACCTGATTGATGCCTTATAAGTGATTATTTTGTCTATTTTGTGATGAATATGTTGTTGTTTGTTCTCTTGATTGATTTTTGATGCCTTGGGATTGTTTCTTCATCGGAGTTATCAGATTTTTTATAAGCTTTGTTTTTTTGTTTTGGCTCCTCTTCCCTCCTTTTTTACTTTTGTCATGGATTTTATGGGGAGTCTTTGGGTGGTTAGGCAATACTTGGAAAGTCTACCCACCCTCATCCTATAGGAATTGTACCTCTAATTTCCTTCCTCTTTGGTTCTTGGTTTGTGCTCCCTAGGTTTATTACTAATGTCATATTTCAATCAACCTAAGATGCATACACCTTTGTATCCCAATTTCGTAGAGAGGTCACTTTAATTATTTAGCCCCTTCTTTTATTTGAAGTATGGGATAAAGGCCATAGAGAGGGTGGTATCCTTTTTTGTAATTGAGCCCCCTTCAGTTATCACCAAAAGGGTTTTTGTTTCTTTTTTTGCGTTGGGGCTTGGCTTAGTTATCACTAGAAAGGCAGAGATTTTTTGCTTATCTCATCTAGGTGATTAACTTTACCTCATGGTATGGGGAACTTTAGGCTTATGAGTAGCTTTTAGTATAGACTCTTTTCTAGCATCTTCATTTCCTTCTTGGCATAAGCTATGTGATAAGTAGGCAGAATTCAGATCTCTCATTTTGCTTAGCATTGGGCAATGACCTCATCTCGAGTGTTTTTCTTTGGTAGGATCTACTTGATGTAGTGAGGAATTAATACATGATTTCTACTTGCTTTTATCATGATTCATATTTTTTAATATTAATTTATTTCTTTGCTTGATTCCTCTTTGTTTTTCCCATTTTATGCTGCTTCGATTCACTAAAAATTTGATGTATAAATAATTTGGATTATATGTGAACTAGTTTAGTAGAATTAAATTACAAGAAACAATGCACAACAATTTATCTTATACACCTTATCACTCCTATAGTAATATGATTATTTAAATCCTTTTAATGTGTTAGCATAAGCAAATATTAAAAAAAAATCTTCAAAGTATTTTTTTTTTAAATATTTTAAAAACACTAGATAAATTGCTATAGACGTGTCCTTATAACTTCTAAATAAAATGTAACTTATAACTTCTAAATAAAATGTAACTTATAACAATGTGTAATATTCAATTTTACTTTCTCCTTATAACTTCTATGTAGAAATATCAATTTCTTTTTATAAATGTATAACCTTTAAACAAATTCTATTGGATAAATATTTTAAACTACCTTATAACTACGGGGTTAAACACAATTTATTTTTCTTTTAAAAACATGAGAATAAATATTTAAACCCGCACCCTTGTAAAATTTTAACACTTACATGCACTATTTAATAGCTCCATTTTTTAATATGTAAAGTAAAATGGATAAAGCACTTTTAATTTGGAGGCATTTGTTTCTTTTTCACATTTACCAAGTAATGTTGCTCACTTCTACTTTTGAGGGCACTTCATATTCTCTAATTATTATGGCTCACATCCATTAAAAAACTTTAATACCCTTTATTCTTACAAATTCATCTTTAAAAACTTCAATATTCATTGAAAAACAATTTTCGCACAACTTTATCTTTAAAAATTTTAATGTAAAAATATTTAATTTATACCTTTGCATTCTTCTTTTGGTATTCAATTTTTGTGTTTGAATTTACATACATCTAAGTCTAGTATTGCATTCGAATTTTTAGGAGCATGATTTTGGATTTACATACATTTGAGTCTTGTATTGCATTCAAATTCATAGGAGCATATATTCTCTTTTCAATATGTAATATATCCAAATGTGTTTGAGTTTATGAAGAATGCAATGAAAAAAATGAATCTTTAAATCATTCTAGAAATGAAATAAATAAAAATTTGAGCCCTTCTAGAATGATTACACCTCACACTATGATATTCAAAGGTCATAGATTATCATACATGAATCCTAGGATGAATTTTTGTTATGTTAGACTGGTTCTATAATATTTTTCTCCTTTTCTCTAGTGTAGTTTAGGATGTTCTTCCATAATTTTTTTTTTTACTGCATCTAGACTAGTTCTATAGTCTTCTCCTTTTATTGATGTGGTTTAGGATGTTCTTCCAGAAAGTGAACTATAGTGAATCCCACTAACATTCAAGTACGATATGATTTGTCTCTTCTCCTTTAAAAAATGTCTAATATTTCTTTTAATATTAGACAATCCAGATTGTGGATTTCTCTCTCTTAAAAAACAAAACTTTTATAAAAAAGATGAACCATACCTTATTGTAACAACCAAACGATCCACTATAGGGATTTGTCCCAAATTAAAAAATTTTAAAAGAAAATTTTCAATAGTGTTGATTTACCTCTTTGGAATGATACACAAATTTAAAAATTGTCAAATGATCTCTACCAATTTGACAATTTTAAAATTTGTGTATCAATCCAAAGAGGTAAATCAACATTATTGAAAATTTTCTTTTAAACCCTCTCTATGGAATAAGAGGTTTCGAATTGCTTGGGCTACTTATATTGAACCTAAACAAAGTTTTTTTGCTTGGAGCCTCTTGCACCAGGGGTTTCTTGTTGGCAATAGGCTCAAGCATATGGGTGTTCATAATACCATTTGCCCAGTTTACGGACAGGTGGAAGATTTATTGCATGTTTTTTGGTTTTGTGATCGGGCTCAATCGGCTTGGGAGTGGCTTATTGAAATTTTTAGACCTTTTATGCAAGAGGATTTTACCTGGGTACATGCTATTACTTTTTCCTTCAACTTGGGTGTTGTTTGAAATATTTTTAGAATTGATACCCTGTTTTATCTTTGGAAGTCCCAAAATAGAGCTATTTTTTCTCAGTAAGATGTCGGGCATGTCTTATATGTTGCTATTAAAGATGCTATATTCTTTGATTGTTGGTTATAGATTCAAGTACAGGTTGAAAAAGTACATGTGGAGCTGTAATGCTTATGTACCCTCATGGATCATTGGAGGAATGCACCCTACACTATGAGTCGTGTGCCTCTTACTTCCCCTTCCAGGTCTCGATTGTCAATTCACCGGGAGATTCGTCATTGGTCACAACCCTCTGCTACTAGACACTAGTTCCAACCCCCTCCACAATGCAAATGTGGAGAATCTAAAGCTGGAGGTCCGTCTTGTCCAACCTCTGGTTGGGATGTTCGGTCTCCTGAGCAAGATGATGCCCCTAGTTGGGGTAAAATTGTACCAAATGCACAGACCTATACTGTTACTGCTGATAGATGGGGGGATTTAGGTTCTTCAACCGTTGGATGGACTTATGACCTTATGGAGGAAAACTTTAGGTCTTCCACTTGGTAGTGATTTCTCGGCTCCTTTCTTTCTGAATGCATATTTGACATTGTTTTGGTGGTTGTTATCTAGCTTTTTGTGGACTGTTTCTGACACTCTTGTGTACTCCTAACCACGGTGGTTAGTGTGTTGGTTTACAAGGTGTGCTAATCCCACCCACCCTTTTTTGTATTATTAGATATTATTTTATTAATATAATGGATTTTTCATCAAAAAAAAATGTCAAATGACCTTCAATAATATCAATTTACCTTTTTGGTATGACACTGTTACATACCAAACCTAGCCGTCGGCTAGGTATTCCACGTTTATTAAATTCATATATATAGATTAGTTTAGTACATTTCATCATCTTATTTTCTATTCTTTTACTGCGTTTCGCATAATTGCCTTCATGGCGGGGACGTGCCCTCCCTGAGTGGGGAAATATATCCTATTCGGTTTATTTTATTCACTGTGGATGTTTTTCTGTATTCTTCGCTATATTGCAATTGAAATTAAATTGAATTAAATTTAGGGAACAAGCTAGAGCGTTCCAAGTGGTATCAGTTTCCAAGCGAGCAGGCATGGTAGGCGTCATCAACCTTCACAGTGTGTGCCATAGCAATCTAAGCAAAGAAACGGTCCTTCACTGTCATATCTCGACATTTCGGCAAACACAGTAATCCTGTTCGAAAGCAAACGATAAAACAACGTGGCAATAAATTTTTTTGTTCCTCGACAGCGATCAACTCATGGCGTCTAGGGTTTCAAGCAAGGTTGGACAATGCATAAGGTGAGGGAAGGTGATCAAAATTCCCTTCATAGCACCAAAATCGTCGTACTCCATCTGCATATCCTTACGCAGCCGCGAGAGTATCAACCAATCAAAAAATGCGGAAAATAATTATCACACATCATCCTAAGGTACTTACCTTATAAAAAATTTTAAATTTTGTTTTGCACCATAACAGATATCCCACATTAGGAGGGCGAAGGAGCGCAAGGTAGTTTATAAGCAGAGGTGGGAAAATAATAAAGTGTGACTTCGATCACACGGCCCATCCACTCCCCATGCACGTATTTTCGCTTACTTGCCAGCTCCGACGGTTTACTTGAATGCTATGTGTCGTGTGTCATGTCTCGTGTCCGTTCTGTGTTGTCCTTCACATCACATGTCATGTCTCGTGTGTCGTCTTCGATCGGTCTTGTCCATAGTGGTCCATGGTTATTGATCAGTCTAGTGTCGTGTGGTATCGTTGTCTCGTGTCATCACTATCGTGTCTTATATATCGTCACAAAATTGCACGAAAGTTGTCAACAAAAGTTGTCAAGAAATTGTAACATAAGTTGTCAAAATTGCTATCAAAAGTTGCTGAAATTGTCCAAATTAAAAAAATTGTTGAAAGTTGCGGTCAAGGAGGCCACCCAAATTCAAATCTGCGTCGCAGTTGGCGCGACAGTTGAAGCGGAACACACATTTTTTTTTGGTACAATTCAAAAACAATATTGTTGGAGAGATTGAAGCCCAAATTTTTTTTGAAAGTGCATGACCAAACAGTGGACCAAAGGACCTGACGGTCGACTATCAAGCTCGGAGACGACCAATAACAATGCAAGAAGACCTCATCGAAGCCCAGGTACAAAAAATTCTCCTTCTCCTTTCAAAATTGGCAGTTATAATCCACATCATCCACTGGTAGACCCTATGGCTACTAACCCTCCCCCAACTCACGAAAACATCACACAAGGAGACTCAAGTAACTCGGCCATTACCACGGATGAAACTCTTCGACTCTTACTAGATGGTATGCGCGAAATTAATGTCAACCTAACTAAACTATTGAGCGCACAAAACTGACCTAATCCCAATACTAATCCCCAAAATCACTCCCATGAACAAAGGAATGAAGAAAATGACGACTAGGATGAAGATTGGGAGCAGCAAAGAGGCAATCAGGATAATTACGGGAATCGCTATCATAGACAGCGATATAACCAAGATCAGGAAAGGGATATGGGTTATCACCAACCGAGAGGCCCTAATAATTTTCCACGCATTGATATGCCCACTTTTGAGGGTCATGATCCTCGTGGTTGGATAGCCAAAATGGAAGGCATTCTCGACTTATACCAAATTAAGGATTTTGATAAAGTCCCTTTCGTTGCATCAAAATTAGGCACTGAGGCCTACCAATGGTTCGTATGGCTTAAGCGAGAGAAAGGAGCTACTATTAACTGGAAAAAATTCACTACCTATTTTTTAGAAAGATTTGATGAAGGAGCTACATCGTCATACACAATGAAGACTGTTATCTCTTAAACAAGAAGGATCGGTTAGTGAGTTCGTCTCGGAATTCACCAGTTTACTACCGTATACATTAGACCTCAGTCCCGACACAGTGGTAGGAGCTTTTCGCAATGGATTGAAAGAAAATATTAGGGTGGAGGTGGACATTCAAAATCCAACCTCGCTGAACGATTGTATAAGAATAGCCAAGCTGGTTGAGAAGAGAATTCAGTTGTATGCACGGCGTGAAACTTATAGTCGTCCTTCATATCGCAACAATTCCTTTCGTAGAAATGATCAACCATCAAGATACTTTTGCTATAAATGTCGCACTCATCATCCCAGGGAACAAGCATGTGCCCAAAAACAAAACTTTCATATTGAATGCGATCAATATGAAGGAGAAGAGGAAGAAACTTACCACCAAGAAGAACCTATGCAAGAAGAACTACCAAGTACTCTAGAAGAGAAGGAAGAGGATACAATGGCGATCTCCGTGCATGCCCTCATGGGGTTAACCACCCACCATACCATCAAGGTACCAAGATTTCTCCGCCAGAAAAAGGTGAATGTGCTAATTGATTTCGGCAGTACCCACAATTTTATCGACATCAAAACAGCAAAAGCTTTGAATTTATTCATTAACTCTTCCAACAAAGACAAATTCCAGGTTCTAGTAGCCAACGGGGTGAACGCTCAATGTGTTGGTAGAACATCTCAAGTTTCCATAAAAATGGGAACTTATACCTGGTTTGGATCCCTTTTCGTCATGAATTTAGGGAACTCTGATGTCATTTTGGGAGTTGAATGGTTGGAAACATTAGACACGGTTAGCTTCAATTTCAAAAAATTATTTGTGGAATGGAAGGAAAACGGATGAGTCATTCGCTTACAAGGCATTACTACTCCTCCATCACAAATGGTGAGCTCTCATAGTATGGAGAAGATGTTAAAAAAGGGTGGATATGGATTTATAGCTCAAATTAATTGTTTGGAAAAACAATCTCGAGCAACTTCGAATATTAATGCTCCAGATTTACGAGACATCGTAACAAATTACGAAGAGGTTTTCCAAGAACCTAAAGGATTACCACCTAAACGATCTCATGACCATGCCATCCATTTGATTCCAGGGAGTGTCCCACCTAACAGCCGTCCTTACCGCTATCCTCAACCACAAAAGATAGAAATCGAACAGATCGTTCAGGATCTGCTAGATCATGGAGTCATTCGTCACAGCACTAGCCCTTATTCCTCACCTGTAGTTCTGGCTCGACGAAAAGATAACTCTTGGCGTATGTGTCCTGATTTTCGTTCTCTCAATAAACTCACTATCAAGGACAAATTTCCTATCCCTGTCATAGATGACCTACTAGATGAGTTGCATGGTGCAAAATTTTTTTACAAAATTAGACCTTCGCTCGGGATTTCACCAAATCCGTGTCAGAGAAGAAGATATTCCCAAAACTGCTTTTCGTACTCATGAAGGTCATTACGAATTTTTGGTCATGCCTTTTGGTCTCACCAATGCACCATCCACATTCCAAAGTCTCATGAACCAAGTGTTTCGTCCACTCCTCCGTAAGTTTGTGTTAGTTTTTTTTGATGACATTCTCATATATAGCAAAACATGGAAGGATCATTTACATCATGTGGATAAAGCCCTTCACATTTTACACAAAGAAAAGTTATTTGTCAAACGTTCCAAATGTTCATTTGGTGTCCAAGAAGTCGAGTATCTTGGTCATATAGTTTCACACGAGGGCGTCAAAGTCGACCCCAATAAGATTAAGGCAATTCAAGAGTGGCCTTTACCTAAAACCATCAAGAAACTTCATGGTTTTTTGGGTCTCACGGGCTACTATCGCAAGTTTGTACAAAATTATGGTAAGATTGCAGCACCTCTCACAACACTCACAAAGAAGGATGCTTTTCGTTGGTCGGAAGAGGCCACTCAAGCCTTCGAAGCTCTTAAGGAGGCCATGTGTACAACTCCAGTTTTAGCAACTCCCAATTTTCACAAACCATTTATTATCGAATGTGATGCGTCAGGAACAGGAATTGGGGCTATATTAATGCAAGAAGGTCATCCGTTGGCATTTGAAAGTAAACAACTCTCGGGGAAAAATTTGGGAAGATCAACATACGAAAAAGAAATGTTGGCTATTCTTCACGCAGTAGAAAAATGGAGACACTACCTAATCAGTAGCCGCTTCATTATAAAAATAGATCATAGTAGTCTCAAACATTTTCTTGAGCAAAGGTTTTCCTATCCGAAACAAAATAAGTGGTTAACCAAACTATTGGGTTATGATTTTGTTATCGAATACAAGAAAGGGAAGGAAAATGTAGCCGTCGATGCGCTATCCAGGAAATATGAAGACGAAGTAGTCATTAACGCTATTTCAGGTCCTTGCTCCCAATGGGTGACTCAATTACAAGATGAATGGTTGTCCAATAGCGAAACTGCTCAGATAATTCAAGAATTATCTATAGGGTCCTCTAAACACCCTTTGTTCTCTTATGAAGATAAAATCCTCCGGAAGAAGAACCGCATTTACATTCCACACAATTCAGAACTCAAATCAAAGATCCTCGATGAATCACACGCTTCTCCATCAGCAGGACATTCAGGATTTTTGAAGACATATTTAAGGGTCAAACAATCATTTTGTTGGAAAGGATTAAAAGCCAAAGTCAAACAATGGGTAGCCGAATGCGAAGTTTGCCAACGCAATAAAGGAGAAACAGTCAAATCACCAGGGTTGTTACAACCATTACCCATCCCGGAGCGTCAGTGGGAACATATATCCATGGATTTTATTGAAGGTCTTCCTAAATCAGAAGGCAGGACAGTAATCTTCGTAGTCGTAGATCGGTTATCCAAATACGCTCATTTTCAGGCTTTACAACATCCTTTTTCCGCAAGCAAGGTGGCAAAGGTATTTATGGATTCAATCTTCAAATTACATGGTATGCCCAAAAATATTGTAAGTGATAGAGATCCCATCTTCACTAGTAACTTTTGGCGGGAATTATTTCGACTTAGTGGTACCAAATTGAATATGTCTTCGGCCTACCACCCACAAACAGATGGTCAAACAGAAGTAGTTAACAAATGTTTGGGTACATACTTAAGATGTTTCGCTCAAGATAAACAATACCAATGGAGCCAGTGGCTAGCATTGGCAGAATGGTGGTACAACACTTCTTACCATTACTCAATTAAGATGTCTCCCTTTGAAGCATTGTATGGCACCAAGCCTCCAATCGTCGCAGATTACGTACAAGGGTCATCCAAAGTAGCCAAAGTGGATGATTGGTTCCAACAAAGGCAGGCTACACTCACCATCCTCAAAGAGAATTTACTCCAAGCACAAAATCGTATGAAACAACAACAGGACTTGCACCGATCAGAGAGAACTTTTAATATAGGTGACTGGGTTTTTCTAAGGTTGCAACCCTACAAACAAGCATCGTTAAGGATAAAGTCCAGCCAAAAGTTGGCTCCACGATTCTATGGTCCTTACAAAATTGTCCGCCGCATTGGAGAAGTAGCCTATCAGTTAGAGCTACCCTTATCATCACGAATACACCCGGTATTTCATGTTTCGTGTCTCAAAAAAGTAATTGGTCAAAAAGTGCAAGGTCAATCAGAATTACCAGTGCTCGATGAGGAAGGACGCATATATCTCCAACCGAAAGAAATCTTACAACAAAGAGTACGAAGACTACGGTCATGCCAGATTCAAGAATTTCTCATCAAATGGCAAGACTTACCAGAGGAGGATGCCACATGGGAACTTGAAAGTATTTTCCAGACATTTCCAGCTTTGAGGACAAAGCTTTCCGAGGAGGGGAGTCATGTTACATACCAAACCTAGCCGTCGGCTAGGTATTCCATGTGTATTAAATTCATATATATAGATTAGTTAGTTTAGTACATTTCATCATCTTATTTTCTATTCTTTTACTACGTTTCGCATAATTGCCTTCACGACGGGGACGTGCCCTCCCTGAGTGGCGAAATATATCCTATTCGGTTTATTTTATTCACTATGGATGTTTTTCTGTATTCTCTGCTATATTGCAATTGAAAATAAATTGAATTAAATTTAGGGAACAAGTTAGAGTGTTCCAGACACATAAATTTAATAGGACATTGAATAACCTCTCTAGGATGGCACATCTCTTCAACCATGCTCAAGAAACTCTACTCTAATACCATATGTTGGTGAAAGAATATATTTCATTAAACTTGATACCATACTTTTTAGGTTACATTGTATATAAAATTTCTCATATCAGTCCCGTAAGGAGAGAATCATGCATAAACCATTAAAGGAATAAAATAATGAGAACTTATAACTAAATGAACCCATATGTTACATTCCCAACATTAACGATATGAAAGAGAGAAAATACAATAATAAATTAATTTTATGAGAAAAATACTTTATGAATTAATCCTAATATATTCTTATATATATATTCTTCCCAAACCATCAACAACATTACTTGTTTGAGCAAAAAGCAATGTTACTACCCTTATTTCTCAAGGGCTTGGCTTTAACGTCTACAATTTTTAAATTTTCAAATGATTGTGTGATCTCGCTAGGTCAAGAGTGCAATGTGAACAACTTCTCAAAATTTACATGATATTTCCTATCAATGAGATGACACTTTATAACCCATTAATCAAGACATGATACTTAGCTTGATTATGGGTAGTGTTCTCATCATCCACAATAACCCCATTTGATTGCATAACAATACCTACAAGGTCATTCAAGATATATGTAGTCATTGTCAAACTTGATGAACATTCCTCATTCATGTACAATGTTAAAGAGACAATCATCTTGTTCAAGTATTATTCAAGTTTAAAATTAAAGTTAATCAATAATTATAAACTAACTCAAAAACAAGCTGGAAATAATAGCTGGTATGCATATTGTACTTACTCTTTAAGTTTGGTGTAAAGAAAAAAGACATAGTTGAAGCCCTAAGTAACATGCACACAATGGCAAGATGCATTACAAAAGCTCTTAACTATGAAAGGTCAATAAAATCACCAAGATTCAACATGATCTTTTTGAGCAAGCTTTTCAAGTTCTATTTATTTCTAAAAAAACTAATATAAAAAATGGTAATAAATTTTATCTAGCAATAACTACAATAGAATCTTTCCTTACACCAAGATATAAATATTTACTCTGTAAAATGCAAGTTGTTGAGATTCTATTGAATTAACCTTATGATTTTTGAACAATTATATTTTAAATAAAATTATAGTTATCAAAGAACGACTTCTCTAAAACAGACAACAATAAACGAAGAGCAACTAATTTATCATCTAAAAAAAATGTTGGATTAAAAAGAACAACATACAACATTTTTATTTTGTTATCAGATGGGTATTCACCCTTACACTTTTACTACTATAACCCACATAAATCAAAGTAGCCAATGCAACTAAGTGAGCATAAAGAAGAAGCATTTCTAAACTATGATGCGAATGAAATTTTAACCTCTATTATTTATTGTGATGAGTTTTGGCCTCTTTATTATTCATTGTAATACAAGGCCACCCTACTCACAATTTATTAATTTTATTATTTCATGCTTGATATGATCTACTCATAAAGTTACAAATGAAATAAGGTCTATGCTAGGATAATTTGAGAGGAAGAATTAGTCGGTACTATCTTAAGTGCATTATTTTTTCTAATGATTAAAGTATCTAGTTCATCATTTGGTAAGAAGAACAAAGGATATTAGTTTTTTTTGATAAATTGAAGGTGGTTTTGGAAAATTACTCATTACATGCAAAGTGAGTATTATTTGGTCAAAGATATCAAATTTTCATCTTGATAAAATAAATTATAATAAGGAAAGAGAATATAATATAAACAAAAAATCAAAGCATTAAAAAATCAGCCAATCATTCATGCAACTAGTGATTCAATTTAGAGAGTAATTACTCAAAATAAGCTAAATGTAGAGGAGCTTTATACCTTGTATTTTGGATACACAAGTGATCAATTACATAGGATATGATACCTATCTATAAAAACATGGCGTTTTGAATATGCCAATTGGGAAGAGAAGTAGATTTTGCCATAATTTATTCACACTAACCTCCAAATTAGTAATCTAGTGTTAGTTGTGCAATGTTGTATAGTCTATATTAAATTTCTATTTATTCTTTTAAACTAATCAAATTTAAAAGTTCAATTTTTTTCTAATAAATTGTACATGTCATTATCAATGTCTTTAACAATATTTTTATCTTTTAATCATGATAGTTGATAATGATGTTTGTATGTTGCACTAAATTCTCATATAAGCTATATGAAGACAAATAAATTGTTCTTGGTCTATGATTCTTTGGTAATAGCTTTGTGCTTGTTTGTGATTTTTAGGTTTAGCCTTCGTGCTTAGTTCACAAGCCAAAACCTTCAAGTTTGGTCTATTAATTATTAGGCCACAATATTTGTTTTTGGTCCACGAATTAAAATGTCATACCATTTGCAATTGGCCCATGGACCATGTATTATTAGGTTATGGGCTTCATACTTGGTCCATGATCATTAAGCCATAGCCTTAATTATTTTTTATGTTTATTTATTTTTTAACATGGTGGAATCGGTAGTTGTCATGAATCCGAGCAGGATATCCAACTTTTATGGGCGCCATAGTATTCTGCATTGTTCTCCTCGAAAGCCACCACATAGATCTTCGCGCAGTCTGCCCCTATAACCGCCATGCCACAATCATTTTAAACCTTTTACGCCACTGAAAACACCATGAAAGGGACAAGCGTTCAATCCAGTGAGACCCGAGATTTGAACCTTGGACCTCCACCCCCCTTATGGGGTTTGGATGAACCAATTGGTCTAAACCTCGGACCTATTTTTTCATGTTTATTAGACTATAGTATCATTCTCGATCCATGAGTATTGGACTAGAATCTCTATGCCTAGTTCATACATAAGCTAAAACATAGTGAACTCCTAAGTTAAATTAGATGTTTTGTCAACATCAAACCGATCTTGTCAAAAATTCTAGAAAGATAAAATAAATTTTAAAATTGATGCAATCCATTAATTATACTCTTGGCAAAAGAACCTTGACAAATCCCCAAATATTATTTTTTTAATTAAAAAACCCTATTCTATAATGAGTTATCATGGACTACTATTATTCTTAGGAAAACACTAAGAAAATATACTTCATAAGGAGGATGAAAGAAAAAGTTCTGACAATAATCCAATCTACTCAAAGTACTCAAAAAATGAGACCTAGGATGAATTTGGATTTGAAACAATAACTTCTAGCTATGAAAAATTCTAGATTTGTCAATTTTTTTTAGTGGAAGTTAGAACTTGATCTTACTATACTCCTAATATAATGGCATTGTACATTTATTTTTAGGTTTTAGCATTGTACATATAAAGACAAGTTAGGAAGAAACAAGGTTGATAAGTTATGTCTACATGCATTGCCATTACACAAAGTAGTCTTATTGATGTCTTGGAAACATATAATACATGGGTAAACATGGAATGCATTAAATTTACAATATGATTCTAGATAAAACTATAATTCACTTAATTCATCGATCAATATTAAGATGTATTAATCATAAGTTAAAAACTATGGAGAGTGTGGTTCTATTATAAGGCAATAGGTGAGACTAGGAAAAGGTATGACATTTTCTATATTTTGGAGTAAAGTCATAAAAATTTCATAATAATTAATGTAACTTCTACAAAGAGCTAAACATGTAAATTATATATAAATTGATCATATTTTATTTAAATGATCTTGCAATTGCACAAAAATTTAATTTATTAAATTATTTTGTGGAAAAGAAAATATGTTATTTCATTAAAATTTCATCTATTGTTACAACATATATATTATAAATATCTCTTAGGCTACAAAAATGGTCTTCCAATGTGGAATCCCTAGTCAATATAGTCTCTGGAATTCCTGCTTTCTTTGACCACCTCAAGAGGGGTGGGCTTGTGTACCACTGCTGGTTGAGTAGAGTCTCCAAGCCTACACAACCAAATTGTTGGCAATTTTGGGTTTGAAATCCTAGCTCCTTGTCTATGAGTTGTCATTGATGTCAAAAGGAAATGGCATTAATGTTAAGAGGATGTGTTGGCTTCAAAGGTGAAAGATTCCAAGAGAATATTTTTAAGAGAATCCGGAGAGATTCCATTGGATAAGGTTTTTGGATAGGGTTTTTATTAAAACCAAGTTAAATGGTTTTTATTAAAACCAATGGAGGTTCTCTTTATTATTTAATTATTATTTAAAAGGTTTTAATTAATTAATTATTTAATTAATTAAGGGAGAAATTATTTTTAAATTATTAAAAATATTTAAAGGTTTTTAAACCTTTTTTATTCTTAATTTATTAAAATTAATTAAGGGTTTTTAAACCCTTTAGAAAGCAATTTCGATTAAATTCGAAATTACGTTTCTCTGTCGTCGACGTGTTCTAAAGTCCACGATTGGACTATAAATATGGGAAGGATCCTAAGGTTTAACTCCTCTTGAGAATTTCGAATGCATTAATTTTTGGCTGCGATCGATGCTCTGTTGAAGCCGCGGAAGAAGAGAGCTCGCGTTTGAAAAACTTACAAAGTGTTTGTTCGTTGAAGTGGTAGGAAGTCTGTCTTAGACTTCGTTAGCCCCTTGTGGGCTAGTGGCAACATAGGCTGCATTTGGGCTTTGCATAGGCGGAGGTCTGCGTTTCAATTCCCGCGGAGGGAGTTGTGCATGGATTAAGTCACGTTTTTGTTAAAACGTATTTTGTGCCACGTTTTTTAGATTCGTCAAAGGTAGCCATTCCGTGATTTTCAGATTCGTCAAGGGCAGCCATTCCACGATTTTTGGATTCTTCAAGGGCAGCCATTCTAAGGTGTGATTAATTTCTTGATATAATTTTTTGGCTTTGTTTAGCATTGTTTAAAAGACATAGGAGACATAAGGGGATATTTCTTTGGTTGTATTTTTGAGATTAGTCTTTTGCTATGCTAAAGTTTAAAATGGAGATATAAAGTGTAAGTTTTGGTTGTTGTGTTTTTGGCTTCTTTGGTGGTTGTTTTCAAAAGAAGAGAAGCTAAAAGGTGTACTAAGGAAAGTTTTTATATATGCTCATTTATCTTGGTTCTAACCCTAACTTGGTTGGAAGTTTGAGGGTTGTGTGTGGTGACAACTTTAAGGATCAATTTTCTTCTACTCCAATAAGGTATGGACACATTCTTCTTATGAGTATGATTGGTGTATGTTTTCTGAAATAAGGTTGGAGTGAAAAGGTTTTCAACTAGGTTTTCTTTGATTGGGTGTAAATCCTATTTTCTGGTTTATTGAAGACTATTTATGCATTATTATCCTTAAGGAGAGTTTTTTGATGAATGCATAATTTCTGGTTTGAGATAGTGGAAGCTTTGTGCACTAGGGTTTGTATTTGTGAGTCAAGCTACTTGCATTGAGTTGGTGGAACCCTTGGTTGGCTGTTTTGAGTTTGATGGTTGAGTTGCTTCCATAGAGGTTTTTTGATCAAGTTATTGCTTTACTTGATTCATGATATTGGGCTTACTCCATTGAGTTGATTTGAGTAAGTTATTCTTTGCATTTGGTGATATTGTGTTGGTGGTTGTTTTGTTCAAATATCTTTGGAGGGAAAATGATTTCTACTTGTTTCCTTTTCTTGTGATGATTGGTTGAATGCTTCAAGGTTAATGTTGATTTGAATGATGTTGGTTAAACCTTGTATATAAGCATTGTTTTTAAAGCCCTAATTGGTTGAGAAAAGATATTTGTTGTGGAAAGAACATGAGTAGCATTGTTATATGAGATATTACATGTTTGGCAATTGTTGGGTTATGTTTCATGTTCTTGAGAAAAGCATACTACATCTATCTTATTCTTTTGAGATTGAGATTGAGTTGAGATTGATATTGGGAGTCAAGTATAGATCATATTGAGTCTCTAACAATTCTCTTTACGTTTCTATGAGATTTGAGATTGAGTTGAAGATTGATATTGAGAGTTAAATATAGAACATATTGAGTCTCTAACAATTCTCTTTATGTTTCTATGAGATTTGAGATTGAGATTGGGAGTTAAGTATAGAACATATTGAGTCTCTAACAATTATCTTTATGCTTCTATGAGGTTGATGAATCACATTGGGTCTCTAACAATTCTCTTTGTGGGTTCATGCTAAGCAAGTTTTTTCTTGGTGAACTTGTGAGCTGTTTTGGACAGGTTTTGTTGGGGACTTGTGAGCAGGTTTTGAACAGGTTCCGTTGGGGACTTGTGAGCAGGTTTTGGATAGGTTTCGGTGGGGACTTATGAGCAGATTTGGACAGGTCCTAGCAGAGGACTTGTGAGCTGAGTTTTTGATAGTTTTATCAGAGAACTTGAGAACAGAGGTGCATTGGTTCTTTGAGAAGAACCTGAGGACAGATTTGACAAGTCTTTGAGAAGGCTTGTGTGCAGAGGATTTATTTGTTCAAGAGTTGGAAAAATTTGATAGATAGAAGAAGACTTGTACTAGACCGACTGACTGTGTTTGGTACAGGTTGCTGAGCTACTGTGGATGTGATCATAGAAAGCAGATGTCTCTTAGGCTAAGCATTGAGGACAGGAGGTCTTCGATGGAAAGGAGTTCCACGTGCTGGCAAGAGGTAGAGGCAATTGATCTTCTGAGGGATCATTTCCAAAGTAGACGGGAAGGTATCTCCTTTGAGCAGAGGCTCATAAATTCAGATTGGGGGAAGGTGTCTCCTTTGGGCCAAGGCTCATAAACTTTGTAATTGGGAAGGTTTCCCAAAGAACTTTGAGATAAATTTTAGAGAAAATTTTTGTGGACGTAGCCCAACCATTCTGGGTGAACCACATTAAAATTGGTGTCACTTTGTGGATGATTTTGTGCATTGCTTTGATATTTCTTTGGGTATATTGCTTTACTGTTTTGAAGTATAAAGGAAAAAGTAAAAAGAGGTCTTATACTGTTCACCCCTCCCTCTCAGTATAAGCTTGTGTTCTTCACAAATCACTAGTTAGTAGCACATATTGGGTCCACCTAAGTTAGACCCAAACTTATAAATGAGGTAAACCAAGTAAATTAAATTGATGCAATAAACAAAACTCAAAACAAGCTAAAACATAGTATACCTTCTTTACTCACATTTGTATCTGATATGCTATATATGGCTGACTGTAACCTAGTTCTGATAGAAACCATCCCTGTTAGGATAATTTTAACTATAAATTATCCCTATCTGGATGGTTTATATTGTGTTGAATTTGGTGGAAATTCCTTCGATGGAGGCCTTTAGTAGGTTTTCAAGTAGCTCTACTCTAAATATGGTGACTACTAGAATATCCTGTAACCTGTTCATAAAATAAGGACATGCAACAAGAGGCACAAAAAGCTATCCATGGTGCTAACACAAGTAAAAATGGATTCTCTCAAAGCATACAAGTGGAGGCTGGAGTAATTTTAATAGAGTTTCTCTGAGCATCTCTCCCATTCATACAAATGAAAGGAAAAGGAGGGCTATTCATAATTTTTTTCCAAGGGTGAAGGGGGTGGTGAGGTGGAGGTGAGGTTGCATGGGTGCACTGTGATTCATTAATATTTTTGGGATGGAGGAAGTACTCACCCCACCCACATTCATTAAATGAGTATGGGTGAACCATAACCCATTAATTCATATGGATGGAGAAAGTCTTCACCCCATCTATGTATGTTGAATGAGCATGGGGATGTGGAGAGTAGGGGGTAAGGTAGAATAGAATGGTAAGGTAGACTAGGATGATGTGTACCTAGGATAGCTGAGTGGGATGATCCCATGGTGACCATGGAGTAGGTGTAATATGGGGATTAATGGGTAAAATGTGCTAAGGTGGGTAAATTAAGATAATAATACAAAATAATTGGATTTTTGGAGTATTTTGTAAAACAATTTAAATATTAACACTACACCAAGGATAACATGTGTCTACATTTATCCCTTTTGGTACTATAGTGTGTGTAGACATGATGCAATGTAAAAATACATGGTACAATATGGGTGGTTGACTATGACAAGAATGGATTGACATTGGATAACAATGGTTGATCACAACCTTAAACGTGTTTCAATGAGAGTTGAGGGAAGAGACATAAGGTTGTCTCAAATCCTGAACAATGTATAATGCCCCAATTATGGAAGGGACAAATACACTTGCAATTTTTTTGAGATATATTTTTGGGTTCACTTGATTTAGTAAGTTGACCAACCATATATATGTAGCCTCATGTTGCTTTGATTGATTAGATAAGTGGGCTTAAGTTGCCACCTTGATGAAGTGAGTGTGTGAGTAACCATACACCATTGACATAAAGCCTACTAAATTTAGATTAGATTAGAGTTTGAATTGAGAGAAGAAGAGGAGGAGGAGGGGAAATTTTCTTTTGCCCCAGTAGAGGAGGGCTAGTGATAGTCTCAAGTAAAGTTCCTGGATAAACATGATTCCAAGATTGAGTGTTTAGATATTGGACATGTTCAAGGTGGAATTGATGGGTAATATATTCCACCTCAAGTGTTGAATTTATGGGTGAAAAAGCATAACATAAAAACGAAGCACTTGACCGAAGATTGTTGCATAATAATAAAGTGGGAAGGGTTACACAAGGTAGGCTAAATATCTTGAGAAATAGAAACTGTACAGTCGACCAAAAACCATAAAAATGATGACAACCATACAAATGGTGAAGAACCGTATGAATGGTGGTAGGGATGATATACATAGATGAAAGGAAGAGAGGAAGAGGACCATATGATAGATATGATGGATAGAAGATGAATGGAGAGACTCCAAGAGATTGTTAACAATGATTCTATTTTTGGTGTGGCAGATTGGCCATTATTTGTAAAGCATTTTTAATGAGATAAGGAGGATGTATGATGTATGTATGATGTATCCCTAGGGGTAGTTTTAAGGTAGCCCTATAGATATTTATGATGATTATGATGATACACCACTAATTTTGTATTGATATGTGTGGATGATGATTTGTACATAATGGATATTGTACGTATTTTTATTTTTTATGATTTATGGATGTATGTGATTAGGTAGACATGACATGTTAGATGATACAAATTCAATATGCCTATATGATGGATAATGGTTTCTATATTGATTTATATTATTTTGAGACTCATATGTGTTATTTTAATCATTTTTTGGGTGCTTGTGTATGAATTTCAGAATAAAAAAATGGTTTAATTAATCAATGATAATTTAACAGTCACTATACATATATTAATATAACATAAGACAAGATAATAAGCAATGAACACAATGGATATAATGTTAATAATGACAATGGGGAGACTAGTAGGGATAACCATGAACCTAATACTAAGGAAAACTGAACATAAGAAACAAGATGAATGAACATTAAAAAATAACATGAGGATATAGACATTAAGACAAAATATAATGGATAATTTGCTAGCCAAATAAATAATGAACAACGACAAATAACACGAATCAATAATTAAGGCATATGTACAGTGAATGGAGGCTAGCCAAGATTGTTAGCTTTCTATATAAATTAACTCATTGAAAGCTTTATCCATGATCAAGTATAAATTAAATATATGCAATTAATCAAACTAACAATGAAACTCAATATTGAAATAATAAAAATATCTCACAAATATAACACAATATCAAAATATTACAATAATGATATTGATTGATTACATTGATTGGAGAGATATCTCCAATATATAATTTTACATGACTTTTTAGTACTTTTACTATTGCTTTCCTCAAACATCCAAGAGATGCATCCTTTCATATTCCTCTCATAAAGACAAAACTCTCATCTTGCCACATATCAATGTGACTCTTCATTCTCTCTTGACACCTTGCACTTTCTCTCACACATACATTATATAAAATATAAATCATCTACCAAACTATTATTTGCAAGGAGGGGAAATAATGTAATACTTCCAACACCCCTCCCTATATTACATTATTTGGTAGAAAGGATTTTTGCCTTCATTCTTTGATTCTTCTTTCTCTTCATTATTCAACTTTGATTTTGACATGGTTGGATATATGCAATCTTTGTTAGGTCTTCCTTTATAAATTATATTTGGTTATCTTTAGATCAATGTATGAGTTACCTCTAGGTCTCTATCTATGGGTCACTACCTCTGAATTTGCCTCTGGGTCACTCCCTCTAGGTCTCTACCTCTTGGTCACTACCTCTGGGTCACTCCTAGTGGATCACTACCTTTGGGTCACTACCTCTAGAACTCTACCTCTGGGTCACCTCTAGATTATCATTATCTCTAGGTCATCCACTAGAATATTCATAAGACCATCATATTTGTAGGATCATCACTACAAATGCTTTCACTATAGGCCATCTTCCAAGCTATGCTTGGGTCATAATCATTTATTTCTTTATGATAAGACTGACAATATTCTTAGCAAAATTTGATCATACTTGGTTTTCTTCTATAGAAACCATACAATATTCCTTTTATCTTATCTCATTCATTCATGTTTATCCATCCACAATTCATTTTTAATCTATAGTATTTCTTTTCTTTTTGTAGATAAAATATTTGTGAATGATTATGTCCTCACAAATTTCACAACTATGGAGATTCTAATATTTCTCTAACTTGTGTCCATATCTACCACAATGATTACATATTTTCTCTATTACAAAATTCATTTTCCCATTTGGTCCTTCATTGTTACTGATTCTATCAATCTTTATCACTAATTTGATGTCATTGTTTATTGTCACAAACTTAGTTCCTTATTCCTTGTTGCTTGTATGTCCTATATATCCAAGACCTTCGCATTTTGGTCTTATATTTGGTATAATTGGATCTTTCATTTCTTGTCCATGTTTTCCCAAACCTATGTCTTTATATCCCATTTTTATTAACAATTTTGAACCAATTCCTTTAGTATACCTTTCAAAATAACCAAAAATATCATCATACTGATCTCTATCAATATCAACACAACTTTGAGCATCACTATCTCTGTCATAATTTGAATCCATGTCATCATCAATTTTGATAGCATAAGATTTTTTTGAACAATCATGAACTGTATTCAAATCCTTTGTGTCACATGTAGCATCTATTTTTGTAACAAGTTCTATCTTTGTCATGAATTTTAAGTCACAAGTATCATTGCTTGCATCACAAATTTTATTTTTATTTTGATGAGGATCACAACATGCATCTTTCTCCTTTTTATGAAGATCATAAGTATCACAACATGCATCTATCATCATGGGATTTAAATCATTTGTATCACAACAAACATCTTTCATCATTGGTTTGTTCTCTAATTCTTCAACCTTTCCTTGCTTTCTTATCTTGGAAACATTTAGAGTGATTATTCCCTTGTAGATTGTTTTCCATAGACTAACAAGTATAGTAACAAATTTTTCATAACAATCATTAGCATCATTAAGTATACTTTGCATGCATTGTTGAAGTATTGAAAATTCTCTTTTTTTGCTTCACTGGTAATATCAACAAGCTTATTCTTCAAATTATTAGTCATTTCCTCTTGTTTTCTATTCTTACCTTTGAGAACTTCATTAGAAAGTAATGCCATATACATTATATTTCCTATATCATTAGGTAATGTGAAAAAACTTTTAGAGTCTTCAACTGCTTCATCAAGTTTTGAACTTAGATAATTTCCTAGCATTGAAAATTTTTCATCTTTGGCTTCTCTCATGATTGATTGTAAGATTCTCTTTTCCTTCATTGATGTATCCTTTTGTCCTTCAATTTTTGCTATCATGTATTGAGTACAATATTTTAAATTTTGCAACATTTTCTTAGTTTCTTCTAGTGAGTCATCTTGAATGTATATTTGTTCTTCTTGAAAATATAAGTTTTCTACTTCAATTATTTTTGACAACTCATGTTTTTGTATTTCTATTTTTGATCTTATATTTTTCTTTTCACTTATTTTTTCTTTGTCATGTTCCTTTGAATTCAATAACCTTATAACTCCCTAAAGTTTAGAAACTAACAAATATGAATTTTGCAATTTTAAATGTTTCCTAAATTTTAAGTCGAACTCCTTTTGACTTCCTAATTATTAATTTGCATAAATTCAATATGTATATTTCTTCAAAAAATAAATATTAAATACTAGTAAACCTTATAATTCTAGTTTTATTAACCTCCTTATTTCTTCATTTAACAAAATTAATCAATTAATTATCTCATGTATCTCTCCAGTAATAAAGTTTCTCAATTAAATCAATTATCTAATCCACAATTCAACTTTATAACCCCAAAACCTTATAACTCCAAAAAAAAATGAAATCTTAGTAAATATTCAGATTTGCAAAATATGCCTTTGTTTGTGTCTATTCACTTCATATGCTACCATCCTGACTTCGGTCTCCATGTTGTCACTCTGTCGTGGTCTCTTTGTGCTACCTTAAACGCTACATGGAAGGTATTGTAACTTATGTTGTTTGGTGATTGACTTCCAAACATTCACAATTATCAAGTAATGCTCCAAAACATTTCACTCATATGTTTCATATTTTCTAACCACTCCAAGACATTCCAAATTTTTAAAAACTTTAGATTTTCACTTTCTTTCCCAAGCAATTTTGCTAGGCATAATTTAGAATTATTTGTGCTCTCTTCTCCTGGTATGGTTGATTGTTGCTTTCCCTATAACGTTGCTTTCACCTGTTGGTTTCTTCTCAAGCTGAAGATTGCTTATACTTCAAACCCTTTTGTTGATATCTCCTCGAACATTGATTACTCAGATCTATAGGCTATACTTTAATCAAATCATCACTACTTTATTATCCCAAGGCCAATCAGAGGTACCATTCACTTATCAATGCTCTATCTCTCTGACTCTATTTTGGCATTGCTTGAGTGCTTGATTTATTTTCTAATTAAGGCTTTGTCGTCACTGATTTTTTGCTAGCCTTTATAAAATTTTCTCGTTATAAATTCTAGCATGTGACTTTCAAAGGTTACAATTTGGGTCCACCATTTTTTGAACTTGTTGTTCACTAATTGTTATTCTTTAGGTGTGGGCCTTACAATTCTTCTTTTGGATCCACTATCTTCGAGTTTGTTGCACATTAAATTCATTCTCCAAGTCCATCATCTTCTATGGGCTTGCACCAAAATGCAAAGATTATTTTCCTTGCATTAAATCGCTCACCTAAAATAGCACAAAAAAAAGAAATTATAATCTTTGTGTTAATTGGTTTCCCAACAACCAGTTTTCTATCACGGTTCAACGTACTATGATTTGCATCTTTCATTGGCATATTAAATTTGGGTAAGTCTCAATTACTTGCTATCAAGCCTTACTTTCTTTCACATGCACTATGTTTTTACTTCTATAATTCAATGTTTAATTCTCCAACCATTATCATGTAAGCCTTGCAATCGTAACATGTTATTTAATCCATTGTTCACACCAATTATTTACCCAAAAATAAATCACACATATCTAAAATAATGTGCCTTTCTTAATAAATCAAATTGTAAAATTTTACCTTTCCTTGGGTGCCACTGAGTCAGAAAAATTCATAGGTATTTACATTTACTAGATGTTATCTATACCGTTTTAGACCAAACAGTTCACTTTCCACAATACACCAAATATTTTGTACGATGCTTCAACAATTTTGTCTTTGAATTCCTCCTCGAGTTTCACCTTTCTAAGTTATTTTTTCTATTTTTTGCTCTCTCAGGTCTTTCAACTACGTTCATATTCAAGACTCATAACTCTACATTATTTTTTCTCGACATAATCCTCTAGCTCAAGTTCCAAAAAATAGTGTTTGACTTCCATGTTCATCCTTTACAAATATTTAGAGCTCCAACCATTGACTCTTTGATGTATCTCTTCTAGCAATAATCCAGTAACTTCTCCAATAGTCATCCAATAAATTTCCTTTTATCTTCAATATTCTTCCAATTCGTTCAACAATCTTCTTCTATCTTCACAATATTCTCCTTCAAATTCTTCTCATAAATATTCTACAAGATGACACTTGAACCAAGTGGCTATAATACCATTGTTAGCTTTCCAGATAAATTAACTCATAGAAAGCTTTATCCAAGATCAAGTATAAATAAAATATATACCATTAATAAAACTAACAATGAAACTCAATATTGGAATAATAGCAATATCTCACAAATAAAATGCAATATCAATATATTACAAGAATGATATTGATTGATTACATTGATTGGATAGATATCTCCAATATATAATTTTACATGACTTTTTAGTACTCTTACTATTACTTTTCTCAAACATCCAGGAGATTAATCCTTTCATATTCTTCGCATAAAGACAAAACTCTCATCTTGCCACATATCAATGTGACTCTTCATTCTTTCTTGACACCTTACACTTTCTACCTTCTCTATATAAGGCACTTTTTTAAATAATTTATATAAATAGAATGATATCTCATACATTATATAAAATATAAACCATCTACCAAACCATTATTTACAAGCGGATCAAATAATATAATACTTCCAATAAAGATGTAGTTTGCCCATATATCCTAGGGTTTTTGGATGCTAGAAGAATCTTAGAAAAGTCAAACATATAGTTTTAATAATTAAACTCATATAATGGTCAGTCAATATCCCATAGAAATATAGACCATCCCAAATAATATCAAGGCTATCATGGACTGAAGTGTGTGTAAGGATATTTATTTATCATCTTGATTAAGGTTGCACTAGTAAATTATGAACTCAAGCCAACATAAACTAGCTCATCCATGAGCGTTCAAAGGTTTGTACAAAAGGTCATTAATTTTATCAAACATGTTGTCACTCGAAAGGTATACTCTACTTCCAATCAGGCATCTATAGCCTTGATGGAGGTTAGCCTCATAATCATTCAATGTAGATCCACTACCAACCAAGCATCTATAGCCTCGGTGGAGGTTCCTGTAATACCTAAGGGGACAAAGGAGAAGTGTATTGGGCCCCATCCTTATTCTTTGGATATTTTTTTTTTGGAACTTACATTTGGATCCTTAGGTTTGGATTATGTGAATGATAGGATGAGTGAGAAAAAATTTTGCTTTATGGTAAGACTACTCATGGCATCGTCTTCCCTAAACTCAAAATTTAATTAAAGTGTGATATGTGATTGGTCCAAGAAAGAACTCAAGTTAGTCAAGGGAAGCCTAAAATCTCCTTAGAACACAACGATGTTTGATAAAGGTTGATTGGATCAACTAGGAATGGTTGAATAATAAAAAAGACTTCTATTTAAAGCAACCTAAATTATGGAACAAGACATCATGACAGTTGGGATAATTAACGCATGCTTATAGAAATTTTTTGGAAGAAATAAAGTTTGTGTGCAACATGGTTGACAAGACAACATGACATATGACAAAACACTACATTTAGACAAATGATAGTGAGATATGAAATACGAGAAAAAAATGCAACACATATAGATGGGAATAATATGTACAACATGTATATATGATTAATTAATTATGCCAATCATTATTGGAGAACACATATTTGCACATACAAAAGGTGATCAAATTAGCACATGATGAGTTGGGATTTATTTATGTACAAATATGATGAGTCAAAAAAGGTGAATATATAGAACGAGTGCCCAGATTTTTGTGGTTTCTAATGAAATTAATTAGGCATCAAGATGGTCAAAACTGAGTGAATGAAAGGGTCCACACGATTAATTGGATAACCAATATTGCTAGAAAAATTATAATTTGACATTTGGGGGTGATTGATGATTTTTTTTCATTTGAAAAACTTTGAGGGTCAAATTTTTAGGGACACCCCTTGATTAGACGATGTCAAGAATTTGTTTTTAAAAGGGGACTATATTTTAATGATGTCTATGAAATATGATGAGATAAGAGCTCAAATGATTGGTGGTATCAACATGAATAGATTAGAAGTGATAAATTTTGAGGGAGGGCCAACTCCCCCATACACAAATTTGGTTAATTAGGCAAGTAGACAATGGGAATAACAACACCTATACATAGGGGCGTATCTCGAGGATGGCCAAAATATTTAATGGACTTGATGTGATGAGGGGAGAAATCAACATTATGTACAACATACTACCCTAGACTATGACTAGATAAATGTACAGACACATGGGGCATCCCGTGACTTACTTGCCTTTTGGGAGACCCCTAATTTTCCAGGTTGGGAGGGGAATATGGAATGTAAGGAGAAGAGGATTATGGTGGTGGTTTGAAAATTTTAGAAAGTAAGAAAAGGATAAGGATGAGAAGTGTTGGGCTAGGAATGTTGTAAAGAAGAATGAGAATAAGAAGAATATTTAAGAAGAGGAGAATGAGGAGGAAAAGAAGGTTGAGTAATGAGAAGAATGAGGAGAAAATGAAGGTTGAGGAGGGGAAGAAGAAGCAACATGCATCCCCAATAGAAGAGGATTATGAGGAGGGAAATGCAAAAAAGAAGTAGGATTTGGAGTGGACTCTTGATGCAGAGTGGGAGAATGAAATTTTATTTGAGGAATGGATGAAGTGGGATGAGAAGCAAACTTAGCTCATGGATCAAGAAATGGAAGAGGGTTAGGAAAGTAAATGCAGGTGACATCCAAGGGGTATGATTCTCCAAGAAATAAGTGGGGTTTGAAGAAGGGGGATGATAAGGGTCAATTTGATGAAATTATCTTAAATCATAAACAATGTAAGATGCCCCAATTATGGAAGGGATGAATATCCTTGAATTTTTTCTTTGATAAAGTTTTGAGTTCACTTGATTGAGCAAGCTGATAAACCATATATATGTATCCTCATGTTATTTCAATCAATTAGATAGTGGGCTTAAGTTGCCACCTTGATGAAGTGAGTGTGTAGCCATATAATATTGGCATGAAGTATACTAAATTTAGATTGAATTAGAGTTTTATTTCAAAGAATAAGAAGAGGTGGAGAAATTTTATCTTTTTCCCAGTAGAGGAGGGCTAATGATAGTCTCAGGCAAAGTTCTTGGACAAATGTGATTCTAGTATTGAGTGTTTGGCTATTGGACGTGTTCAAGATAGAAGATAAATGTTAAATAAAACAAGGGCAATGGACATAGTGATCATGGCTTGGGGTATGAGAGGAGTATCAAGAATGGACAAGACATATGTGGTGTGAGGGTTGGTAGATGGGTGAAGGGAGACAACACCTAGGATTGGTAGATGAGTGAAGGGAGACAAACATGATTCTAGGATTGAGTGTTTGGATATTGGACATGTTCAAGATAGAAGATAAATGTTAGAGGAAATAGGAGCAATGGACATAGTGCTCATGGATTTGGGTATGAGAGGAGGATTGAGAATGGATAGGATATATGCAGTGTAAGGGTTGGTATATGGATGAAGGGAGACAACACCTACATCTTGTAGTGGAGGGATGGTTTAAAATTGGATAAAAGGAGTAAAGGATCAGTTAGAAACATGGAGTGGGGCAATAAGACTCGAGATGAGTCAAACAATGCAGTATAGGACAAGAGGGATTAATGGAAACTAAGAGAATCGAGGGGCAATGATTGATTGACATAGGAGGAGAAAGATTTAAATATGCCAAGCTAAAAGTATATAGTGGTTGGGTGCGAGGAGTATGAAATAATACTCTCACTAGGGCTCTCAAGTAGAATAGTGTGGATGGCCTAGTTCATTAGATCCTAATCATAGTACGAAGGCCCATGATGACCCACATTAGCTGAATATGGGGCATGAAAGATATTAAATAAGCAAGCAAGCAAGGGGGATTGGTGTTTCCTTTAGACATGCAGGAGGATTATTTTAAGAAGGATGGGGTATCCTAAAGAGATCCATGGGATGACACTCTTGTACTCTAGCTTGACCTCTGGTTATGACCATAAGGAGGATAGCGATAGAGTGAGAGGTGATGAAAATAAAATATGTGGTTTCTCTTTTTTATTTTTCTTTGCTTTTTTATTTGTTTGAACAAGTACCTAACTAAGAAAATAAACAAGTAAGCATACAACAAACAATTAAAGTGAAGGGTTTTGATGTGATTTTATGTTGTTTGGTTTGGTGTTGCTTTTGTTCTGATTTTGGTTATTTTGATAGGTTTTATTTTTAGTTTTTTGTGAACTACCCCTAAAATATATAAAATATGGATGGGTGAGATCTAAGGGTATGTCTATGCACGCTCCTTGATATACTCAAGAGTACATGGAGAGATTTAATGTGCATAAATAGTCAAAAGTTGCCTAAGGTAGGGGTGGCTTGGGTAATCTAAAAGGAAAAATACCTCTAATATCCCTATTAGGGGACGTAAGAGGTAATATTGTATAAACCTGCTTGAGAATAGTCATCCTTCGCTTCACCCTTGGGTAGGCTCTATAAAATTAATAGTTGTGCACTCACATTTTCTATAGCCCTATAAGCATGGGCTCTAGCCTAGACCACCTCAAGATAATCCCAAGGGTATTCAATTTCTCAATGATAAAATCTAGGAAACTATGCATAGGTAACTAGGGTGTCTAGGGGGCCAATCGATGGTTGCTGATGAAATCTAACGTCGTTGATCTATTTTTAAAAGTGCATGCATAAGTGACTAAACTATGTATTTTTTTATATTTTAACTATGATGCACAAACAAGAGCTAACCTAGGAATGACAATGAAAAGTTCTTATTTTTCTAAGCTAAATGCGATAAATCAAATTCTAAAATAGGAATGGTAATGTTCTACCTAGAATGAGATGAAACAAATCTATCCTAGGAAATGAAAATACAATTTTCTTTAAGCAAAGGACAAGAAATTGAAACCTATACTAGGAAAGTAAAGTGCAATTTTACTAACCTAAGAATGCAAGAAAGTAAAATCTAGAGTAATCAAGCAAATGCAGTTTTTGGAAATAAAATTTAAACTAAGAAAGTAATGACAAGTTCCTAATATAACAAGCAAGCAAAAAAAACTAAAGTAGTGGACAAGAAAGGAAATCCTATTCTAAAGTGCAATAAGAAAATTCTACTCTAATGAAAGCAAAATATGATTTTAAGAAAACAAACTACACTAGTGAAAGCAAATTACAATAAAAAAAAAGCAAATCTACTCTAATGAAAACAATTAACAAAACAAGTAAACCTACTTTAACGAAAGGAACATGTGAAATAGGAAAGCAAATAATATTAAAGCAAAACATATTCTAGTGTAACCTATGAAAAAAAGTGAAATGCATAATATAAAATCTTAATCTAAGAAAGTTTTATTATTTTAGAAAGTAAAATTCCTAGAGCAACAAACCTATGCTATGAAAGCAATTTTTTTTCAACACAAATTAAATTTCCAAACTCAATGCTATTACGTAATTTGACCTAGAATTGAAGTAATAAGAACCTACCTGAGGTCCAATGCTCTCTGGATTTTGTATGGGATTGTTGCATAGGTTCTATTTTCTTAAAACTCGCTTGTAGTAGAAATTGTTCTTGTCTTGATGATTTATAGCAGAAACTATCAATGTTTTGATGATTTACAACAAAAACCATCCTTATATTGATATTTTATGTTGGGAGAGACTTATGGTCTCTCTCTTTGTTGGGGTTTGTTTTTTGCTACAGAGGATCAATTTTTGTGGTTTTTCCTACAAAAACCAAAGAACAAAAATGTTAGAATTTGAAAGAAATACAAAAAGCAAGTAATCCTAACTAGTTAAACACTAAGAGCAATTTGAAACAACTATTCTAATGAAGACCAATCTAAAATAATAAAATACCAATTTTACAGTGAAATAAGCTAGATGAACTAAATTTTGGAGTGATAGGTGAGAAGGGATACCTTTGAATACCTCTAAACGTGATGTGTTGGCCTAAGGAGACACTTGGCATGTGAAAATGATAAATGATAATTAGGCAAAGGAATATTACCTTATAGATACCTAAAACTACTATGGTCATTGTGAAAAATTGGTTACATGATAGGATGGATCTCAGTTTTGAGTTTAACAAAAATTATCCATGTCTAGACGATTTTAGAAATCGTCGAGTTTTGGATAGTTTTGACTATAAACCATTTAGGTTTGAATGGTTCTGGAAAAAGGATTTTTCTTTTAAACTAGCCTTAGTGGGTCCTGATTTGGATGGACTATGATGGACTTCGGACCTACAAACATAGACAAAAAATATATAAAGTGAGTAAAATGGGCTAAAAAGCTAACAAAAACACACAAGGCAAAAGTGAGAGAAATGGTGATAAAAACCAAAATTTTACAACCTATAAACCATGTTTACCTATGTGTAGTGTGGTATAGGGTTATGCATAATGGGTTGGTGCCAAAATATATTTATAATAATGAGGTAAATCAGTTTCAAAGTCGAGGTGAATAGTGTCCAAAGTCATGTAGAAGACATGGCGAATTGCACTTTTTTCACCAAAAAATATAACAATGCAGTGAATTTATCTTAATATTTGACAAAAATTGTAAATATTTTAAATAAATAGTAAAATTCTATCGACAATTTTAGATTGGGCTATAATGTGAAGCTATAGGTAGCATAAAACTATCGATATTTGCAAACTACTGGTAGTTGCAAACTACCAATAGTTGTAAACTATCGTAGCTGCAAATAGAAAATTATAAATATTTTTAAACTACTACCAGTTGTAAACTATCAATAGCTATAAAATATCAATAGTTGCATACTACTGGTAGTTGTAAACTACTGGTATTTACAAACTATCAGCAACTACAAACTATCGATAGGTGTAAACTATCGGTAGCTACAAACTATTAATAGTTGTAAACTACCAAAAGTTGCATACTACTAGCACCTGCATACTACCCATTTAACGATCACCTTTCGACAATATTGCCACATGTCAGCACTAAATTTATTCAGGGACACATGTCAACATTTCTTGCAAGGAAAAGTCTATAAAATAGCAATAACCCTCACCATTTCAACTTTATGCAAACCCTTCTAGAGCCTTAGAAAGCCTTCCTCCTCAGAGCCTTTGAAACTTATAGAAACCATTTGAAACCATTACATCTATTGCAGCAATGGCCACCTCACCCACCATTTCTACATCAAAACTTACATTCAAAAACCTTGTTTGCCCATTAATATCTGAGGTTCTCACAATGCCAGGTTACGATGCTACATGGGTAACAAATTCGAGCCTTCTAGGGTTAGTATCAATGCCCCAATTCAACACCGACAATAATTTGCTGCTTAAAATTATTAGATGTTACAACCATGATGGCTCGATCTTCAACATTGACATCGACAACAAGACTCTCTCCTTCACTATCAACCCTACGGACGTCCAAATATTGATAGGGCTCCCCCACAAGGATTGTCCATCCATCACATCAAAGTTTTCTTTAACCGATGAAGATAAAATATACTTGGAGACAAGCTTCAATCTCTCATCAAACTTGTTGTCAGGTAAGTTTCCTTTCCCAAATCTTCTGAGTCTCATCTTCATTACTTTTATGTAATTTATTAATTTTATGTTATATTTTTTTTAGTTCATTCAAATCCTTCTAGGAGGGGCCTCTAGTTTTCACATGTCACCAACCAGTTTCTTCGTGTGGTGATCGAGTTCTTCCAAGCACGTATTATTTTGTAGGGGAGGTCAATTGACATTCCAATGTGGGGGTTGGCGTATTTGGTGCATTGTTTAGTGCACAAAAAATTTGATTGGTCAACATATATTTCCAATAAAATTAAATATGATCTCAACAACGCCCACTCAAACAATGGGGCAGTTGTTCCCACATCCAATTTTCTTCTTGCTTTTTTTATGAATCATACTATAATCTAAGATTACCTCTCCACACAAAATTGAGGATAATTGGCTTGATAGATGAAGAGGTGCAGGTAAAATGTAAATTTTTATTAACATAATTCTTGTTATTTTAAAATAGTGTTTATTTGATACTTATTTAATCTTTACTTAAATGCAAAAAAGGGCAACCTCTTCTTCTTCTAAAAGAGAGGCTACAATGAGGGGAATTCTACTAGAGGCCACAAGAGATTCTGACACTCAGTTAGAGCAAGAACAACCACTCATAAGATCTCACAAATGCTTAAGGTCTTCTACATCCCCTCTTCCTCATCCTACTTCATCAATTACACCTAAAGTGCACATTGATCTCGAAGAAGTTAGCCAACCCTCGAGAGGTAATGTGACACTTACAAATGTTTCAGTGTAGTTTATTTCATTAGGTTAATTTTATTGATAGCTTCATTTAATATTTTTTTGTTATGTTTTTAAGGCAACATGATGCACACCCTTCAGAATCTTCATCCGATATAATCAGTTAAACTACATTGGTTGCTATATAGAAAATTGATTTTAGTTCTTCATTTTTAACAAAATTTCATAATATTTTTTTATTTTTTGTAGGAGCACCGGTTCGATCAGCTTCTCACACACAGTGAATGATGCCACCACCACCTCCATCATGACCACAACCGATGAGGGTTCAACAATGTATGCATGGGAAGCAATTATTTTCTACTAGGAGTTGGGGAATAACACGTACACAAACATTTTCAAATCTTCCAAATATTTTGATTGGAATGTCTAGTCTACATGGTTTATCAGAATTGGATAATCCTCATCTTGAACAGGATTATCTTTTTCAAGGTAGTAGGCCTGAGTTTTTTAAAGCAATCGATGTGCTTCATGATACACAATAACAGATAGAAGCATAGGAACCTAAAGAAGTAGTGATAACTATTGGGAGCTCTTCCCCTCCACAAGAAATCATTGATGTTGGTCCTCTTTTGATGACCAAAATTTGAAATTTCCACCAAATATTCTATTGGTCGATAATTGTGAGGCCAACATAAAAGATATTCTATTGGCTGACATCTCTGGGTTGAGAGATTGGGAGTATCGGGCAAAAATTTTAATTCAGGAGCTAAACGCCCGATACAAAATTTTTCTCAAAGAGACCATATTTTTCATTGGTTGAACAAGAACCAGAAAAGCTTGGTGCTTTGTTAGATCAAGCTCAATCTGGAAATGTAATGACCACTAGTGTATATAATGATGAAATTTTAAATATTCTTTTAAATAGGTTGGAGAATCTAAATGTCGAAGCCCAGGCATATTATAATCAATGGGCTATTGATAAGAAGAAGGTTAAAGTTGCAGAGGTTGGCAAAGTAGTTGTTGATGTAAGTTCTACTAATTTTGTGTTTATTAATTTATTTATTTTTATAACAATTTGTAACTAATATATTACAATTTATCTATTTTGCAGTCCAATTTTGAAAATTTGAAGAAACAGGTTGAGAGCCTCAATGTTTATTTGAACACTACCAAGGAAAATCTATACAAAGTGATACAATTGAAGGAATGCTTAGCTTACACCATTAGAGAGAATAATGCATTCAAGAAGATTATCATTTTGCATAATTTAGATCCTGATATATTGCTGAAGGAAAAGGAAAAATAAATATCTTCAACATCTAAAGAAGATCTTGCCAAAGAGGAAAGGGCATTGATCTCAAGTTTGCAGATAGTGCAAGAGAGCCTTATTAGAGCTAGTGCACTACCACCAGATGTTGTTGATCAGAGTAATGTGCAAAGTGAGCTTGATCCAACAATAGTCACAACATCTGATACTCCTTTAGAGATAGGATCTGCTTTAGGCCACATAGTGTAATATTGTGAAACTGAGTTAAAAGTTCACTATTTTTGTAAAATGCGATGTAATGAAATATTATTTGAATTAATGAAAAAATATTTTGCAAATATTTGTCATACAATTTTAGATAATTGTTTTGTTTTATATATTTTTGTAAGAGCTATGAAACCATTTACCAAGAGCACATTTGATTTTTGTAAAAAGTTCACTATTTTGGTAAAATGTGATGTAATGAAATATTATTCAAATTAATGAATTATTTTTTTGCAAATATGTGTCATACAATTTTAGGTAATTGTTTTGTTTTATATCTTTGTACAAATTCAAACTTGTGCCAATATAGTTACCATATTTCAAAATCAAATGTTTACAACATAAATCAAATCTATCAAATATAACATAAAATTTTCTTAAAAAGTCTATGATATCATTTATAAAATTTGACACACAAATAATAATATGGAACAAAAAAAATTATCAACATATTTTGTTTATAAAATCAAGAATGCAAAAATAAGTTAACAAAATCCTTGAAAAAATTATAGTGGAGGAAGTTGAAACAAACACTTATCAGTTTGTCCAAAATCAGTTGTTTGCATAGTTGATCCTTGTGTTTCTAAAATATGATCAATGCAAGTATCTTTATCTTCATTATCATGAATATTTGTGATACCTCTTCTATCTGCTAGGGATTTCCAATATGCCAAAGCTCTATCATATGGATACTTGTCCAGTTCATAAGATGAGACATATATTCTCAGATAATTTTCTAAATTTTTATCCAATCTGTTATGAACTTTAGATTTCACAAAATATAAAGCACTAAAAACCCTTTCATCTTCTACTGATCCCAAAATCATTGTTTGGCATAATTCATATAAGCAAAAATATTCACTCATTGTATATTGTAAAACACTGCTTGGATACAATTTCTTCCACAAAATTGTTATAGAACCCGGTTCATTCGGATTAGTCAAATGGAAAATTTGATCCACCATTGTTGATCCAAAATAGGATGATTGATTTGTCAAAAGGTCTTTATTGAGAATACCATTGATCTCGATACCATTGACCTCCACACGTTTAGTAAAATGTTTAATAATTGTACCCATATAGTTTATGAACAATTTACTTGTAATATTGCAATCAGTACCAAGATCCCAAAACATGGGGTTAACCACAGCCATGGCCTCAAGCAACTCATCTCTTTGAAAATGGTCTCTTATTTCTCTTGTCAAGGTTTCTGCTATTTTTCTCAATTTAATCCTTGTATTCTGCAGAACTACATCAAATCTGCTATATGTTATGGGCATTTGTTCAACATCATCTGTAACTATTCCCGATTGCCTTTCAAAACAATATAATTTTATCTACCTTCCATGAACATTAATGCAAATATTATCGTTGATATTGAACTTCAAAAAACTGTTTGGATTATCGATGTTTGTTAAATTTCTCCAATCTTCAAACAATGGATCCATAAAATTTTTGCCAGACAAGTATAAATTATCGATACGCATACATATTTGTTTTCTAATCCTGATGAAATCAACAATATAAATGGATCTTTCTTGCACAAGTTTTGTCAAAGTATTCATTTCATGCAACATTGGAAGAATACCACATAAAGTGAGCAGAGTTTCCAAGTTTGTCATTCGGTATAACAAGTCCTTTGCCTTATCAACTACCCTTCGATTATCATACATAAACCCTACTAAGGATTGATATTCTTTGAAAACTCTAGATGTAGGTTGAAATAGTGAAATCCACCTCGTATCCACATATTTTAACAATTTTTTGCCTTCAGTAACTCCTAGTGCAAAGAATTGAAACTCTGCAAACCTTTTTGGACTGCACAAAAAATAAGCATGTACTTCACGAACGAGTTCTTCCACTCTAGCAACATTTTCAAATGTGCTCACAATTTTGTATGCAAGATTCATTCTATGAGCCATGCAATGAATGGGGATCAAATATGGGGTAATTGATGTTTGAAGTCGAACACAAAGCCCATTTCTGTGACCTTGCATTATAGCAACACCATCAGCTCCGATACATATTAACTTACTAGCTATTGTTGTATCATCCATTCCCACAATATCCTTTAAGCTTCTTACAACAACATTATAAAGGTTTTTCACATTACAATTATCGACCATCTTATGTAATGCTAGCAAATGAGGTTGCCTTAAATGATCCTCAAATGTGTAAACATGCATGCATATCCAAGATGTGTTGTCAACAACAGTTACTTCATCAATTGAAAGTGAAATGAATTTAGCATTTTTAACCTTCTCTCTCAGGTCCTCCTTCTCAACTAAAGATAGATATTTTACCATTTTCCAACCACTACGATCTGACCAATGGGCACTAGGAAGATTTTGCACATCAGCTAGTTGAAAGAGATGCTTAAAATCAATAAAATCAGACATTGGTCTACCCTTTTTAAGAATAGTATATACGACAACAAACTACAAACTTTTTGAAACTAAAGTGGTTTTATGAATTTTTTGAAATTTTGCTGGAATCGTTCCACCATTTTGAACAATTATTTTTTGTTGTTTCATCTCTTTGTCATAGTCTTGTGCATATCTGACATGTATGCATTCAGAAGCATCCTTCCACCTTATTGTTTTCTTAGTTGTTCCATCACTTTCTTTTACTATCACATAAACTTTCCCACAATGTTTTTCTATTGTATCCAACTTAAGTTGCATCTTATGATCCTTCCCTAGTTTCCAACTACAAATAATGCATCTACATTCTGTTGGAGTATCATTACTATTCTCAGGCTGCATCGGTTCAATAAATAGATATTTTGATGACCATTCTAGCTGAAATGTCCTTCCAATAGTCCACTTGGTTAACTTTCTACGTTTAGGTTTTTGAGAAGAAGATTCCCCAGAAGTTGGTATTTGGTCAAAATGGTCATTTTATTTTTTGGTTGGTGTGTCGATTTCTGGATTCTCTTCAAGTTGTTGCATGTCATTGTTAAGAAAATTTTCATGTTGAGGTATCTCATGCTCGAGAATATCTTCAAGTGGAGGCATGTCAAGGTCAATTGGGTATTCTGCAAAAAAAGGTGTTCTATATCATTGTTTGATATTACTTACAAAAGTTACTATTGAGTAGCTAAAATAGGTATGTGTTGTTGTTGTGCTTGCACAACATGCCCCAGTCTGGACTGGGGACCCACTAAAATTTTTGGTTTTAATCTCAATTTTTTTTTGTTTGCATTAGGATTTTAAATTTTGCTTATGTCATTTTTGAAAGTTGCTTGCATCAAGGTGTTGAAATTGCTTGCTTAGAGCATTTTGAAATGGATTGCATTGAAAATTTTGAATTTTGGCTCTTCAAGGACATTATTGTGGATTAATATTTCAGAATATTGATTTTCAAAGGTTTATCCTAAAGTTAAAAATTAATTAAATTCAATTTTTAGGGTTCTTTGATTTTCACTATCCTGCCTTCTTTTTTATGTAAATTTGAAATTGTCATATATTTTGAATGAAAAATCTGTTTTAGGTGATTCTAATCCTGGTGGGAATATTGTGAAATTATCTTTTCAATGGTGTCAAAGTTGTAGAATTTCAAGTGTGAAATGTTTTTCAAAAATAGCAGTTTTCATCTGCAGCCCTGAAACTTCTAAGTGAAATATCTCGTGATATATAATGAATTTTTGAGTTCTGTCAGAGTACCCATTTGGCTCTTTTAGACTTCTGAAAAGTTTTTTTTTTTAATTTCAAGCACTTTAATTTTTACCATAAATTTACACCTTACGTTTTTCTCTTCGGGGCATTTAGAATTTATTTCCAAGCGTTAAAAATCATTACTAGGTAGGGAAAATCCTGTGCAGGCCTTTAGAGTGCAAAATGTAGAGGGGCAGAAGCTTTAGAACCAATGTATAATACCGAACGAAAAATTGCTAAGTGTTAGTGGAGGGCAGAAAAATGGGATATCACCGCACCCCGATGAAGTCTTAAAGTTCCGCCCAACTTGAAGAAAATAAAAGAAAAAATTGCCAAGTATGGAAGCTCACGTGAAAAATTTGGTCCCAACTATTTCTCCACCGCTCTCAAAGTTTTGCCCAAGCAAAAGAGGTCACATGGGCAAATATTTGGGCGATCTCAAGGTCGGCCATAAAACCCCACCTTAGCGTGGGCATAAATTTAAGGAGGTCGTGAGGGTGGAACAATCCCAAAATGCCACTTCCTGAAACCTCACCCACACTCAACAAAGGAAAGAGCCACGGGCGAAAACATTGGCATTGGCCAAATAAAATGGCATCTCAAAACCCCGCCCAACTATATTGAAGGAGATTTTAAGCATTATTAGGAAAAGTGAATCCTGAAACCCCTACCCGCTCTCATGGGCTATAAAATGAGACTCCATCAAAGGAAGTGAGCATCCCAAAGCTTGCCCATGCGCTTGGGTGAAAAATGAGGTATTGTCATAAAAAGTGAGTCCCAAAACCCCACCTATGCTCTTGGGCGGAAATATGAGAAGTTATTGAGAAAAGTTGAAAACTAAAGTGTTGCCCGTGCACTTGATCGAAAAAATGAGACGTTGGAAATAAAGTGAGGAACCCAAAGCTCCACCTAGAAAGCTCCACCCATGGAATTAAAGTCCGCCCAACTGAAAAATGAGATCCTACAATGAAAACAAAATCCAACAATGAGAAAATGAATTCCACCCATGAATTTTTGCATCCGACAATTTGAGGCCACCCATATTTGATGCCCCAAATGATGTAATAATTGAAATGCCAGAAAAGCATGATCTTTGAGCGTAGAAAATATTTTGCCGCAACTCATGAATTATTAAAAATAAATAAATAAAAATTTTAAATTTTAAAAAATCAAAGGTTTCAAAACCTTAGGAAAAAAAAAAAAAAAATTAAAATCAAACCTTGGAAAAATTAAAATAATTAAATTAATAATAGTATTAATGTTCTAAATTTTGTCTCTTTTTGAATTTTTGCAGAATTTTTTATGGTGATTGCATTAAATGGCGGATGTTATGGCAGACATGGATTTTCAATGCGAACCAAGCAAGTACAATCATGCAAAGGTGGAAAATATGGGAAATTAATGATCCACTGGTTTTCGTTGAATGGAGAATTAATGAAGGCATGGCGATTCTAGAGTTTCTAAGTATCGTGCGAGTGGGAAATTAATAAAGCATGGCCATTGCAAGGCTTATTGTATATGGAGTCTTAATGAGGCATGGCCAAATTAGTACGCATTTAATGAGGCATGGGGTTGTAGCATGAAGGGAAATTCAATTTCAAAAGGCCTATCCTAAAAGTAGATGAAAATTAATTGTAAAATTGTAACGCTAGGGAAGGGAGAAATTGTATAAATAGTGGCTCACTAGCCGGTTACAGAGGTCAAAAACCATCTGTTAGCTGGATTCTTTTTAGTTTTATTTCCATTTCTTTCTCTTGATAATCGGATGGTATTTCTGAACCAAGTTGTTGCTATTTTTGAGCCTCGTTCTTTGTAATCCATTGAAGTGGGCAAGTCTGAAACTATGAACTCGATGACTATCTTTTTAATATAAAGGCTCTGGAATTTGTTGTGTTCGCATGCTGATGGTGGTTGTACTCAGTCCATTTCACAGTTTGTTGTTCCTTTGAAGATTGCACCATCTCGGACATCAGGCTGTGTGAATACTTGTCAAATAGAGATTGGTTTAAATTTGGGTTTGTTTGCTTTACGAAATTGGAGCAAAAGTTCAGGGCAGTATCACTTGTTTTCTTTTATTTTCTCTCACCCTTTAACCTTTGACTTTTATTTGAGACTTGTTTAGATTAGGAGTAGATTAGTTCTCATTCGAAGAATTGAAGCTATTTTCTACAACACTTTCCAAATTTTCATATAGCTTCAACAAAATCATTGCTAGTATATATGTGTTATATTTTAATTGCAATGAACAATATATAAGAAAGACAATTAATTGTTGATTTTCTAAGCCCCCTAGGCCCTCAATACTTGATAGTTTAATTCCGCCTAGCTCATATATGTTGAAATATCTATGTGGTAGAGTTATTTTCATACAGTCAAGCACTTCTTTTTCAAGCATTGTACCAGGAAATTTATATTTTTTAGATAGAACCAGCGAATGCCCCTTGAAGGAATAGTTATCAATGACCTCCAAGTCTATCCACACTAGCCAAGACCTGGCATACCCGAACCTTGGGGGAAGGACATTTCTCTTTCAAGAGGGAACAAATATCTGTTCTAAGTAAGTTGACATACCCTTAACCATGTGTCATTTGCATGCTCAACATGTACCTTGAATTTGTGCAAATATCGATAGCTCCTTGGATTTCAATATTTAGCTAAAATATTTTACGATACTCTTATTTTTTAAAAACTTGCTTCCCTTGCTTCTATTAGGAGTAGGTGCCATTGAATTTGTAAGGTAAAATGTATTTCATGTAAAAAAAAACATGATATTGAAGAAAATTGTCACAATTCTAGAAGTGCTATAAGGAATAGAGAGGTTAAGAACCTATCGCTATCATTGTCATTTTTTACAGTCAATCTTCTTCCTTCTTCTACTGGTCATTTTATGCTATTGGTATTCTTCTTTATACTACTGATTATTTTTTGTTGTCTATCTTCTTCCCTTTGATACCAATTATCTTTTGAAACTGGTCTTCTTCACCCTGGTACCAATCATTTTTTGTTGTCGATCTTCTTCCTTCTACTACTAGTCAATTTCACTGCTGGTCTTCTCCCCCTGGTGTCGATCAAATTTTGTTGTCGGTCTTCTTTCCCTAATGTTTATCATTTTCTATCGGTCTTCTTTCCCTGGTATCAATCGTTTTTCTTGTCAATATTTTTCTCTCTACTACAGATCATTTTTTGCTATCGATCTTCTTCTTCTGGTGTCGATCAAAATCTATTATTGATCTTCTTTCTCTGGTGTCAATTGTATTTTGATGTTAGTCTTCTTCCTTATGTATCGATTTGTTCCCTCTAGTACCATTCATTTTATTGTGTTTTATTTCCTCTGGTATCGATCACGTTTTGCTACCAGTTACATTCACTTTTTTACTGGTCATTTTTTGTTATTGTAGTAGGGTTTTCAATGCTACAGGTCATGTTTTGAGGATTTTGAATGAGTATGAGTATCGTTGTTGCGTCAGGTATATATATTGGTGGTATAAGAGATGAATATGGTGAGATAAATAAAATTATTTATAATTTAAAGGTAAAAATATCTATGATTTAAGCAGGAGTGGTTGGCGATTTAAAGTAATGATGAAATTATTATCAAAGTGGGGCAAACTGACCCTAAAAAAATTTTGCTTTCTAAAGTTTTGGACGAATGGGCCAACATCAAGGGACCCATTTTTTGTCAATTTCAAATTTTGGAAATCCCAATATTCGTGAATTAACGATGATTCGTCACCACGCATAACCCTGGTGTGGGGTTCAAGGGTCCCACTATGATCATTAAAATGTGGATAAGAAAATGTGTCATTTCATTAAAATTTCATCAATATTAGAATATAGATATTACAAATACCCCTTGGGCTACAAAATGGTCTTCCAATGTGGAATCCCTAGGTAATATAGTCTTTGGCACTCTTGCTTTCTTTGACCACCTCAAGAGGGGGGTGGGCTTGCATACCATCGCTAGTTGAGTAGAGTCTCCAATCCTATACAACCAAATCACTAGTTAGAAGGACATGTTGGGTCCACATAAGTTAGACCCAAAATTATAAATGAGGTAAACCAAATAAATTAAATTAATACAGTAAATAGAGCTCAAAAAAAGTTAAAACATAATATACCTTCTTTATTCACCTTTGTGTCTGATCTGCTATGATATGGTTGACTGTAACCTAGTTTCAATAGGAACCATCCCTAATGGGATAGTTTTGGTTGTAAACTATCATTTTTTGGACGGTTTCTACTGTGTTGACTATGGTGGAGGCCTTCAATAGGTTATCAGGTAACTTTGCTCTGAATCTGGTGACTGTTGGAATCTCCTACACCTATTAACAAAATAAGGACATGCAACATAAGGTACAATAAGCTATACATGGTGCTAACATAAGCAAATATGTATTCTCTTAATGCATACAAGTGGACGTTGGAGTAATTTTGGAAATTTTTCTCTAAGCATCTCCCTCATTCATGCAAATGAAAGGAAAAGAGGGGCTATTTATATATTTTTTCCAAGGGTGAGGGGGGTGGTGAGGTGGAGGTGAGGTGGCATGGGTGCACCATGCCTCATTAATATTTTTGGGATGGAGGAAGTCCTCACCCCACCCACATGCATTAAATGAGCATGGGTGTACCATGCCCTATTAATGCATGTTGATGGAGAAAGTATTCACCCCTTAAGGTATATGGGTGGAGAAAGACTTCACCCATCCATGTGCATTGAATAAGTATGGGGATGTGGAGAGTAGGGGGTAAGGTAGACTAGGGAGGTAGGGTAGATTAGGGTGATGTGCACCTAGGCTAGGTTATGGGATGATCACATGGTGACCATGTGTTAGGTGTAGGATGGGATTTAATGGGGAAAAGATGCTAAGGTGGGTAAATTAAGGTAATAATACAAAATAATTGGATTTTTGGAGCATTTTGTAAAACAATTAAACATTAACACTACACAAGGGATAATGTGATATTTTTAACTATCTACAATTTTTTATTCTAAATCAATACAGGCTAAAAGTTTCCTTGAATATTAGTGAAGTATAATGACATGGGGTTTATGAGTGGGATTATACTAGATTTTGATGTTCTTGTTTTAGTGGTGATGAAAAGAATGTGATTTGATAGATAATATTTCAACTTACTCTTAAGTCATAGGGGAGATACTTTTAGATTATGCAAGGACATGTCAATGCTTATGCAAGTTAGGAATGTCAATTAGGAGTTAATACTTTGGTTTATTATGTAGATAAGTTTAAGATCATTACTTAAACTATGTATCATTTGGTAAGATTCAAATTTGGGTCTCCTCCTTGAATGTTGATGAATTTAACTGATTGAACTAAAGTCTGCTTTGGTATTACTAAGATTTTATAATGATGTTTGAAGGATCCTTTATGTAAACAGGTTTTGGGGACCTTGTCAAAAAACCCGCCCTTGTAATATTATTTACCTGATCAAAAAGAAAAATTTTAGGATCATTACTATATTTTGTGAGTTCAAAAAATATTAGCCCTTGAATCTCATAGAAATCGATCTCCCTAGTGAGTTATCAAAATAGATGTCTACAAGACCATAACTTGCATTCTTGCCTTGTAGTAGACGACAAAGAGCATATTTCCTAAAATTCTTAGTTGTTTTCCTTTTTCTTATGGTTTAAGTCCAATTGCATCTCATAGTTCATATTTGCATCATAAGACAATATTTAGAGAAGGTTATTGGTTTTGCTTTTGTTAGTCTTCTATAATGTCCTATTTTCAAACCGTGCTTTTAGGTAAATGTAAAAAGGTACTTTTTAATAATAAAAAAATATCTCCTTCTACATGCACATGCTTCTTTGCATTGCCTAGTGACTAGTAGTTTGATCTTGCATTATAAGATATTTTGTAACCAAATATTTTCTCTTTCTACATGCACATGCTTCTTTGTATTGTCTAATGACTAGTATTTTCATCTTGCGTTGCCAATTGTTTGTTTTACTATCTTTTTGAATATTTTGAAATATTGTACAACATATTCTAGGAATAACTTTAGTAATTAATATTAATGACTAATGTAATGGATTGAGGGTCACTTTAACTTATAATTTGTTGTGATGTGCTTTCCCTACATTTTCATTTACCTTTTTCTTCATTTTACAACACCAAGGAAAGGGAATTGTTAGAAGCTCTTCTAGAATACAACTTTAGTAATACATATCATTCTTATCATGACTAAACTAATGAGATACATGTCATTCTTATCATGTATAGCATTGAATTATAATACTAATGAGATAAATGTGAATTTGAATTTGAAGGTATGGGTGGAGACATTTGTAAAAGGGTACTTAATGAGTGTGTTGGTTGTGATCATTCAACTCCTTGCCATCAGACACATAATGGACATGATAAAACAAATGAAAAACCACATGACTCATTAAGATGAGAGGAACTAATAGTAGGACAAAGAATCACATGGTTTACAGAAAGATAATAGGGACCAATAGCATGATAGAGAGTCAAATGATTCATAAAAGAATGAAGATAGCTTGAATAGTCATAATAAAAGGTATTGTATGCAAAGAGATCATATTTTAAATGTTAAATTTTTGTCACATTTACCTTGTTTGAAGATAACATTAATATTTATGAAAATAAGCATTGCATGCAAAGAACTCATATTTTAAGTATTTTTTTGTCACATTTATCTTGTTCTCATAGTTGAACTATTATTGATAATTTAATTGTAGTTTTCAACTTGTATTATAATGGCATTTATGTGTTACATAAGTAAAATAATATAAATAACAAGAAAAAGGTGACATCTCTCTCACTCTTTGCTCTAAACCAATCTAATTTAGTTAAAATTGTAAGAAAGTATACACATTTTTACAGTTTTGTAGTTAAGTGATTGATATTTAATGCTTTCAATCTTCTCTTTTTCTAAACAATATAACACTACATAATGCAATAGGAAGGGAAAAATCAAATTTTAACAAAAAAAAAGGAGGAATACACTACATTATTGGCTTAGATACAATCTATTTCTAAGATGATGCTAGGTCTTCCATATGTGATAATTATTCTTATTATTATTGTGACACTCCTAATGAAAAGAAAAATTGATGACAAGGAGGGTAAGGAATCTTCTTCTTCATGTTCATCTTTCTAAATCTACCACCCAAAGTTTTATTAGCTATCTTTTTAAAGTGTCAAGTAATGATCTAGACTGCCTTCCCTGGTTTGTATTGAATATGATGGTAGTACCAATAGTGTCCATTAAAATTAGAGTCAATATAATTAATATCTTGAGAAATTGGATTTGAATTTAGATTTGTATTTGGGTTTGGATTTAGATTGGGAGTTTGATGGGACAAGTGATTAGTTGTTAGATGAGGCAAGTAAGTTTTGTACATGAATTTTTACATAAATAAGGTGTACTATATGCACTTCATGATGTTTTTAGCTTATATGAATCATGAGATATATTAATAATGAATCTTCATTTTTGTCAATGGTGTATATATGAATGATGGAATATTTGTTTTTGTTTATTTTATGTATTACCAGCATATGTTTTGTGGGTTTAGTTTCAACTTGTCTTTGTCTTTTGATTGCAAATATAGGTTAGATAATGAGATCACATGCCATCATAAATGGTAGAATTTATGTTGTTCAAGGACATTGTAATGTTCCTTATGATGAATGTAAAGCATAAGCCTAAATGATAGGGCTAGGTGAAATCATTCATGAGGATGTTGTCTTTTCCTTTTTTGTGTCATTTTGAGACATTAATCAGTAGAGGGGTATGTTGAAAATCAAGTAGGGATATAAAAATACATAATACTATATTGTTATTACTTTTAAGACTAATTGAATACGATGTCATTTTGTATGAGAGCATTTGGTTTATTCAAGCTTTGGATGACTTCAAGACATTACTTTCAATAATTGGGTGAGGTGAAATAATTCATAAGGTATTGATATTTTATCATTCTTAGAGCTTAGTTCATAGGAAGATGTAATAGATATTAGGTGGGTAGGTAGTAAATGCAAGTTCAAATGGTAGGATAGCCTAAACTATATATTTAGGATAAACTCCTTGTGTTATAGGAGCAAACTGTAGTGCAAACAATGAGCTAACTATGTAGCGCTAACTATGCAGTGTTAACTATGCAATGTGAACTGTGGACAACTAACAATAAAACACTATTGTTTACTTGAGACATTGGTGATTTGCACCAATCACATTTGAGAAAAAAGCTTGTTTATTTTGTTGAAAATAATACAAAAGTGGAGATACGATTTTGGTCATGGTTTTTCCTTTTACAAGGTTTCCACGTAATATTGGTGTCTTTTGAATTTGTTTTAAACCATTGCATTTGGGGATTTTGCTTACTTCCTCCCCCTTCAAAATATGTTATAGGTTTCATGCATAGCACAAGTATTGCTTATAAGGATGTTTATGCATAAACCAAATAATTTCTTTAAACATGTAAAAGAGGGATGACATGATTAATGGGCATACCCTTTGTTTAGTTTTTTATAACTAAGATTATGATAATAAAAATAGAAGTGCAATTATAAAGTATAAATATATTATATATTTATGGGTTTCATGCATAACACGAGAATGGTTATGCATGAAACAAAGAATTTTAATTAAACATGTAGAAGAGGAATGGCATGTTCAATGGACATATCCATTGTTTAATTTTGCATAACTAGGATTCTTGAGTAAGAAAATACAAAATAACCTTCCTCTTCGAAAGAGCAATAATTGTATAATAGCCAATTTACTGAACAAGGAGAACCATCGTTTGCTTTGGAAATTGCTTCTAATGTCATCCCATTGACTATCATAATCAAATGTGAAAACCCTTGGTGTTGCAAAAGTTGGGTTGGCATAATGGAAGTGCAGAAAATACAAAATAACCTTCCTCTTCGAGAGAGCAATAGTTGTATAATAGCCAATTTACTAAACAAGGAGAACCATCGTTTGCTTTGGAAATTGCTTCTAATGTCATCCCCTTGACTATCATAATCAAATGTGAAAACCCTTGGTGTTGCAAAAGTTGGGTTGGCATAATGGAAGTTTAGAACTCAATATTAACTCGAGGAAGGCAATAGTTCCATCATAATGGAGTATGCAATATAGATAAGTCTCGTCTAGATATTGTTTAGTATTTGGGCTTCACTCTATTTATATATTAGATGTGTAAAATTTGATTTGCTTTACAATTGCTTGAGTAGAACGTGACAATATTATTGTCTTATCTTGCCTTTAGAAAATAATATTATTGGCGTATAATGATTTTTGCTCCATTTAGATTTGAAATATTTAATCCCATAAAGTTTTCAAAGTTAGAAGTTTCGATTTGTAAAAGTAACCTAGTTTTTTTAAGATTAATGAATTTAAGTTTCAAATAATGTTATTCAAATTGAATTTGTTGAGGGTCAATCCTTATCTCTATCTCAACTATTGTTTGTAATCATTTACAAAGTAGAGTAATATGTTTATATTAACTTAATGTTATTCAAATCAAATTTGTTGAGGGTTAATCCTTCATCTCTATCTCAACTATTGTTTTGTAATATTTTAGTAATATGTTTATATTTTTTATCTAATAAAAACTATTTGAAATATTAACTTAATGTTATTCACATGAAATTTGTTGAGGGTTAATCTTTCATCTTTATCTCAACTATTGTTTTGTAATCTTTTAGTAATATGTTTATATTTTTTATCTAATAGAAAGTATTTGAATATTTTTGTTAGAAAAAGGTAGTGGTTAGGGTTTTGAGTTCTCCTTTAGGAGACTTAACTTCAAATTACATTGTTGGAAATAGGTCGGACGAGATAGAATGGTTGATAGCGGCTAAGTGTTTGTGATTCCCTAGAGGGATCTGTTGTATTGGAGATAGGTTGGTTGGTAGTCACTGAGTGAGTGTTTCTTGATTGATTGCCTTGGTTTGATTCCCTAAAAAATATTTTTGACTTCGTCTTACCCAACAGGCTAGGCTGCATTTGATCCTACTGTTATGTTGGAGGTAGGGTGGTTGGTAGCGACCGAGTAAGTGTTTCAATTGACTGCCTTAGTTTGATTCCTTAAAGAATCTTATTGATTTCATCTTACCCAACAAGCTAGGGACCCCAGTTTGATCCCTTAAGAATTAGAATCTTGTTGACTTCATTTTACCCAACAAGCTATGTTTGATTCCCTAAAGAATCTTGTTGACTTCGTCTTACCCAACAAACTAAGGTTGCATTTGATCTTACCCGAGTTTGATCCCTTGAAGGAAAGCTAGGTTTGATTCCCTAAAGAATCTTGTTGACTTCATCACTAAGGTTGCATTTGATCCTACCTCAGAAGGTTTGAAATCTTGTTGACTTTGATTTACCCAACAAACTAGGGTTGATATCTACCCCGTGCAGATAAAAAGTAATACCACTTCCCTTATATATTTGAATAGGATTTCTTATCTAATCAAATAACCAAATAACCTTCCAATTCTTTTTGGAATTTACAATTCTCTTCCTTCACATTTTTTCGAATTTATTCCTTCACTTTTTTTTTTTTTTTTTTCCAAAGTTAAAATTCTTTTAAGTAAAAAAAACATAGAAACCAAAATAAGATTCTATTTTCCTTAAGTCCTACTAAGGAATAAACATAAAACCGAGTTTGATCCCTTAAAGGATTCAAATCTTGTTGATTTCATTTTATCCAACAAACTAAGGTTGATATTTACCCATGTTGAGAAAAGTATTACCAATTCTCTTATATATATTTGAATAAAATTTCTTATCTAATCAAATAAGCGAATAACCTTACAATTCTTTTTGGAATTTATAATTCTCTTCCTTTATTTTTTTAGAATTTATTCCTTCACTTTTTTTCCAAAATTATGATTCTCGTTAAGTAAAAAAAAAAAAAAATAGAAACCAAAATAAGATTTTATTTTCCTCCTATTAAAAAATAAACATAGAAACCAAAATAAGTTTATAGAATCGCAGCGCCTTCTTGGGGCTCGTTGCCCAAGAATTCCACTTTTCATTTAAATTAAGTCTTTAAGTGAATTTTTTTTTAAATTTTTATTAAGTAAATTTAGGTTGAAGTTCAACTTTAAGTTTTAAAGTTTTTTATTTAAACTCAGTTTTTAAGTTGAAGTTCAAACCTCGATACAAAGGAATAAAAACCCTCATAAAATCTCTGAGTGTTTACCAATAACCTATCCCTGTTCCAATTTAAAACCTATAACCTATCCCTGTTCCAATTTAAAACCTATTAACCAAATAATACCTATTGACCATTACCTACCCCTGTTCCAATTTAAAACCTATTGACCAAATAACCTATCCCTGTTCCAATTTAAAACCTATTAACCAAATAATACCTATTGACCATTACCTACCCCTGTTCCAATTTAAAACCTATTGACCAAATAATACCTATTGACCAAATAATGATCAATGAGCTACCCCTGTTCCAATTTAAAACCTATTGATAAATTAGATGATAATGACCAAATAAACTACCCACTGAAAACCTATTGATAAATTAGATGATAATGACCAAATAAACTACCCTATTCCAATTTAAATTTAAAACCTATTGATAAATTAGATAATAATGACCAAATAAACTACCCACTGAAAACCTATTGATAAATTAGATGATAATGACCAAATAAACTACCCCTATTCCAATTTAAAACCTATTGATACCTATTGATAATGAAAAACCTATTATTAATGACACTACCTGTACCAATTTAAAACCTATTGATAATGACTCTACCCCTGTTCCAAATACCCCTGTTCCACTGTTCCAAATAGGTTACTCTACCCCTGTTCCACTGTTCCAATCCCTGTTCCAAATAGGTTACTCTACCCCTGTTCCACTGTTCCAATTTAAAACCTATTGATGTTCCAATTTGAAACCTATTGATAGGTTACTCTACTCCTGTTCCACTGTTCCAATTTAAAACTGTTCCAATTTAAAACCTATTGATAATGAACGAGTCCTATTGATAATGAACGAGTGATTACCAATGAGCTATCCCTGTTCCAACCTATAAAGAAATAGACCGTTTGCCAATGAGCTACCCGTCATCAACCACCGTTGCGCAACCAAAATCAATTTCCAAAATAACAACCAATGCCCTAATCATACATGTGGGTAAATGTTGCAAAAATAAATAAATAAGCAAGGCCAGCAAAGAAAAAGGAGAATGTCTTAGCAGCTTACATACCCAAATGAGACTTCAATATCGCTCGTACAAATCGAATTAGATGTCTCAACTCCCACTTGCATTAGCTCTGGAAGAGGCATTCTAATGCAACTTATGGCAGATGGCAGACTATTACACAAGCAAAGGTATGAGTCACGAACTAACAAAGATGACGCAATCTTTAAAATGCAGGTATTCTCACCTACATGTATCCATATTACTTTTTGAAGGATTTGAAAAAACGCGTGGCGTCAACCTATTGATGGCTTTTTACAACTGCCTCCTACGAGTTAGTCACACTCATGATACACAAGTATAGGTCGATGGCAGGAATGATTCAAAAGCAATGCATTCAATTGATTACATGCGTAGCCTCGAGAGCAGAGCATGCGTTCACCTTTCAAATCGAAATTGAAAGGATAGGCTTTCACTGTTCAGTTAAAACACCATCAATTTGGCCTTGATCAAATCGCCATTGAAAAGATAGGCCTTCACTGTTCAAATGCAACACCATCGATTTGGCCTTGATGGGGAGATGTGGAAAGGTGAAGACGCCCCCATTAACTCTAACTACCATTTAATATGCTTATTTAAACATCCCCAACACTCTAATATGCTTATTTAAAGATCCCATCACATGTTGGGGATTAATGATATTTCTTTGTTTCATTAAGGAAGAAAATAGATATCTTTAGAAGAACTAGTTGTGACCGATTGGAATCAGTAACTTCCATCACCAGAACTTATGTTCTGGTGATCCCCTATAAAAATATATTATTTGGTCACTGCCCCAAACGTTTTATGCACACCAATGAATACTGGTAATGCATAAGTAGAACATTCCGAACCTGTCTATAAGATGTTTTACTTAAATAATGGAGTCTCAATCTCAATAACAAGAGGAAAATAAAATCTTACTGGCCTGCTCACTATGCTAAGAATCTAGTAATTCTCGGAGCTTAATTCCCAAAGTACAATTCTTGATAGAAACTATTTGGACAACAGTAAGTAGGAAGCTACAATTTTTCAGTGCATGATTTACATTTACGAGTACAAACGTATAGAAAAACAAATTCAGATGCATGAAGCACAAAATTCCAAAAAACAATTGAGTAGATATTCCTGCCACCTGTACAGATTAGAATTAATCCCTTTCCAATGTTATAGAAAAACGTGTACATCTATTGCATCCAGCTCCCTGACCCTGGATATTCATGTCATGTCTTGGCAGAACAGCTATGGGGCTCCCTTCCAAATGGCGTTTCGGTGTCATAAAAACCCCTTTTTTTAATGTCAAAAATCTGTTAGTTTCAATTTCACCATAGTACTAAATGGACCCATCCTGGTTGAGACATGGATCCCCTAGACCATATGTGATGTATCTTGCATTGATGGATTAACGACTATGTGCCTTTCAGGATGCAAAAGGTCTATACCACCTGCATGCTGCACAAACTGCGCAGGGGATAAAAATATTTCGTGGCATACACAAACTATACAGACTTCACCTTTGCTATAGCTGTACAAAAACCCATTTACAGTTTTCCCATCTTCACCAGTAGTTGAAACACAGGGCATGTTGGGCAAGGACAATGAACACTGACCTCGATGGGCTTGATCATCCTTGGAAGTTTTAGTATTGTCAATGTCATTTGTTTTTGGGCTTGAAGGACACCCATGTTGTTGTGACCCCTTAGTGGATGATGAGGTTTCTGTGATTTGTTTTTCCTGCATGGTGGTGGTGGTTGAAGTTACCAATGCAGATTGAGCTGCGTTGGAAGTAACTTTTTCCAGAGCCACCACCTCTGCAGATTTACTAGGTTCTAATTGACTGGCAGTACTCACTTCTGAAGATGCCAGAGTTTGATCCTGGGATTTGCTTATAGAAGAAATCCTCTGCAGCGGTTCCATGGCAGAAGTACTGGATTGACTCTTTGTCTCATTACTACTTGCTCCTGCAAAAATAATAAAACAATGTCAATCAATATGCTGAATTTAGGCAAGAATAACAGCTTTAACGTACACCGAACAGAATCAAGTAACCCAGAGACCCAAAATTTGGCTATTATTGCAACCTCAACTACAGGGTTCCTGAAGGCAGATAAGTGTTTCAGAATCAAAATAATTTGCAGATAAACCTACGCAAATATTGCATAGTTGCCCATTACACATCATGGATATAATTATCAAAAGAAACAGAGTCAAGTCACAAGCAGACCGCAGTTGTTAGCATATCAAACCTACTATATTTTCATGGCAAACTCAAAAACTTCCTCATAGAAACAAAATGAATAGGTGTTCCTTTAGCGATCTTCCAAAAATAAGCTGTGAAACGACATACACGGTCTAAGCTGATGGAGAGGACGAAGCACACCATATAATCTATTAAGAAGCACGGAGGGCATAAGAGGGAGGGAGTTAAGAAAGGAAGGACGGTTGCTAAACAAGCAGAGATGCAAGAAAAGCATTGGAGTTGCAAACTAGGCAATATTTCCAATAGTTGTTTTGAGCCTCAACTGAGAGATGCAAGAAAAACATTTGGAGTAGTAAACTAGGCAATCTCTCCAAAGTTAAAACAGTTTTTTTTTGTGAGCTGCTGTGAGCCTCAACTGTTATGGAACTTTAAAACGATCTAATGATTTGAATCTATCCATCCCCTTCTCTTTAGATTCAATAAGCCAAAGAAGCTAGGCTCCACACCACAGGGGAATAACAATAATTCCAGACACCTACCAACTTCATGAAACTACATTAAACATTAAAAATACTGAGGTCTCAACGTTCAAGAGAAAAGTACCTTGAGAGGACCTGCTTTCATACTCTGAAACTGCCGAAGAGCTCCTGCCTGATGATGCTCCAGATGCATGAGATGAATGTGCAGGCCCCGTTCCCGAACGGGCTTGTGGGTCTGCAAACCAACTTGCCTGCGATGTTCCTGAAATGGGCATTTGGAAGGGAGGAAAAGCCCGAGTAGGAATAGGTTGCAGAACATTAGGAGGCAAGGGAGGAGTGGCACCACTACTCTTTGAGGCCTCATGCCCCGTTGAGGCAGCAGGAGGCCAGAAGGGCATCATGTATGGGAAAGAGTAGCCAATAGGCATGGGCATGCACGGAGGAGGATTCCCAGCAAGCACCGGGAATGGATAAGACATGGGCAGAACAGGGTAGGCCGCTTGGGAAACCGGGAAACTTCTCTCTGGACCTGAGACCTCATTGCTTGCAGGAGGATCTCCGCCATTGGAACCGGACACCATGTTCTCGGTGTCATGAGATGCCCTTGAATTCTTGTCCTCCACTGAAGGGCCCCCCTCCTTGAAATCCTTTCTATCAGATCTGCAGGGCTCATTCTCCTTGGCAGCCCTATGTTTCTCCCTTAAGGAGGACATTTGGGCTCCAAGCACCCTCTTGTCTTCCTCACTAGCAAGTGGCCCAGTTCCAACTCTCATGGGAAAAGCAATGCCCACGGTGCTTGCTCCTCTCATGGGAAAGTGGGTGGCATAGGATGGAGCCAGAGGAACAAACCCATTTCTCCCCCTGTTTGGTTGAAGGGACTTCATGCCTCCTGCCCCCACTTCCCTCCTGGCCCTCTGCAGCTGTTTCTCTTCTCTCTTCTTCCTGGCCTCCTGCCTCCTCAATGCATGCAATTCCCTCTTTTTCTGCTGCTCCAGCATCTCCTGCTGCTGCTGTGCTGTGGACCTTGGGTCTTGAATCTCTGGCACCTCCCCTTGCTTCATTTCACACATCCCCCCTTCCTGCTTAACTCCAAAGGCAAAATCAACACCACCCTCATCACTCTTCTGCACCCCAATATTACCATGATCATAACCATCCCTCTCAAAACCGCCATCACCCCCTGACTCTCCCAAATCCTTCCTAATCAAAACAGGCTGCAACAGATCCCCAGAACCGCCCTTCTCCTTCTCTCTCTTTCCCTTGCCATGGCATCCTCCCAACGACAATCCCAAATTCAATTCCATCTCCTCCTCTTCACTCTCCTTAATCCCACCATCATTATCCTTATCATCATCACCACCCTGAGAACACTTGTCCATCATCAACCGCTGCAACAAATCCCTGGAGAAAGCAATCGAACTCGCCTGACCGGGATAAAATCCCCCCCTCGTCTCCGAATCCGCCGTCTGAGCCATCAACACATGCTCCTGGCATGCCCACATTTCACCCCCAAAAATATCAGAAAAATTCAAATTTTCACGCCCCACCCCCCGTTCCAATCCACCATATCAAATTTCCACCAAAAAAAAAAAAAAAAAACCACCCACACCCCCCGAATGCAAAACCAAAACCAAACCACAACAACAACAGCAAACAAAGATCACCACATGCAAATTCAACACCATACCTTCCAATTTAAGAAGATAGGAAGTGATGACAAGGATTAGACGACGAGGAAGAAGGAGAACAGAAGAGCTTCCGTGAGCGAGACACGAGGCTTCCCTACTCGTACATCTAGACCAATTCCAGAGCCAAAATTATCCCGACCTTCTCTGCCGCCACCTAGACTCTTAATCTCCCGCATCCAAATTCTAAATGCCACATCCGCACGCGGTATTAATTAGCATCTCGTTTAGGTCATAACACACACAATTTGTAGCATTACACGACTAAAATTAGCAGCCAGATATTGATAACGGGGGTCAAAGCTCCTCTGCCAGCGTCTGCATGCATCATGCATCCTCTCCGCCGCCACGTAACCTCCTTCCCCTTCATCCCGCCACGTGGCTGCGCGGCATCGCGGATGCGCGTCCTCAGCATTCTGTCCTGCCTGACTCTTACACGAATCGAGGCAAGGCCCTGCCGCCCGCCCTGACGTGTCTCTGTTCAAAAAGTAAATAACCGTTTTTCAAAAATTGCCTTTGTTTTTATGCTGTTGCAGAAGTTTCTTAAAAAAAATTTCATTCCTCCGAAAATAGGATTTAGTTTGGTGTATCCTCCACGTGGGGTCGCCCTGTCCCCCCACGTGTCTCGAGATCTGTCGCTCTCCAGTCCAGCTGACGCGTCGGGCGCCCTGCCGAACTCCAACTTCCTTTTTGGAATGCCAAGTGGCACAGTCGCTTTGTGGATGCTTTTTCCGTACGCAAGATTGACCCCTGGTCCAGGCCAACGGCCTGGCGCCAGCTGGAGGTGTTCGGTACAGCGGACAGATCAAAAGCGGACTGGTTCTCCCAAGCCTCCACGTGGTCGTTAGATGCGGCGGCTAACAGCTGTATCCAGTTGCGCTCGAATAACCTTTTTTTTCACATTCGAGACAAATGTCTAACTTGCTATAGTATCGTATTGTACGGCCTTCCTAAGAGGACTTTACTCCTCTATTAATTTATTTCCCAAACTGTATGACGGTGACGCCCCTAATGCAAATGGGAATAATGGTGACGCCCCTAATGCAAATGGGAATAATAATAATACTGAAAAGAGCGAGGGAGGTTCACTATTCGAATCTCTGCCATGTAAAGGGCATAAATTTTTTTTTTAAATTTATTATGATTACCCTTTAGACATTGGTGTATTCGGATGGAACAGTATTATCAACCACTTAAGAATGGTTTTCGAGAATTCTTTCTAACCTAAAAGTTTAAACCTTCAAGGGTTAGGTGGATTGGTAATTGTCTTTGGTCAGGCATTTACCTAAGTTTAAACCTTTGGGGCATGTCTGTTTGTAAAGGTAGTAGTCTAATTCAAATTCTTTGAGTGCCCATCGACCGACAATGATATGAATCCTGAAACGTGTGTGAGTGGTAGTCCTCTTCACGCCATGTTATAAAAAAATGAAGTGGTATAGGCTTGTTAGGCAGTCACTATGATTTGAACCTTGCACTTGGCAGTTATTAAAAATAGTGTGAACGTAATATGACTGGTAGTCCTCTTCATGTCAAATTATAAAATAATGAAGTGATATTTTGAACCCCACACTTAGCAGTTACTAAAAATATTATGAATGTAATTGACTGATAACTAATGATCAAGTAAATAGATTGCTTGGTCTTTAGAGGACGGGATGATGGGTGATGCCCTAATGCAAATGGAAATAATAATAATATGTGAAAAGGAAAAGAGAGGTAGGTGCCACAGAGTAATTGTCGTAGGTTATTTGATTTATTTTTTTGACTTCGTCTCTATCAAAAGGTTTTAAAGGTTGTTATTCAAAAAAATAATAATAAGGTTCATACGTCTTATCCGGTGGAATGGATGTTGATGCTGACATGGAATGGATGTTGATGCTGACATGCCCTGCCACTTCGTCATGCAAGTTGTTCATCGGATAAAATCTAATCCGTGGGGTCTTCCTTACAAGATTTAATTAACATTGCTACCAACCAAATGTTCTGTAACAATGTCCTTTCTTTCCTTATACAAATTTTCCTTAAGAACTGAAGGGCAATGAAAGGTTGAAACGTAAGTTTCAAGTGTCGCCGGAATAAGGTACTTGCGAGGAATTGTATACTTGTATTGGAAGATAGTTGGTAATAGGTGGGCCCTAATCGAGCAATTATTAGGGCCGTGGATTTTGGGCTTGTGTTGATTTGTTGTGAACCAATTATACTTCGATGCAAATGCAACTTGAATTAAATAAATTTTTAATGGGAAATAGGTAAATTAGTTTATAATATTTATAAGATTATAAATTATATAAGACAATTTTTATAAAGGATGTTATTTATTTAATATAATTAAATTTTAAAATATAATATATAATTTTATCTCCATAAAATTTAAGTATTAAACTTTTTATTTAAAGTTTCAAAATTTTATCATTAAACTTTAAAAAAATACTCACAACATTAAAATGAGCATCTCCTCCACAAGTGGGGGATTACAAAAAGAGTGTAAACTACATGGTATGAGTAAGGAAGGACTCCAATTAACCAAAGATTCTCTAAACATATAATAGCTCTTTGTCTATTATGTATTTTGTATAATATTTATTGGTTGTACTTAATACATGTAATAATTAATTTTTTTTCCTTTATGATGTTAAGGTTAGGGTTTGTGGTGCATTATCAATGTACAAGTTTTTTTTATTTTTTTTTGGTTCTATACGTAGAATTAAGAAAAAAAAAATTATTAATCGGAGGAAGCGATTTTGAAAGGAACTCTGAACATCTAAGGATATCAAAAGAGACAGTCTTCTTTAGACTAAACAAAAAGGGACTGGCTTTAATAAATATAAGAGACCATCTTCACTGGGCTAAACAAACCAACTGCCAAGAAATAGGAGGAAAACTTCAAGAGAAACCACCCAAAGAAATAAAATAAAACAGAACAACTAACCAAAAAATCCAAAGACCCACCCAAAGATCTAGGTAAGCAAAAGGAAAGGTCCTATGAGCAGACGAGCACCGCTAGACGGTATCCACAAGGGTCTTTTGATCGATGTTGATCACTTGTTGGCATTTCTCACTCTGGTTCTTGATATCTTCCACGATGATCATGACTTATTGAAGCAGAGAATTGACCATTTTAGAGGCTTTGGATATAAAGTTTAGCACCCCCCAAGTCCATGATGTGGCCTTTGTTAATGAAGGATTGGAAAACCAACCTCTGATGGATGTGGCTCGAGTGCCCACTTTGGGGGTCAGTACCTTTTTACAAGGAAGAGTGCGCTGAGGTTCAATCGATTTTTGGTTTCTTCATCGGTGCAGGTGAATCTTCAGACTTCTCTTGCTCTTGCTTAATAATTATTGGTGACTTTCGCTTCCCAATTTGAGATTTGCTACACGAGGAGCAACATCGAGCCTCCATATTCACAAAGGGAGGAGTATCTCCAAAATTGAAGCTAAAGTCTAGCTTCCTGCCAGTTTTAGGGGTATCTCCAAAAGCATTCTTCATAATAGCATCGTTGACCAAAGTCTCAGGGTGAGGGCTCCCCTTACTATAATCATGCACTTGAGGATATGCAAGGGGGCTACCAATGTAGGAAATGATAGCTTTTTGGGCTTCTTTCTGAAGGGTATGCCTATAGAGATTAAGGTGTAAGCCTTGGTGAATAGGGTGAGTGGAGATCCCTTTCTTGACATTGAGAACCGAACATTCCTTGGACCTAAACTGGTAATCCAAAATGTTGATGACCTTGATATCTCGAAGATGGTTTAAGAAGGCCAGGTGAAAGCTCTTGAGAGTGGAGTTGATGTCATCAATCGTGAAATACCGGAGGATAGGCAACATGATTCTATCCCATGGTTGTCGAAGTATATTACATTATTTGGTACATGCTAATGTACCACCTTGGGTACATCTTTATATTAGGAGAGTGTCCTAGATTAGAGTGTGATTATTTACTTTATGTAATGTAATAAATTCACAAGTGTAAAGTATTTTGGTAATGTAAATGTGCATAATAGTCCATGCGCACCTGAGTCCATAGAATAGGAAGATGAAGAGTCTCTAGAAGAATGAAGGTCAAGGGTGCTCCATATGAAGAGTCACATTTCATTATATATGTATCTATATGTGAGAGTGTGTGATACATATTGTAGTATGAGAGTGTATATAAGTATGGGTACTTGAGATCTTGATTCAATGGAGATACAATTTTCGTGAGCATTTATTCATGGCAATTCTATGAGTTATTGTTGAAGTTATTTATGAGTTTTATATATTTAGAATATTGCCATTATCTTTTATTTCATATTTTAACTTTATTTTGATATCTTGTGGTTATTTTATCTTTAGTATTTAGATTTAATAGCTAATAGTGGTATCAGAGCTACAACAAGGTTTTATCTTGCACAGGTTTTAAAGTTGTAAAGAAAATTTTCACCAGTTAAGAAGAAACCAGTGAAGTTGAAGAAATTACCTCTGGAAAATAAAACCAGGGAAGATTGTATTTTTTCATTGTGTTGAAGGAAAACCAATGAATATTGAAGATTTACTTATTCCAAGAGCAAATTTGGAATAGAAGGAAATTACATGTATTGAAGATAGACATTGACATTGATGAGATTAAAAGACCCAAGAAGAAGGTCCTATTGAAAATTTTGATAGATTGAAGAAGATTCCATATTGCTATTTGGTTAGAGTCATTTCATAGGGTTGAAGGAAAACTCGTGAAGACTAGGATTTAGCATAGATTTCTTTCCACTAGTTTTGAGAATAACTAGTGAAGTTTATTGATTTTAGAATTATGGAAATTTGAATGTATTTGGCTGCTATTGTCTAGGTTTTTTTTGCAAAAAGTTATTTCTCAGAAGTTGAGAAGCTTCCTAAAATAGATAGATAAGAATTTCACCTTTGATTGCCTGAAAGTCCATGTTATTTCCTCATGCAAGGATTAGTTTTGAGTTGCAACAAAAGAATAGACATTGCAGATTAAGGAGGTCCAAGAAAAAGGTCTTATTGAATATTGAATATTAAATATTGAAGATAGAGGACTAAGAAAGGTCCTATTGCATATTTTAGAAGAAATAGAATTTGGAGATCCAAGAAAGAGATCTCATTGCAGAATTTCCATAGTTGGAATATTAGAGAGACTAAGGAAAGGTCTCATTGAATTTTTGAGAAGAATAATTGAGGAGCTACAAAATTAGAAGACCCAAAGGAAGAGGTCTCAAGAGAAGTTGAAGAAGAAGAAGGCTAGAGAAAGCCTCATTGCAAAGTTGAAGAAGTGGTCATTGGAGGATATTTGAAGAAAGCTCGAGGTAGAAGATTTCAAGTAGGAGAAGCTCTTGAAAAGAAGAATTTAAGACAATTGTCACCATCCAATAACAAGCCCAAAAGAAATAAGGATTTGGCAAGAATTTTTCCAAAGTTTGGAAAGAGTTTTTTGAATACCTCAAGACATTCAGATTCTTGAGGAAGAGGCCAAATTTTAAGTTAGAATTCAATAAGCATATTGAAGGAGAAAGAAGCTAGAAGAGGCCACCATATTTAAAGGTTTTGAAGACAACCATAAAGGATTTGAAGGCTGATTTGCAAAGAAGGAGGTTACTAATTTTTGAGGCAAAAGTTGAAGGATCATAGGACAACAAATTGAAGAAGATATAAAGTTGCATATTGGAGAATATTTGGGTAGATTTTGAAGAGCCCTTGAATAATCAATTTAAGGAAGGCTTGAAAACAAAAGACGACAACAATTTGAAGGAGATAGGGGAGATTCTTTGACAACAAGATAAGGAGAAGAAATCAGATTTTGAAGGCAAAAAATTGAAAATATTTGAGCTACAAATTTGAGCAACATTTGGACAATACTAATAGGTGCAAATTTTAGATTTTGAGAGAATGAATTTGGAGGAGAATTGAAGCCACAAAAATCAAATTTTTGGGTAGCATTAGAAGAAGAAAGTTGTATTTTGGAGAACTTCATGGTAGATTTGAGAGAATTTTTAGATAGCAAGCAATTTAATATCTGGGTAGAAATTAGAGCTGCAAAATTTATAAGTTTAGAGTAGCAAAGAGAAAGGAAGTGAAGTTGCAAAATTTACAAGTTTGATATAGCAAAAGGGTGAATCAAATCAACAAGGAGATTAGCTAAAAAAAGAGGCCAAAAAGGTATGCAATATTGGTGCTACAAAAGTTTATTTTTCAAGCATTAAAACCAGTCTACATTAAGTATTTGAGAGCACCATATTAGCTTTATTAATTTTTGAAAAAGGAAGTTGAAATAGAGAGTCTTCAAACAAAAGAAGGTGGTAGCATTCGTGTCCTAAAATTTGCAAAAATAAAATAGCAAAGATCTAAGTTAGATCTTAATTGAAAAGGATAAATAAGGATGAAACCATATTAGTACTAAATGTTGTTTTGACAAGCTTATAATGGTGCATATATATTGAAGTGAAAAGAAACCAAATAAGAGAAAATTTACTAAGAAAATAGAAGACAAAATAAGGGCTCAAAATAGAGCAAATTTTAGGGTGTCTAAAGACACCAAGGGAACCACCATGCAAGAAAAGGAAGAGCCACCACAACTCAAGGAAGATCCACCGTCGCTCAAGGAAGAGCCACCACCAAAAAAATTAGAGGAAGCCACCAAGCTGAAGGTCCAACGCCATAGCTCCACTCAAGGAGCTCAAACGAAGGTAACAAAGACATTTATGCAAAATACAGTGAAGGAATGTAAGTAGATAAGAAAAATCATTGAAGAGCTAGGGCAAAATCCAAGTGTCAATATTTAAGTAAATGTGTACGACCAAAAAGGCGTGCACCCAAAATGTTGTAATTGCATAAACAAAGTAAAATGATATTCAAACACAAAAATGGACAAAACACATAGAAATTACAAGAAATGCCTCCATTATTCCATTAAAATGAATGAGTGTCTGATTACAAGTAAGTCCCTCTTAGGGATACTCTATTTTGATACACAATTACAATTATTTCAATCCCCCTCGGGGATGAAATGCACTATCAAGCCCTTAAGGTGACACGAACTGCTCTAGGGTGGAGTGAACCCTCTTCTTCGTGTTGAGGAAGGAAATGAATGGTTGTAGCTCCTTAGAAACCTGTTTCCTACGATCAAGAAACAACACAAGAATGTCAAAAGCATAGGCAACCTCTCATGATGAGGCCCTTTAAAGACAAATAGCATGAAAATAGCATAATGACATAAAATCAAGAAAATGTGTAAACTATGCTAAACATATGCAAATAATATCAAGATTGATGGAAATATGTAAATGAAGAGCACAACTATCAATCTATGGAATCAATTGCTTGAAATGAAGCATTATAAAGTAAAAAGAAACCATTAGCATCTAAACTACTAAGATGAAAGCAAATTAGCAAAAACACTAATCTATCGGTCAAAAGTCTCTAAAACTACCATTTAACCATGTGAATGACTAATCTAGTCTAGTTAAACGGTAAAAAATGAGAACAATAAGGTGGTGATACCTCTGTTGCAAACTGTAGTACTGATGCACGGTCTGCACTATAAACCATGGCTGAAAGCCATGGTTAGCAATTAAGTGAGTTTACCCTCAGAATCAGGGGTAGTGGGCTTGACCTCCTTGTCCAATTGATGTTCAAGGGTCACCTTCGATGTCCTTATGATAGGTTTGGTGGTTGATTCACTGTGATGGGCCTTCGTTTGCCCATATTTGCATTTCTTGGTTCTTCTAGGCTCCTAGAACTTCCATGGCAAATTGATCTTTGGGTGAATAGCAAAGTGGCCTTCTCCAATGCATGAATTCAGTATGCAATTCGATAGGGCTTCGCTGCTCACTTGATCAATCAACTCTCTATCTTCTCTCCCCATTTGGAGGGGGTATTTATAGGATGCCCTAGGACTAGGGGTGGCTTCATGGAGAAGCCAAGATCAAGAAGAGGTGGTTAGGACAGTTGGAATGGAAGCCTCTGAATCTTTCATCCATTAACCACCTTCTTCTAGAACAAATGGTCGTTCAAACCGATTTGGCTCGATTGAAGGCCAACTAAACTTTAGTTTAGACCGTAGGTGACAACTGCGGTTCAAACTATAAACTATAGGTTTCAGCCATGGTTTAGACTGTAGACCACATGTCTCACTCGTGGTTCATGGATGGTCTAGGTTGGACTGACTAGGCCAAGGAGCCCAAATTGAGTGGTTAGAACCATCTGCTCTATCTTGGAGTCTATCCAAGATCTTCCATATGGTCTTGTAGCATGTCCATATGAGTAGTCGCCCTCGACATGACACATTTTAGGTGTCTACAGATGCCCCTTTTGAGATGCGTTGTGAGATCGAACAATGCTGAGCAAAAATACACCACCTAAAATGATGTCGAAGGTTCTATGATGATCATTAGTCTGATCAACATTAGATGCCCCAGGTCCTACAAAAGGACGTGCATCCTAGAATCATTGCTTTCAACTGGGTGAAAGGCTTAAATTTGCTTCCAACTGGATAGAAGGCTTACATTTGCTTCCAACTGGATGGAAGGCTTACATCTGGTGCTTTGGCATTTTTGGGTATAATCGGATAGGACCGATAGACGGAGTGACAAAGGCTTAACTCATCATTTTTGTTGTTTGCCCCAACAAAGGGTAAGCTTATGATAATTGTTGGTAATGATTCGTAAGATGAACATAATTTTGACAAGATCAAGGGATCTTCTGTTGATTTTGATTTATGATTTGATATTATGACTACCCCCTCAAGCGATGAGTCGATGAGGGTAATGACAATTAAATGAAGTGACGAGGTCACTTGACCACTATGAATGATCTTGAACAAATTAAGATTTAGCATTTTGAATACTTGGCAAGGCCTAATCAGCTATGATTGCAACTATTAATAGTAATTACCTATTTCTATCCCATGGAGTGGTCTAGCCATGAAGGCCTTCTTAGGGAATCGAAATGAAAGTAATTCCAATTAGGCATATGTTGAATCATATTATCGATGATCTGCTGAGAGGATCATAGAAGAATTGACATGAATACTTCATTCCCATGGAGCAGTCCGACCGTCTAGGCCTTCTTAGGGATTGAAAAGAAGCATATCAATTCCACGATGATGAATTTTGCCCCAAATGTCCTTATGGTAATTTACTCATCTTGTCGGATTGCATGGATCGCAAGTCGCTGCAACCGCCAAGTGTATAGGGTAAAGAACTAGGTACAAGGCACATTTGGATTTTGAGTTATTTGATTTTTTTGTTATTTTTACATTTTTGAGATGCACGTGGATGCACTACTTATATGATGTGATGTATGGATGACATGCACTAGGTAGCTATTTTATTTATGATGATGATGATATGTAGTGATCTAGATGTTTAGATGTGCTATATGATGGATGCATATGGATGCGATGTTTACTTAAATGCATATTTGATTTTGCTTTATTGCATGCATTTAATTTTATGACACTATCACGATATGTTGATGCAATGTATGTAATGCATTATTTACATGATGGTAATCTAATGTAAATGAACTTGTATGCTTTAATCACTTAAAACATAAGGAATGAATGTGATATGTGTTTATCAATCTAATGGACGACACCACATAATGTATAAAAATCATGAATATAATTGAAATATCCTCATTACAAGAATATAATCAATTAATCACCCATATATGAAATGCAATGGTATGAAGTTGTATGATGCGAATGATATAATGTGTCATTCTATTTTCTTTTGCAATTTTGAAAAATATGCACAATATAGTCAGTGGTCATCTAAATATCATTTCTAATATCCATCCGGTATCTATCCTATATCTTGGAAACTTTTTGCTTTATTGTAATGATGTATCTTGGATTTGATACTTTGCAATTTTCATGATTATTATTCTATATGGTTTGTGTTGCTATTAGAGAAACTTTTGAGGTTTTCCATGAGACTCAAACACCCTAGTAGACTTCTCAAATATCCCATACTAATTGTACAAGGCTTTTATTGGACAAGGCTTTCATCATGAAAGACCCAACTATTCATTACCCCTGTGTGTGCACGTGAGTATATTAAGATAGACCATAGGCATACCCCAGATGTCAATCGGGACTCTTCCAACCCATATGTGAGATCGGGTTCCTCCTATGTTCGTATCATCCTTATTTCAAATTTGATTGGACTATAATGCTAGACAACCCTAGGCACCTAGAGCTAGCTCATCTCGCAAATTGATCAAGACTACCCCTCCAAAAATAGGCGGGACTCTTTCAACCCATTGTTGCGTTTTGGGATCACCCAATAAAACTACTACTCTAAAAGTAGGCGGGACTCTTTCAACCCATTGCTGCAATCGAGGTTCATTCTATGGCTTTGAATGGTGAACAATCCAGGGATTCAAGTTCTCACCCCATTTTTGATTTTTGCTCATATGTAGTGATAAAAATCACTATTTTTCACGTTTTACTCTAAGTGATAAAAATCATTGTTTATTCCCATTTTTCTTGAGCAAGGGATTTGTATAGTGCTTTTAATTCACTATATCATTTTAGATTTGAACTTTGAACTTTGGATTTGAAATTTAAACTTTGTATCTATGTACGAGTAGGGGAAATTCTTGTCCTTTTGCCAAGGTTCACCACTCTAGACCAAACTATTTGCAATACAAGCAGGTAATAAAACCCATCTCTCTAAATACCCAGGACCACTTTCGTAGCTTTCATCCTCCCTTATCTTAGTAGGATTTTAAATGTTTCCATTAGTGATGGGATCTTGATATGCCAAGTACTATCACAACTAATGACCTCATCTACAAAAGCAAAGCAAACTTTCTATGACGTTTGAGAAACCCACTAGGTATGGTTGAGTGACTGGAAAACTTTGGTATACATACATATTTCCTAGCAATAGGTGTTGTATATGAATGCAACAGATTATGATAAATGTAAAGGTGCATGATTAAAACACAAATATGGTGTCGTTTGTAATATTGACAAACATAATCCCTTCTACTACGGAATGCAATGGATGAAGAATACCTATATGCAATGCGATGCAGTGAATGCATGTGTGAATGCAAATGAAAAATGCATAATGCAAATGCAAATGTTTTTGGATTTTATGCTTTACCAATTTTTTTGGATTTTATTGATTTTTTAATTTTTATTGATTTTGAGCCTTTATATCTGACCAAACAGCGCATACATGCCTCTGGAGCCTTTAGGAGTGACCAAAAGATGATGAAATGCCATTGGAGCCTTTAACTTGACCAAGCAATTTTTTAGAAAATCCTTGGAGCTTTTTAGGATGACCAAGCAATTTTAAGAAAACCCTTGGAGCCTTTTGGGGTTGACCAAATGTTTGAAATACCTTTGGAGCTTTTTGATTGACCAAACTACTCACAAGAGATCTTGGAGCCTTTTAGGATGACCGAGCGGTTTTAAGCAAACCCTCGGAGCCTTTTGGGCTGACCAAGCGATTTCTGGGAAATCCTTGGTGCCTTTTGGGATGACCGAGCGGTTATAAGAAAACCCTCGAGGCCTTTGACTGACATGACCAAGCGGTTTTAGGAACCCTTGGAGCCTTTTGGGGAGGGTATGCTACCCTATGTACCCCCAGTGTGTGTGCCCCTCAATGAAAGTGAAGGAGGTGTGCTACCTCTAGGATCCTCACTTTGCCTCATTGAATTTGGCGTGGATGGTGGGGAAGGTATGCTACCTTGAAGACCCCCAATGTGCATGTTATCTACTAAAATGTAATCAACTTGCTTAGGATGAATGATAGAAATCAACTCTTCCAACTGCGACACAACCCCCAATGGGCTGCCTATGTCTTGAGAAGGCAATAGTAAAGACCCATTCATGGATATGATATTTTCATCAATCAGATCCTGAATCACATGTTTAAAACTATGACAATAAATAATCTCATGATCCCTCATTTGGTGATACAGGCAAGTCTACTCCTTCCTGTACATTTTAGATCTGGGCCTATATGGGTTGTACGAGGGTACATCTGGTAAAGTAATTACATTCTTTTCTTGCAGCTTACAAAAGATGATTGATATGGATTTCGTTAGGGGCGTCAAAGCACGCTGATCCTACTCTTGGAAAAAAGAGGAATGTTGATACTTACGGGGTGATGAAGGCCCATGGGGTCTCTGATGAGGCACTAGGAGTGAACCATCTAGATGATAAACCCCCTTGTCTATGAGGTTTTGAACCTTATGCTTGAATCCATAACAATCGTGAATGCTGTGACCCTCCATTTGATGATAGAGACAATAATGATCCTCTCTGTAACCCTTAGGTTTGACTCGATTTGGATCTACAGGTTTGATGTCAGGTAAGGTGATGACCTTAGATTCTTGTAGCTTTTGAAGAATGTTAGACATAGGCTTCGTTTAAAGGAGTCCAAATGCGCTGCGACTATTTTGGGTGCTTGACCCGCATTGGTTTGTCATGAGGACCCAATGGTTGAGTTGGTTGAATTGGCTCTTGCTCTTGCTGAGGCTTTTCCTGTGGTTGCACAAAAAGTGGTTCACCCTTAGATGTGGGTTGCTTTTGTAATTCTAGGTTTTCAAGCTGGTTCATGATACTATGCAATGCCTTATCTTGCTCATCCATTCGATGTTCCATTTTCTCTAAATGACTGAGAATGGCTCGCAATACCGATAAGGAATTCATGTGTATTTCCAATGATTGGTTCGAAATACCTTTGTCTATTGAAGGAAATAGAAAAGTGGATGCTAGAGATCCATTAGGTAATTGTAAATCACTTATTTCCTTTATTTGGGTTGATGTGGATGCTTCTTGATGGTCCACTTTGATAGCGGCATCCACATGCTCATGTTTCTGACTCAGTTCAGATTTTTGTTTCACTTTGTACTGTTGAACTGTGTAAGCCTGAGTACCCCCAGTTTGATGTGGGGAAGGCACCCATTCTTTCTCTTGAAGAGGCACCATGAGCAATGAGTCAGGAGTGACTAATTTCAAAGGTTCTGTCCCTTTCAATATGGAAGCAACATCTGATTGCCCCCTCTCTTGTTCTATCTGCTTTAGAATCCCTTGATCCTCTGGCTTAATGTCAACCATTCCCATGAACTCTTGAGAAGGTGCTTTAGCTTTTAGACCAGATGTAAGTAAATCATCAACTAGTCGAGATGATTCTATATCAATCATGCTAACTGATGTTTTCTTCTCCTCATCAGGTAATATGATACCATGATTTTTGGTGATGGGAGAGGGTAGCGATTTCTTGATGCAAGCCCTAGTCGAATGTTTGATGATTTTATTCAAATGAATATTTTGAGGCTTGCATGCCACTAGAGTTTCTTGTGGCTCATCGACTTTCTTACAATATTTGAATGGCTCAGGATCATGGGGGACCACATACACTTGTCCTTGGTGTATGAATTTTAGATTTTGGTGCACTATGGAAGGCACACATTCCATATCTCTCATCCATGGTCTACCTAGCAATATGTTATACTGCCTCTCACCCCCCAGGATATGGCACAATGTAGGAATTGTCTTTATCCCAACCTTTATAGGTAGGACTATTGTACCGATCGTTGGGGATGTGGTATCATTGAAGGCTCTTAATGTGAATGTTGAGTCCTTAATGTGCGAAGATGGAAGATTTAAATGCTTCAAAGCTATAGTTGTGATGATGTTGATAGATGACCCAGTATCAATCAAGACTCTCTTGTATGAAATCTGATTGATGCTCGCTATGATGTGTAGCGGAGGATCGGGTTCATCCTTAGAGATTGGCTTAATCTCCTGCCTACAAAAGGTAATCACAGGGTCCTTTTGTAAGTGAACTGAATTCATTGTTGATATGGACCATGATAGGTTATCAACTTTAGTTGAACTTTTTGGTATGTTGGGTTGATCAAGGCATTTCTTACTTTGTGCTACAATATTGATCATACCGATAAAACCCTCATCAGGTGGGGCCATGTGCATCTCATTAACATGCTCAACTTGATTGTTATCATCCTCATGGTTGTGTTGAGGGTTTTTGGATATGTCGATGTCTTGATTATCGATAGCTGAGGGGCTATCTATTTGTAATTTGTTCTTATCCAACATATTCTGCACTACATTCTTGAATGCAACACAATCCTGGATATCATGGCCATTTTGTCGATGATAAACACAATAGAGATCTTCTCTATACCCCCTAGGTTTGCGGTGATTAGGATCCAAGGCACGCACTTCAGGCAATATTAGGGCCTTAGCCTCACAAAGGCGATTGAAAATTGATGCCAAAGATTCAGGCAATGGCGTATATTTACGAGGTGGACGTCTCTGTTTATCCTTGCCTTGATTCCTGTTGCACTTGTTGTGATGTGCAGGAGGAGGTTGAGCCTGATAGTTCTCTTGTTGTTGGCTCTGTGCTTCTTTTGGAATGTTTAACATGATCTGGTTGACATGTGTAGGCTCAGCCTATTGTGGTTGATATCGCGTGCTCTTGTTCCATTCTTTCTCGCTACGAAGCTCTAGGTCTCCTTCTTCTAGCTTGATATCTTCAATGACCTTGGCTTGTGCCAAAGCCTCTTCGAATGTTGTATATTGTTGCAACTGGAGCAACAATGATATGTGCTTGGCACAAATTTTGGTAAACATTCGAGTAAGTTCAGTAGTGGGAATAGAGAATGGTAACTCTGCTATTAATTTTCTCCACCTATCCCCATAATCCATGACTGGCTCGTCATCATTTTGACATAGATTGGCCAAGTCAGATAGATTAGCTTTCTTTTTGGTGCCAAATGAGAAGCGCTCAAGGAAAGCATCCACCAACTATTCGAAGTTGGTGATGTTGTGCCTAGGTAATTGATTAAACCATTCAGAAGCTACCCCTGAGAGGGTCATAACGAAAGTTCTTAACATCAAGGCATCATCATGTTGTATCTGGAAGCATGCACTAATGAAGCCCGTTATATGCTCTTGCGCATCTTCATCACCTTTAAACTTATCCCATTTAGGCATTTCAAAATGTTTAGGATAAGCAGGGCTTGGCACTGATGGACACAATGGTTGATTGTGTATCTTGCTTAGAGTGGGCTTCTGACTAGCCACATCTTGTTTCTCGAGAGATTTGATTTTCTCGGCAAGCACCTTGTAGGCTTGAGAAGAGATGATCTCTTCCTCCCGAAGGGATCTTTGGGGTGCAAGCGGAGGTAAGTTCCTTTGAGTGCATGAGGTGGTCGATTGTATTCATCGGCCACATCTACAGAAGATGGTTTAGGATATCGTTGATCCTGGTCATCCAACTCTGATCTTTCATACTGCCTGTGCTCATGCCTGTTTGGCACTAAACGCTCTCGTGGCCGAGAAGCATGTTGCAAAGTATGGCAAACATAATCATCTACTCTCCTATTATGCAGCTCAAGGTGTGAAGTAGCATGTCTCTCATTGTTTTGCTACCTGTACTCACTACGAGGAGGTAATTCAGATCGAGCCAATCTATTTGATCGCCTTTCTTGCTCCTTTAAATCGAGGAGGCGTTGCTCTTCTAAGCGGTGTTCATATAACCGTTGTAGGTGCAACCATTGTTGTTTTGCACTTTCTCATTCTAGATTTTCTAAACACTCATGCTCAATGCGCAAACCCTTCAATTGGTCTTGAAGCATTTGTTCTCTCTGGATTGCATCTGACCTATGTGATCGATTTGATCGATTTGCTGTGCTAGGTCTAGGACTCTACAACTCCTTGTGAGGGTTCTTGTTTGCTTCAAACTGTGCAACAAGGTTGGCAACTCTTTTTCCTCGATGAGTCAAGATTGCATTGATATTATGTTCTTCCCTAGGGGTGCAATCCTCATGCAAGGATGTTGCAGGGGTACCGCGTGTTCGTTGGGAACACTCACTATGGGAACGGATAGGATGCAACTGCGTGATAGTTCCTTCATCCATGATGTACTCCTCAATGGATCTGGTAGATCCATGAGAGGAACGATCGTGATGTATGCTTCTATGCTCCAATTTCCTATGTTGAGATCTTCCAACACCTTGGTCTAAGAAGTCAAAGTGATGAGACTTCCAAGGTTGTGCAAGAGGAGTACCTTCCTCACCAACACTACGATAAGACAAATGACATCCTCCATGATCGAAAGGATTTGGCATTATAATAGGCATGTGAATGGTTGTCTTACCTCTATCTCGCCCTTCATTGGACTGATTTGAACTCTCAGTGTAATGAGATGTGGTAGGTCTGGAGGTATTCTCGTTTAGGTCACGAGAAGATCTGTTGTTAATTCTCTTGAGCGGGGTTCCTTGATGAGATCCATTGTGAGTGGTGTTGTCTCCTATGAGACTACCTAAAGTGTGTTCAAGTATGTTTTGGGTAGGTGTGCTGCCTCTAGGGTGATCCAGACCCTGTGGTGCATTGGGTGCAACCTCAGTCTTAGATCGGGGATGACCCCGTGCATTGACCATGACCTTATGAATTTTGACTTCCAAAAAATGTTGTAAGTGTTATATATCAAAATGATCAGTGCGATGAGCTGATCACAATGAGCTATAACTCAAAAAAGTGATTTTCGGGTCAAAATTTAGTATTTTTGGAATATTTGGCCAACCGGGGCTCGTGGTGAAATGACCACTTTTAGGAATTTTTGGGAAATTTTGAACCATGAAGAGTTAGGACCCAAAATTTCTGTGAGAGGTGCACAAGGACTAAACTAAGACAACAAAACAAATTTGGCAAGTTTTGGAGTTGTCTAGACCATTTTATGACCGTTTTAGTGCAGTTTTTCTCAGTTTTCGGCCTCGAAAATAGAGTAATCATAAAACCAAAATAAAATCTTCGTTATAGCTCTGATTTACATGATTCTCGAACCGTTGGATGCAGAACCAAAAAGTAGATTTTTACTATTATTAGGGTTAGGGTTTGGCCCCAGATCAAGGATCTTATGTTGATTACCCAAATAATAATAAGAACACACAAAATAGACAATATGATTATCTCTTTTAAGGATTAAATGTGTGTCCTAAAACTGGTTTAGTGCATTTGATTTATTGTGAATATACTCTGAACTCTTATCGTGTTTTTCAAAAGTTGATGTTATACTCAATTTGTTCAAAGGTTTTCACCTATATACTCGCACAAGCCGGATATGGGAGTGAAGTCCATACTCAATGAGGTAGCATAGGTACTACCAACCCTCACCCAACACACTGTGCACAATGATACACTCTTCTGAAGATGAGTGCGTGCTATTTTGCACGGATAGGATAGTTCTTGGGTCGGCCTTGGCCATGAGCGGGTCCCGATAATACAATTTCAAATGAGCCAACCAAGTGGTAATGACATCCACTGTTGGTCTCAATCAAATGGGTTGGATGTGAGAGCCCAACGCCACTGATGTTTAAATGAAACGTGGTGTGTGTGGTTCCTTTTAATTTGCATAAAATAAAAATGCATAATACAACACAATGATTGTTTCCTACATGTAATGTAAAAGAAACATTTTATATTTAGAGATGCATGCTATACTCTACATGATTTTTTGACAATGCAAACTAGTATGCAAATGGCCACTACTTGGGCCTCAAACATGCAAACCTACACACAAGTTCTAATATAGCACGTTGTATTCTAGGGCGGACTGCAATAAGAGATCCACTATTCCTAGCAGCGCCTATCAAAAATTTAGAAAAAGAAACCTAAGGACCTAATCCATTTTCAATTCATTTTAGCCTTAGTAAATTTACATTTCAATTTCTATTCTCTGGAAAACACAGATAGAAACAAAAAACATAGAGGGTGAAAATGGGGCCTACCTCAAGTCCTCATCCGATCTGCACTCTATTTTCTGTTGTCTACTCTATCAGATGTAAACCGTAGGTCTAGTCTGCGATTTGCACTATAAACCATGTGTTGAACCTACGGTTCAATTGTTGGCTCACAATTGATAGCTGCGGTCTGTACCTACAATTCCAAAAATCAAGAAATAGTAGTTAGATCGCTTATTTTGTGGAGTTCCATCGTGATCGCCTTCTGTACGACCAAAAAGGTGTGCACCCAAAATGTTGTAATTGCATAAACAAAGTAAAATGATATTCAAACACAAAAATGGATGAAACACATAGAAATTACAAGAAATGCCTCCATTATTCCATTAAAATGAATGAGTGTCTAATTACAAGTAAGTCCCTCTTAGGGATACTCTATTTTGATACACAATTACAATTATTTCAATCCCCCTCGGGGATGAAATGCACTATCAAGCCCTTAAGGTGACACAAACTGCTCTAGGGTGGAGTGAACCCTCTTCTTCGCGTTGAGGAAGGAAATGAATGGTTGTAGCTCCTTAGAAACCTATTTCCTATGATCAAGAAACAACACAAGAATGTCAAAAGCATAGGCAACCTCTCATGATGAGGCCCTTTAAAGACAAATAGCATGAAAATAGCATAATGACATAAAATCAAGAAAATGCGTAAACTATGCTAAACATATGCAAATAATATCAAGATTGATGGAAATACGTAAATGAAGAGCACAACTATCAATCTATGGAATCAATTGCTCGAAATGAAGCATTATAAAGTAAAAAGAAACCATTAGCATCTAAACTACCAAGATGAAAGCAAATTAGCAAAAACACTAATCTATCGGTCAGAAGTCTCTAAAACTACCATTTAACCATGTGAATGACTAATCTAATCTAGTTAAATGGTCAAAAATGAGAATAGTAAGGTGGTGATACCTCTATTGCAAACCGTAGTACTGATGCATGGTCTGCACTGTAAACCATGGCTAAAAGCCACGGTTAGCACTTAAGTGAGTTTACCCTCAAAATTAGGGGTAGTGGGCTTGACCTCCTTGTCCAATTGATGTTCAAGGGTCACCTTCGGTGTCCTTCTGATAGGTTTGGCGGTTGATTCACTGTGATGGGCCTTCATTTGCCCAGATTTGTGTTTCTTGGTTCTTCTAGGCTCCTAGAACTTCCATGGCAAATTGATCTTTGGGTGAATAGCAAAGTGGCCTTCTCCAATGCATGAATTCAGTATGCAATTCGATAGGGCTTCGCTGCTCGCTTGATCAATCAACTCTCTATATTCTCTCCCCATTTGGAGGGGGTATTTATAGGATGCCCTAGGGCTAGGGGTGGCTTCATGGAGAAGCCAAGATCAAGAAGAGGTGGTTAGGACAGTTGGAATGGAAGCCTCTAGAATCTTTCATCCATTAACCACCTTCTTCTAGAACAAATGGTCATTCAAACCGATTTGGCTCGGTTGAAGGCCAACTGAACTTCAGTTTAGACCACAGGTGATAGCTGCAGTTCAAACTATAAACCGTAGGTCTTAGCCATGGTTCAGACTGTAGACCATAGGTCTCACTCGTGGTTCAGACTGTAGATCGTAGGTCTCACCCGTGGTTCAGACTGACTAGGCCAAGGAGCCCAAATTGAGTGGTTAGAACCACTGCTCTATCTTGGAGTCTGTCCAAGATCTTCCATATGGTCTTGTAGCATGTCCCATATGAGTAGTCACCATCGACATGACACATTTTAGGTGTCTACAAAATGTTTCTTGCAAAATATAATTAAGGGATGTGCATAGAGAAGATAAAGCATTGGAGAGGATGAGCTAGGAAAAACTCTAAATATCAATATTACACCAAGATTAAAGGAGAAATTTGAATCTCTGTTGGAGGTAAGACACTTGTAAAGTGTAACATACAACTTGTAAAAATCTCACCAAACTAGGTAGAGTTACATTTTAAGGGGAATAGAAATGTTTGAGGAGAACAAGGTGAGAAAAATTGGATAAGTAGAAGAGATTGAGTTCCATGTGGCACATGAGAAGTGAAACATCAATAGTCTTGGAGTAATTCAAACTTTTGTAGCAAATATGTTGATGCATGATTCAAGGTACCAAATATAGTGAATTTGAAGTTTGATTTCAATAAAAGTCTAAAATAGGAGTGAAAGCAAGTAAACAAATTGATTGAAGTCTAAGTGCAAGTAAGGAGGAGATATTCCATTCAAATCATGCAAGAGAGTCATCCAAATGGTGCTAGCGAAAGGAGTTAAAGGATCAAACCCAAAATAGAAAATAAGTTTGCATTACTTCTACTTTTATTACAACAACATGGCTAATGTATTTAAATATAAATTAGAGTATCTTGAAAAGTTTGGAAGTTAGTTGACCAATAAAAGAGGAGAGAAGTAGTCTTTCCAAAGCAAGCCAAAGTATAGCAAGAGCTCCATATGTACAATAGAGAAGAAGGAGCGCAAATTAAGAGAAGTTCAAATAGTTTTGACCAAGATAATTTGCGCCTCAAGTTTGGAGGTAATTCATTTTATTTAAAATTAATTATATGATCAAGATAGGAGTTATAAGGTTGCATGAAATTATTATTTTCTTAGGTTTAAGTGAAACTATTTTACTTTGGAGAGATAAGATATTGAATTAATATTTAAAACCTTAGAAACGGGATTATTGCTATTTGAAAGTTTTATGAAGATTTGAAAATTGGTTTGAAGAATTGAAGGAATTAATTTGAAGTTTTGTAGTTTGATTATTTGAGTTTACAAAATAATTTTAAATACTTGTAATTTGATAAGTTTGGAGAAATAAGGTTTTCTACATCAAATTAGGAATATAAATCTTGCAAATATATATTTTTAGAATTTCTAAATTTCTAAATTTGGAGTTATAAGGAATTCAACACCAACATAGGATTGAGAAATTTAGAATTAAAGAAATTATATTTTTTGATATTTGGGAGATAAAAGGAATTGAACATAAAGTTTTAGAAAAATTAAAATTACTTCAAAATGTATTATTTGACAAGTCTATCTAGGGAGATAACATGTTACAAATTTAAGATTAACAATTGAAAAATTATTCTTAGTCTATCACCCAAAACTAAGGAGAAATAAAGAGTAGAGTACTTGAAGAATTGAAATATATTCAAGACTAGGGAGTCATAAGGTAGTCAACCTCAAAGTTTTTGAAAAATAATTTTTTTTTATCAAGAATTATTATCAATACTCAATATGAAGGAGCTAAAAGGATGTCTACTCCAAAGAATTCATTGAATAATGAAATAGAAAATAAAATTATAAAAGGAAGAGTAAAGGTTATAAAATATGGAATCAAAACTTTGGTTGAAAATTCTAAGGAAAATTAGACTTAGTTTCAAGTTTCATTTACAAAGAAACATTAGAAGAAAATTTTGAAACATTAGAATACTATCTGCATGTGAGAATGGTTGAAGCAATTGACAATGACAAAGATAGTGTTATGATTCCTTTAAACATTACTAGTATAATATACATGTCATTGCTTACACTTAAACATCTCAAAGAGAAGAACTTAAAACAAAAGGATTTGATTGAGTTCCTTAAGAAGAAATATGTTAGCTTTTGAAGCTTTAAAATTAAAGGAAATGCAACCACAAGTATGGAAATAAGCATGTAATGTTATAACTATGATAATAGGTAACTAATATGCATAAAAATATGATAGAAAACTTGATACAATGCTCAAGAAATGATCATATATGAAAGCTCATGAAAATATGCAATGCTCTCCAATGGAGGTCACAACCTCACCATATTTACAAAATGGATCTACATTGTATACACATCTACTCAACCTATACACTTCAAAACCACACTTTCTTCTATTATATGAAGGCCTATTCATAATGAGATGCAACTCTTTGCTTTCAATATTTCTATGACACCTCACTATTATATTCTTAAGGACTCATGTACATGTGGACTACATGCACATTTACATCATTGCACATTCTAACACTTGTGCATTTATTTCATTGCTCTAATAAAGTACTTAAATCCTAATATACTCCTAATATAAATATGTACCCATGATGGTACATTAGTAAGGAACCAAATAATGTAATATATTTCAAAACCCCCCTGTATTACATTATTTGGGTTTTGAAAACTTTAGTCTTCAAAAAGGTCTTCATATTTTGAGTGTTCTTCTATTAGATACAGTTCTTCTCCTTCTTATGCTTTTGTCTTCCTGCTGTCTCTTCTTGTATTTCTCATTCCATAACTTCTAGTTGTTTTGAGGTATTTGGAAGTCTTTGACCTTGTAGTCTTTTAGGTGAATTTGTTGAACTATTGATCTCATAATTTGGAAAGTCGTAATTGGATCAAAACTGTTTCTTTTTTTGTTCCCTTATTTTGTGTATGGTTCGTTTCCTTGATCTTCAAAAAAGTCAAGCTTGAACTCATTTTTAGTAAATGCTTTTGAAACAATAATTTGGAAGAAACAATCTGATCTACAAATCAAGTTTTACTCAAATATTTTATAGTACTTGTCTTTGTAGTAATAGGAGTAAGATGAATGAGATTTCTCTCCACAATATTTACATGGGTGGAAACTCCAGTAGTTTATCTTCTCATGCCCAAATTTGCTACAATAGGTACATAGCAAAGGTATCCTAACTTCTCTGTTATCTCTTTTAGGAATATCATGTTTGTCTATTTCTTTGATGAAATAATTAAACCATGTGTGTACAATTGAAGCTATGCCATATTTATTTCCTTCATAAAAATGTATGAGATCATTTTGATCAATATTATTTTCTACCTTTTCAATATCTTCATTAGGGTAGTTATCATCAACTTCCTTTATTATTTCACCAGAAGATGCTCTTGAAGAATCTATTTTCACCAAACTATTAGTTTGTGAATTTTTAGAACCCCTTTTAAATTCTATTGATTCTTCCCTTCCATTTTCATCTTCCTTATTATCCAATGAATTCTCTGAACTACCAATCATTGAATCAAGTGTCTTTCTAAGCCATATTTATATTTTTATTGACCCTTTTCTAATTGTATTATCTAGTGAGTTCTTTGGAGTAGACATTCTTATAACTCCCTAGTTTGTATATTGGCAATAATTTTAATGGAATATTTGAGGTAGTATACCTTATGATTCTCTAGTAAAACAATTAGTACTCTTCTTCAATTTGTAAAATTAATCTTGAAAATGTTTTTCCAATTCTTGTAAAAATATCCTTTTGAGATATTTTTGGTAAATATTGGACTTGATAGTATGCTAAGCTTTCTAGACTTGCTTTAGGTTGAATTTCTTTTGTCTCCCTAGTAATGTGATAATGTTCAACTTCTCTAAAACAACTATTTTATCTCTCCTTGTAGAAAGCTTAATGATGAAATTGTCAAAGGAAAGAATACAATATATTTGAAATAGTTAAGTTGGATTTTCTATGTCTCTTTAATTTTGAATATGAGACTAAATCATTTTTTCCAACTAAAACTTGACTTCTTTCTACCCTTGTAATCTCAAAATTTCTTATGAATTCGATTTGATATAGGATTCCTTGTACCTCCTAAGTTAGAAGTTTAGAATAAATATGTATTTGCAATTTGTCTAACCTTATATCTCCTTGTTAAATATTTGCAAATAGTTGAAGCAATAATAATAAAGATTTTAATGCTTCTATTTTCCTACTTCCTTCTTAAGGTAATCAATGTGCTTTCTAGATATTAACACCTTATTAATCCTATCATTCAATATCTATAGAGTATAAATTTTAGTTGATGTCAACCTTAATGAACTTGCAATATGACTATGAATAATTCTCACATTTCGAATGCTTTATTCAAGTTTGCAAATTGACTGTAACCAGTTATGTTTTCTGCGTACTGAATGCAATTGACTCATAATCAACTTTGAAATACTCCTATAGATATTTTATATCTTTCAATTCACTTGTGAGCTTCTTTTTGACGTTAATATTCAGGCTTGTGCGTGTTTGACCTTCACAATGGATGTGCTCTCCTCTAATATTGATATCCTAACCTTCACAGTTATGTTCAAGGTGGCAACTAAGATCTTTCTTCAACGTCGTTTTGCTTGGCCTTCTAACTTCTATCTCTCCTAGTGGATGTATTCTTCTACAATGTCAATTGGCTTGGTCTGCTATATTCTAGATTTTGCTATTCATACTAGTCTGAGAACTTCTATTTAGCTGATGAGTTACTCAATTATTCTTCCTTGATATTTGAGTCACTTTACTTCTTTTTATGCTTCGTAAGATCTCCTACGTGTACCTTGGACTTGCAATTATTTTCCTCGATGCTCCTTTTACTTAATGCACTATATATATTTTTATGATTGTCTTCACTGTATTTGAACGTTGTATAGGGTGAATAGTGCCAAGTGGCACTTGAGTTCTTCACTTTCCTTGAAATGACCCTGTTGCACCATCTTCCAATGCTTATAACAAGTGGTAATAATAGTCTTAATATTTTGCTATAATGACTCTATAGTAGGTGCATAAATTATGCTTCCTTGAAGGTGTTATGTAACTAAAATATTGTGCTTGTTTTGTGCCTAAGTTGTTCTCAACATGTCCACTACTTGTTATAGTTAGCATGAATATTCTTCCACATGGTGCATTTCCTCTACTATTGTGCCATAATACCTTAGGCTATTAAAAATGCTCTCACCTTGCTAACTTATCATGTGTTCACTGCAAGTTTTGAAGAATGGTTAAACTCTTCACTTGATTGATATTCTTCTAATGCTTCTATTGGAGGGAAATGATGGTAATTATCTCAACACCTCTCTGGTAGAGACAATTATATTTACAACACTCTAAAATGTGCCAACCAAATGTATATGGTGGCTTATAAGGAGTATTCGATCGGATGATGAATTATTTTAGATTCCTTATGATGCTGGTTCAAAACTCGATGACTCAACATTGTTTTTTGATGTATTTTCTCCTCTCTATGGAAGTGTATGCCCACTATGAATTCTTTTCAATTTTTAATATTTTTCCAACTTTGTTTATGCAGCCCAAATGAACATGCTTGCCTTTGTGTAAGCTAATGATTTAGTGCCAACTACACTCTTATCCAAAGCATCAATGTTGGTATGTGGACAAAACAAAACCTATACCCGATGATGCTAACATCTTCTATATGTGTTGCTTAAGGTATACTTCATTGGACCTATTTGATTTGTGTTCACCGCAAAATTCTAGATGAACCTTACCTTCACCAAAGGCTATTTGATGCACCTTTTTATGTCTTCTCCAAAGACTATTTTGATGCTAGACATATTCAATTGAACATCCTTCTTCTTCCTATTTCTATCACCTTCTTGATATCTACAACTCGTAAGTAATATTTTATTTGTTTGGGTGATGAATGTAGGTGGATGCTACTAAACCAAAACTATCTTCCTTTCTTTGAGGAAGCTTCACTTTTAGAGTCCTTTTTAATGGTTCTATTTGGATGCTATGCAAATGTAGAGTAGGATGATGTAGACGTTTTCCCCCCTTGTGCTCTTAAATTGAGCGTCTTGACTTCTCAAAATGCAAGCTTCAACTTCCTTTGCTGGATAATTTAGACTGAAACCAATATTGGCTTCTATCCTTTGGCAATATCATCCTTTCTTGGTTATTCTTACACTTAGCAACCAAAATGTCCACTAAGATTTGCACTATTATATATGCAAACTTGTAAAGTCTTCCTTTTCTTAAAATGATATCAATAGAATGTTGATATTTTTCTTTTGCTCAAAATATATTTAACTTCTATTCTTCTATGCAGGTTGAACCTCGAAGATTAAACCTTTTTGCACTACCTTGAGTACTTCAAATATAAACCTACTTATGCAACCTTTAATCTTAATATTGGTGCTTAATAGACTTAATAAGAAATCAAATATAACAGTTTAGTTAATGCACCTTTTTGCACCCTTGTTGCATACCTTTCTATCTTCGTAGATGATGATGATGATGGTGATTTAAGTCACCTAAATGGTTACCTTTTGTAGATGATATTGCAACTCTTCTAGGTTGTCCAAAATAGCTCTTTGGATCACGTTTTTGCAACTTTAACACTTCACACTGCCCACAAATGTGATTTGGTGGCTCCAATACTTCTTCAAGATGAACCTCTAAAATATGAACCTTAGCAGGTACCAATGCTACCCAATTTGATGTTTTTATGTTGTCCTCAATTCTAAAAAAAAATAGATTGTAAAGTAGTCAAAAATTTCATTGAACCACTATCCTTGAACCTCAAAAATTTTGTAGGACACTCCTCTAAATTGTAGTTGAGATATTCACTTAAGATACCTTCAATGATAAGCCCCAAATATAGCAGATTTGGTGGTTTTTCTATCTCCTTTCTTCTTGTCAGATTCTAACTCCACTCTTGGTCTATCTAATGGCCTTCTCAATATTCTGATTGTCTTGAGATCTCTTGCTATTATTCTCTAAAATTTGGTAAGCTTCTTGCCAAATCCTTCTCTCTTGGGCTTGTTTTCGGATGGCGATAATTGTCCCAAGTTCTTTATCAAAAAATTCTCCTTGGTAGTAAGTTTATCCAACAAGTTCTTCTAGAAACTCTTTCAATGAAGCTCACCAAACCTTCTTCTTGTTTCTTCTTGAGACCTCTCCAAGGTCTTCAATCTTGCAACTTTTAAAACTTCAATGAGACCTTCCTTGATCTCTTCAATATTTAACTATGGACGTTTTACAATGAGATCTCCTCCTTGGATCTTCCAAATCTGCTACTACTGAAATATTGCAATAGGACTGTAGATACTAAAACCTAACCACTTGTTGTCCATACAGGTTTTCCCACCATTTCCACCCATTATTTACATATATTTATATATAATTGTTTAATATATTTAAATATAATATTTGTATATATATTTAATAAATATTTATATATGTGTAAGTAAATCCCAGCCATTCATCTTGTTCTAATCATGGCCATCCATCCACCTTGATCCATGCTGCTTGCCAAGCCTTAATCTCCACCCTTCGTTATGTTTTAATCTTGACCACATGATTAGTGTCGTTGAAACCCTAACATACCTGAGGGAATATTATAAATAGGAGCCATTTTGATGGCTCAACCCTTGAGTCCTAAGTCATTTTGTTAAGCCATTTGCCCTAAAGTTCCCTGGAGTATCCAAGCACTCTCACCCTCCGTCCTTGCTTGCCATAGCCCATGCATTCGTCATTTCCCCTCTTGCTTAACCAGATCCACTTCTATAGATTTCCCTTCAGCTCCCAAACATCTTTGGGCACTCCCTCTTACTGTCAAGTACCTTTGAGTGCTTCTCCTTTGCTGCCAAGCACCTCTGGGCACCCTCCACCATTCTCGAGCATCCACGAGTATTTTTTGTTGCTACTAAGCACCCGTAGACATCTTACACCAGAGGTCTACAGTCCTCTTAGTCCCCAAGTGATGCTAGGGCATCACCACACTAATTTCCTGCAACAAATATCACATATCAGAGAACATCAATAGTTATAAGGTAAATTTTCTATTCTTATTTTATTTTATGCATTTTTTAGATTCTATTCATTTATTTACATTTGCATATCTAGGATTTTTATACTAATTTCTAAGGGCCTCACACTATGGATACCTCATGATTGCTACTAACCCATTTGCTATTTCTTTGTGTGCAAATCTGGAAGTGTTACATTAGCATTGTGCAACTGCTTAAGCTGGAGTGGTCCAACATCGGATAACCAAAAACCCATTCATATTTTTTGGGAGCAAGGATGCATTCTGAAGACACCAACAGTATTGTATCTAGGGTTTCTAAGAACCCTAGCATTGTGTATATCTATATCAAAGAGTTCAAAGATTCTTTATTGTAACAGTGGAGTTTTAAGGCTCCCCCCCATTAATAAAAACCATTCATTGTGCAATATTATCTTTTTGAGTTCTATTTATATCTTGTTATTTGGTGTTGCATTTTTATCTCTACAAATGGAAATCACGGTGGGATTCCCTAAGGATTTCTTACTTTGATTTATATTTTTTACTAATTTTATATTTTCTATTTCATATTGTAGGGTTTCCAGAAGTGCAAAATTTGTAATTTTTTGCTGGATAAGAGTTTATGGGGATTTGTAGAAGTTTGTAGAAGGTGCATGAATGCCCTGTGATGCTCGAGGAACATTCAAAAATTCCCAAGTGCATTTCAAAAGTGCCCAGGGATTTTTTATAGAGAGTTAGAGCAAAAATGTAGGCTTCTGGGTTTACCAAGCTCCTAGAACTGGTTCTTAGGTTCCATCCATTCCATCAAACCTTATCCAATTTACCCATAAATCAAAATGAATCCTATTGATATTCATGTCATTTGGAATTGGTTTAGTCGGATCATATGGATTACAGAGTGGGGTAAATAAATCAACATGAATCCTATTGATTTATTTACCCCTTTGTAATCCATATGATCTGACTAAACCAATTCCAATTAACATGAGTATCATTGATATGGACTAGATTTCCTCACCTCCATCCTTTTTCAAGTTTGTTTTGTCTGAGGAATTGTTAAGGGATTGAACCAACTACATTCATCCATCCCCTCCGCCTTCACCTTCACCTTAGAATCATGAGGTTTTCTATGCAGACATAGATGATGATAAGTCAAAAGAGTTTGATGAAATTTTAGATGACATTCATCTTATCCCTACATCCCATAAAATTGAGGAAGGTTCTCATATGTCCATTGAAGATACCATCGATGTGGACCTTAGTTCAGACAAAGACAATCTCAAAATTGTCAAGCTTGGCAAAAGCTTATCCAATGATGAACAAGAGCAATTAACTACCCCTCGCAAGAGGAAAACGGGTATTTTTACATGGTCCTATAAAGACATGCCTCGTATTAACCCCAGTTTGGTTGTCCATAATTTCACCTTACATCCTAATGATAAGTCGATTAAACAAAAACTTAGAAGGATGAATCCTACCATTACTATCTTGGTCAAAGAAGAGCTCCAAAAATTATTAGATATGGATTTCATTGTACCCATTGACTATCCTGAGTGTCTCTCAAACATGGTACCCATTTGTAAACCTAACGGGGTGATACACGTTTGCACTAACTTTTGATATCTTAACAATGCGTGTCCTAAGGATGACTTTACTCTCCCAAACATTGATACTCTTGTCGAAACTTACGCTGGCCATGAAATACTTTCACTAATGGATGATTTTTCAAGATACAACTAAATTTGAATAAATATTGATGACCAACACAAAACAACATTCACTACACCTTGGGGAACTTTTTTTTACAAGGTGATGTTCTTTGGCCTTAAAAATGTAGGTGCCACTTATCAATGTGCCATGACATACATTTTCCATGACTACATGCATAATATTATCGAATATTATATGGATGATCTCTTGGATAAATCTAAAACTCAACAAGAGCACATTGGTGTATTGAAGAAAGTTTTTGACCGACTTAAAGAACATAATGTAAGGTTGAACCCCAAGAAATGTGTCTTTGGTGTTACCTTGGATAAACTTCTAGGATTCATTGTCTCCAAATGAGGCATTGAGGTGGACCCAAAAAAGGTCAAGGTCATCATGGAGATGCCTCCCCCAAATAAATTAAAGGAATTATGTAGTTTATAAGAAAAGATTCAATCGATCCATTGTTTTATTGTAAAATTTTTTGATAAATGTAGGTCATTCAATCACCTACTACAAAAGGGGGTGTCATTTTCTTGGATAGATCAAAATACCTTTGATGGCATTAAGAAATACCTAGCTTCTCTACTAGTATTAACTCCTCCTCGTCTGAGGGTCCCATTCTATCTTTATATTTCAACAACAAACTTTGCATTAGGTACAATGCTTGCATAAAAGAATGAAGAAAATCAAGAGCCAGTTGTCTACTACATTAGTCGAACATTGGTAAGCTACAAAACTAAATACACTTATGTAGAAAAAATTGTGCTTAGCAATGGTTTTTGCCACTAATAAACTTTGACATTACATGCTTAGTCACACAACATATATCATAACTAGATAAAATACTCTATGTTTTATGATATCTCGCACTTATAATAACACTCACACTACTAAATAGATAATGCTCCTTACTAAATTCGACTTAGAATTCATTAGCCAAAAAATCCATTAAAGGTTAGGTAATCACCAATCAACTTGAAAAAGCTCCACTACCTAGTGATCATCCTTTAATTATTGAGATCTCAGATGATTCGGTATTTGCTATCATCGAACAAGAAAAAGATTTCATTCTGAAGGAAGACGTCGATATCACACTATTATTTGATTGCTCTAAGTGCATGAAAGGTCAAGGTGCTAGAGTTGTGTGTCATACACCCCAGGGGGTACCTATTCCCTTATCATTCAAACTTGAATTCCAATGCACAAACAACACTACAGAGTATGAAGCCTTATTATTAGGTATTCAATTAGCTATAGCTATAGCATTAAGCGTATCAGGATATTTGGTGGTTCTCAAATTGTTATAAAGCAAATAAATAGAGAATACCAATGCAAAGAACCTACCATTAAGATTTATCACAAAGTAGCAATGAAATTGCTCTCTAAGTTTGATTGGTATGAAATCAATAGTTTACCATATTCTACTAATATATTTTCAAATGCGATGGTCTCCCTTGGATCATTGATTCCAAAAGACTCCTTTGGAGAGGTACATCCCCTGATAATTTCAATAGTCTCTAAATCCGTAATTGTTCATGCTTTGAATCTAAATATGAAAAGGATGTTTGCTTTATCCAATCGGATCCATATGAGCCTTGGTCAAGCCAAATAGTAGCCTTTCTCAAGTTTGGAACACTCCTATCCGACATGTCTTAAACTACCAAACACACTTTCAAGCAAAAGGTAGCTCATTTCATTCTCTTGGGGGACATGTATAAACGTGGTTACGATGGAGTCCTCCTTTGTTGTCTCGAGTCTAGTGAGGCACAAAGAGTTATAGCTGAAGCCCATGATGGTACTTGTGGTGGTAATTTTAGTGGAATGGTCATTACAAAGCGTATCTTACGCATGGGTTATTATTGGCCCATAATGGAACGTGATTGTTGTAATTATGTTAAACATTGTAAGAAATTTCAAGAACATGCTAATTTAACACATGTACCATCATAATATATATAGCCTATTCAAAGCCTTTGGCCCTTTTAACAATGGGTTCTAGATCTAATTGGAAAAATTTTACCTCCTTCCTTGATACAACATACATTCATCATCACAGCTACTAAATACTTCACAAAGTGGATTGAGGCAATTCCTCTAACCAGTATGATAGGACCTAGAATTGTAGAGTTTATACTTCATCATATCATTTGTTGTTTTGGTATTCCATCGAAAATAATCTCTGAAAATGGTAAGTCTTTCAAGAAAAAGGATGGTCAAGCAATTAGCAAGAAATATAACATTCAACATAGTTTCTCGACTCCTTATTACCCATAAGAAAATGTATAAGTTGAAGCTTTCAATAATACCTTAATTGCTATTCTCAAGAAACTTGTTAAAGAAAATCATAGAGATTGGCATACACAAATTCCCTTAGCATTATGGGCTTATCTAACAAGCATCCACACACCTACAAGGGCAACACCATTTTCATTGGTCTATGGAGTTGAAGAAATCATACCACTTGAGCTTGAGATCCCCTCCTTGAGAATTTCTTTATAGGAATTCATAGATGACGACACTTCCAGACAAGCACGTATTGACCAACTCACACTTCTCGATGAGAGAAAAGTCAATGCTTTAGAGCATTTACAAGTTTATCAAGACCACCTAAAGCGTGCTTACAATGCCAAAGTTCATCTACGCGAATTCCAAGTAGGAGATCTTGTCTTTAAATAGAATCAACAAAACACCAATGCATTATCACATCTTCATGATAAATTCGTAGTTAATTGGTTAGGTCCATACATTGTTACTCAAAAAGTGGGTAATGGTACTTATAGGCTTTCCAGTCTAGAGGGAGAGGAAGAACCCGAACCACTTAATGTTATACACTTGAGGGCATTCTATGCATAATGATATATATATATATATATATATACATGGCTAATACACAAAAACATTGCATTTCATTTGCATACACTTCATTCCAAAAATATTGCATTTCAGTTGCATACATTTCATTCCAAAGACATTGCACTTCATTTTGCATACATTTCATGCCAAAACATTATATTAGAACACATTTCATTTTGCATTTCATACAGTTCATTTCACACATTCCATTCTCATTTCAAATTTCATAATAAGGATCATTTATTAAGTTCAAGATTTTAATTGGTCCAATAAAATCATGTTACCTTAATTAGAGGTACCTTCACATCATCATCCATTTTCCCACAAAGCCAAATGGTCATTAGCAAATGTTTCCTAGGTGTTTTTGGTCACTTAGCCACTCCTAGTATTTTAAGCAACCTCCAAAATACATGTCGAGTTCCTCTTAGGACCATCACACATATACACTAAGAAAATATTGAGTTTTGGGAATTGAATCCAAAACATTCTTGAACCAAACACAATTTAACATATTAAAAAAATCTTGTATCATAGAGGGATAATACCATACTTGGTTTGAACCTCAAAGTGAAAAGTGTCATCCTTGCTAGTCCTATCATGCAACATAGTCCAAAAAAATAGTGGTTTTCATCACTATCATAGTTGCTTCCAAATTCAAAAAATATAGTAAGGATAGGATACAATTCTCATCACACTTAGGTTGAGAATCTGATTCACCAAAGATCTAAATCATTTACATCACATACCACTGATCATTGGGTTGTAAGGATCGTACTATATTTCCAGTCAGATGGTTAAGTAGTCATCCCTAAAAATTAAGAGATAAAAATACAAATCGTGGACTATGGATTTAGCCTCCATCGAAGCTATAGATGTTTGACTAGTAGTGGAGTACGCTCATGCATGGTGACACATCTCTTTTAAAGAGACCTATGAATGCACATAAGGACAAGCTAGCTTCTTGGATTCATCCATAACAGGTTTACCCAATTTACTCAAGATGAGTCAATGAGCTCACTTGCACACACATTTGGTCCTAGAGGGATTAGGCAGTTTTAATGAGTTTGTTTAATACCACTAGTATGTATGAATCTCTGCAAAACAATTAGTTTTCCATATCAACATCCATATCTTCTTCCATATCAACATCCATATATTCTTACATATCAACGTCCATGTCACTTCATGATTCATTCACCCCATATACCATCAATTTGGTGCCCCTGATTAAAAAACAATGCTAGAAACATGGCCAACCAAGATCTAAACTATGAATGATCATTAGAACATCTATATTCCATACCTTACATTAATAATCCATACATTCCACCTTGCATTAATCATCCATAACATATCATATAAATTCATCATCCATATAAACAAGCATTCCACAAAAGTATTGCACAAACATGCATTCACAAAAATATATAACATAAAAAGGAAAAAGCCATGTATATATATGTATAAATATCACATGTACATTGAGTGCCAAAATGCTACATCCTCCTCCTCCTCGCTTCGATCTGTAGGCCCATCTGAAGTCTCATCCACATCATCTCCATCTTTGCCATCTCCCTCACTCTCAGGAGCCTACCTAGTTGCACCCTTAGTCCTCCTCCTTTGACTATCTGATCGAATGTGCCACTATCACTTGGGGGCCTCATGGGTTTCCTCATCCTTAGCCTCACCCCCATATCCATAAGTTTCTACTAGAGTCAGTGCCCATGGTGGCTATGTAGCAAACCATACATCATACTCCAGAGTAGTCCTCGCATCATCTATATCAAGGAGGTCCATATCCTCATCATACTTGTACACCTCCCTCTATGGCTCTACACATGGTAGACTTGTCTCATATTAATGCCTCAAATAGAGCATCATTTCATCCAGAATCCCCTACCTTAAGCTAAACTATCAGAGTACCTGTGAGAACTAAAAAATACTTAGCCTCACTTCGATATCTCCCAACCACCCACCTAGCCTACTACACTCATCACATATGCTCTCCATATTTGGTCTACCTACTACCCCACCATGGCCTCCATATCACTTGGGTGGATGTCAATCCAACCCATAAATCCTAGAACCACTGGCTCATCTGCACAAGTCGAATTGACTATACCTCCTCGACCACTGCCCATATCCTAGTATAGGGCTCTTCCCTATCCAATCCTACCACTAGTAAACCTTTCGGTTGAGCCACGCTAAAATGCTCCCATCCCCAACACTGCAACAACAAGCTGCATCCTAACCCCTTCCTACCCCACCTCCTATTATCATAGAGCTCTTGGTATGCCTACACCAATAAGGCAGGAGCCCATGCATAAACGTATTGCATGGTGAGCATATTTCTCACTAACCCTATCAAGTTCCAAGGGAACCTACATCTAGTACTATTCGAGGCCATGATGTTGGCCAACATGAACATCACCAAGGCACATAGGGAATCCAAATCCTTATCCACATACATGGACAAGTAGGGAATACCCCTACTCTCCACCCTCATACTCTGCCAACCATCACCAAACATATTCTTCATATCTATCCCCCAATAGCATCCAAAATCAATGTGAATCCCCTCCACTGATACCCTAAGGATGTAGTATACATCCTCAAGTGTCAGGGTCACCTCTCCTATGGGGAGCTAAAAAGTCCCCCTATTTGGATCCCATCTCTCCACTAAGGTAGAGAGGTACTCCTCGTCCACCTTAATCATGTCAACCTGAGCTACCTCGGCTAGCCCCACAACCTCTAGCAATTCCCACTCCTACTTTGCTAGTGCCTTCCTCATCCCAAAAATGTATGGTGAGAACTGGTGTAGAGCCTCCAAAATCCTAAGCTACAACATAGCACAAAATATTTTATCATTAATAAAAAAACACAAAAACACAAAATTTTTGCACAAAAAGAACATTACCTTAGCCACTCATACTCCAACCTCATCCCCCGTCTTTGCTCCTTTCATCGTGACAACTTTTACACCCAATTCAATCCACCTCACTCCACTCTACTTCACCCAACTCTCCTAGATGTAGCTTCTCAAACTCACAAATGCATAAATGAGCTTCATTTCTTGTCCTACCAACGATTTATAGCTGCTTCAGGTGCCTTGAGATGCCCATGGGCATTTCTTGGTGTACTTAAGTACACCAGGGTGTTTACAAAATGCCTAAAACATCGATGGGTGTCTGCGCATGCCAAAACTGCCAACCGAAGTTTGGCATCAATTTTGATAAAATATATTTTTTCCAAAATATTGGCTTATAACCACCAAATTATTTCATATTGCATTTATGCATCTGTTTCATCATATTAATAGGTTTTGTGAAGGTTCCAATTGATTTGGATGCATAATTCTTGTTTGCGACCACAAATTGTAAATCCCCTTAATAAGCTACAAAAGCACTCCAAAATGGTCAAAATATTCACAAAATGATCATAATCATAATTCTCATCATTAATACAACATTTTCACATCATCCCATATCATAATTTACATATTTTCCAAGTTCAAGCAACATTCAAGTGAACCTTGTATCTAGTGGGCTATTCTATATACTTGGCGATTGCAATGATTTGCATCCATGCAATTTGGTAGGATGAATAACCTACCATAAGGACACTTGATCATTTTCATCATTCCATATCTCCTTGTTCGAAATCACAATCACATTTGGTACTTCATTTTTTGGGTGAAACTATGCCAAGACCAATTTGCACAAAAATTGTCATTGATGGCCTAGTTTGTGGGGCTTAAAACATGGACAAAATCACATTTCATTATTTCACACCTCCCTAAAAGTCATCACAAAGATAGACACTAGCTAGTATTATTGGTTCCAATCATGGGAATTATTCAACAGTCACTTGCAGGTCCTCCATAATTGATTTTTTTTCTCTTTCTTTGCATCTTCATCTTTGCATATCAATGACGTCGAAAGGCACATTCTTCAACAACATCGAATCACCCCAAATTTGGGGTAAGCACATTTGGTTTTGAATTTCCCACAACGGGATACATCTTACATGATCATAACATCTATACTTGGCAAAAAAACCCTTCATCTCTTGGGGTAAAAACAAACACATTTTTCATCACGTTTTCCATAAAACCCTTCATCTGTTGGGGCAAAAATAGATGCATCATTTTACATTTTTCACCAACCCCCTTCATACCGTTGGGGCAAAATTGTATCACATTTTCATCATTCATTTGCATAGATTTTTCAATTAGCTTGTGATATTCATTCGCAAACTCACTTGCCCATTGAGGTGTAAGCTACGCAAAAGTCAAATTCTTTCATTCTTTTGTATTCAAGATCATGTTTCACATATCAAGAGAAAGCTGTTTTGCACCTAGCAAAAAATAGGGGTCTTTTGTTTTTGCACTACATTGTGTTTCATGCAATGCAATACAAAAAGAGGTATCTGTAGATACCAAAACCTATCCACTTATCGTCCATCCAGGTTTTCCTGCCATTTCCACCCATTATTTACATATATTTATATATAATTGTTTAATATATATTTAAATATTAATATTTTATATTATATTTAATAAATATGTATATATGTGTAAGTAAATACCAGTAATTCATCTTGTTCTAATCCTGGCCATCCATCCACCTTAATCCATACTGCTTGCCAAGCCTTAATCTCCACTCTCCATTATATTTTAATATTGACCACGATTAGTGTCATTGAAACCCTAACATACCTGAAGGAAGATATTAAATAGGAGCCATTTTGAAGGCTTCAAGCTTGAAGTCCTAAGTCATTTTATTAAGCCATTGCTCCCCCAAGTTCCTTGGAGTATCCAAGCACTCTCACCCTCCGTCCTCGCTTGTCATAGCCCCCGCATCCATCGTTTCCCCTCTTGCTCAACTAGATCTAGTTTTGTAGATTTTACTTCATCCCCCAAATGGCTTAGGGTGCTCTCTATAACTTCCAAGTGCCTTCAGGTGCTTCTCCTCCATTGCCAAGAACCTCTAGGCACCCTCTACCATTCTTGAGCATCCATGAGCATTTTTTTCTATCGTTAAGCACCCATGAATGTCTTACACCAGAGTTTTGCAGTCCTCCTAGTCCCTAGGCGATGCTAGGGCATCGTCGCACCAGTTTTCTACAATAAATATCATAGATCATAGAACAACAAGCGTTATAAGGTAAATTTTCTATTGTTATTTCATTTTATGTATTTTTAGATTTTGTTTTTTTATTTACATTTGCATATCTAGGGTTTTTATACTACTTTATGAGGACCTCACATTGTGGCACCCTCACAATTGCTACTAACCCATTTGTTATTTATTTGTGTGCAGATATGAAAGTGTTACATTACCATTGTGCAACTGCTTAAGCTGGAGCGGTCTAGCATCAGATAACCAAAATCCCATTCATATCTATTGGGAGAAAGGATGCGTTCTAAAGACACCACCAAAATTGTAGCTAGGGTTTCATGATATTCTCACAATGACACTGAGAGGGGGGGTGAATCAGTGTAGCTATTTAAATTCAAATCTACAACTCTTAAAGTTGAAGCAAAGAGAACTTAAAAGCAGGTAAAGCAATTATCACAAGAGAGCACACCACAACACACAATGTAACGAGGTTCACCAATTTGGCTACTCCTCAAGAATGACTGCTTGGACTACGGTCCAAATCCAGCCTTTGCAAAACACCAATTTTACAATCCGTTTACCAACACCCACTGGAAGGAGCACCAACCCCTGATTTATCTGCACCAACAGAAAGGAGCACCAACCCCTATCCAAGCACCAACTTGGATCACAGTTTTGAAAGCTATATCAATGACATAAAAATGCCTTCACTTTTACAAGACCCCGACTGGTCTACAATTTATCAAAACACAGTAAACACTTACTGCTCGCTTGTCGCTCTCTTACAACACTCTTCTAACCCTCTTTCGGTAGCACTTTCACACATTCAACGACAACTTAATTCTCCACGCAACTGCCTCTTTTATAACAATATTTTCATCTTGAAACACCTCGTCTTCTCGTGACTTCCATAATCCCGCATGCACCCTATTAATAGACACTTCTGAAAGTAACTCCTTTATCACATAGTATTTATTACATGCAACCTATTAATAGCTCTGTTTCTTGTGTGGGAATTTTAGTATAACTGTCGCTCGATGGTTACACTACTTTACGGGCCCTGTAACTGCCATTCTGTCTTTAATGCACTATGCTTATTTTAGCTTGCATGATTTCTATCTGTAACTGCCCCTGTAACTATCACACTAACTTTAGTTGACTCTTCTTATATTGGTTGCATGATTTTCCTCTACAACTACCCCTTTAACTATCGTTCTACTTCAGTTAACTATCCGTAATCGTGTTGTTGCGACCTGTCATGAAATCGTGACACTTCTGTCTCTTTGTACTCTTCTCGCCTTTTACCCATGAAAACATGACATGTCACGATATCGTGACACTTTCCGCCTCCTTGTCCTCTTCTCGGCTTGCACCCGTGAAAACATAACATGTCACGATATCGTGACACTTTTCGCCTTCGTACACTCTTCTTGGCTTGCACCCGTGAAAATAGAACATGTCACGAAATCATGACACTTTCGCTGCCTTGAGCTCTTCTCTATCTCTTGCCCACGAAAATAGAACATGTCATGAAATCGTGACACTTTCGCTTCCTTGCACTCTTCTCTGCTTGCACTAGCAAAAACATGACATGTCACGAAATCGTGACACCTTTCACTTCGTACACTCTTCTCTCTTGCACTAGCGAAAACATGACATGTCACGAAATCGTGACACTTTTTCCTTGTGCCTTTCTCCTCCTGAAAAACATGTCGTGAAATCGTGACACATTCCTCGTACCTCTCTTCCTCTTTGAAAACATGTCATGAAATCGTGACACTTTTTCTCCTTACACTTTCTCTTGCAAATTGTCATGAAATCGTGACACTTTTCTTTGCAAGCTCTTTCTCTCAAACATGTCATGAAATCGTGACACATTTTCGTCCGTACCTCTCTTGAATTGTCTGAAATCGTGACACTTTCTTTCAGACTCCTTCTCTCGAACATGTCATGAAATTGTGACAATTTTCTTTCTTGCGCCTTCTCTTCAAACATGTCATGAAATCATGATAGTTTTCTTTGCTTGCTCCTTCTCTCCGAACATGTCACGAAATCGTGATAGTTTTTTTTGCCTGCGCCTTCTCTCCAAACATGTCATGAAATCATGACAGTTTTCCTTACGCTTTCTCTTTCATCCAACATGTCACGAAATCATGATAGTTTTCCTTGCGCTTACTCTCTCTTCGAACATGTCGCGAAATCGCAACAGTTTTCCTTGCGCTTTCTCTTTTGTCGAACATGTCACGAAATCGTGATAGTTTTCCTTGTGCTTTCTCTCTCATCCAATATGTCACGAAATCATGACAGTTTTCCTTGCGCTTTCTCTCTCCTCCAACATGTCACGAAATCATGACAGTTTTCCTTGCGCTTTCTCTCTCCTTCGATATGTCGCGAAATCATGACAGTTTTGCCAGCATTTTCTCTCTCCTTCGATATGTCATGAAATCGTGACAGTTTTGCCAACATTTTCTCTCTCCTTCGATATGTCATGAAATCATGACATTTTTGCTAGCATTTTCTCTCTCCTTCGATATGTCGCGAAATCGCGACAGTTTTTCTTTCCGACCAAACATGTCGCGATATCGCGACAGTTTTCTTACTTGTCTTTTTCTTTGATCTTTTGAATGTGGGCCACTTCTGTCTTCTTGGATATTCATTGTACATGCTCTGATCGACCTCTGAACTCCTGTCCACTGCATCAACTGATCTATCTGTCTGTGTTGACAACAATGACAATACTGTTTCGCACCTTGCTCAACAATCTCCCCCTTTGGAATTGTTGGCAACACATGTGCAATTTCCTGTAATTCTTCTCCCCCTTTGACAATAATACCAAAGGGCTGCTGCAGACTCCCCCTGAGTCTATGCACAACATTCTCAGACAAACATTGTTATAGTTAGCAAAAATCATGAATATGAGCAAAACTATAAACACAGACATAAATGCTCCCCCTGAGAATGTGGTCCCGATTGCTAGTCAATTCTTGGGAAACGTGACCACTCCCAACTTACTCCGAAGGTACTCAAAAACTTCCTTGGGCAATGGTTTTGTGAAGATATCCGCTACTTGCTCTGTAGTTGGAACAAAATCCAATTTAACCTCACCTTCCGCAACTTTATCCTTCAAAAAGTGATACCGGATTGCAATATGTTTGGTTCGAGAATGCATAACCGGATTCTTTGAGATGTTAATAGCACTAGTGTTATCACATTTAATTGAAATTGGCTCTTTGAAGTGAATACCAAGATCTTTCAGGGTTTGTCTCATCCATAATATCTACGTACAACACGTTGTTGCTGCAATGTATTCTGCCTCTGTTGTGGATAGAGAGACTGATTCTTGTTTCTTGCTGTGCCATGCTACCAGCCTGTCTCCAAGATAAAATGCTCCTCCACTGGTACTCTTTCTGTCATCTATACATCCTGCCCAATCTGCATCTGAATATGCAATAAGAGTGAAGTCCTTACCTTTTGGATACCATAACCCATACTCCATAGTACCCTTGAGATACCGAAGAATCCTCTTCACAGCTGTCACATGAGTCTCTTTGGGACTAGCTTGAAATCTTGCTACCATGCAAACTGCCTGCAAGATATCTGGTCTGGTGGCTGTTAAATACAACAGGCTCCCAATCATAGATCTGTACATGGTTTGATCAACATCTGGAGATTTGTCATCCTTGCTCAACTTGCAACCTGTCGTCATGGGAGTGCTAACAGGTTTACTATCCTCCATTGTGAACTTTTTCAGCATTTCTTTCACATATTTAACTTGAGAGATAAAAATGCCCTTTTCATTTTGATTGACTTGCAGTCCGAGGAAATATGAAAGTTCACCAATCATCGACATTTCAAATTCTTTCTTCATTTTATTTGCTATGTCTCTACATGACTTATCATTGCTATTGCCAAAAATGATATCATCTACATAAACAACAAGGACAATAAGATGGCCATTCTCTATTTTGACATACAGATTGTTGTCCACCATACCTTTCTTGAACCCCTGTTGAATAAGATAGTTATCCAGCCTTGCATACCATGCTCTGGGTGCCTGTTTCAAGCCATACAAAGCTTTCTTCAACTTGCAAACAAAGTTGGGATTATCACCGAGTTGGAAACCATCTGGCTGCTCAATGTAAACCTCTTCTTCCAGTTTTCCATTCAAAAATGCTGATTTCACGTCCATTTGATATACTTTGAAATTTTTATGAACTGCTAAAGCCAGAAACATTCTGATTGCCTCTAGTCTAGCTACTGGTGCAAAGGTTTCCTCAAAATCAATACCTTCAACCTGTGCATAGCCTTTACAGACCAGTCTTGCTTTATTCCTTACAACCTGTCCATCTTCGTTCAATTTGTTTCGAAAAATCCATTTAGTATCGATTATATTTTTATTTGCTGGCCTTGGTACTAACTCCCAGGTTTTGTTTTTCTCAATCTGATCTAGTTCTTCATTAATTGCCTTCATCCAACTTTCATCTGTGCTTGCTTCAACAACATTTTTGGGCTCAATGTTGGATAATAGAGAGTAGTTCCGTACTACTGCTCTTCTTGTCTGAATACCAACTGTGGGGTCCCCAATAATTTGTTCTCTGGGATGATTTTTCTGCCAGCTGCCTGTTTTGAATTTCTTGTTTTCTTCTCCTTCTGAGTCAATACTTAAATCATCTGGGTCAATTTTTTGATTCTCTTCTGTTTCCTTTTCTTCATCTCCTTCAATAACTTCTTCATAAATAGGGTAGTTTTCTTGATGAGTAATTTCTCGTTCTCTACCTTCATCAACTTTAACATCGGCACTCTCCACAATTTTCTTTAGCCTCTTGTTGTAGCATGTGTAGGCTTTGCTTTTTGTCGAGTAACCAAGAAAAATACCTTCATCAGCTCTATCTTCAAACTTACCAAGATTATCTTCAGTTCATTTGATATAACACTTGCTGCCGAACACTTTGAAGTATCTTGTTGTTGCCTTCCTGCCGAACCATAGCTCATAAGGTGTTTTGCTTTCATGCGTCCTTAACATGCACCTGTTTTGGATGTAAACTACAGTATGGACTGCCTCTTTCCAAAATCTGTCAGCTATTTTGTTCTCAGCCAACATTGTCCGTGCCATTTCTTGCATAGTCCTATTCTTCCTTTCTACAATACCATTCTACTGAGGTGTCCTTGCTGCTGAAAACTGTCTTCTAATCCCATATTTTTGATAGTACTCTACAAACTCCTCTGAGATAAACTCTCCTCCTCTATCTGATCTTAAGCATTTAATTCTTTTTCCTGTTTGATTCTCAACCTGGTGTTTGAAAGTCTTGAACATTTCAAAGGCATCTGATTTAAGCTTTAAAAATAGTACCCATGTCATCCTGGAATAGTCATCTATGCACAACATAAAGTATTTGTCACCATTTATGCTTTGTGTTCTCATGGGTCCACATAAGTCAGTATGAATTAGCTCTAAAGGTTTGCTGGTGAAGTATTCCTTTGATTTAAATGTGGATCTAGTTTGCTTCCCCTTTTGGCATGAAGCACAGATGCTATTTAATGGTTTGCCAATGGTGGGTATATCTCTTACTGCCCTTTTTGAACTTATTTTTACCGATTGTCAAAGCTAATATGACCAAGCCTCTTGTGCCACAGCCAATTTTCATCTTCCTGTCCAATCAAACATGCTCCTTCTGAAGTCTCTGAGAGAGTATATAGATTTCCAGAAGTCCTCGATCCAGTAGCTATCAGCTTCCCACTGTGTGCTTTTCTGACTTCACAACCCTGCTTCTTAAAGATGACTTCATGACCTCTATCACAGATTTGACTTACGCTCAGTAAGTTGTGCTTCAAACCAATCACAAACAGAACTTCTTTGGAATTGATCTTTCCATCACTTATCTTGACTGATCCTTTGCCAACTATCTTGGCTCCATCATTATTTCCAAACTTTACAGAGCCCCCTTCATATTTCTGTAACTTTTCAAATTTTTGTTTATCTCCTGTCATGTGACTGGAGCATCCACTATCCAATATCCATGGTGCAGATTTGTTCTGTGCTTTGAATGTTGTCTGTACAATCAAGGATTCCTTTTCTTCCTTGGTTCGCTCCTTTTCTTTCCACTCTGGTTTGACTACAGTTTTGGTCACTTGTTTAGACTTTTCTTTGTCGTAGCTCTGTGCATGTTTTTCTGGGAATTTTTTGTTTTGCCTTAAACTGTTTGGTTGAGATCTTCTTCCCTGATATTTATTTGCTGCATATGTGCTTCTAGAGTTTCTTGCAATGTGTCCAAAGTTATGACAGTTATAGCATTCTACTGCATAATCCATCAAGGGTGAAAAGACATTTCTACTGGTGAAATTTCTTTGTCCTATATTATAAATGCAGTCTAAAATCTTATGACCGTAAGCATTGCATTTAAAACAATAACCAGAAAAGGATTGATTGAACCTGGGAGTTGGTCTTTGCCATTTTGTAGTAGGAGCCACAAATTTTCTTCTCCTTTGATGTGTGACGTTTGTGAATCCCTCATTGTCAGCACTCTTCTCGTGCCTGGCATTGTTGCTTTCTTTTGCATGATTCATTTTTCCTTGATCAACCTTGATCTTATCTTCTTTCTTTACTGGTTCTACAGTTATGGCCTTTGATCCACTTGACGATTCTCCTTCGACAAAGCCCAAGCCAAATTTGATGCCCGTAGTCCTCTGACTATTTATAATCTTTTCAAGCTTCGCAGAACTTCCTTCAAGTTTGTGATAGCAACTCAATTTTTGATTCTTTTCTTCTAGCCGCATTCTTAAGACAACAATCTCTTCTTCCAGTTTGTTGCACTCATCTATTTTCATGGTTAATTGTACTTCGAGTTCTTCAGACATTTTCTTAAATTCTTCTGTCTGTACTTTCAAACTATTTATTATGTCATTCGCATCCTCAAGCTTTCTTGAGACCTTTTTATTCTTTTTCCTTTTCTGTACTCAACTCTTTAAGTGCAGCAACCAACTCTCCTTCCAGGATATACTTCAGCCTCATCCTTAATGTTTTTATCACCTTCCTATTTTTCTTCTATTTTTTCTTCTTCAAATGCCATGAACAGAGCTTCACCTGTTTCTTCTTCAGAATCCTCACCCGAGCTATCTTCAGAAGAGCTGACATTCTTGGATATGAAACTTTTCTTTTTGAAGTTGCTTTTTCTAAAATTTGGTTTCTTCTTCCAGTCACTTCTTTCTTGGTGTGACCCTTCATCACTTTTGGTTTTCTCATTCATTGGACACTTAGCTGCAAAGTGACCGACGCCTCCACAATTGAAGCACTTAAACGGTAACTTTCCTCTATATTTTCCTTTTCCCTTTATAAGTTTTCGAACAAAGTTAGCTTCCGTTTCATCCGATGTCTCTTCATCCTCAGATTCTTGTTCAGCTTTTATATTTTTGTGTGCTTTAAAAGCAGCTTCTCTGTCTATGGGCTTAGTTTGTCCTATTCTCATTTCGTATGCAGTCAAAGAACCATGCATCTCGTCCATGCTAAAATTATTTAGATCTTTAGCTTCTTCTATTGCAGAAACTTTAGAATTAAATCTTTTGTGAAGAGTTCTAAGTACCTTTTTCACGATGACCGCATCTTCGATTTCTTCGTCGAGTCCTCTGATCGCATTAATGATTCCATTGACTCTCAGCATATAGGCCTCTATGTTCTCATCGTCATTCATTTTTAATGCTTCAAACCGAGCTCGATGCGTTTGTAGCTTGGCTTCCTTGATCTTGTCGTCTCCTTCATGAATGCTCTTCAGTTTGTCCCACATGTCTTTTGCCATTTTACAGCTCATGATCCTTATCAGTTCACTCGTCTACTAGCCCACACATTATGGCATTCTTTGCTTTGGAGTTATTCTCAAACTTTTTCTTCTCGACAGTATCTGTTGGAGGAGTAGCGGGTATTGTGTATCCACTTTCTACTGACTCCCAAATGTCGTATCCCAATGCACATAGATATGTCTGCATCTTGAGTCTCTAGAATGAGTAATTAGTTCCATCGAACAAAGGAGCTTTGTTTGATGAGAATCCTTCACCACCTGCCATTGTGTTTCTTCCAAGATCACCTTAGCTGATTAAGCTTGTTCAGGAACCTTGCTCTGATACCAATTGATATTCTCACAATGACACTGAGAGGGGGGTGAATCAGTGTAGCTATTTAAATTCAAATCTACAACTCTTAAAGCTCAAGCAAAGAGAACTTAAAAGCAGGTAAAGCAATTATCACAAGAGAGCACACCACAACACACAATGTAATGAGGTTCACCAATTTGGCTACTCCTCAAGAATGACTGCTTGGACTACGATCCAAATCTAGCCTTTGCAAAACACCAATTTTACAATCCGTTTACCAGCACCCACTGGAAGGAGCACCAACCCCTGATTTATCTACACCAACAGAAAGGAGCACCAACCCCTATCCAAGCACCAACTTGGATCATAGTTTTGAAAGCTATATCAATGACATAAAAATGCCTTCACTTTTACAAGACCCTGACTGGTCTATAATTTATCAAAACATAGTAAACACTTACTGCTCTGCTTGTCACTCTCTTACAACACTCTTCTAACCCTCTTTCGACAGCACTTTCACACATTCAATGACAACTTAATTCTCTACGCGACTACCCTTTTATAACAATATTTTCATCTTGAAACACCTATTCTTCTGTGACTTCCATAATCCTCGCATGCACCCTATTAATAGACACTTTTGATAGTAACTCCTTTATAGCACAGTATTTATTACATGCATTCTATTAATAGCTCTGTTTCTTGTGTGGGACTTTCAGTATAATTGTCGCTCGACGGTTACACTACTTTACGGGCCTTGTAATCGTCGTTCTGTCTTTAATGCACTGTGCTTATTTTAGCTTGCATGATTTCTATCTATAACTGCCCCTGTAACTATCGCACTAACTTTAGTTGACTCTTCTTATAATGGCTACATGATTTTCCTCTACAACTGCCCCTTTAACTGTCGTTCTACTTCAGTTAACTATCCGTAATCGTGTTGTTGCGACCTGTCATGAAATCATGACACTTCTGTCTCTTTGTACTCTTCTCGCCTTTTACCCATGAAAACATGACATGTCACGATATCATGACACTTTTTGCCTCCTTGTCCTTTTCTTAGCTTGCACCCGTGAAAACATAACATGTCACGATATCGTGACACTTTTCGCCTTCGTACACTCTTCTTGGCTTGCACCAACAAAAATAGAACATGTCACGAAATCGTGACACTTTCACTGCCTTGAGCTCTTCTCTGTCTCTTGCCCATGAAAATAGAACATGTCATGAAATCATGACACTTTCGCTTCCTTGCACTCTTCTCTACTTGCACTAGCAAAAACATGACATGTCACAAAATCGTGACACCTTTCGCTTTCGTACACTCTTCTTCTAGCACTAGAAAACATGACATGTCATGAAATCGTGACACTTTCGCTCCTTGTGCCTTTCTCTCCTTTCACCTGAAAACAAATGTCATGAAATCGTGACACTTTCCTTCGTACCTCTCTCTCCTCTTTTCATAAAACGACATGTCGCGAAATCGTGACACTTTTTCATCCTTAGCGCTTCCTCTTGCAAATTGTCATGAAATCGTGACACTTTTCTTTGCGAAGCTCTTTCTCTCAAACATGTCATGAAATCATGACACATTTTCGTCCGTACTGCCTCTCTTGCAAATTGTCGTGAAATCGTGACACTTTTCTTTGCAAGCTCCTTCTCCCGAACATGTCACGAAATCATGACAGTTTTCTTTGCTTGCGCCTTCTCTCCAAACATGTCACGAAAATCGTGACACTTTTCTTTGCTCCTTCTCTCCGAACATGTCACGAAATCATGATTTTCTTTCTCTTCTCTCCGAACATGTCACGAAATCATGATAGTTTTCCTTGCGCTTTCTCTTTGTCCAACATGTCACGAAATCATGACAGTTTTCCTTGCTTTTCTCTTTCAACATGTCATTTTCTTCTTTCTCTTTCTCACATGTCACGAAATCATGACAGCTTTTCCTTGCGCTTTCTCTCTCGTCGAACATGTCACGAAATCATGATAGTTTTCCTTGCACTTTCTCTCTCGTCCAACATGTCACGAAATCGACGTGTTTTCTTTTTTCTCTCCTCCGATACATGTCACAAAATCGTGACAGTTTGCCAGCATTTTCTCTCTCCTTCGATATGTCGTCGAAATCATGACATTTTTTCCAGTATTTTCTCTCCTTCGATATGTCACGAAATCGTCGATAGTTTTGCCAACATTTTCTCTCTCCTTTGATATGTCACGAAATCGTGACAGCTTTTTCTTCGACCAAACATGTCGCGATATCGCGACAGTTTTCTTACTTGAATTTTTCTTTGAACTTTTGAGTATGGGCCACTTTTTTCTTCTTGGATATTCACTGTACATGCTCTGACTGACCTCTGAACTCTTGTCCACCGCATCAACTGATCTATCTGTCTATGTTGACAACAATGACAATACTGTTTCTGCACCTTGCTCAACATTTCAAAGAACCCTAGCATTATGTATATCTGTATCAAAGAGTTCAAATATTATTTATTGTAACAATAGAGTTTTGAGGCTCCCCCCATTAATATAAACCATTCATTGTGCAATATTGTCTTTTTGAGTTCTATTTATATCTTGTTATTTGGTGTTGCATTTTTATCTCTACAAGGACTTTTGTTAGCCCTTCTCAATGCTCAATCTTCCAAATATGGAAGTTATTCAATAGGGCCTTCTATGGACCTATTATTCGATGTGAAGGATTCAATATTCAATGGATATCACCAATATCCAATCTTTACTAGGACTCTTCTCCTTGAGTCTCTCCCTCCTTTAATGGGGTATTCTTTCTAGGACCTCCTCACTACTCGGAAAAAGGAATTTAACAACAATTATTAACTACCCTTAAATGCCTTTAAGGGTTGTTTTCAAATCGTTGTCTTTGAGGGTGTCATAAAAAGTCCATATTATATGACAACGGTTAAACATCACCTTAAAAAACTACCCTCTTAGGTTCTAATATGATGATTTTTAATCGTCATCTTAGAACCTAAAAGGGCAGTTTTCAGCCTAGGGGTCTAACATGGTAGTTTTTAGTCACCGTCTTAGATCCCTAAGACAGTAGTTGAAAACCACTATCTTAGGGGTAAAAGATGATGACTAAAAATTTCCATGTTAGACCCCTAAGACAGTGGCCATAAACCATGGTGGTTTTCATCGCCATATTAGGGGTCTAACATGGTGGTTTTTAGCCACCGTCTTATAGCCCTAAGATGACCACCGTCTTATAGCCCTAAGATGACGATTTTTGGCCACCATATTAAGACGGTAATCGAGTGGCTAATATTTTCTTCTTTGTGTAATGGTACAAATATTATATGCTCATGGGATCTTTTTAACCCTTATTCTAGCACTCCTATTGAAATTCACTTGGACTTGCAATTTTATGCCCAATTTTTGTTGAAGGTGATGATTATCAGAACAACAATTTTAAAATCGTCGAAGATGGTATAGAAATAGCCAAAAGGGGTTCAAGACCATGAAATGAGGTATTAGGAGTTATTTCATTTAATTTTTTCTTGAAAGGGTTTGAATTTGAGTGATAATTGCTCTGGATAAAAAATATAGTTTTTGGAACAATAGAGATGAAAATTTGGCTTAAAACGAGCCTAATTTGAGGTTTTGGGGTTTTGATTCGATGACATGAGTTTTTGAATTGGTTTTATTTGTTATCTATTTATTTTTTCTATGGGTGATCATGAAAAAGTTAGTCATAGCATAGTGTTAGGAAGATTTTGAGCAATTTTGAGTTGTAAAGGTTTTTTCTTAAATGAGGTTTGTTGTTGGTTATGCTAGGGTTTAGCTAGGATTTGTGAAGAATATACAATGATTTTGATTTTAAGAGTTAAACTATAGCCTACATAGGTGAAGTTTTACTGAAAATTGTGTTGAGGTAGCATGCCCCTTATTATGTTATAGATATTGACACTGAAGAATAATAAAAGGTTTTGTATAGATTGGGTATTAGAGGATTAGGTAAGTGGATGAAGAGCATATTTCTTATTGGGTAGTAAGATCTTAGTAGCTTTTCTATTGATTATTGACAATCCATTCATTGTTGATTTTGATATTGAGTGGGCTCAAATGCTAGCCCTCAATTATTAAAACTTTAATTTTAAGGCCATATATAGATTAAATTCATCTTTGCTAGGCAATCCTAGTGACCTTGGATTATGCCTGGAGGTATAAGAAATCACTTAAGACCCATGAATCATAAAATTCCAATAGTCTTGCTTATATGTACCTAAAAAGAGGGTTTACAAAGAGTTTTATTGAGGTGGAAAATCCCTATTGGGTTACAACAGTTGGGTGTTAAGGGTTTTGTATATATTGGATGTTACAGGACTTGAACATCAATGAATGGTAGAGTTGATACTAGGTGATAGGAAACGTAGAGCTTCCCTAGTCATGGTTTTCAACCACTAATATAGTCAGGTCAAAGATGTATGGAAAATATTCATTGCTAATTATGGGAAGATTGCACATCCTTTAGGCAAGATGCCATAAGGAAGACCAAGTTTAAACATCAATAGACAATTATTTTATATTAAGAATTTTATAAATTTGGAAAATATTAATATATCTTCAGGCCCAAAAGGGAGCAAAATCTAATTCCAGTGAGGCATTTGTTACCATTTTTGCAAGGATTGGTCAATTTACAGGAAGGGGGGACTAGTGATTGTTTCCACTACTACAAACTGTTCGTTAAGAATTTTGGAAGGATTGCATATTCTCAAGATGAGTAGCCATAAGGAGAAAATATTGGTAATCAAGGAGACAAATAAGTTACTCCTGAGGATTGTTGAAATTTTACTAAGATCATTTGGCCAAAAAGGAAGTATCATTTCTGTTTAGTGAGGAATTTGTAATGTATTGTGTAGATAGTGGTCTATGAGAGCTCTTGTAAAATAAAGAGCAGTCTAATGATGTGGGCAGTTTAGTTTAATATAGATATTATGATCAGAGTCATTGATGTTGTAGTTTTAGAGAATCAAGCTCATAAGATGTTACGAAATGGAAGGTTGAGCTACATGAGAAGTCAACAACATCTTTGTTGGTTACTTTCTAACTTTCTAAGTGTATCTAGTCTACTCTTAATTATTAGATTTTCAGAGAATGGTCGAGGTGCTCTTGAAATGGAGCAATTTCTAATAATATATTTCTAGTTTATAAATTGAATAATAAGCTTCTTGAGTTAGTGAGTTACCAGTGAAAGTATCATTAAATTCTCGTGTTATATGTTTGTTCTACACCTCTTTACATTCTATTTGATAGAAGAGAGTAACTCAAGTGCACTTGAATAAGAGTGGATACTTGTCAAAATAAGATAGAGCAAAGTCTTTGAGTCTTTCAATCTACTTGTTGTTCGAGTTTGATACAATAAATTGAACATTGCTAGTGATACACAATCCTCATGGTTGGAGTTTGATATGTAGGCAACAAGCCTATGTTATTCAAATTTGTCTTCTAATATGCAGTGTTTATTGCAAATTCATGAAGAGGAAGATGATGCAACCAATGTTCTAGCAGTTCCATGTAGTTCTAAGCTTAAAATCGATGAAAAAACCCTTGAAACTGTCAATCCCATTGATTTCCATGAGGTAGGTTCTTCTACTAGTGAAATGAGAAAGCTATAACAAAGGGATTTAAGAAACTTATAGCATGTATTTCACAATGATAATCTGATATTTTCCTAATCAATATGCCCTTTAGTTGTCTACAGGAATTTTATGTGGGAGATATGAATACAAAGGAACAACCTATTGATGGTATTAATAATCATGAAAATATCCTTGCAAAAACATTAGCACCAATTGTGGATGAGAGTTTAGAAGCTGCTGCAGAGATGGAAAATTGTCAACTTGATATGCATCATGACTTCAATCATAACCTGTGCATCCCTTTTGCCATTGAATTTAAAAAAGAAACTGGACTTGAATATCTAGGCATGTACCTAAGAATTTGTCCTCTAACTACAACATTCTTAGGCCCCAAATATGCAATTTGGGATTATCCTAGGCTTACTCAAGGCTCATAATAGTTTCGAGACTATTGTAGCAATTTTCATGGAACTCTAGCTTTGAAAGAAGACCCACAAGGCATGACTCCTGTTTTATGACCTGGAGGCATTGACCTTAAGGATGGTCCAGTATTTGCTACCCTTGGTGCTAAAACTAGGGGTAAAGCTGTTGGAATTCCTGAATGTGAAGGTGCTGCCACAACAAAGTCACCCTGGAATACACTTGGTATGGTATGTCTTCCAATTAGTTTGTTTGACAAATCTAATTAATATAGTAAAACTATATTTAAATACAAATTATCTTGGAGATTATTTATTGATTTTTATTGTGGTGCTACTTTTGCAGAGCTCTTTAACTTGATTATTCTTCAAGGTGAAGTTATCAGAGAGTGGTTATTTTTTGATAAAGCCATGAAGGGATTTTGAGAGTGGAAACAGAAATCAAAGATCATTTCCTGATTATAATAGCTATGGTTAGCATGAATTAAGAAAACAAGTAATGAAGGAACTTGGTGGTCTTAAGAGGTCCTATTACATGGATCCTCAACCATCAAAACACTTTGAATGACATCTATATGAATACGAAATGAAAAACTATGATGCTTGTGCCTTGTGTAGGCTACAGTTGAAGCAAATTGATTCCAAGAAGACCACAAAAGGAAAGATAAATGTCCATGCCATCATTATTATGGCTAATACGTGTAAAAAAGTAAAAATATTTCAAATATTAATATGGATAGAGTTTCTTAAATTATGGTTACCATAAATTCCTTAGCCTAAATGTCCCCCATGACATTTAAACTATTAAGACCAAAGTGTTACCAACTCATTGTACATAATGTAAAACCAGCAAAATGAAGTACATACATGATTGCAAAATGTGATGATTAATTATCATTGAATAATTCATATGCATCATTGACCATTCCAACAATGTCATATTGTACATCTTCGGTAATTAGACCCTTAGCAGTGGCAGAGCATGTGTTCGATGCATATTTTTCAAAACTCGAGGGTTGTTCTCATGCAAAACAAACTCAATATATGTATTTTCAATCTCGTGCCAAATTAGGTGGTCACAAACCTCTAAAAAACCAAGAGTTTCTATATTTGAGGACTTTCGACATGGACATCTAGTTCTTTTATGTTTCATTGGATTATTTATTATGAAATATAGGAATTGGTCAACCCCATAATAATAGTCCTTGCTATTTCTATAAACAGACCCCCCAAAAAATAAGAAAGTATAGTTATATGAGTAGATTTGATCGAAAGCACAACTTTTCTTCATTAATGGAGATAACATAGTTGAAATACTTGGCTGCTCTTAGCCAAGCTTTGTCCATGATACTTGATGGACATAAAATATTGACCCAATTGACTTTGCTAGATTTGGTGCTTTGAGTCTTGAGGATGATCCAACTGTTAAAAGTAAAGACAATAATATTGCTGTCCAAGCACAACCTCCACAAAATAGAATGTGGTTCAGAGAGAAAAATGGGAGACATCACAGTTTCAAAAATTACTCTTTGTTGGAGCTATAATTTCTTAGTTTTCATTCAAAATCACTTATTCTGTCCTAGATATCCAATAGTATGTCATATGCAATAATGCATATGCTTCTTCTATTATGTGTACCAGGGACTAAAATACTTGTGAAGATTTCATCTTTAAAAAATCTACAATGCATGGTTCTCTTTACCAGATTCCATCAATCCCACATGTTAAAGAGTCACTGGATGTTCCTACTTCCAGCAAGTTTCACAACTCCTATAAAAAATGAATATTTGAAAATTTACATAAGCAGGTCAGTTTAGGGTCAATGTGGATAAAACACCTAGAGAGAATCCTGGTTAAGGCAATTAATTATGAGAAAATATATGAAGCTAAATATCGGTGCATTAAATGAGCTTATAGTATTTGCAGCCAAAGCACATTGCTTTCTCATTATTAATTTTTTCAATTCCACTTATAATCAGTAGTTTCAAGCCAAAATTCATTACAGATGTAAGATAAGATATCATGTCCCAACATTCAACACTCTCATATTTGTATTGGCATGGTGCCTTATCTAATTTATAATAGAAAGATAGTTTTTGTTAGATGCATGACAATCAAGGCCTACCAAGAATAGTTTCCATCTAATTTGTGATGCCAGCATGCATTCAATTAGCATTTGCTCTTTTCAAGAAACTATAAAAAATGAAAACATCTATTAATAGACTATCTGAAATGCATACATTTGTTGTATACCTGTATATATAAATCAAACTCTATTTAAATACTATCATGTTTAAGCACATAAACAAAAAATAAATGATGATAACAAGTAGAAAAGAACATAGCAAAAAACAACACATTGGTTGAGACAGTTTGGCACCAAATGTAATGCTTAGTAGTAAGACAATGCAACTGGCTGATGATTACACAATGACACTGAGAGGGGGGGTGAATCAGTGTAGCTATTAATTTTTATATCTACAACATTTAATATGAAATAAAGAGAACTTGACAACTGAAAAACAACTTGAACAAGAGAGCACACCACAACACTCAATATACCGAGGTTCACCAATTTGGCTACTCCTCAAAAATGACTGCTTGGACTCCAATCCAAATCCAGTCTTTGCAAAATATCAATTTTACAAATACTTTACCAGCATCAACTGGAAGGAGCACCAACCCCTGTAATTTTCTGCTGCAACAGATGGAGCACCAACTCCTAGTACCAAGCACCAACTTGGACTGCAATTCTGATCAATTTAGAATGACATAAAAATGTCTTCACTTCATGCACGACCCTGACTGGTCTGCAATTAACCCAACTCTACACACTCTCACGACTCTGCTTATTTTTCTCTTGATTCTTTTCTAACCCTCCTTTTACAACAATTTCTCTCTAACAGCAGCAACATCTTCTCTGTACGATTATTCTTTTATAACCTTTCAATCCTGCATGCAATCGAATCATATACCCAACTGTTCGAATTCTTTTCTCCTGCAAATAAGTGGCCGTTCGAAAACGACTGTTCGAAACCCTGCAGTACGGCGTTTCGATTTCTTGTAGTATGGCTGTTTTGAATGCTGCAAACATATCTTCTCGAAAAGCATATCTTGATCCTTCATATTCGGCTCTTTGAATACAAGCAAAATGTCTGTTCGATTCCATGAGTGCGACCGTTCGAAAGCTGTAAAAAAAAACTTTTCGAAAACCTTTCGATACTTTATATTTGATTCTTCGAATACATGCAAACGGTTGTTCGAATGCATGACTGACACTTGTCAATCTGTAACTGCAGATCTGACATCAGTTACATTTTATGTAACTGGTTGCATGATGTCTTTTATGACACGCGTCACCATGCCTGCTTTTTTGGCTTTTACCTGCCAACCTGTCGCCTGTCGCGATATCGCGACATTTTTAACTTATGTTGACGTCACCCTGAAGGTTGTCGTGATATCGCGACCAATTTGGCCTTGAAAGCCTTTTCGCTGCTCCTGTCGTGAAATCGTGACACTTTTCAACTTTGCTGACGTCATCATCCTTCTTGTCGCGAAATCGCGACGTTTCCGACTCTTGCTGACGTCATCATCCTGCTTGTCGTATCTGTGTTTTCGCTCTTGTGTCATCATCCTGCTTGTCGCGAAATCGTGACGTTTTCGACTCTTGCTGACGTCATCATCCTGCTTGTCGCGAAATCGCGACACTTCCGGCTTTCGTACACTCTTCTTTGCCAACTCCAGCGAAAATGGAACATGTCGCGAAATCGCGACACTTTGCTTCATGCAATGGCGAAATTTTTACATCTTTGTGCCTTGTGTTTTCACCTTGCCTCTTTTCATGAAATTTTGACTTGTAATATCATTGTCGCATCTTTCACTTCTACACTTTTGACTAGTAGCGAAATCGCTACACCTTAGTTTCCCTTTGTTTCAACATGTAGCGCCATCGCTACACCTTAGTTTCCCTTTGTTTCAACATGTAGCGCCATCGCTACACCTTCTTCTTGTGAATTTTTACTTGTGTCGAAATCGCTGCAACTTAGTTTTCTTAACTTCCGATTTGTAGCGAAATCGCTACACCTTTGTTTCCATACATTTCCAGCTGTGCTTTGAAATGCGAAACTTCAACATGTATGGAAATCTCTACTCTCTTCATTGCAAGCTCCTTTCCTCCATTTATGTCGCGAAATCGCGACACATTTTCTCTCTCCTCAGCGAAAACTCGACATGTCGCGACATCGCGACATTTTGGCGTGCATTTTCTCTCTCCTACTTTTTGTCGCGAGATCGCGACACATTTTCTCTCTCCTCAGCGAAGTCCTGTCAGAAGAATTTTGGGCATTTCTCTCTCCTACTTTTGTCGCGAGATCGCTACTCATAAAATTTGGCGTGCATTTTCTCTCTCCTACTTTTTGTCGCGAAATCGCGACAGAAAACATGTCGCGATATCGCGACAGTTTTCTTCCTTGTCTCTTTCTGCCAATTTCTGAATCTGGGTCACCTCTGTTTTGCTTGAAACTTTCTGCACTTGATCTGACTGACCTCTGAACTGCATCAACTGCATCAATCTGTCTGTGTTGACAACAATGACAATACTTTCTCAATGCTTTTGCTGCACCTTGCTCAACAATCTCCCCCTTTGGAATTGTTGGCAACACACTGCAACCTTGCTCAACTTCTTCTCCCCCTTTGCCAATAATACCAAAGGGCTGCTGCAGACTCCCCCTGAGTCTCTGTACACCATTCTCAGGAAAATATCGTTATAGTTAGCAAAAATCATAAATATAAGCAAAACTATAAGTATAGGCATGCATGCACCCATTGAGAATGTGATCCCTAATGATAGTCAGTTCTTGGGAATTGTGACCACTCCCAACTTATTCCTAAGGTACTCAAAAACATCCTTGGGCAATGGTTTTGTGAATATATCGGCTACTTGCTCTGTAGTTGGAACAAAATCCAACTTGACCTCTCCTTCTGCAACTTTATCCTTCAAGAAATGATATCGGATTGCAATGTGTTTGGTTCTTGAATGCATAACTGGATTCTTGGATATGTTGATAGCACTAGTGTTATCACATTTTATTGATATTGGCTCGTTGAAGTGGATACCAAGATCTTTTAAAGTTTGTCTCATCCATAATATCTGTGTACAGCAAGTTGTGGCTGCAATGTATTCTGCCTCTGCAGTGGATAGAGAGACTGATTCTTGTTTCTTGCTGTGCCATGCTACCAGCCTGTCTCCAAGATAAAATGCTCCTCCACTTGTACTCTTCCGGTCATCAATGCACCTCGCCCAATCTGCATCGAATATGCAATCAAAGTGAAGTCTTTGCCTTTTGGGTACCACAACCCATAATCCATGGTACCTTTGAGGTACCTGAAGATCCTTTTTACAGCTGTGACATGAGTTTCTTTGGGACTTGCCTGAAATCTAGCAACCATGCATACTGCCTGTAGTATATCTGGTCTAGTAGCTGTTAAATACAGCAGGCTTCCAATCATAGACCTGTACATTGTTTGATCCACATCTGGAGATTTATCATCCTTGCTCAACTTGCAGCCTGTTGTCATGGGAGTGCTGACCGGTTTACTGTCTTCCATTGTGAACTTTTTCAGCATTTCTTTTACATATTTAACTTGAGAAATAAAAATGCCTTTTTCATTTTGATTGACCTGCAGTCCTAAGAAATAAGAAAGTTCACCAATCATTGACATCTCAAATTCTTTTTTCATTTTAATTGATATGTCTTTGCAGTATTCATCCATGCTGCTGCCAAATATTATGTCATCTACATAAACAACAAGAACAATAAGATGACCCTTCTCTGTTTTGACATATAAGTTGCTATCCACCAAACCTTTCTTAAACCCTTGTTTAATTAGATAATTATCCAGCCTTGCATACCATGCTCTGGGTGCCTGTTTTAATCCATATAAAGCTTTCTTTAACCTGCAAACAAAATCTGGATTGTCACCAAGTTGGAAACCATCTGGTTGTTCAATGTAAACCTCTTCTTCCAGTTTTCCATTCAAAAATGCTGATTTTACATCCATTTGATATACTTTGAAGTTTTTATGAACTGCTAATGCCGGAAACATTCCGATTGCCTCTAGTCCGCTACCGGTGCAAAAGTTTCTTCAAAATCAATGCCTTCAACTTCGAGCATAGCCTTTACATACCAATCTTGCCTTATTTCCGACAACCTTGCCCATCTTCATTCAATTTATTTCTAAAAACCCATTTAGTGCCAATTATGTTTTTATTTGTTGGTCTAGGTACTAATTCCCAGGTATTGTTTTTCTCTATCTGATCTAGTTCTTCATTGATTGCCTTCATCCAACTTTCATCAGTGCTTGCTTCAGCAACATTTTTAGGTTCAATACTAGATAACAGAGAATAGTTCCTCACTGCTGTTCTTCTTGTCTGAATACCATCTGTGGGATCCCCAATAATCTGTTCACTTGGATGATTTTTCTGCCAGTTGCCTGTTTTAAATTTCTTGTTTTCTTCTTCTTCAGATTCAGTTTTTACACCATCTGGATCAATTTTCTGATTCTTCTCTGTTTCTTTTTCATCATCACCTTCAATGACTTCTTCATACATAGGGTAGTTTTCTTGATAAGTAGTTTCTTGTTCTCTACCTTCATCAACTTTCACATCAGCACTTTCAACAATTTTCTTCAACCTCTTGTTGTAACATGTGTAGGCCTTGCTTTTTGTTGAGTAACCAAGAAAGATACCTTCATCAACTCTATCTTCAAATTTACCGAGGTTATCTTCAGTCCGTTTTATGTAGCACTTGCTGCCAAATACTTTGAAATGTCTTGTTGTTGCCTTTCTGCCAAACCACAACTCATAAGGTGTTTTGCTTTCATGTGGTCTCAGCATGCACCTGTTTTGAATGTAAACTGCAGTATGGACTGCCTCTTTCCAAAATCTGTCAGCTATTTTGTTTTCTGCCAGCATTGTCCTTGCCATTTCCTGCACTGTTCTATTCTTCCTTTCTACAACACCATTCTGTTGAGGTGTCCTAGCTGCTGAAAATTGTCTTCTTATCCCATGTTTTTGACAGTATTCTGCAAATTCTTCGGAGATAAACTCTCCTCCCCTGTCTGATCTTAGGCATTTAATTCTTTTTCCTGATTGATTCTCAACAAGATTTTTGAAGGTTTTAAACATCTCAAAGGCTTCTGACTTGAGTTTCAGAAATAGTACCCATGTCATTCTTGAGTAGTCATCTATACACAACATAAAATATTTGTGTCCATTTATGCTTTCAGTTCTCATGGGTCCACATAGATCAGTGTGAATTAGTTCTAATGGCTTGCTAGTGAAGTATTCTTTTGCTTTGAAAGTGGCTCTGGTTTGTTTTCCCTTTTGGCATGACTCACAGATGTTATTTACAGGTTTGCCAATGTTTGGTATATCTCTAACTGCTCTTTTTGAACTGATTTTTGCCAGATTGTCAAAACTAATATGCCCAAGCCTCTTGTGCCATAGCCAGTTTTCATCTTCCTGTCCCATCAAGCATGTTCCTTCTGCAGTTTCTGAAAGTGTATACAGATTTCCTGAAGTTCTCAGTCCAGTGGCTATTAACTTTCCATTTTTTGTCTTTCTTACTTCACAGCCCTCCTTCTTGAAGATTACATCATGACCTCTGTCACATATTTGACTTACACTTAGCAAGTTATGCTTCAGGCCAATTACAAACAAGACTTCTTTTGATTTTATATTGCCATCACCGATCTTGACTGATCCCTTTCCAACAATCTTTGCTCCATCATTATTTCCAAATTTCACAGAACCACCTTCATAATTCTGTAAATTCTCAAACTTTTGCTTGTCACCTGTCATGTGACTGGAACAACCACTGCCAAGTATCCAAGGTGCTGATTTGTTCCGAGCTTTAAAAGCGATCCGGACAATCAAAGATTCCTTTTCTTTCCATTCTGGTTTGATAGCAGATTTTGCTACTTGTTTTGCCTTTGTCCTTTCATTAGCATGTGCCTGTTTTTCAAGAAATTTTTGGTTTTGTTTCAACCCACTTGGCTGAGATTTTCTACCCTGATAATTATTTGATGCAAAAGTGCTTCTACAGTTTCTAGCAATATGTCCAAAATTATGACAATTATAACATTCAACTGCATAATTCATTAAGGGAGAAAAAACATTTCTACTGGTAAAATTCCTTTGAGATACATTATGCCTGCAATCTGAAATCTTATGGCCATAAGCATTGCATTTAAAACAATAACCGAAAAATGCATGATTAAACCTCGGGTGCCGGTCTTTGCCGGTTTGAAGTAGGAGCCATGACTCTTCTCCTCCTTGGATGTGTGACTTTTGTGAATCCATCTTTGTCAGTATTCTTCTTGAATCTGGCATTATTGTTTTCTTTTGCATGATTTAGTTTTTCTGGTTCAACCCTGATCTTTTCTTCTTTCTTTATGGGTTCTATATTCAAGTTCTTTGAATCCTTTGAAGATTCTCCTTCATCAAAGCCTAAACCAAATTTGATGCCAGAAGGCCTTTGGTTATTTAACATTTTATCCAACTTTACAAGTACTTTCTTCAAACTTATGAAAACAGTTCAATTTTCTATTCATCTCCTCTAACTGCATCCTTAACTTAACAATGTCTTCCTCTAGCTTGATGCATTCAACTGTCTTTACAATTAATTGTTCATCAAGAACTTCAGACATTTTCTTGAATTCCTCTGTCTGTATTTTCAGATTGTTTATTATGTCTGTGGTATTCTCTAATTTCTTTGAAAATTTTTTATTCTTCTTCCTTTCTGCACTCAACTCTTCAAGTGCAGCAACCAATTCTCCTTCCAAATACACTTCAGCTTCATCCTTGGAATTTTCATCACCTTCCCGATTTTCCTCTGTTCTTTCTTCTTCAAGTGCCATGAACAGAGCTTCACCTCCTTCTTCTTCAGACTCCTCATCCGTGCTTTCTTCGAACTCGCTGACATTCTTGGTTATGAAGCTTTTCTTCTTGAAGTTGTTCTTTCTGAAATTTTGTTTCTTCTTCCAGTCACTTTTTTCTTGGTGTGAACCTTCACCATTTTTGGTTCTCTCCTGCATTGGACATTTGGCTGCAAAATGACCGACTCCTCCACAATTGAAGCATTTAAAAGGTAGCTTCCCTCTATATTTTCCTTTTCCTTTTGTGAGTTTTCGAACAAAATTGGCTTCTGTTTCATCCAGTGTTCCTTCATCCTCAGATTCATGTTCAGCTTTTACATTCTTGTGTGCTTTAAAAGCTGCTTCTCTGTCTGTAGACTTGGTTTGTCCTATTCTCATTTCATATGCTGTCAGGGAACCATGCAACTCATCCATGCTTGAAGTTGTTTAGATCTTTTGCCTCTTCTATTGCGAGAGACTTTGGAGTTAAATCTTTTGTGAAGTGTTCCGAGAACCTTTTTCACAACAACTGCATCATCAATTTCTTCACCGAGTCCTCTCGATTGCATTAATAATTCCGTTGACTCTCAGGCATATAAGTCTCTATGTTTTCATCTTCATTCATTTGCGAGTGCTTCGAACTGTGCTCGATGAGTTTGCAGTTTTGCTTCCTTAATCTTACTTGTCTCCTTCATGGATGCTCTTCAGTTTATCCCACATGTCTTTTGCTGATTTACAACTCATGACTCTTATCAGTTCACTGTCAACAAGCCCACACATTATGGCATTCTTAGCTTTGGAGTTGTTTTCAAATTTCTTTTTCTCAGCAGTATCTGTTGGAGGGGTAGTGGGTGCTGTGTATCCACTATCTACAGAATCCCAAATATCGTATCCCAATGCACTCAGATATGTTTGCATTCTGAGTTTCCAGAAGGTGTAATTTGTTCCATCAAATAAGGGAGCTTTGTTGGATGAAAATCCTTCACCGCCTGCCATTGTTTCTTCCAAGATCTCCTTAGCTGATTAAGCTTGTACAAGGAACCGGCTCTGATACCAATTGATGATTACACAATGACACTGAGAGGGGGGGTGAATCAGTGTAGCTATTAATTTTTATATCTACAGCATTTAATATGAAATAAAGAGAACTTGACAACTGAAAAACAACTTGAACAAGAGAGCACACCACAACACTCAATATACCGAGGTTCACCAATTTGGCTACTCCTCAAAAATGACTGCTTGGACTCCAATCCAAATCCAGTCTTTGCAAAATATCAATTTTACAAATACTTTACCAACATCAACTGGAAGGAGCACCAACCCCTGTAATTTTCTGTCGCAATGGATGGAGCACCAACTCCTAGTACCAAGCACCAACTTGGACTGCAAATCTGATCAATTTAGAATGACATAAAAATGTCTTCACTTCATGCACGACCCTGACTGGTCTGCAATTAACCCAACTCTACACACTCTCACGGCTCTGCTTATTTTTCTCTTGATTCTTTTCTAACCCTCCTTTTACAGCAATTTCTCTCTAACAGCAGCAACATCTTCTCTGTACGATTATTCTTTTATAACCTTTCAATCCTGCATGCAATCGAATCATATACCCAACTGTTCGAATTCTTTTCTCCTGCAAATAAGTGGTTGTTCGAAAACGACTGTTCGAAACCCTGCAATACGGCGTTTCGATTTCTTGTAGTATGGCTGTTTTGAATGCTGCAAACATATCTTCTCGAAAAGCATATCTTGATCCTTCATATTCGGCTCTTTGAATACAAGCAAAATGTCTGTTCGATTCCATGAGTGCGACCGTTCGAAAGCTGTAAAAAAACTTTTCGAAAACCTTTCGATACTTTATATTTGATTCTTCGAATACATGCAAACGGCTGTTCGAATGCATGACTGACACTTGTCAATCTGTAACTGTAGATCTGACATCAGTTACATTTTATGTAACTGGCTGCATGATGTCTTTTATGACACGCGTCACCATGCCTGCTTTTTTGGCTTTTACCTGCCAACCTGTCGCCTGTCGCGATATCGCGACATTTTTAACTTATGTTGACGTCACCCTGAAGGTTGTCGCGATATCGCGACCAATTTGGCCTTGAAAGCCTTTTCGCTGCTCCTGTCACGAAATCGTGACACTTTTCAACTTTGCTGACGTCATCATCCTTCTTGTCGCGAAATCGTGACGTTTTCGACTCTTGCTGACGTCATCATCCTGCTTGTCATGAAATCGTGACGTTTTCGACTCTTGGAGTATATCAATCATCATCCTGCTTGTCGCGAAATCGCGACACTTCCGGCTTCCGTACACTCTTCTTTGCCAACTCCAGCGAAAATGGAACATGTCACGAAATCGCGACACTTTGCTTCATGCAATGGCAAAATTTTTACATCTTTGTGCCTTGTGTTTTCACCTTGCCTCTTTTCATGAAATTTTGACTTGTAATATCATTGCTGCATCTTTCAGTTCTACACTTTTGACTAGTAGCGAAATCGCTACACCTTAGTTTCCCTTTGTTTCAACATGTAGCGCCATCGCTACACCTTAGTTTCCCTTTGTTTCAACATGTAGCGCCATCGCTACACCTTCTTCTTGTGAATTTTTACTTGTGTCGAAATCGCTGCAACTTAGTTTTCTTAACTTTCGATTTGTAGCGAAATCGCTACACCTTTGTTTCCATACATTTCCAGCTGTGCTTTGAAATGCGAAACTTCAACATGTATGGAAATCTCTACTCTCTTCATTGCAAGCTCCTTTCCTCCATTTATGTCGTGAAATCGCGACACATTTTCTCTCTCCTCAGCGAAAAAACTCGACATGTCGCGACATCGCGACATTTTGGCGTGCATTTTCTCTCTCCTACTTTTTGTCGCGAGATCGCGACACATTTTCTCTCTCCTCGGGAAAAAAGCTCGACATGTCAGCGAAAATCGCGACATTTTGGCGTGCATTTTCTCTCTCCTACTTTTGTCACGAAATCGCGACACTTTCTGTCTCCTCCGCATCTTTCTCAAATCGCTACATTTTTGTCGGAGATCAGACTTTTGCGCTCTCCTTTTTGTCGCGAAATCGCGACAGAAAACATGTCGCGATATCGCGACAGTTTTCTTCCTTGTCTCTTTCTGCCAATTTCTGAATCTGGGTCACCTCTGTTTTGCTTGAAACTTTCTGCACTTGATCTGACTGACCTCTGAACTGCATCAATCGCATCAACTGCATCGTGTTGACAACAATGACAATACTTTCTCAATGCTTTTGCTGCACCTTGCTCAACAACTGCTACTAAGAATTAAAATACATTTGGAATATGAATTTTGATAACTTTTATTCCTTCCACAATTAGAAAACTTTTTGCTTTAATTCCTTGGAATAAATACTGTTTTCACAAATAACTGTCTGAAACTAAAAAGGACATCACCATACAACATAAGCTTTAAAGAGAAATAGAGCATTTGTATTATAGCACTTTATCCTCCTATAAAAATACACTATATTTCCTCCTTGCGAAGCAACCTTGAGGGTACAATTATTGAGAAATTTGCATAAGGTACAAACTACGAGATACAAAATATGCACTATGCAAACTGAGGTCAAAATATTAGTTACATTAAAAATTGAAAGGCTTAACTAAATTCAACCCAACCAGGAAACTTGCAATATTCAAAATAAATACAATTATTGAAATAGGGAACTATATATTAGTCTCTTGTTGTGCATAACATATTCTAGATTTGATTGATGGAATTTATTCTGCTAATTGCAATCTTGAACCTAATGTTTATTGGCTTTTGAATAGTCATCTATTAAATATTGAATCGGTCCTTTGCCTTACATACTTCCATGAAATTATTCTAAGCATTGTGAATAGTGATTAATGATAAGCATGTTTGTTGCTATATGTAGGCAAAAAAATGGCTACATCCATACTTAGTCAAAATTTTGCAAAATTTGACCAAGTGTGAAGGAGAGACGCAAAAGCACTAAAAATCGGCCAAGACAGAGAAGCGCTAAATTCAGCCCAAAATCGAGAAGTTTTGCGAGATCACATTTCTCTACTTTCTTTGTATTTGCTGTAAAACTAAAAAGTGCCATGAGGAAGTGAAGAATGAGAAAGTGCTAAAAAGAGGTCAATTTGAAGAATAGGGGTGAACTGCACTTCTTGTCCACCTTGTATTGATAGTGAAAAAGAAAAGCGCTAAAAAATGCATGAAAGTGAGAAGTGCTGAATATAGAGTAAAACAAAGAAGTTGTGCAAGCCGCACTTCTCTACCATCTTTACATTAGCTGCACAAATGAGAAAGTACTGGAAACCAACCAAAAGAGAAGCACTATAAAGGGGACAAATGTAAGAAGAGTGAAGAATCACGTTTTTTTCGTCCACCATGTATCCACGATGCAAATATAAAAAGGGCACGAGGAAGGGCTACAAGCTGAGAAACTTGAAATAATGCAAAGTCATGTTTCTCAAACTCCTTTGTCAAGAGCGCACAAAATAGAAAAGCACTGAATGAAAGTAGAAAGGATAGAAAAGAGAAAAGGCAACTAAGGAGTCAAGGAATCATGTTTCTCTATCTCTTTTATTACCACCACGTAAATGAGAAGCAGTGCTACAACCATCCGATAGTCAAATCTATGACCAATATTAAAATATCTCCTCCCTTGAAGATTTTCGATGAACGTTTGTGCATGAAATCCAGAGGACAGGGAAAATTTAAGACTAATGCCATAGAGGTCGAATGTAGTTACAATATAGAACCTTCTAAAACCTCTTGATGAATCAAATTTAGTTGCAAGATTAGTGGATAGGGATGGATTACAAAAACCACTGAAAATGATGATGAAATCGAACAGAAGATAGTTGCAACAAGAATGAGATGACGTAGCTAGAGGGCACCATGAACGACAAAGTGGCCAAGAAAATAAAAAAGAAATCAAATTCCATGTAATGCTTAGAAAGAAATATGCTTGTAAAAAATATATAAATAGAAGTAGCAACCTCCTTCCAAATGGTCGACTTTGGAGTGTTTGCTTGCAATTTTGTGTAATTTGCTACAAATTGATGAATGAAGCATTACAAGAGATGTTTACCTAGAATTTGTGCCTGTGTTGAATGATGGTCATAATTCTTAAGATATTATCTCTTCTTGCTGCTATGTTTAGTCTATCTGTTAATTAAAAAAACTGACTTAGAGTAGATTGAGATAATCATTTCTGCATACATGTTTTTCGAGAATTATATTTTTGTTACATCTAGGAATTAATATTATTATGTTAATTTGGATAATAAATGTTTTAGATGATTGGAATAATTCTATGAACATGCAAAAGCCATTGAATAGTGTAACCACATAAGTTTTGAATGCTGTTAGTTCCAAAAGTTGCTTCTGAAATCCATTTGTTAGAGATATTGTGTGGATGTCTATGTTGTTAGCTCTACCCGTCCATTATATATTCATACATTTCTAACCCTATCATTTCTATCCCTAAGATTTTACTACTTGAGCTAAATAGAGTCAACATTTATTAAGTTGACAAGGTATACCAACCTTCTTTGGAGGTTGAATCAAAGCAATTTTATTCTTCCAATGTTTAGTTTGGGTTGTGATTAGTGGGTGCTCATCTTCAAATTCTAAGAGATGATGATCACATTTCTAGCATTGGATAGATGAAAAACGGGACTACAACAATTTTTGGCACGCCCAGTAAGACGATTTCATCGTACTTATCTACTACATTTTACCCAGAGGAATCAAAATTCAGTGAATTTTTGTGACCTCATATGCGAAGAAAGTAAATTCACTTGGTGGCTCCTTGAGAATAAGAACCAGTCAAGACTTAGTTCTAGCTTTTATATTTTCATGTTCACTAGAGGTGCAACTAAGAAAAGTGATCAACCTACAAATTTCTATGAACTATTCTCAAAATCTAGGTATCTGAGATACCTCCTAAAAATTTCGTAGAAGAAATCCCAATGACATCCTCTTCTTCAATTTCTTATAGTACTCAAGCCAATATGAAATAAGAACAAGAATTTATACACAATTATCCAAATTGGGGTGCTCCAACTCCACTATCATTACAAGCTTCACATGATATTCCTAAAGTTGCTATAAAAGCCATTCTGATAGTCATATGAGCATTATCAAGATGTGTTATCAATGATAGTCATTCACAATATCAGGCACAAATATATCATCATAAAGTTATTGGTTCTTTTATTCAGAGGTAAAATATTGCACTAGTCCAGAACCTTAGAAAATAGTTCCATCAGAAATTAAACCAATTTAGAAGGGCCCTTTGTAGAAGAATTCAATGAGTTTGCAGATCCTTTCTCGCTCTTGAATTAGTTTACAATAATCCAAAGACATCCTCAAGAATCAGTTTCAGATTTCAATCTTAGATTTAGTAGAACCTGGAAAATAATCCCAAATGAGTTCAAACTAGCTTCCTCCTTAGCTTACAAATATTACATCAGAGCTTTATGACCAGATATTATATTGCAAACTCAGCAATCTAGAATCACCACATTCCCAAATGTTTATCAAATAGTGGGTCTGTTAGAGTTAAAGTGCACTATGCCTTCACCTTGAAACTTGTCAGTTTCTCTTGACAAGTGTCATGTGTAGAATATAGGCTTATGCCTATATATTGTAACCATTTGTATCAATAAAATCAACCCCTTAAGTTTCAGTCCCAACATTTGGTATCAGAGCAGGCTTTCCCTGCCCTGTGGAAACCCTTGAGGGGGGATTTCCCTCATGGAAATCCTCCCTCCCCTTGTTTTTCTTCCCTATTTTTTTAAGTTTTTTTTTATCGAGGGAGTATGCTCTCCATCATTTGATGGATCAAAAACCAGATGGTAACCCCTATATTTTTTTTTAGTTTGTGGTAACCCCTATTTGGATTTGAAAGATGGGTTGTGGTGTTAGTAGCGGTGGTGATCAGAGTTCTTTTGGGTTACCTGTTTGGTGGTGATGAGCCTGCAAAGCTAGATCCAACCTGAGTAAGGAGGTGGTGATAGCCATGACAACGATGAAGAAGAAGAAGCTACCGAAGTTGAAGAGGACAAAGAAGAAGTGCAAAAGCTTTTGGAACCTTTCAACAAATATCAGCTCATCGAAATCCTCCGCGATGTGGCGATGAAGGATTACCACCTCATGGAGAACATATGGAAGATCACTGACAAGGATCCTGCCCACCGAAAAATCTTCGTTTGTGGCCTTGGCTAGGACACCTCGTCGGAAGCCTTGAAATCTGTCTTCTTCTAGTATGACGAGCTGGAGGAGTGTACCATCATAATGGACAAGGGCACGAGAAAATCCAAGGGTTACGGTTTCATGACCGAAGAGCAAAATGGGGGAACATTGAAGATTCCTTAGTTTTTTTCTCCCTAGCATGGCTGCACGTGTTCATGGCGAAGAGGACGCGTTGGAGGTGGTTGATGGAGGATGTGTTCATCTACGATGGCCCAGGAGATTTGGTTTTTTTTCTGGTGGTAAAATGAAGAAACCTACAATTTTTTAAATCGATGTGTGTTCGTCTGCAATGGCCCAGGAGATCTATTTTTTTTTTGGTGGTAAAACGAAGAAACCTACGACTTTTTAAATCGATGTGTGTTCGTTTGCGATGGCCTAGGAGATCTTTTTTTTTTTGACGATAAACGAAGAAAACTGCTATTTTTTAAATCGATGTGTGTGATTCTATCCTGTTGAGTGTGTCAGAGATCAACAACAAGAAGGCAGTTGGTAATTTTTTTGTTGAAAATGTTGGGGGCGGCATGATTTAAGTCACCTTAACTGGAGGATACGATGTGTAGTTGATTTCAAACTGCAATGTAAGCAAAAGATATTTTCACAAGCCACCATTGCACAAAGCTGCATGATTTCACTAATTTTCACAAGAGAGTTATATGAAGTATTTGAAGTGGCAGATGTGGTGGAGTTTCCAGATCTTGAGCAGGATAGATGCTAGTGACAGTGCTAAGTATGATCATCCCTTTCATTTTATGTTGACTGCCTATGGAAATGAACTGTTTCATGGTCTCAAGTTTTGAGATTCTCTGTGTTGATCATGCGAGCAAATACTGGCCTGTGTACTAGTGAGGAGAGTTTCATTATGGAATATTGATGGATTTTGGTGTTTTTTCATTTTTTGAAGAAGAATTTGATCTCGATGAGCCATTGCCTGTTGGAGATGGAGGCAACTGTCAGTGTCTCCACCAAAAATGTGTTTCGGTTTGCAACCAGATGGTTCTTACATAAATCCACTACTTCCTCGATGATGTCACACATGACGAATTTGTTAACGGTCTTGTGTCTAAGTATCTCCCTTGCGGTAGAGCCTTCACTCCCTCCCATAATGAAAGCCGTCTTCAGGTTGGGGTGGTGAACCAGAGCTAGATGCACCAGATATTCATGAGAGAAACACCAGCGCAGATCGTTGTTAACTTCTTCTTCATACCAACATGAACGTCGCCATCCTTCGTCAAAAAAAAAAAAAAGAAAAACGCATCGCCATCACCATCAAGGTCCCGTTACCACTCTGATGGATGCCGTTCCCATTCTCTGAGTTACCGTTAGCGTTCTCGGTGGCTTCACCCATGCTGGAAACAAAGCCTAACAACTAGCGAAATGAAATGAATCTCCTCCGCACCTTTCGAGCCAAGATCTGCTAGATTACGCATTGATTGTTCCCATGCAGCGGGGTGGTGGAAGTGATTATGTGGCGGGGTCCGCGGAGTAAGTTCTAGTCGGCGCACTGCTCGTCAATGCCACTTGTTGATGCAAATTTTATATTGATATTTTTGTCCCATTTGCATAATATTATGTGAGTGATATTAAAATAGCATGTGGTCTTGCAACGACAAGTGGGAAGGACCACTTCAATTTATATGTAAGTGAAAGGCATAGATGAAAGTGGAAGTGAAGTGAAAGTAGGGCATATTTTTTGTCAATTTTTTATGTTTTAAAGTGGAAGTGAAGGCCTAGATGGCCCATGTAATTCCCCTGTGAGGGAAATTGATGTTGTCTATTGCTACCTAAATAGGCATGCTGTTGTTTTCCCAGCAAGTTGAAGGCCCCATTTAGACACAAGTATAGGGGTATTTATAGTTGTTGGAAATGGTTTTCCACGACGGACACAATGGTGGTGTCATATTGTAATTTTGAGGCTATTTCAATTGAGTTTTTTAGCCTCAAAGTTTTTTTTTCCTTGGAGTGCACTCTCGGTTGTACCCGACACTCCCAAGGTAATTTTATATGTGATCCTTGTACCTAGTGATATTTTCTATACACTTGGCGAATGCAGCGGCTAGTTACCCATGCATTTTGGTGGGATGACATGGTCACCATAAGGACACTTATACTAGGGACTACAGACAAAGACACCCTAGACTCTATCCAAGGTTTTTTCTGGATCTACTTCTGAAGACTACAGATGAAGACACTTCAGAAGATTCTCTTCTATTCTTCTTTCTTCTCCTCCCCACTTGGATTCTAAGGCTCAATTTTATTGTATTTCATGGCTCATATTTATTTTGTATTAAGGTGCATTTTCGGTAGAGATCGACACCTTCTAGATTGAGTTCACCATAAGGAAGAATTTGATATTTATGGTGGGACTAGTCAGTGACCTACGAGAGGCAACATCCTCTGAGGATGACCTACAGAGGCAATAGACCCAAAAGTGGCTGACCCTGAGGCACCCATGATGACCCTGAGGCACTTAGATGGCTAACCCAATGGCAAAAAACCCATGGAAGTGGCTGACCCTGAGGCAACAGACCGAGATGTATACACAGTGAATCTAGCATTATTCACAGTTGGAGAGCCAAGCGCAAAGAGCACGAGCCTAGACCAAATCAGCAATAAGAGAGGATGATAGGTTGTTTTAGAGAAGTCAACATTAAGGGGGAATGTTACCTAGTGTTGACTTATTTTGTTTCTTCTTTAGTTAGGATAGTGCACTTTAAGGGGGAATGTTAGAGTTAAAGTGCACTATGCCTTCACCTTGACACTTGTCAGTTTCTCTTGACAAGTGTCATGTGTTGAATATAGGCTTATGCCTATATATTGTAACCATTTTTATCAATAAGAATAACCCCTTCAGTTTCAGTCCTAACAGGTTCATTATGAAGATATATTAATTTTAGTAGGAAGATTACCTTCCAAACACATTATTCCATATAATCCTAAAATCACACAACCCTCAACTTCACTTTTTCCTGCCATGAACCCTATTCCTATTATAACTCAGATTCCTATGATAAAATCACCTCCTAAATTGCCTAGCACTTTTCCTCCTCTACCATCACAACCATCCTAGGATTCCTTAGTGCTTCTCGATATTTAAAATTCTATAAAAACTATCAACAACAAGGTCAATGCTATAGAAAAGAGAGAAGTTGAAAGATATCAAAAGAGGATATTTCCCTACATTAATAAATATCAGAAGCCAATTTTGAGCAACAATGTAGGGCCAAGGGTCAACACTAATCAAGAATAATATGATTCAAATACTGAGATAAATCTGGTTAACATTTGGTGTTTGATCTGCAATCATCCATATATGTATTGAAATAACATCCAGTAATCTATGGAAAAGATAAAAAGAAATGAGGAAGGACCAATCAATATGTTGCGGTAGGGTGAACAAAGGGAGGACAAGATTAGTTTTTTCAAACTAGAGTCTATCGTAGTATCAACTAGATCTAGAAAGAAACCAATACAAGTTGATTCATAGAAGTTAGGATCATTTTAAATTCCTTCTAAAAATAATAAGGATCACCCTTTTCCAAACAAGGATAAAATCCCTATTCCCTAGGTTGCTATAAAATTGATGCCTCATAGACAAGAGAAAGATAAAGTTGCACCAAAGCCGATATATAAAGATAAATAACAATTAGTTTCTAAAGAGGTAATAGAGAAGCCACAATTTCCTTTTATTACTAAAAGATAGAGAATCAAAGTTACACAATAGTATAGAATAATATTTGGAGAAAGAGACAAAAGGGAAGAGAAAAATCCTTTGGAGAAGGTCAAATTTAACATCGTAGAACTTAAAAAGACCACATCAAGAGCAAGTCTCTATGATACTATTTTTCTCCCTGGCTAGATTTATTTGTTAAAATAATATCTTAACAAGAAACACCAAGGGAAAGAGATGGCTACCATGCTCAACCAACCTCAAGAACAGAGAAAAATATCTCCTGCTAACCTGAAAAATAAACCTCCTCCATTCTATATTTATTTAAGAATGGAGGGGTGGATAGTCAATAATTGTATGATTAAATTTAGAGCATATACTACTATAATGCCTATTTTTTTTTATGAATAAATAGGTATGGAATATATACCTGCTCATGTTAAAGATTTTTGCAGCTAGATGGTACCCTAGTCAAGATTGTGGGAGTAGTAAAAGATGTACTGATAAAATTACATAGAGCTCCTGAGGTTACTATTGTGCAATATATTGTGGTGGTAGATCTTGAGCCCTACTTTGGCCTGTGTATTTCTAGAGAATTTATTACCAAGATGAGAGGTTACATGTATTTAGACTACTTTGGTATGATGATACCTCATAAAGGAAGAAGGATAAGAATGATTCTTGAAAAGCTAGTCACTTACCATATTTAGAAGATAGAGGAAGAAATGTACAATCACTCAGTTATAGAAGAGCGAGAGTTTGTAGAGCTCTTGGAAGATTTGGAAGTGGATAATCAACTACCTTTCTAAAGTATAAAATAAAATTCTTGCGATTTCCAACCAAACATTGAGAGAGTTCAATATTTAGACAATGTATTTTGATGGAGCAAAGTGCAAAAATGGAGCTGGAGCAACTGTAGTTTTGAAATATCCATTTGAGGGAGTAAAATTTTTCTTTTAGACTTGTTTGGTCTTGCATGAATAACACTAAAGAGTATGAAGCTCTCTGCCCAAGGTTGATGCAAGCAGAACAAATGGGTATCAAAATGTTGGATATTTATGATGACTGAATTAATTTTTAATCAAGTCACAAAAAATACAATAGTAAGCATCATTATCTGAAGGCTTAGAAAAATAGAGTATGGAAACTAATGGAATTCTTTGATTCTCTAAATCTACGTGTCGTTCCTTGACAACAAAATTATTTGGCAGATGCCTTGGCTGTCAAAGGAGTTAATTTCTCTCACTATAAATTATGGATCTCTAAAAAATAAGAGAGTTATACTAGTTTTTAGACCATCAGTTCCTGGCAAATAGATTTATTGGCATGTATTTGAAAATGATGAATAGATCATCGATTTTTGTATCAAGGAAGCAGATGGTGCTTTTTCTAATAGTAAGCTTGTTCAAGAAATTAATTAAAGAGAGATTATTTAGTTAAAGAAAAATCGCATACCCAAGGGTCTAATTAATTTATAAATCTTGTTTGCTAATGAGGATGGAAAGAGATTAAAAAAAATGAAGATCAATAACCAAATATACAAAGAAATTGAAATGCAGAATGAAGAAAAGCTGAAGTTTGGCATCCAATGCACAGTAGAAGAAGCTAAAAGTTTCAGAGCTTTATGCCACAAGTACCAAGACATAATAGCTTGGACTTACAATGACCTGAAGGTACATGATAAAAATGTAATTCAATATACTATTGAGTTAGTACCAGGTGCTAAGCCATTCAGATAGAAACAAGGACTAGTAAATCCCAATATTGAAGTAATCATGAAACAATAATTGCTTAAGATGTTAAAAGCTAAGATAATTTACCCAGTCAAATACTCAACTTGGGTGGCTGATCTGGTCCCAGTAAGAAAGAAAAATAGAAATATTTACCTCTATGTAGATTTTAGAAATTTCAATCAAGATTTCTTTGAAAGATCACTACTCCTTATCATAGATAGATCAAATTTTACAAATGGTAGCAGGGGCAAAGAGGTTCTCTTTTACTGGATGGTTTATCTGGATGCAACCAGATTTGGATTAAGAATAAAGATCAATAAAAGACTACATTTACAACCAAGTGGGGCACATTTGCCTCCCAAAGAATGCCATTCGATCTATCAAATGCTAGTGCATTTTTTAGAGTGCAATCGATTACACTTTTGGTAAGCTTATTAATAAAATAATTTTGATATATTTAGATGATATGAGTGTATTTTCACATGATAAAAAAGATCATCTCTATATTTTAGAACAAGTTTTCTAGAAATGTAGGGAATTTGGCATATCACTAAACCCTAAGAAATCCATATTTGCAGTTCATGAAGGAAAGTTGCTAGGACATGTAGTATCAAAGAAGGGAATGTCTATTGATCCTAATAGAATAAAAGAAATACTGGTGATACCCCTTCCATTGAACAAAAAATCTCTACAATCCTTCTTTGGTCAGATTAAATTTGTAAAGAAATTGATTTCAAATTTTTCTCAGATTATCAAACCAATCTCAGAGTTGCTAAAAAATAATGCATATTATAAGTGGACTGACAAAAGGAAGCAAGCATTCAAAATGATCAAACAAGCCATTGCCACAGCTTTGATTCTGGTCAATCCAAACTTTTATGGAGACTTCATTCTCTATGCATATGGTGTTGAAGAAAGTTATGTTGTACTAACTCAAAAAGATGACCAAAATAATGAACATCCTATTTTTTTGGGATCCAAACATTGTATGAGTATTAGGTAAAATACAACTTCATATAAAGACAAGTATTTGCAGTCATGAAGTCCTTAAAAAAGTTTTGATAGTATTTGGCCCATAGCAAAAAAATGGTCTATGTAGTCTACCCCGATGTAAGAAATTTCAAATTACAAGGAGAACTTGGTGAGAAAAGAGTAGGTTGGATTACAAATATTCAAGAGTTTGACATTGAGATCCATCCCACCAAATTGGTAAGAGGTAGGGCAACTATAACAAGTCTATAGGAGGAAGCAGTGTGCCAGATCAAAGAGTTAGATCAATAAAACCACATTCCCCTACAAGAAGTAGATTGTATAGATGAGCTTATAAATTATTTTTAGACTGGGGTCTGCCCCCAAAACTTTAATGTTTCACAAAGGAGAAGGTATAGGCTTCAAGACTTGCACTATACAATGATATTTGGAGAACTTTACAAAAAAACCTTTATGGTGTCCTCTTAAGGTGCATAAGGGAAGATAAAAAATACAAGACCCTGAAGAAATTTCATGATGGACCATATGGAGGTCATTATTTAGGAAGATCTACTACACTAAAAATTATAAAAGCAGACTATTTTTGGCCTACTATTTTTGTTGATGCCTTCAAAATTGTTGGAGCCTGTGATAAATGTGAGAGATACACAGGCAGGAATAGAAATACCGTAATGACTCTACAACCAATATAGGTGGAGAGACCATTTCAATAGTGGGGTCTAGACTTTGTGAGAGAAATCAGTCCTAATTATTCAATAGGTCACAAATACATTTTGACTGCCACAAATTTTTTACTAGATGGGTTGAGTCAATACCAACCAAAAGATGTGATCAAGATGTGGTGCTTGAATTTCTTGAAAATCTGATCACCAAGTTTGGCATTCCTAAAGATCTAGTAAGTGATAATGGCCCAAATTTATAGGGGTCAAGTAAAAGGAGGTCCTATAAACGAAATACCGCTTCAACTATTACAATTGGACAAAGAGATGAATATTATAAAAGGTTCCAAAAGCACTTGTCACATAAAAAGGGTTGGTTCGACAAGAAGACCATATTGAAAAAGTTTAAATTTGATGATTTGGTTTTAAAATGGAACATGGACAAGGCCAAGCCAGGTAAGCATGATAAGTTTGACTCTTTATGGGAGGGTCCTTTCCAAATAGAATCGGTCAAATAGAAAAATGCTCTCCATCTAAAAAATCAAGAGGGAGAGGTGCTACCCATCCTGGCGAATGGATATCATCTCAAATTGTACATTAAATAGTGAGTGTGTCACCCGTGTATCATATATATTATACCTTGTAAATATTTTCCTTTTGCACTTTATTTTATGAATGAGAAAAAGACAAAATATGTTTCATAGTGGTAAGCATTTTTACAAGTCATAATTTTCAACTTGTTCATAAGTCAACTGTGATACGTGGCTTTGATTAGCACCACCTCATCACAGGAAGGGAAGCTCTACTGCATAAACAAGAAAAGAGATACCCAAGAAAGATTGCACTCAATCAGGAAAGGATTTAGAATAAATGCAAGGCTCACAATTCAAAGTAAAGCTAACAAGTTATTTTATAACCCCAAGTAAGAAAAGTGTATACATGTCAAAGTAATGCCATAAACCTCAAACGTGATCCAATAATAGAAATAAATAACATCGGCATAGTGTCGTATGCAGATGAACGTTGCAACAACTTCATTTAAATCACACATACTGAGACAACTATATGTTCGATGCTACTCAATGTAAGTTGATTTTTTAGAATCATACAAAGAAATAGAGAGAATATTTTTTTGTAGAATGAATGAGAGCTCAGCTTTTATCTTTTATAAAATAATAATCCAGTTCTATCTAGAGCCATATCTTCATCATCTACTACTACCAAGAAGCCTACTGCCGAGGAAACCCAAACAAGTAGCCGTTTCTATGACAATGTAAGCAAGATTGTTGATACTGTTACTACTTACAAATATAAATATAAAATAAGGATGGAAGAAGAGCAAAGAATTGCTAAGGGAATATCACATACGATTCAAAGGGTGATAGCGGTAAGTTCCTTGCTATATTTTTATATGTACGATTCTATTCACCCATGCCTCGAGCTCATTCAAGCAATTATAGAGTATTATAACCCTGAGTATAAGATATTGTAGAGAATAAAAGGTAAAACCCTAATGCACTTCAAGGTTGAGTCCTTCAAAAATGACTTTTCCCCAGGGATAAAACCAAGTGCAAAAGCTAAAACATTTTCTACAAGGTCTCAAGCTCAATATTATTTGCTAGGCAAACATGTTGGGGGGGGAAGAATTTTCTAAATTGGGTATTAGGCCATATAGATAGACAAATAAGTAACAATACCTTACCCTTGAACCCAATTAAAATAGAGAAATTTAAATATCCAAAACTCTACTCTATGTTGTCTATGATAGCTAGGTTATCCTCTGATAGGTAAGTATACAATTGGCAGATAGCCACTACCCACTATATTTCCAATCCCAAGAATTATTAATCTTCTGAGTACAACAATCGTCCGATATTTTTCAATTTGCCACAATATTTAGAAGGCATGTTCCAAGAGTACCTAAGCTGAATAAAAAACAAGGATAGGGCTTCTTTCAAGTATTTTTCCTATTTGGCCTACCTCTTCTTCTACTTCAATCATGGAGAATTTCCTTTCATCCTGAAAAAGAGAGTGAACCCTAATGGAACTTCTCGTGATGTCTACTCATGGAATAATACATTGAGAAAAAAGAATTCCTACTACAGTTTCAACAGGGAATTCCTAGGGCCAATCCTAAAGCTGATTAAAGGATAAATATCCAGAATACCTCAAGTAGCGATCAATATTTTGAGGAAGAAGAGTGAGGAAGATGACGACTGGTATATTTTTATTGAAGGAACAGTTATTTGTGTATATGGTTTTATTGAAAATCCATTTATCTTGCCTCACTATGTCACTGAGTGAGTGTTCACTTTAGAATATTATCACCAAAAGGATTATACAGACATCATATTTAGAATGATCAAGGGTAGGAAGGGCACTTGCACTTATCCCCTTAAAGTGAGCGATATCACTGTTAGCAAAGGATAAGATAAGAGCATCACCGAATACATGCGAGAATTAGGATTGGTGGAACTTACTCACAAATGGAGGTATGACCAAAAAACAAGTTCTCAAAGAGAATAAATAACCCAAAAGCTAAGATGCAAAGACTCAAGAGAAATATTTAACCCCACATCTCAAAAACAATTATGAAAAGTCAAAATTAGAGTGGGATGTTCAACATACGGAGGCATTACCTCCCTGGAGAGACTTCTATGACCATATCGTAGATTATGATCCAAAAGGTGATCCAACACATGTTTACATAGAGGATGATATTAAAGCTTTGGTAAAAGAAAAAGCTTAGAATCTGATAAAATTGTTTGAATTTTAGAGAATGTGAGTAGAGATAGATGCCATAAAATCCAGATTCCCGATTAATACTGATGGGTTGAGTCAATACCAACCAAAAGATGTGATCAAGATGTGGTGCTTGAATTTCTTGAAAACATGATCACCAAGTTTGGCATTCATGAATATCTAGTAAGTGATAATGGCCAAAATTTATAGGGGTCAAGTATATATATTTTGCTAGCAGATACAATATTTACTTGAAGAATTCTTCCAATTACTATCTGCAGGAAAATGGCTTAGTAGAATCAAGCAACAAAAACCTTCTCAAGATGCTTAAAAGGTCCCTAGAAGACGATAAAAAATCTTGGCATTTATTGATGAATCAGGTACTATGGGTAGATCGAGTCACCATGAAGAAATCTATAGGTACATCTCCTTACACTCTTGTCTATGGAAAATAATTTGTACTTCCAATCCATCTATATTTTCCTACTCTAAAATACATCAGCAATAATGACTCTAAAAAAGGAGGTCCTATAAATGAAAGACCGCTTCAACTATTACAATTGGACAAAGAGATGAATATTATAAAATGTTCCAAAAGCACTTGTCACATAAAAAGGGTTGGTTCGACAAGAAGACCATATTGAAAAAGTTTAAATTTGATGATTTGGTTTTAAAATGGAACATGGACAAGGCCAAGCCAGGTAAGCATGATAAGTTTGACTCTTTATGGGAGGGTCCTTTCCAAATAGAATCGGTCAAATAGAAAAATTCTTTCCAGCTAAAAAATCAAGAGGGAGAGGTAATACCCATCCTAGTGAATGGATATCATCTCAAATTGTACATTAAATAGTGAGTGTGTCACCCTTGTATCATATATATTATACCTTGTAAATATTTCCCTTTTGCACTTTATTTTATGAATGAGAAAAAGACAAAAGATGTTTCATAGTGGTAAGCATTTATACAAGTCGTAATTTTCAACTTGCTCATAAGTCAACTGTGCTACGTGGCTTTGATTAGCACCATCTCATCACAGGAAGGGAAGCTCTACTGCATAAACAAGAAAATAGATACCCAAGAAATATTGCACTCAATTAGGAAAGGATTTAGAATAAATGCAAGGATCACAATTCAAAGTAAAGCTAACAAGTTATTTTATAACCCCAAGTAAGAAAAGTGCATACATGTCAAAGTAATGCCATAAAAAGTGATCCAATCATAGAAATAATTAACATCGGCATAGTGTCGTATGCAGATGAACGTTACAACAACTTCATTTAAATCACACATACTGAGACAACTATATGTTTGATGCTACTCAATGTAAGTTGATTTTTTAGAATCATACAAAGGAATAGAGAGAATATTTTTTTGTAGAATGAATGAGAGCTCAAATTTTATCTTTTAGAAAATAATAATCCAATTCTATCTAGATCCATATCTTCATCATCTACTACTACCAAGAAGCCTACTGCTGAGGAAACCCAAACAAGTAGCCTTTTCCATGACAATGTAAATAAGATTGTTGATACTGTTACTACTTACAAATATAAATATAAATTAAGAATGGAATAAGAGCAAAGAGTTGCTAAGGGCATATCACATTCGATTCAAAGGGTGATAGCGGTAAGTTCCTTGCTATATTTTTATATGTACGATTCTATTCACCCATGCCTTGAGCTCATTCAAGCAATTATAGAGTATTATAACCCTGAGTATAAGATATTGTAGAGAATCGAAGGTAAAACCCTAATGCACTTCAAGGTTGAGTCCTTCAAAAATGACTTTTCCCCAGGGATAAAACCAAGTGCAAAAGCTAAAACATTTTCTACAAGGTCTCAAGCTCAATATTATTTTCTAGGCAAACATGCTGGGGGGTGAAGAATTTCCTAAATTGGGTATTAGGCCATATAGATAGACAAATAAGTAACAATACCTTACCCTTGAACCCAATTAAAATAGAGGAATTTAAATATCCAAAACTCTACTCTATGTTGTCTATGATAGCTAGGTTATCCTATGATAGGTAAGTATACAATTGGCAGATAGCCACTACCCACTATATTTCCAATCCCAAGAATTATTAATCTTCTGAGTACAACAATCATCCTATATTTTTCAATTTGCCACAATATTTAGAAGGCATGTTCCAAGAGTACCTAAGATGAATAAAAAAAAAGGATAGGGCTTCTTTCAGGTATTTTTCCTATTTGGCCTAGATCTTCTTCTACTTCAATCATAGAGAATTTCCTTTCATCCTGACAAAGAGAGTGAACCCTAATGGAACTTATCGTGATGTCTAGTCATGGAATAATGCATTGAGAAAAAATAAGTCCTACTACAGTTTCAACAAGGAATTCCTAGGGCCAATCCTAAAGCTGATTAAAGGATAAATATACATAATACCTCAAGTAGCGATCAATATTTTGAGGAAGAAGGGTGAGAAAGATGATGACTGGTATATTTTGACTGAAGGAATAGTTATTCGTGTATATGTTTTTACTAAAAATCCATTTATCTTGCCTCACTATGTCATCGAGTGAGTGTTCACTTTAGAATATTATCAGCAGAAGGGCACTTGCAGTTATCCCCTTAAAGTGAGCGATATCACTGCTAGCAAAGGATAAGATAAGAGCATCACCAAATACATGCAAGAATTATGATTGGTGGAACTTACTCACAAATGGAGGCACGACCAAAAAAACAAGTTCTCAAAGAGAATAAATAACCCAAAAGCTAAGATGCAAAGACTCAAGAGAACTCTTTGACCCCACATCGAGAAGTTCAGAAACAATTATGAAAAGTCAAAATTAGAGTGGGATGTTCAACATACGGAGGCATTACCTCCCTGGAGAGACTTCTATGACCATATCGTAGATTATGATCCCAAAGGTGACCCAACACATGTTTACATAGAGGATGATGTTAAAGCTTTGGTAAAAGAAAAAGCTTGGAATCCTATAAAATTGTTTGAATTCTAGAGAATGTGAGTAGAGATAGATACCATAAAATCTAGATTCCCTATTAAGACTGATGGGTTGAGTCAATACCAACCAAAATATGTGATCAAGATGTGGTGCTTGAATTTCTTGAAAATATGGTCACCAAGTTTGGCATTCCTGAAGATCTAGTAAGTGATAATGGCCCAAATTTGTAGGGGTCAAGTATATATATTTTGCTAGCAGATACAATATTTACTTGAAGAATTCTTCCAATTACTATTCGCAGGAAAATGGCTTAGTAGAATCAAGCAACAAAAACCTTCTTAATATGCTTAAAAGGTCCCTAGAAGACAAAAAATCTTGGCATTTATTGATGAATCAGGTACTATGGGAAGATCGAGTCACCATGAAGAAATCTATAGGTACATCTCCTTACACTCTTGTCTATGGAAAATAATTTGTACTTCCAATCCATCTAGATTTTCCTACTCTAAAATACATTAGCAATAATGACTCTAAAAAAGGAGGTCCTATAAATGAAAGACCGCTTCAACTATTACAATTGGACAAAGAGATGAATATTATATAAGGTTCCAAAAGCACTTGTCATAGAAAAAGGGTTGGTTCGACAAGAAGACCATATTGAAAAAGTTTAAATTTGATGATTTGGTTTTAAAATGGAACATGGACAAGGCCAAGCCAGGTAAGCATGATAAGTTTAACTCTTTATGGGAGGGTCCTTTCCAAATAGAATCGGTCAAATAGAAAATGCTTTCCAGTTAAAAAATCAAGAGGGAGAGGTGCTACCCATCTTGGTGAATGGATATCATCTCAAATTGTACATTAAATAGTGAGTGTGTCACCCGTGTATCATATATATTATACCTTGTAAATATTTCCCTTTTGCACTTTATTTTATGAATGAGAAAAAGACAAAAGATGTTTCATAGTGGTAAGCATTTTTACAAGTCATAATTTTCAACTTGCTCATAATTCAACTATGTTACATGGCTTTGATTAGCACCACCTCATCACAGGAAGGGAAGCCCTACTGCGTAAACAAGAAAAGAGATACCCAAGAAAGATTGCACTCAATCAGGAAAGTATTTAGAATAAATGCAAGGCTCACAATTCAAAGTAAAGCTAACAAGTTATTTTATAACCCCAAGTAAGAAAAGTGTATACATGTCAAAGTAATGCCATAAACCTCAAACGTGATCCAATCATAGAAATAAATAACATCGGCATAGTGTCGTATGCAGATGAACGTTGCAACAACTTCATTTAAATCACACATACTGAGACAACTATATGTTCGATGCTACTCAATGTAAGTTGATTTTTTAGAATCATACAAGAGAGAATATTTTTTTGTAGAATTAATGAGAGCTCAGATTTTATCTTTTAGAAAATGATAATCCAATTCTATCTAGAGCCATATCTTCATCATCTACTACTACCAAGAAGCCTACTGCTGAGGAAACCCAAACAAGTAGCCGTTTCCATGACAATGTAAGCAAGATTATTGATACTGTTACTACTTACAAATATAAATATAAAATAAGGATGGAAGAAGAGCAAAGAGTTGCTAAGGGAATATCACATTCGATTCAAAGGGTGATAGTAGTAAGTTCCTTGCTATATTTTTATATGTACGATTCTATTCACCCATGCCTCGAGCTCATTCAAGAAATTATAGAGTATTATAACCCTGAGTATAAGATATTGTAGAGAATCAAAGGTAAAAACCGTAATGCACTTCAAGGTTGAGTCCTTCAAAAATGACTTTTCCCCAGGGATAAAACCAAGTGCAAAAGCTAAAACATTTTCTACAAGGTCTCAAGCTCAATATTATTTGCTAGGCAAACATGCTAGGGGGGAAGAATTTCCTAAATTGGTTATTAGGCCATATAGATAGACAAATAAGTAACAATACCTTACCCTTGACCCCAATTAAAATAGAGGAATTTAAATATCCAAAACTCTACTCTATGTTGTCTATGATAGCTAGGTTATCCTCTAATAGGTAAGTATACAATTGGCAGATAGCCACGACCCACTATATTTCCAATCCCAAGAATTATTAATCTTTTGAGTACAACAATCATCCGATATTTTTCAATTTGCCACAATATTTAGAAGGCATGTTCCAAGAGTACCTAAGCTGAATAAAAAATAAGGATAGGGCTTCTTTCAGGTATTTTTCCTATTTGGCCTAGCTCTTCTTCTACTTCAATCATGTAGAATTTCCTTTCATCTTGACAAAGAGAGTGGACCCTAATGGAACTTCTCGTGATGTATAGTCATGGAATAATGCATTGAGAAAAAAGAAGTCCTACTATAGTTTCAACAGGGAATTCCTAGGGCCAATCCTAAAGATAATTAAAGGACAAATATCCAAAATACCTCAAGTAGCAATCAATATTTTGAGGAAGAAGGGTGATGAAGATGACGACTGGTATATTTTGACTGAAGGAACAGTTATTCGTGTATATGGTCTTACTAAAAATCCATTTATCTTGCCTCACTATGTTACTGAGTGAGTGTTCACTTTAGAATATTATCACCAAAAGGATTATAAAGACATCATATTTAGAATGAGAAAGGGTAGGAAGGGCACTTGCACTTATCCTCTTAAAGTGAGCGATATCACTGTTAGCAAAGGATAAGATAAGAGCATCATCAAATACATGCGAGAATTGGGATTGGTGGAACTTACTCACAGATGGAGGTACGACCAAAAAAATAAGTTCTCAAAGAGAATAGATAACCCAAAAGCTAAGATGCAAAGACTCAAGAGAACTCTTTTACCCCACATCGAGAAGTTCAGAAACAATGATGAAAAGTTAAAATTAGAGTGGGATGTTCAACATACAGAGGCATTACCTCCTTGGAGAGACTTCTATGACCATATCGTATATTATGATCCAAAAGGTGACCCAACACATGTTTACATAGAGGATGATATTAAAGCTTTGGTAAAAGAAAAAGCTTGGAATCTGATAAAATTGTTTGAATTCTAGAGAATGTGAGTAGAAATAGATACCATAAAATCTAGATTCCCTATTAAGACTGATAAAATGTTTGAGGAATATTATGATTTATATGCTAACAATTGGCAGGGCATCAAAATTTTTTTTGCACTAAGCTTCAAGAGGCCTAAAAGCCAAAGAGAGGTGACAAATGATGACTAGGCCATCAGGTCAAATTTGAAGCCATTTACCATTCGAACACCGTCATCCTCTCCTTAATGAAAAAGAGTTCTACAAAGAATATCCCTACTGGTAAGTGCAAACAAGCTACTTTACAATACCTAATAGTGGAATTAAAAACATATGGGCTAGGTGCCCACCTAATGCAGAGTCAGGGATACCAAGGAGGAGGTTTGGACCCTCATGCGTCAGGCAGTGCAGGACCTATCCTATTTGCACAAAGGCTGGAAAGATTAGATCTAGGAGAATATATTGAAGGTTATGTAGAACCCAAACATAGAGAAGACCAAGATCAAGTCATTTTGGGACCTATGTGGTAATATTCGTATGATCCACTCCCTCTCAGTAGTAAGATCAGCCTAGGGACTCACAAACCCAGAACCAAGAACCTGTTAAAAATGAGAAATCAATAAATGGTTTCTCTATGTCATAATATTTAGCAGCTGATTTTGGAATGACTCAAGTAATTGAAGAAGAGGAGCAAGAAAAAGAATAAGACGAGCAAGAAAAATAACAAACTCAAGCTCCATTGAAAGAGCAATCAAGTCGAGACCAAGATACGCATCATTCCCCATTGAGGGACTCAGGTACATTCTTTATCTATTATCCTTCTAATATTCCACCTCTAAGTTCCTAGGAAACATTTCCCTCTCATTCTGAAAGACAAGTCCAAACAGTTAGAGTTTCCCCTTCTATTACATCTCATGTTTATACATCTAGTCCACCTTTATCTATTCAACCCCCACCAGTTTCTATTAAGACCCCACTTCCATATTCCTAAACATAAGAACATCCTACATCTTCAACTACAATATCAGTAGGGCCACAAGTCATAGCTCCACTTCCTTCCTTTTCACTAGTAGAGGCTATAATAATTACTTCTTCATGACAAGATTCCACCATTTTAGCCTCTCCGCTTACCTGTGTTGATTTGGTTTCATATTTGATCACCACATCTACTCAGGATACTGACCCTATCACAACTCAACATCAAAGAATAGAAGAGACTTCCTTCAATGCAATAGCCTGGTGGAATGAGCAGCTGGTAAAATATTCAAAAGATATAGCATAAAAAGGAAGACTGCAATTACTGATCTAGTATCCAGAAAATAAGAAAATTTAGCCACTCCAAAAGTGAAAAACCAAGAAAGGAGATGACCATGGAAGACTATGATATAGTCAAAAAAATTGTAGACATCATGCAGTTACTATATTCTAATGAATTAGTAATGACCAAGGCTCATATGGATATGATATTATTGTAAGAATATGTGAGAAGAGAAGAAAACAAAGAGTTAAAACAAAGAATACATTGGCTGGAAGCTTCTATCAGAGAATAAGAAGGATAAATCAACTCTTTCAAAGATGAGATAAAGGAAAGGTAAGATAAATATCAAGAAATGACCAATTACAAAGAGCAAGAAGAAAGTCTTCAAGCTCATATAGCATCTCATGTAAATCAAAATGAATAGTTGCACTAGAAATTATTGTTAGAAAGAGCTAAACTTGTTGGATTCTCAAAAACACTATAAAAAAAAACTTGAAAAGAGATATGGTCAGAGATCAAGGTGAAAAACTTAGAAGCTAGACCAATTTTTTCCTTCATAGATGAAGCTACAAACGAGCTAGTGAGTGCAAGAAATACCCTTTGGAAAGTGAAGGATGAACTTTAGCATAAGGTAGCCCCAGTAGATAAAATCTATAGATTATCAAAAAATAGGTCTAGGGTCATTGCCAAACTCATTTTGAATAAACAATGATGTATGATTGAAGGTATAGGCAAAGATATTCTGGCCAAAAAAAGTTACTATTGAAAGGTCTGCTATTGCTAGACAGACTAGAAGAGAAAACGAAAAAATGATGAATAAAATTTCTCACATTAGGTTGCTCAGTTTCCATGATTACTTTGGGGAGGATCATTAATTCATTGGAGAAACAATGTTGTTCGATTATTTAGAATCTATTATGCATGATGAATACAAAATAGAAAGATGACCCAAACCAATCCAATAGGGGCAGGTGATTCAGATGATCAAGAGCTTGATAGAAATAAAATATGGTATATCTGAGCTAATAATGGCAGTTCTAAGCCACCTCAAAAGAGGTTTTACAACTTACAAAGACTCCATATAAACATATTATTACTACCAAGAATTCCAAAGAAGACCTGGGAGCAAACCTCAAGCGTACTAAGTAATGTCACCCAATTTGTTAGTGAAGAAGATAATGATGATGCAAAGGTTAGCATGGAGGAAAGTGCAGAAGATGGATCTAATGAAGAAGACCAGGAGGAAGAGCAGATTGACGATGAGGTCAAAGAAGATGAAGTCCAGGAGATTGTTCCTAAAAACATGAAGTTGAAGTAGTTCATATTGAAGAAGAGGAGGAAGACGAATGGTAGAATGAATAACCAGTCCAAGGAAAGGGATCCACTAGGAGCACAATTTTGATGATTTTTTTACAGTCTGAGAGAAGTCAAAGAATTAAATAAAATATGAACCTGTAAGGGGCCTCATGCATATGGCATTGAAAATTACTGAGAGCCATATGCAAGAGAGACTCTCCTTCAAACTAGGAACCACACTTTTTTCTTCAACAATAGTTTCTTCATGTCTATCAAGTTTAAGATATCTTGTATCTGATCATGGATTTGGTAGTCACAAAGGAGCAATTTTTGAACCACAATGCTACCAAAATCCAGATTCTAGCTCACCATTCATTTCCATTCATATCATTTCATCATTCCATTACCCATTCCTTCATTCATTTATCATATTCCCCCTATTATTTCCATATTCATATTCTCCATATCACCCCCTATTTTTTCAATTTTTCCTCATTCCATAAATCATTCATCCCCTTAGAATTTGTAAAACCCAATGAATAAGACTATGATTTTTAATAATCTTATGAGAAATATTCCCCAGGAGGCACCAATAATGTGGACCAAAAAATGGCTACATCCATACTTAGCCAAAATTTTGCAAAATTTGACTAAGTGTGAAGAAGAAACGTAAAAGTGCTAAAAATCGACCAAGATAGAGAAGTACTAAATTCAGCCCAAAATCGAGAAGTCTAGAGAGACCGTGTTTCTCTACTTCCTTTGTATTTGTTGTGAAACTAAAAAGCACCATGAGGAGGTGAAGAATGAGAAAGTGCTAAAAAGAGGCCGATTTGAAGAAGAGGGATGAACCATGCTTCTTGTCTACCTTATATTGATAGTGCAAAAGAAAAGCACTAAAAAACATCCAAAAGTGAGAAGTACTAAATATAGAGTAAAATGAAGAAGTTGCACAAGCTGCGCTTCTCTACCATATTTGCATTAGCTACACAAATGAGAAAGCACTAGAAACCAGCCAGAAGAGAGAAGTGCCAGAAAGGGGAAAATGTAAGAAGAGTGAAGAATCATATTTTTTTTCCACCATGTATCCACAGTGTAAATCTAAAAAGGGTATGAAGAAGGGCTACAAGCTGGAAAACTTGAAATAATGCAAAGCCATGTTTCTCAAACTCCTTTATCGAGAGCACACAAAACATAAAATCACTGAATAAAAGTAGAAAGGATAGAAAAGAAAAAAAGGTGACTAAGGAGTAAAAGGATTGTGATTCTCTATATCTTTCATTGCCACCGTACAAATGAGAAGCAGTGCTACATCCATACAATAGTCAGATCTATGACCAATATTAAAATCTTTCCTCCCTTGAAGATTTTTGGTGAACTTTTGTGGACGTAATCCAGAGAACATGAGAAAGTTAAAACTAATTCCATAGAGGCCAAATAAAAGTAGTTGCAGTTTAGAACCTTCTAGAACCTTTTGATGAACCAAATTCTATTTCAAGATCAACGAATAGGGATGGATTGCAAGAACCATTGATGACGATGATGAAATAAAATAGAAGATAGTTGCAACAAGAACGAGATGGTGTAGCTGGTGGGCTCCATGAATGACAAAGTGGCCCTAAAAATAAAAAAGAAATCAAATTTCTTGTAATGCTTAGAAAGAAATACACTTGTAAAAAATCTATAAATAGAAGCAATAACCTCCTTCCAAATGGTCGGCTTTGAAGTATTTGCTTGCACTACTATGTATTTTTCTACAAATTGATGAATGAAGCATTACAAGGGATGCAAAAGCTAGGCGTTGATGAATAACCTTGAGAATTATATTTTTGATAAATCTAGGCGTTGATCTTATTATGTTAATTTGGATAATTAATGTTTTATATGATTGAAATAATTCTATGAACATGCAAAAGCTATTGAATAGTGTAACCACATAAGTTTTGAATGCTGTTAGTCCCAGAAGTTGCTTCTAAAATACATTTGTTAGAGATATTGTGTGGATGTCTATGTTGTTAGCTCTACCTATCCATTCTATATTCATACATTTCTAACCCAATCATTTCTATCCCTAAGTGTTTACTACTTGAGCTAAATAGAGTCAACATTTATTAAGTTGACAAGGTACACTAACCTTCTTTGTAGGTTGAATCAAAGCAATTTGACTCTTCCAATGTTTAGTCTGGGCTATGATTAGCGGATGCTTGTCTTCAAATTCTAAGAGATGCTGATCATAGTTCTACTATTAGCTTGATGAAAAACTAGACTACACCACTATAATTTTTCCATCTTAAAAGTCTTCAACATTTCACCAACTTCTTTAAACAAATACTATATTACAATCCATCATTGATCTTTCACTTTCTACTCGAAGGAAAGTTGGCTTGAAGAAAACAAATTATTCTACTTGGTTTTTGGGCTAATTTTCCAATCTCTAGAAACATTTGGACATCGAATATTAAGCATATTTTCCCACATTTCTTGACACCACATAAATTCATGTTAACCTGATTATTATGTTAAATATTTCCAAACAAGTCAAGGTAGATGTTGAATGTTGTAATTTGATCAGTGCTTGGTTTTGCATTGGAAACATGAGTTCTCCAGCTTGCATGTGTTACTTCCATAAGGAGCTCATGTGTGTGACCTTCCATTATCAATGTTTGTCCTGATGATGAAACCAAGTGGAGATCTTGAAACATGAAATCAAAGTTTGAATCTTTATGCAGGTCAAGTCCAAAAACTATCTTGAACTTGATATTTTATTTTGTAGGTTCAAATGCGGTAAAGAATGCTCAATTTACATATTTCTTGGGTTTTCATATTGTTTTTTGAAAATTTTTGCCTCCTTTGATGTGCTTAACAACTGAATTTTGCAACTCTTAAATGCAGTCCCTCCATCAAAATACACTATACTAAATATCAGTGATTTTCATTTGATTTATATTTAAAACCCATCTACCAAAGCTGGTTGATATGTCATAATTTCATTTGTTGATATGACTTAATGCCTAAGTTTGCTACTATTTAGCCACAAAGTTGTCAAATCCAAATAGTTTCCAGCATACTTATCTAGGCTAGATAGAACTAACAGTTGTGATTCCAATCCTAGAATTGTCTAGATTTGGATTTGTTATGCCAACTTTGATCTCCTTCTTTGTAGGAAGTTAAATAAGATATGTCTAAAAGAACCTTTTGGTTTTAATCAAGGTTGTATGAGTGTACCAGTGTGGGGGTATGCAAAGTGCAGGTACAAAAATCTCAATACCAACATAAGAGGTTGCAGGAGGATGCAAGTTGCAATGGTACACAAGTTTGGACACCTAAAATTTGCATATCTTGTAATCAAAGTAGAAAGTAGTAGAACCAAATAAAACTATTTTTTTGCAAAACCTAGCTTGAACACCTCCAACCTAATACAAAAGTTGTTTTAGTTGGGAAATCCAATCTGTTTATGGATGGTTGGCTGCCAAAAAATACCACTTTACTTGGGGCTTAGATTGCATCCATTAGTTCATGGACACTAGCAGTATAAACTTTAGAAAACCACAATTAAATCCAACTTAACCATAGGCCATGTTGGTGAGATGAATAGACGACTTGTGTTCAAAGGTATTAGCTTGCAAGTTTCTCTTCATGGGAATCAATTCTACATATATTGCCTAATTCGATATAATTTAATAAAAATTATTGCAGTAAATTATTTTACCCCTACATACCTGCATACCCTAAATTATCTTAAATAAATGCCAATACAATCCAATAAATGAAGTTACAGTAAATACCAAAAATAGTGTAAAATTCACTAAACCTAACTAACCTCGTCTCTTCCAATATTAAATTCATCTTCATGCCCTATTATGTGCCTTCAGATTCTGCTTTGACCCTAATATCTCACCATTTTATTCAAAAAAGTGAAGAACCAGGGGTAAAGTAGCAGTGTCATAGGAAATTTTAGGGCAAACCCTAGCCAATAGCATGAAAGTATTTACATCAAAGGAATAAACACATGTCTTTACCGCTTTCTTACTCAGCATTTTTTTTGAAATCATTCAAAAGAATACTAGTCAAACCATGTTTAGATCAACTATACATATTATATATGTTCTTATACAAAAACCCCTATAGACATTTCCTTTGACAAGAACTAAACTAGAAGACACTCATTTTCAAAATAATTAGCTCCTCACCATGATGCTAAAAGAGACTAGATGCAAACAAATTTGTAGAAAATCATGAAAACCCTTCCTCATTTGATTCATTTAACATAAGAGACCTAAATCTCCTATCGCACAACTCTGAAACTGTCATATTACTTAATTCTCCATGCAGATCCTCAAAAATTCTGCAATGCTTGTCAATTTGATAGCTTGCCTACTCTAATATGGCTTCCAAGATGCCGTTCATGACCATTTACAAAATATTCTTCAAACCCTCATTGGGTAAACTCATGAAGAAAACTAGTTAAAGATATTTCATTTTTTTAAATTATTTTAAGATGGTGGTTTATAACCACTATCTTTTATTTCTTTTAATTTTTTTATTTTTAAGATGACGATTTATAACCGCTGTCTTTTATTTCTTTTAATTTTTAAATTTTTTTAAGATGATGGTTTATAACCACCTTCTTAGGTCACCCTAATATGATAGTTATAATCACCCTCTTATCCCTAAGAGGGTGGTTATAAACCATCCTCTTAGGTCACCCTAAGATGACATTTTATAGTCGTCGTCTTAGTCTTAAGAGGGTGGTTTAAATATTCCCTCTTAGGGTGACCCTAAGAGGGTTGTTACCCTAAGAGGGTGATTACCCTAAGATATTAGGATGGTTTTTTACCGCCATAAAAAATAGCATTAATTTAGTCTTCGTTAAAGACCTTTTTTGGTGTAGTGCCTCCTTGATTTGTAGTCTTCAATGTGGCTTCCTTGGCCACTAGATCTCTTCTCAATATCCAACTTGGAGTCTTCAATCCACAAATATTTCAATGGGACCTTTCTCCTTAGGCCTTCAAATCTTCAATCTCTACTTTATGTAAGAAATAACTAATCCCTACGCGAGGAAAGCACATAGAATTTTAGGCAACAAAGGTGAAATCCTTATTTATCTATTATAGGAAGTTTTTCAACCTCTAGGAGTTAATTGTTTGCAACAAAATGTTAGAAATATAAATTTTATTAAATTTGTAAAAAAAAATCTTCACTAGTTGGATTGCCAATCTAGTGGATTCAATGCCGAAATCTAGTCCTCACAAGTTTTTTTGCAACTATGTGAAAAAATCTAGCCAATAGTAAATTTTAGAAATTTGAAAATGAGAACAATCTCCTCTCAATCACTCTTGTGGCTTATCTCTATTTCCTATTGATCTATCATGGCTATGATACCACTGTTAGCTTTTGAAGCTTTAAACTTAAAGGAAATGCAACCACAATTATGGAAATAAGCATTCAATGTTATAACTGTGATAATGGGTGACTAATATGCATGAAAATATGATAGAAAACTTAATACAATGCTCAAGAAATGCTCATATATGAAAGCTCACGAAAATATACAATGCTCTCCAATGGAGGTCACAACCTCTGCATATTTGCAAAATGGATCTACATTGTATCCACAACTACTCAACCTAAACACTCCAAAACCCACACTCTCTTCTATTCTATGAAGGCCTATTTATAATGAGATGCAACTCTTTGCTTTCAATATTCCTATGACACCGCACTATTCTATTCTTAAGGACTCATGTACATGTGGACTACATGCACATTTACATCATTGTATATTCTAACACTTGTGCATTTATTTCATTGCTCTAATAAAGTACTTAAATCCTAATATACTCCTAATCTAAATATGTACCCATGATGGTACATTAGTAAGGAACCAAATAATGTAATATATTCCAACAAAATCAACTATCGATGAATCATTTAAAAAAAAAAGTATTTTGTTCTTCATGCAATATTGATGCTTCAAGTTCATCTAAGTCAGGGTCCTATCATGATGCCATAAGTGAATACTCAGAAGAATCTGTACAAAAGAAGATTTATGATATGAAAATCAAAGGCAAAGAGAAAATGTTTTTGCAAGAATCAAATGATAATGATATATCATCTAAAGGCATAAATATTGACATCAATGGTGAAGATAAGAAAAAAGAGAAAGAACCTAATCAAGAAGGCATACAGTGCAAAGTGAATTAAAATATGAATAACCATATTGAAGACTAAAGTCTTCAATAACCAAATAATGTAATATAGGGGGTGTTGGAATATATTATATTATTTGGTACATGCTAATGTACCACCTTGGGTACATCTTTAGATTAGGAGAGTGTCCTAGATTAGAGTGCGAGTATTTATTTTATGCAATGTAATAAATGCACAATTGTGTAAAGTATTTTGGTAATGTAAATGTGCATAATAGTCCATGTGCACGAGTCCATATAATAGGAAGATGAAGAGTCCCTAGAAGAGTGAAGACCAAGGGTGCTCCATATGAAGAGTCACATTCCATTATATATGTATCTATGTGCGAGAATGTGTGTGATACATATTGTAGTATGAGAATGTAAGTATGGGTACTTGAAATCTTGATTCAATGGAGATACAATTTTTGTGAGCATTTGTTAATGATAATTTTATGATTTATTGTTGAAGTTATTTGAGTTTTATATATTTAGAATAGTTTCATTATCTTATATTTCATATTGCAACTTTATTTTTGATCTTGTGGTTATTTTATCTTTAGTATTTAGCTTCAAAAGCTAACAATTGTTTGGGAAGAGATTTCTTGATTATTCCTCCTTTTTCCCTCCCAATTTTTTCAACCCTTGTATTTGAAGTAGCCCACTTTTTTATCCAACGAATGTTTCTCATGCTGCACAATATCTCCATCATCAGGGAGACCAGTCACTTTAGCAAGAAAACAAACATTGATGGTGAATCGTGAACCTAAGGCCATGGACCAGGACTCTACCATAATACCATGACTACACCAACTCAAATGAGAGGTCAAAATCATAGCCATTGAATTTGTGAAGGAAGTAAACCCATGGGCAGTGAGAATTTCTTCGATGATGGGGTCGAGCTGGAGAACGTTTGGAAAATTAAAAGAATTTGATAATAAAGTGAAACCAAATTTTATTAGGGTAGGGAAACATTTAATTAATAAGTTGACACCAAATTTATCTTATGCATAGATTTTTTATAGAATGTAAACCCTTGATCAATTAACAAGTCCACAATGAATCATAACTTTCTCATAAATCTAAGAAAACTAGATAGAGGGAACTACCTATTAAAAGGGGTGTTCTCGTCATACATAGAATTAAGAGAAGTTGGTATTAAAGTGAAACAAAATTTTATTAGGCTAGGAAAACATTTGATTGATAAGTTGACACCAAATTTATCTTATGCATAAATTTTTGTATAGAATGTAAACCCTTGATCAATTGACAAGTCAACATTGAATCATTACTTTCTCATAAATCTAAGAAAACTAGATAGAGGGAGCTACCTATTAAAGGTATTGACAAATTCAAGGTTAATTTATATTTTCTTCTTTACATTTTCATCAATGATCACTAAGTTAACTAAATAACTCCATACGTTAGGATTTCAAACATAGAGATCTTGACGATAATTTGATGAAAATGAGAGTATAAGATTACCTAGCCAAGATAAGATTTTATTTTTATTAAAGTGAATTTTAATAAGGTTTATGAGAGGTTTAAATATATATTTTTTATTTTTTAATATTTGGATTTTGATCATCAATATATTAGTTATTAATCTTGTCTATTGGTATTAGATATATGGACATATAGACTTTGATTAATTTCTTTTACTTAATAGACATTACATGGTGAAAGGTATTTCATCACTACATAAGACTATGATACTTGTTTGGGTTTCATGACAAGAAAGCAACATTAATACCCATTTGGATCTAATAGTTATAAGGAAATTGGTACATTTTATTTGGTGCATAGTTGTCTTTATAGAGTCATGGAATCCAACTTCAATGGGTTCAAGTATTATTTTTCTTTATTGGTGGGCACACAAGGAATATAGGTTTATTTATTCAAGACCAAGTATTAAGACTTCAACATTCTTTAAAGAGTTTAAATATATTATTTAGAATGCACTAGCTTGCCACATCCATGTGCTCTACTCAAATTAAGGAGAAGTACACCTTTTCTATATTTTCTATTTTCTTAAAGTATGATTATGTTCAATGATAGTTGAAAATTACCAATATGCCTTAAAAAAATAATGTTACAAAATGTACCCTAATATTTATGGACCCATGAAATCCAGCTTCAATGAGTTTAGATACTTCATACTCTTTGTTGATGGTTATATAAGGAAAATTTGGGTGTATTTCTTAAAGATCAAAGATCAAAATTTCATATTGTTTAAATAGTTCAAATATCTTATGGAGAATATATTATGTTGCCACATTCATATGCTCTACTTAGATCTATAAGGAGTATGCCTCTATTATATCTTCTACTTTCTTGAAGCTTAGTGACATTAAATGATAGTTAACAATTGCCTACACATTTGAAGAGAATGGTGTTAATGTGTAACCATACCATAAAGGAAATGATGCAATGTTTGTTGAATAATTACAACCTTAAACCAACATTTTGGATAAATTTTATTTAAATTATAGTTTACTCAAGTGAAATCATGTACCCACCAAACTTTTGGATGGTGACACTCTAAAAGAAGCATGGACAAGAGTCAAGCCTTCCATTTTCCATCTCTATGTTTTGGACTATATGAAATACATGCATATTCCAAGGTAGAAATGGAATAAGTTTTATGAGATAAATTTAAAACGTATTTCTTAGATACAATAATAAATAAAAGACCTACCAAATCACGAATCCTAAAACCAAGAGGATTTATATCAATAGAAATGCAATTTTTGATGAGAAATGCAACTCCAACTCTTCTCCCATATTGTTATTTTTTTCTAAAAAGGAGTTCACAACATTTCCTAATGATATATATGAGGATGATAACTATGAGAATGGGTATGTTGGTGATGATAATTGCTATGTTTCTATTTTAAATTATACACCCATTAATACCATGTACCAAATACCAAGTGTGATATAGGAATCAACCACAATGTAAAGTTAACTATAGTCTCAAATGCATCAAATTCAAGGCCATTAAAGTATGGCCTATGATCAAGTGAACAAAGGACTTATAAAAAATTGTTCAAAACTTCAAATTTATAATAGTTCAAGAAAAACTATAGTCTAATCCTTGGGATGATGCCATGATTGTGGATTATTGGACTTTGATAAAGAATAAGACTTGACAACTTGTTGATATTCCACATGATAAGAAACCCATTACTTGTAAGGAGTGTTTCAAGATCAAATAAAAGTAAGGCGATAACATAGATAAGTACAAGGTAAAAATCATAGCAAAGGGCTACACATGGTAGGAAGGAATAAAATACTAGGATACTTTTACTTCTATAACCAAGATAAAGATCATTAAAATTGTACTATGATTGGTCAATTTGGATGGAAGCTCCAACTAATCAATATGAAGAGAGCTTTTGTTAATAGAGATATGAAGGAGGAGGTCTATATGACCCAATCCGAGGAATTTATTGTACTTGGTTAAGAGTAAATATATGTAGACTAATCAAATATACTATGGTCTCAAGTGGGTTGGTAGAGATTGGTATATCAAAATATATGACCATCTTTTACAAAATAGATGAGCATATTTTACAAAATAGATTCTATCATAGTCTATATGATTTGAACATTTACTTCAAAAGTTAAGGAGGGTCATGATAATCATTATATATGTTGACAACCTAGTTATCACAAGAAATTTAAAAATATAATTGATGCAATAAAAAATACCTTAAAAATCATTTCACACGGTCAATTATATACTATTACCTTATTAAAATGTATATAATTTGATTTTATTGACCAAGACCAATAGTTTGTGATATAATAATTATGTAAGCCTACTAGCAATAATTATATAATATACTTTGCTATGATATGATGTATCTAATCCATGGTGTCATTGGTAAAAAAATTATTTATGATTAGCCTTGTAATTAACCTTAAAGTATTTTGTTATGTTGGCTTGGGTGATGTAATTATTAATGTCAAGTATTCGGTATCAATACCCCTCAACCAATCGATGATCCATTGCTTATGTGTGATATAAATATGATCTATCATTTTATTGCCCATGGGAACCCAATCTTCTTTATTTTATTTATTTAGATTATCATTCTTTTATTTTTCTTCTCTATTATCTTATAAAATATTTTGGTGAATGTTATGTTTCTATTTATTTTTTTGAAAATATCATGGAATTTGATATGGTATTAGAGCGAGTATGGAGAAACATCACTCAATCATGCAAATAATTTTTTAAGGTTCCATATATTTCTTCCAATTGAAGAAATATGCCATGTCCTGCTTCATATGATATTTGTTGAGTGGTATAAGGAGTAGATGAATAATTTGTTCTCTTTGAACTTTGGAGGGATTTTTTTTTAATTTTAAAATTTAGTTCCAAAATTTGGCTACTAATTTGTGCACATCTTTCTATAAAATATATGTGAGTACATGTCAAGATTACTATGGTATCTTGGAAACCCTCACCACTTGTTGATCCTCTAATGCATTGGCTAAGATAGATTTGATATGGTATTGTTTTTCATATAGGTTCTTAGGATAAACCATCAATGCATTTTTAGGGGATCAAAGGTCATGACATCTTCAAGAAGAGTTGGTTCTCCAATATCACTCAATATTCTTGGCATCTTGGCTAGAAAATGGTTATTAGAGAGTTTTTACGTGGAATGTCACAAGTTTTAATATTCCTATATCTCGTATTTTGTAGTAAAGATTTTTTACTCTAAATATGAATCTTAGGGAGTATATTTTTCTTCAAGGATAAATTCCATTCATCTATACAAACATGGAATGCACTAGAATGGTTAAAAATTTAGTTTGTGCCTTAGAAGGTCACTACTTTAATTCTCAAAGTAATACTTTTTTTGAGCAACTAAGTTGGACATGTGTGACATGTGTTTCCCTTATCTTATTTATAAAGGACCTCCTTATTAATAATAACTTATTTTTATTCCCATCAACACCGATTTTGGTTATACAATGAGTGATGGTTAAAATATTTTCTGAAGACGTCACAAGCTCAAGTCCTACTTGTAGTAGTTCTTTCTTTGGAGTGTGTTTTAGCTCTTTTTCCTTGGTTAATGTCTATTAGGAATTATTACATCATAGCCCATATAAAAATGAGAGTGGTATAAGAACCCTTCACAAGGACTATGAATGCACTAAAAGTTAAGGGTAGCCGTCAGATAAGTTAGAAGTTTGTTATGCCAAAAATGGGCATTCAATGTATTTCAATATCTATCATTTCATAATGGAAATCAAAAAAGTAGTTTATAACATGTAGTATCAAAGTAGGTTGAAGGAGGAGCCATATATCCTTTAGATACTACTCTTGATTCAATCCAAAGAAGATCAAGAAGCACTCTATTGAAAAGAAGTTTCAGGGATAAACAAACTTGCCAAAGATTTATTAGATTAACCTCAACAATAGAGGTAACCATCTTCTCCATGAAGTAATTCCATGAGAGACTCAAAATATAGATATTATTAGCAACATTTGCATGAATATCATATATGAACCAAGGCCTACTAGTAAATATTTTACCACTATATTTAAGTGGACAATCTTAAAAAGTGAGAGGAACTAGTATTCCATCAAGCAGGAAAGAAGATATCCTGACTTGTAAGTACTGAAAAGGATTCCAGTATCTAAAAGAATCTAGGAAAAACTATTTATCAAATTTTCCAGGGAAAGAATATTTACCCTATGTATTCAAAGCAAAAAGACCCTCGTAGGCAAAATCCATCTTAGGATAAGAAATCTTGTAAAATATCAACATAGGTACCAAACAAAATAAAGGTACCGAGGTGCTATAGAGCATAACCATTGAGAGAGAAGGGAAGCCCTAAACACAAGGTTTGCACAATTCTTAGTTTTTGTTCGAAAAAAGAGAGCATAAACTAATCTCCACATAGAGAAGAAATTCAAAGGCTTAAATAAATAAGGTACATAAGCATAAAGTAATAATTTGTTTCTAGTGTCAAGACATTTCATATGCAATACATGTTCCAACCATTTATAAAATAAAGGACATGTAGATATTTATATAGTATAAAGCAATCAACCAAAGTGAAAATTATTTGAAACATATCAAGTAATATTTTTAAAAGGGTATTCTAAGCCAAACGAGTAGATACCAATCCATCCAAAAGTGTATGAGACATTTCAACTAGTCAGGCAAGATGTCAAAGCAAAATTTATATCAAATTAAGACGTATAAACAAGAGCACATATTATCAAAGAAACCTAGATGACCATGAAAAATTACAACATTTTACTTAGGGTTTGAACGTATAAAAATTCTCTTTGAAGCACACCCCATCAGATAAATTACATTCATTGAAAATCTAAAGCAAACATTCTACAATACACTCATCAACAACATGGAAGTCATAAAGATGAAGACGCCAAATTCAAAGCACACATGCTATCAAATTACTTAAGGAGAAGAAGTAGAAAATTGAAGGACTATCATGAAGAAAGGTGTGTGCCTAAAATTATTTGTGCCTATTTGAGAAAATTATATATATTATTGTAAATACAAGTCAAAATAATTATAAAGAGCATTGAATTTTGAAACATGCTTGATTACAATGCAAGAAATCTATTTCTTAGAGAACCAATGAAATACTAATGCATGTACAAAGAAAATTGGATGAAGTAGAGCACATGTGGATGTTTTTCAAAACAAAGCAAAAATATAGCCTTCAATGTTTTTAAAAGCATTCCTAAACATCCCATGTTAGGAGTGGAAAAATACTAAAGGAAAGATATTGTTATTTTCCTTTCTTTAGTTGCAGGTGAAAAGGAAAGGCACACATAATAGTTTAAGATGTGATGGATATTAGAGGAAGAATATTACCTCTAATTATTATTATTTTACCTAATGAGATATTGTTTTCTTGTAATTTGAGGCATCATTCAAGCTACGAGTATATCCTTATATATTCATTAGAAAGTATTTTTGAAGCTAATTCGGTGAGATATTTTTTTCAAGTTTTGTGAAAGTTTGATTTGGCTAGTGGTGAAACAAAGTTCTTTTTACCTGATTCACAACTATTAAGGGGGAATACTTATGCTACCTAAAATACAAAACTTAGAATACAACTCAAGTTTAAATGAGTATGGGAAGTTGTAGATAACACCATTAACCATCCTAATATAGGAGATGAAGAAAAGGTAAACTTAAACAAGATGGATAGAAAAGTATTATAGATCATTATGTTTGGAGTAGTTGATGAAGTACAACCATACATTCGATATTCTACCACAACAAAGGATGCATGTAAGAAACTTTGAACAATATTCAAGGCAAGGAACCAAAATCAAATTCCATTTCTACAAAATAAGCTGCATTGCTTGAAGATGAAGAATGGAGATATACTAAAATCATTTCATGAGAAGAAAAATTGAACTACGAGCATCATTACAAGCATTGAGAGAAAAGGTATTTAATGAGGTACTTGTTCTAATTATTTTAAAACTCAATATAATGTATTTGTGATGACATTAAATATCACTAAGAAAACACTAATGTTTAAAAAGTTGGTAAATCTACTTCAAAAAATAGAGACCTCACATACGACATACGAATAAGAACAAGTACTTCTTACAAATAAAAAAGGGAAGAAACCCTTTAGAAAAGGCATATGACCTCAATAGTTCTTCCAACAAAGAAATAATTCTCAAGGATATTAAAAACAAAGAAATGATTCTCAAGGATATCAATAGCAAAAAAAAAAAATATTGTACACAAAGCATTTGTGAAAATTATGGTATAAGTGGTCACACAGTGAAGGAATGTTGACATAATTCATTTAAAATTAGGTCCCCTTCATGAGAGCTGCACTAACAACAAGACAAGTCATCATCATAGAAGAGAAATCAAATTTGGAAAAGGGTTCAACATAATAATGTAGCCAAAGAGACCCAAGTTAAATAAGAAGAAGAAAAATATGACGAAGAAGAAAAAGATGTGTTTGTTGTACAAGAATAGCTAAGATAGCACAATAATGTTTAGTACGACTATGAAGCAACCAAATAAATGGCATGTCAAGATAATTCTTTTAATCCAAATTATTCCATTTATAAAAGATATAACCCAACTAGGAGCCTAGTTGATCACTCCAAGATACTAGAGAATCAACAAGAAAATAAGACAATTGAACAAATTTTGCAACTTCAAATGAAGAATATTCAAGCACCTAAGATTGAAGATGTGCATTTCGAATATGATTCTTCTCCAGCTATAGAAGAATTTAAAGAAAACATCAATAAAGAAAATGAAGAGTCAATGCATCAAGTATTTAAGATTCAACCATTAATAGCACACCAAATAAATCATGAATACATCACTTTCCATAAACAATATCTTCTTCAGATGAACAATGCTAGGACAAAGAAGAAGTAGAAGGTGATTGATATCACTACATAAAGTGACGATCAAAATATGAAATGGAGATAGGCCAAAATAGAAGACACAAAAATGCAAAACAAATATTGGCAACTTGTCAATTCAATAGTCAACATAAGATTTATGGTAGCTCATGAATCAGTCCATAAAGTGACGATTAAAATAATTACGTTTATACTGAATCACTGGTTATTGTAAGGTAAGAACCCACAAGTAGAAGTAATATATTATTCTTATATGACTTAGAGACACATCTCTAATTCCCTAGATATACCTATCAAAAGGTGTGAGTAGTGAAAGGACATGTCAGTTATTGAATAGTGAAAATATAATATAATATAATTAATAGTTAATTAATATGTTAGAATAGGGTCCTAACATTGTCATAACCACTTCCCCAAGTGGTTTCCACCACTCCTATCTCATATTATCCAAGAATCCACCTTGTTGCTTGATATTCATAATACCTTAAAAATAATCAATAACAAGGTGAATGTAATGGAAAAGAGAGATATGGAGAGGCCTTAATAGAGAATATTCCCATACATTAATAGGGATCAAAAGCCTAGCACAAACAATAATGTAAGGCCAAAGGTTAACACAAATCAAGAAGATCAAGAATTTGATCCTGAGACCAACCTAGTAAATATTTGGTGTCTTGTTTGTAATGATCCTCATGATTTAGATACCTGTGTCATGTACCAATGCCATGTGCAAAAAGCCATGGAGAATGCTGAGAGGAATCAGAAAGGAAGAGACATGATATATCAATTGAAACAAATTATGGTTGAACATGATCTGTATGAAGAAGAAATAGTTTCTATCATGACCAGGTCTAGAAAGAAGACATTGCAGGTTGATCTATAGAAGATAGGTTAATTTTAGACCCCCTCTCAGAAAAATAATGAATCATATTTGCAGAATAATGATAAGTTCCTAGTTTCACAAGCAATACAAAAAATAGATGTAGTTCCTAAAGGCCAAGAAAATGGGATGAGTGCTCCAAAGAAATATGAGAAGGAAAAGAATAAAGAACAAATAGGTTCCAAATATGAAGCACAAGAAAAGCTGATATTTCCTTCCATTACTAAGAGGTAGAGTATTGAAGCTACACAACAATACAAGAGGAAGTATGGTGAACTAGAGAGGAAGTATGAGAAATTCCCTTGGAAAAGTCAAAATTCAACATCATTTAATAACTGAAGAGAACCCCATCTAGAGCAAGTCTCTATGACACTCTCTTTATCCTTGGTCATATTGATATACTCAAAGCTTCCTTAAGCAAGAATTCTCAAGAAAAAGGGACTACTACAATTTTAAACATGCCTTATGGCAATAAGAAGATGAGTCCTACATCCTTAAAAAACAAAACTCCTCCTTTTTATATTTCTTTAATATTGGAGGGTTGGATAGTACACAAATATAGGGGATTCAACCATAGTCATGCACAAAGCAGTCTGTGATGAAATGGGAATGGGTATACTCATTCTTGTCCAGGAGTTCTACAATTGGATGATACACTAGTTAAGACCATTGGAGTGGTTAAGGATATGCTAATGAGATTACAAAGACATCCAGAGTTTAGTATTGTACAAGAGATTGCAATGGTAGACCTAAAGCCTTACTTTGGTCTGTGTCTTTTCAGGGAGTTCACTACCAAGTTAGGAGGTTATATGAATTTGGATTACTCTGGCATGATGATTCCATACAAAGGTAAGAGAATAAGAATAATTCTTGAAAAGCCTATGTCCTATCACATTGAAAAAATGGAAGATATGTATAACCTCTCAAATCTAGATGAAATTGAATTGTTAGAGAGCTTTAAAGAGTTAGGAGTGGAATATGAGTTGCCATTCAGAGAAGACTGTAATATTTTTGGGATAGTAATGAGAACTTACATCACTTTCGAAGTTGAGAAAAAGACCTCAGCCATATCCAATCAGTCACTGAGAGAATAAAAAATGTGGACAATGCATTTTGATAAGGCAAGATGCAAAAATGGGGGTGGTGTCAATGTAACTTTGAAATATCCTTCAAAAGGTATAAAAAGTTTTGCTTATATATTAACATGGTCTTGTACTAATAATGATTTAGAATATGAAGCTCTATGTTTAGGATTGATGCAAACAGGAGAGTATGGGAACTAAAATAATATATATATATATATATATATATGTATATAGTGACTCAAAGTTAGTAGTTAATAAAGTCTCAAAGAAATACAACAACAAGCACTATTACTTGAAATCATATAGGAATAGAGTATGGGATTTGATGAAATATTTTGATGCTTTAAATATCCACTCTATTTCTAGAAAATAAAATATGTTGGCTAATGATTTAGCCGTTAAGGGTTCTAATTTTAGCCCTTCTTTAGATCTTGGATCACCAAAGGACATAAGATTTAAATTAGCCTTCAGCCCTATAGTACCAGATAGATAGATTGTTTGGCAGATTTTCAAGAGTGATAATAAGATCATAGAATTTCTAGTAAGAGAAGCTTATTTATCTAGTGTGCAAAAAGATCCCCCTCAAGAAATGAATTAACAAGATGTTATACAGTTGAAAAATAATCATATTGTTAGTCTTACAATGGCACTGAGAGGGGGGGGTGAATCAGTGTGGTACTTTAAGCTTAACTTCAGAGCACTTAAAACTGAAATAATGAAACCTTAAAACCAGATAAAGCAAGCATCACAAAAGAACATATCACACAACACAAGATTTTAACGAGGTTCACCAATTTGGCTACTCCTCAAGAATGACTGCTTGGACTACCATCCAAATCCAGCCTTTGCAAAGCACCAACTTTACAAATAGTTTACCAGCTTCCACTGGAAGGAGCACCAACCCCTGATTTATCTGTACCAATAGAAAGGAGCACCAACCCCTGATTTACCAGCACCTACTGGAAGGAGCACCAACCCCTGATGCCAAGCTGCAACCTGGACTTCAATTTTGAATCTATAAGTTTGATGATAAAATACCTTTGCTTTTGCATGACCCTAACTGGTCTTCTCCACCTTTGCGTTCTCTGCGCACTCTGCTCTTTCTACGCAAACACTTCGCACACTCTGCTTCGTTGCAATCCAACTTCACGATCGTCTTCTCCCTTTTGCGCACTCTGCTCCTTCTTTCTCTGTGCAATCACAGATGCACTTAGGACAATTCGACATGACTTCTTCGCTCACTTTGCGCACTTCACCATCATCTCGCCGCTTCTGCGCTTTCTACGCTCTTACGGCCACATTTCACACTTCGACACATATTCGACGACGCATTCATTCATCACCTCAAATCTTCAAACAACCTTCCTTTTATAACAACATTTTCATGATCAAAAACCCTAATCTTAGTCGGTTGTAAACCCTGATCTTAGTCGGCTGCAAACCCTAATCTTAGTCGGCTGCAAACCCTAATCTTAGTCGGCTATCATAGGTCTTCGTCGGCTTCAACTCAACCACGAAAAAGCAACATGTCACGATATCGTGACACTTTTGCTTACTCTCTCTTTCTCCTTGCTTTGGTCCTCGAAAATACATGTCGCGATATCACGACACTTTTGTTCTCTCTCTCTTTCTCCTTGCTTTGGACCATGAAAATACAACATGTCACGATATCACGACACTTCTGCCTCCTTGCTTCTCTTCTTGGCTTGTACCCGTGAAAACTCAGCATGTCATGATATCGTGACACTTTCGCCTCCTTGCTTCTTTTCTTGGCTTGTACCCATGAAAACACATGTCGTGATATCGTGACACTTTCGCCTCCTTGCCTCTTTTCTTGGCTTGTACCGCAAATTTAGCATGTCATGAAATCGTGACACTTTTGCCTCCTTGCCTCTTTCCTTGGCTTGTATCAGCGAAAACACAACATGTCATGAAATCGTGACACTTTCGCCTCCTTGCTCTTTCTCTTTACTTTTGTCACGATATCGCGACATGTCTATATCTTACACTTTCTCTTCTTTCTCTTATTTAGGTCATGAAAATGCGACATGTCACGATATCATGACACTTTCTCTCCTTTGCTCTTTCTCTTGCCTTTGGGTCACGAAAACTCGACATGTCGTGATATCGCGACACTTTTTCTCCTTAGCTCTTTCTCTTGCCTTCGGGTCGTGAAAACCTGACATGTCATGATATCGTGACACTTTTTCTTTGGACTCTCTCTCCTACAATATGTCACGAAATCGTGACACTTTTTCTTCCGTACTATCTCTCTTGCAATATGTCGTGAAATCGTGACACTTTTTCTTTCGTACTATCTCTCTTGCAATATGTCACGAAATCGTGACACTTTTTTTACTTGTTCTTTTTCCTTGAAACTTGTCATGAAATCGTGACACTTTTTCTTCTGTACTATCTCTCTTGCAATATGTCACAAAATCATGACACTTTTCTTACTTGTTCTTTTTCCTTCGAACATGTCATGAAATCGTGACACTTTTTCTTTGTCTTTCTCTTCAACATGTCATGAAATCGTGATAGTTTTCTTGCTTGCGCTTTCTCTCCAAACATGTCATGAAATCGTGACAATTTTGCTTGCTTGCGCTTTCTCTCTGAACATGTCATGAAATCATGATAGTTTTGCTTGCTTGCGCTTTCTCTCCGAACATGTCACGAAATCATGATAGTTTTGCTTTCTTTCTCTCTCCGAACATGTCACGAAATCGTGATAGTTTTTCTTTCTCTCCCAACATGTCACGATATCGTGACAGTTTTTCTTTCTTCTCAACATGTCACGATATCGCGACAGTTTTTCTTTCTTGCTCAACATGTCATGATATCGCGATAGTTTTCTTCCTTGTGATTTTCTTTTGATTTTTAGCATATGGGCCACTTCGGTCTTCTTAGACAACCTGTAGCAACTTCACCCAAACATCAGAAACATCCTCATAAGCATTTAACAACACTGCACATACTCTGAGTAACCTCTGAACTCCTATCCACTGCATCACTGAACTCCTATCCACTGCATCAACCGATCTGTCTGACTGTGTTGACAACAATGACAATACTGTTGTTGCACCTTGCTCAACAATCTCCCCCTTTGGAATTGTTGGCAACACATATGCAATTTCCTGTAATTCTTCTCCCCCTTTGACAATAATACCAAAGGGCTGCTGCAGACTCCCCCTGAGTCCATGCACAACATTCTCAGGCACACGTTATGACAGTTAGCAAAAATTACAAATATGAGCAAAAAGATAATTAAATATATAAATGCTCCCCCTGAGAATGTGATCCCTATAGCTAGTCAATTCTTGGGAAACATGACTACTCCACAATCTGTTGTTGGAATAAAAATCCAACTTAACCTCACTTTCTGCAACTTTCTCCTATGTACAACACGTTGTCGCTACAATATATTCTGCCTCTATTGTGGATAAGGAAACTGACTCTTGTTTCTTACTGTTCTACGCGACCAATCTGTCTCCAAGATAGAATGCACCTCCACTGGTACTCTTTCTGTCATCTACACATCCTGCCCAATCTGCATCTTTTGGATACCATAACCCATACTCCATAGTACCCTTGTGATATTATAGAAGACTGTCTCTCTGCTGCACTGACTGGTGGACCTCTTCTTCACTTGAAGAATCCTCACTCAGATCTATCTTCAACTGTGTTGGCTGCTAGATTTCTATCCATTGAGACTCTATCCTCTGTACTCTGTCACCTCCAAAGCTCAGTCAATAGGCTCACTAAGAACCTGCTCAATAGGCTCACACAGAACCTGAATAACAAGCTCACATAGAACTTGTCCAATGTTGAATAACAAGCTCATACAAAACCTGTCCAAATCTGCTCCACCAAGCTCACTAAGAACTTGTCCGAATCTTCTCTAGAAATCTATCCCAGCATTGTCCTCAAATATTTCCCAAAGGCCTTCTCAAAGACTCAATCAATCATGCTCAAGTAGTACTCAAAATGAACTCAACAATGAATGGCGATCTCAAATCAAATCCACTTCATAGAACTTTAAAAATCACTTCACACATAACTTGACTAGGCTCAATCAAATCAACTCAACCAATCATCACAAGGGACAACTCTCTCTCACACAACCCTAGTCCAAGTATGTATCAACCAACTCAAATAATTCCAACAATGCTCAACCACAAATATCACATAACAATGATACTCATGTTCTTTTCTAACTCAAGTTCTTTCACAACCAATGGGCTTAAACCACTATGCTTATAGCACAAGGTTTAAACACAACTCTCAATTCAGAAAACTTTGATGCATTCAACCAACCACTTTCAAAAAATGAAACTACAAACAATCATTTTCCCTTCAATGATATTTCAGAAATCACCCACCATAATGTTGTCACATGAGTCTCCTTGGGATTAGCCTGAAATCGTGCTACCATGCATACTGCCTACAAAATATCTGGTCTGATAGCTGTCAGGTACAGTAAGCTTCCAATCATAGATCTGTACATGATTTGATCAACAGGTGGAGATTTGTCATTCTTGCTCAACTTGCATTTTTTTTTTTTCTTTTATTTTTTTTTTTTGTTTTCTCCTTTCTTAAACCTTTGTTGAGTGAGATAGTTGTCTAGCCTTGCATATCATGCTCGGGGTGCCTGTTTCAAGCCATATATCTTCAACTTACAAACCAAGTTGGGATCATCACCAAGCTGGAAACCATCTGGCTGCTCAATATAAACCTCTTCTTCAAGCTTCCCATTCAAAAATGTTGATTTCACATCTGTCAACAAAATTGACAAGTGACTCACACTTGTACCAACTTTTGTCCAACACTGTACCAACACTGCAATTTTACTGCCAACTCTGTGCAAGCATCAAACACTGTACCACAACACAACCAAATCCCTTTTTATATTTTCAACTTGGTCTATGTTTTCTACAGTCACCGCTGGTCACACCTTACTTTCAACTGTTCGAATCAGGAGACAATATTTTGTTAAACACTTCACGGCCAACTATAGTGCACCTTACTCAAACTCATACTTTTTGACCTCGGATAGGTATGATTCACAAAGCAAAGTTGCTCATCTTGATGGGCTAAACATGAGTTAATGATCAGACTTCAATATTTTTCACCACAACGTCATAATAGATCTAACAATCTTCACGTCAATGTGTAGTTCAAATACACACTGCTTTTATCGAAACACATATATGCGGCTAGGGCAACATTCTTTCACTAACCAAATTATCTGAACTGTTATAATCCTTAACTTTGGATAGTGGCAGTAAGAACCATCACCAGTACAACAATGACATATAGCAATACTACCAATAATGACAACTCTCAATTTAATCACCACCCTTCACGACACTTCCACAAACTACATGAACTGAAAACACACTTTGACAACTATACAACAACTTCCCTGACTACTTGCCTTTCATCCTCAGGTAATCAAACAAATACATAGGAGCATTAAAATGAAACTTCAAGATTGCTCCCCCTGAGGATGTGCTACCTGGAGTTGCTTAGTGCAATATCGGAGTAGTCTCCTTCAATCCAAGGAGACATGATTTCCTTTCTTCTATCTTTCTCCAAACTTTCTTGAACTCGGGCTTGGATTTTTCAACTGCATCCCTGTTTTGCACCTTTTCATGAACTCGAACATTTCTCTTGTGTGGTTGTCTCTTGTGCATCCTTGATGAATGATTATTTTCCTTTTTATGTACCTGATTTATTCCCTGTCTGTGTTGCGTTCTTTGCGTCTGATGAAATCTACTATTTTGCCTTAGATTAGATACAAAAATGCTTGGACAAAACCTTGCTATGTGCCCATGACCATTACATTGAAAACATTGTACATATTGTTCACTCAGAAACATAGAAGTATTTCTACCAACATAACTCTTTGATTTATTATTCAATCCACAATAAATTGCCTTGTGACCATACTGGTTGCATCTGAAACAATAGCCATTAAAAGTATTATTATGAATAGAGTGAGAGTGATAGAACCTCTTTTGTTGTGGTTGCTTTGTTGTAGATCTCCTTTGATATTTTCTTCCTTTTGAAAATTCAGCTTCAAGCTTTTCTTGCTTTGATCCTTCAACAATGAACTTCTTCTTCTCTACAGAGTTGGAAGATGAAGGTTGTTCAGCTTCATATCCAAGACCACGCCTATCCATGGAGCTTCTTTGTTGGCTTATCATTTTATCTAGCAACTCTGTGCTTTTCTCGAATTTGAGATTTGTATTGGCCTCTTCTAGTTGTTTCTTCAATAAAACAATCTCTTCCTCTTGTTTGAAGCAACCAATCTCTTTCTCATTGAACTGTGACCTGAGAGTTTCTTCAATCCTTTTGAATTCTTCTACCTGTACTTTCAAACTGGTTATTATTTCATTTGCATCCTCAAGCTTTCTTGAGATTTCCTTATTCCTTTTTCTTTCTATCTTCAATTCATCCAGAGCTGCAATTAATTCCTCTTTCAAATTTATTTCTGCATCAATTTCTTCTTCATCACATTCTTGTTCTTTTTCTGTTTCTTTTTCGAGTGTCATGAAAAGACCTCCACCTGTTTCTTTCTTAGAATCATCCTCTAGGACTTCATTAACTCTCACCATATATGCTTTTATGTTCTTATCGTTATTCAACTTTAAGGCTTCGAATTGAGCTTGATGTGTTTGTAACTTGGCCTCCTTGATCTCATCGTCTCCTTCATGAATACTCCTTAGTTTGTCCCATATTTCTTTTGCCGTTTTACAACTCATGATCTTTACCAGTTCACTGTCTACTAATCCGCACCTGATAGCATTCTTTGCTTTTGAGTCATTCTCAAACAGATTCTTACCGGCAGCATCGGTTGGAGGAGTGATGGGTATTGTGTATTCACTGTCTATTGAATCCCAGATGTCGTATCCCAAAGCACAAAGATATGTCTACATCCTGATTCTCCAGACCATGTAATTAGTTTCATCAAACAAAGGTGCTTTGTTTGATGAGAAGTCTTCAACATTTTTTGGTTCAATTTTCTCTTCCACAGGAACTGAAACTGATTGAGATGCCCTTTTGGAGGAGGATCTATTCTTCTTACCCATTGCGTACTAATCCAAGATCAACCTTGACTGATTTAGCCTTAGAAGGGAACTTGGCTCTGATACCAATTGTTAGTCTTACAATGGCACTGAGAGGGGGGGTGAATCAGTGTGGTACTTTAAGCTTAACTTTAGAGCACTTAAAACTAAAATAATGAAACCTTAAAACTAGATAAAGCAAGCATCACAAAAGAACATATCACACAACACAATATTTTAATGAGGTTCACCAATTTGGCTACTCCTCAAGAATGACTGCTTGGACTACCATCCAAATCCAGCCTTTGCAAAGCACCAACTTTACAAATAGTTTACCAGCTTCCACTAGAAGGAGCACCAACCCCTGATTTATCTGTATCAATAGAAAGGAGCACCAACCCCTAATTTACCAGCACCTACTGGAAGGAGCACCAACCCCTGATGCCAAGCTGCAACCTGGACTTCAATTTTGAATCTATAAGTTTGATGATAAAATACCTTTGCTTTTGCATGACCCTAATTGGTCTTCTCCACCTTTGCATTCTCTGTGCACTCCGCTCTTTCTACGCAAACACTTCGCACACTCTGCTTCGCTGCAATCCAACTTCATGATCGTCTTCTCCCTTTTGTGCACTCTACTCCTTCTTTCTCTGTGCAATCATAGATGCACTTAGGACAATTCGACATGACTTCTTCGCTCACTTTGCACACTTCACCATCATCTCACCACTTCTACGCTTTCTACGCTCTTACGACCACATTTCACACTTCGACACATATTCGACGACGCATTCATCAACACTCATAATTCTTCAAATAACCTTCCTTTTATAACAACATTTTCATGATCAAAAACCCTAATCTTAGTCGATTGTAAACCCTGATCTTAGTCGGTTGCAAACCCTAATCTTAGTCGGCTGCAAACCCTAATCTTAGTCGATTGTCATAGGTCTTCGTCGGCTTCAACTCAATCGCGAAAAAGCAACATGTCGCGATATCATGACACTTTTGCTTACTCTCTCTTTCTCCTTGCTTTGGTCCCAAAAATACAACATGTCACGATATCGCGACACTTTTGTTCTCTCTCTCTTTCTCCTTGCTTTGGACCATGAAAATACAACATGTCACGATATCATGACACTTTCGCCTCCTTGCTTCTCTTCTTGGCTTGTACCCGTGAAAACTCAGCATGTCACGATATCGTGACACTTTCGCCTCCTTGTCTCTTTTCTTGGCTTGTACCTAGAAAACATAACATGTCATGATATCATGACACTTTCGCCTCCTTGCCTCTTTTCTTGGCTTGTACTCGTGAAACTGCAACATGTCACGAAATCGTGACACTTTCACCTCTTTGCCTCTTTTCTTGGCTTGTACCAGTGAAAACACATGTCATGAAATCGTGACACTTTCGCCTCCTTACTCTTCCTCTTTACTTTTGTCGTGATATCATGACACTTCTGCCTTCTTACTTTCTCTCTCCTTATTGAGTCATGAAAATGCGACATGTCACGATATCGTGACACTTTCTCTCCTTTGCTCTTTCTCTTGCCTTCGGGTCGTGAAAACCTGACATGTCACGATATCGCGACACTTTTTCTCCTTAGCTCTTTCTCTTGCCTTCGGGTCATGAAAACCCGACATGTCGTGATATCGTGACACTTTTTCTTTTGGACTCTCTCTCTTGCAATATGTCATGAAATCGTGACACTTTTTCTTTCGTACAATCTCTCTTGCAATATGTCATGAAATCGTGACACTTTTTCTTTCGTACTATCTCTCTTGCAATATGTCATGAAATCGTGACACTTTTTTTACTTGTTCTTTTTCCTTCAACATGTCATGAAATCACGACACTTTTCTTCCGTACTATCTCTCTTGCAATATGTCATGAAATCGTGACACTTTTCCTACTTGTTCTTTTTCCTTCCAACATGTCACGAAATCATGACAGTTTTGCTTGCTTGTGCTTTCTCTTCGAACATGTCATGAAATCATGACAGTTTTTCTTGCTTGCGCTTTCTCTCTGAACATGTCATGAAATCGTGACAGTTTTGCTTGCTTGCGCTTTCTCTCCGAACATGTCACGAAATCATGACAGTTTTGCTTGCTTGCGCTTTCTCTCCGAACATGTCACGAAATCGTGACAGTTTTTCTTTCTTCTCAACATGTCACGATATCACGATAGTTTTTCTTTCTTGCTCAACATGTCGCGATATCGCGACAGTTTTTCTTTCTTGCTCAACATGTCGCGATATCGCGACAGTTTTCTTCCTTGTGATTTTCTTTTGATTTTTAGCATATGGGCCACTTCGATCTTCTTAGACAACCTGTAGCAACTTCACCCAAACATCAGAAACATCCTCATAAGCATTTAACAACACTGCACATACTCTGAGTAACCTCTGAACTCCTGTCCACTGCATCACTGAACTCCTGTCCACTGCATCAACCGATCTGTCTGACTGTGTTGACAACAATGACAATACTGTTGCTGCACCTTGCTCAACACATATCCCTAAGGGTTTGATTACACTATAAATCCTCTTTGTTAATGAATATGGGAGGAGATCAAGAGCCATGTAAATCAATGATGAAATCTATAAAGAGATTGAAGAAGAAAGGGATAAAAAAATTAACATTGGCATTCACTATTATCCAAAAGAAGTGGAGGTAATTAAGGCCATATGAGATATTATAGCCTGGTCATATGAAGATCTTAAGGTATATGATAAAAATATCATCCAACACACTATTGAGCTGGAATTTGATGCAAAGCCTTTCAGGTAGAATTATAGACCTATGAATTCTAATATTGAATCCATAATAATATAAGAAATGCTCAAATTGCTAAAAGCAAATATTATATACCCTATCAAAAATTCTACATGGGTTGCTAACTTGGTCCCTATCAAGAAGAAGAATGGATACATCCACTTGTGTGTTGATTTCATGATCCTGAATAAAGCATCACTAAAAGATCACTATCTGCTTCCTCAAATTGACTAGATTCAATAGATTATTGTAGGGGCTAAGAGGTTTTCTTTGTTAGATGGTTTCTCAGGATACAACCAGATTTGGGTGAAGGTTGAAGATTATTTCAAAACAACCTTTACTACTAAGCAGGGTACCTTTGATTATCAGAGAATACCTTTTGGTTTATCTAATGCAGATCCATATTCTATGCTTTTGGGGAGTTGATCAATTAAGTCATTCTCATATACCTTGATGATATGACTATGTTTTCCCATAAAAAACAAGCTCACTTGGAACGATTGAAACAGTTGGAGCAAGTGTTTCAAAAATGTAGAGTTTGGCATCTCCCTAAATCCAAAGTAGTCATTTTTTGTAGTCCATGAGGGCAAATTGTTAGGGCATGTATTCTCTAAATAAGGGATGTCAATTGATCCAGATAGAGTAAAATCAATACTGGATCTTCCTCTCCCTATGAATAAGAAAGCCTTATAATAATTCTTTGGATAAATCAATTTTGTGAGGAAGTTCATTTCAGAATTTGCTCAAATTGTTAAACCTATTTCATAATTACTAAAAAAGAATATGGAGTTCAAGTGGACTGAGATAAGAAAGCAATTTTTTGAGACAATCAAGTAGGCCATTACTACTACCCTAGTACTAGTAAACCTTGATTTTAGTAAGTATTTCATTCTATATTCCTATGGAGTTGAAGAGAGTTATGCAACAATACTCACATAGAAGAATGATTATGGAGAAGAACATCCCATATTTTTTTGGAGTCAAACTCTTCATGAGTACCAGACTAAATATAATTTTATTGAGAGACAAGTGTTTACAATCATGAAATCGTTGAAGAAGTTTAGATAATACTTGGTTCAAAGTAAAAATCTTGTCTATGTTGTACATCCAGATGCTAAAAGTTTCATCTTAAAATGAGAGCTGAGTAACAAGAGAGTCGATTGGATTACTAAGATTCAAGAATATGATGTAGAAATCCATCCTATAAAGTTATTCAAAGGTAGAGCATTATGTTAGGGAATGATATAAAAAGTAGTCCTAGACTAGATATCAACTTGTAAACCAGTAGGATCTAGATAGAGTGGAGATAGTTATTCAAAAGAGTTAGATTGGATTGATCAGTTGACAAGTTACTTCCAAATAGGAGTGTAACATCCAAAGCTTAATGCTTCACAAGGAAGGAGGTATAGACTTCAAGCATTGAAATATGTACTTTTACATAAGGGAATATATAAAAGAAACCTTGATGGAGTTCTAAAATATTTGAAATACAATTAGAAATATAAGGTCATTGAAGAATTTTATGAAGGATTGTTAAGGGAACATTCTTTAGGAAGAGTTACTACTATGAAAATTATAAGGGTAGGTTATTACTAGCCTACTATCTTTGCTGACACTTTTGAAGTAATAAGAACATGTGATAAGTACTAGAGATATGTAGAGAGGAATATAAATGTTTTATTCCCCCTTAAGCCTGTCCAAGTAGAAGAAACTTTTTGATAGTGGGGATTATATTTCATTGGAGTCATAAATCCTAACTCTTCAGTAGGTCATAAATATAATTTAAATACTATATATTACTTTACCAGATGGGTAAAGGAAATTCCAACCCAAATATTATATCAAGACGTAGTGATCAAATTTATCGAAATATTGATCACAAGGTCTGGTCTCCTTGAAGCCTTTGTAAGTGATAATGGTCCATATTTCATAGGTGCAAGGTACATAGAATTTGCAAGTCAATATGACATGCTTAAATAATTCTTCTAACTATTACACTCAAGGGAATAGATTAGCAGAGTCTACTAACAAGAATCTACTCAAAATATTGAAAAGAGCACTGAAAGATAACAAAAGAAGTTGGAACCTTCTCCTAGAATCAGGGTTATGCATAAGGGTTTGGACTTAAAATATACTTGTAAAAAAATAGGCCTTGCAGTCAGATAGGATTACTATCAAGAAATAAATAAAAACAACCCTTTATGCATTGGTGTATGGGAAAGAAGCTATTCTACCTACTCATCTAGAGATGTCAACTCTAAGATTGACCAGTCAAGATGATGAATTAGATCAGAACCTAGAAGAGGTCATATTGATGCATATCCTACAATTGGAAGAATAAAGGACTAAAAGAAAATGAAAGTTTTTAGAAGCACTCCATTGACACCAAAGAATGGTTTGATAAGAATTCAAGGTTGGTGATTCAATCCTAATATGAAATGTAGAAATATCCAAACCAAGCAATCACCAAAAGTTTAGCTCTTTTTGGGATGTTCCATTCAAGATAGTTGAGGTCAAGGAGAACAATGTTTTCCAGCTTCATGATCAAGAAGGAAATTTATAGCCAATCCTGGTTAATGGATATCATTTAAATTTGTACTTTGAGTAAAAAATTATTTTTCATGTAATATATGTACATATTTGTTTTATATTGTCTTTTCTAGAGATTTTTTATACAAAGAAAAAATAAAAATAGGGGTAACGACTCATAACATGTTCCCAACAAGATGTAAAGAGTCAAATCTAATGTTCTACGCTATACCGCTACATGTTTTGTGTCACACCTAAAAATAATAAAATAAAGGTTGGTTGTGAGTCGTGATATGTCCTAAGCCATGACCAATCAATGAATATGGCATCATTCACAAGCTACATTGTTTTTTGCCAATTTGAATTTTAAAGCATGTGTCTAAGTGGTGGCTCATATACCGCATTAATGGTGGGCAACATGCATGTAATTTATTTAAATATAGAATTCAACTAAGATACATTTCAAAAATGGTGCTAAGCCCTCAGGAGTGTTAACAAGTAGTTGAAACAAATTTGTAGAGCACCAAAGAAGCAGTGCAAAAGTTTTCTTAGAGATGGCACCAAAATTTGCAAAGCAAGATACCCAATAGGAAAGTAGTGAAGTTGCATGCTATGTTGATGAGGCAAAAGTAGTAGCTAATACAAAAATGACATGGAGAATGAGAAATATACTTAGGCAAGAAATTGACAATAAATTTCAATGAGAACCAATGATAGTTCAAGGTACTTGCACCATATTCTCTCTCTTGTTATTTTATATATGTGATTCGGTTCATTCCTATATAGAATTGATATCTACCATTGTAAAGTTCTATGAACCTAGGGTTAAAGTAGTAAAAGCTAAGGGAAAAACTCTTTTCAATATCATTGCTCAATCTTATTGTGATTTTTTTCTATGGGTAGAGATCCACTTGTAAATACCAAACCCTTCGACCCATAGGGCTAAGCTAAGTATTATTCATTGAAGGATCATACTCAGAATGGTGAGCATTTTAGAAAGTGGGTTTACAACAAGATATTGAGGAAACTACAATGGATTCCCCACCAGTAGCTAAAGAAGCTTGGTTTACTTTTGAACCTTCACAAGAACAATTGCAACAATACTCTATAGGTGTTGTAATGATGAAAAAGATGTAGTATTCTGGTGGTGGCCTGGGTAAAGATGACATAGGAAATATAGATAATATTCAAGTATAACAAAGGCCAAACATATTTTCTTAGGAGAAGAATCTTCTTCATAGGATCTAGTGAGAGATAAAGTAGAGGATAGATTTGTATTTACTCCTATAAAATTTAATACTGTAGTCCCTTCCAAGCCATCCCCAATTTTAAAAGGGTAAGCCTGCAATACATATTGTATTAAAAAAGAAGGTAAAATATTTGGTAGAGGAGGCTAAAAAATAAGTTAGCAAGAAGAAGAAACTGGATCAAACACAAATAGTTGAACAAACTCAAGTTACAATTACAGAGCAACCGATTCAACATATTTCAACAATCTACTTTCCTAGGAAAAGGTATGATTCCTATCCCTTCTTATCCTTCCAAAAATAATTCTCCCTCCCATTCTCAAGAACAAAAGGAACCAAAGGTATCATTTCCACCTCATAGTTCCCCAAAATATTCACCAATTGTTCCAACATATCACTCCATTACATTTCCACCTAATTTATCAAAAATCTTGATATCAACATTACCCACTCACACCCCTTCACGTAAAAAATCATCACCACAAATATCAGCAGGGGAAAAAACCTTTCCATATTCCCCACCATTTTTCATAATTGTAACATTTGTTGCCTTTTCAACACATGTTACAACCCCTACAATAAGAATAGATTCCACCATTATTACAACCTCACCCTTTCTATCTGTGCTAGGTCTATTTTTCCCTTCACTCATAACTATTTATACTACTACAAATCATCCTACAAAAAATTCTTTGCATAAGGCTAATAATATCTCACTAAAAATATAATTTTTTTGGGGCAATAAATTAGCCCATCCTTCAAAACATGCTGCTCGATAGGGAAGACTATGATTGTTGATCCTGTGGCTAGGAAAAGAATAACTATCTCCCTCACTCCTCTTGTTAACAAACTAGAGGAAAACATAATTGTAAAATATTATCTGTTGGAAGAGCATACTAAGGATATTGCTCAATTGCCCATGGAGGATGAATTGGTTATAGCTAAGGCTCACTTTGAGACCATCTATGTGTAGACTGATATTTGCAAGGAGAAATATGAGAAGTTAGAGGAAAATATTGAAATATTGGATAAAATAATTAGCAATCAAAAAAAGGTAGAGAAGGTTGTAAGAAAAGGAGCCAAGAGTTGGCAAAACAATTACCAAGAGATCATCAAATTCAAAGAGCAAGTCAAGGAGCTAAAAAAAAGAATGAGGCATAGGTCAAAGAGATACAAGTCTTAAAAAAATAGCTTTAGGTTGAAAAGGCTAGAGTTGTAGGTTTCTCTAAGGACAAGGTTAAGCAAGTCAAATACTGTCTAAAATTCTAGCAAAATGCTTAGAAATCTAGCCCATGATTGATTACATGGATGTGGCTAGCCATTTATTACAGGAAACCAAGAAAAAATTGGAGAGGTTTAATGAAGAACTATAGTCAATGGTGATACAAGTAGAACATATATAAAATCGATCTGAAAAAAAATTCAGTGCTACTGCTAAGCCTATCCCAAATAAATCATGGAATACTGCAAGATTAGTGGCTAGAATTATAATCAGGGAAAATACGCTGGTCCAAAAGGGATGGCTACTAACAGATATAATTGAAGGTAGGCTTCAGGAGATTGTAGATACCAATAAAGAAATGATGCCATATGGTTTTGGAGTGAAAATAATATCCTTTTATCAGAAGAAGACCTTTAAACCACCATAAATCCAATCATGCAGGATGAGTTTAAAATAGATGCCTAGGAGGACCCAATCAACCACGATCAAGTTTCTCAACTGATAAAAGACTTAACTAGGATTAAATATTTAATGGAATATCTAGTGGATAAAGGACATTCCATGTCCTATGAGGAAACTACCAAGCTACAATTTTCCCATTAGCAACTTAAAGAAATGACCAATCCCACTAAATCAACCTGGGATCAAGCCTTAGAAACATTGAATCAGATGATTCAACTATTTAAAATAGAAGTAGAACAAGAGGCTAATAAAGAAGAGGAAAAGGCTAAGGAAGAAGAAGAAAAGAGTGAAAAAGAAGAGGTAATCCAAGAAAAGAAAATAGAGGAACAAACTCAACAAGAAAAAGAATGAAGATCTCCCACTAAGGAATTTGAGACAATTTTGAGTACTAGAACTGTTAGAGAGACCATGAGAACTTGTTTTATGATTTTTTTTGTTCCTGACAAGAGTCAAAGATAGCAAGGAAAGTATGAGCAGGCAAATTTCATGAGAATGAGCCTTTAAAAGAGGAGCAATCCTGCTAAATATGCACATATTTTTTCCCCCTATAATAAGTCATAAATATGCAATATACTAAGGTGTGCTCATATTTGCCTCTCACATTGCTTCCATGTGAACCGTTACTCTCTAAATATCTTCATAAATGTTTAAGAGAGTGATGGTCACAGGGAAGTTATACCTTGAGATAAGTCACAACTAGCTAGAGACCTTTTCATTCCTTCTTTCCCCTCCATACAATTCCATTCACATTCCTTTACTTCCCCATGATTCATTCATCCATTAATTAATCCACTCATTCCATTTCATCCATTAATATTTTGACTTTAGTTACCCAAAGGATAAGACTTTGAGTTCTCAATTTTGCTAGCAAAATTCCTTGATAGGCACTAGAATGTAGGCCCAAAAAAACCACATAATTAGAAAATTTTCCAATTTTTTTCTAAGTTCCAAAAGGTGCCCCGAACTGCAGTAGCAATTTAGCATAACATGCTCTAGACCACAATCAACTTAGTAAAATGGATACTTTGTATTTTAAAATTGTGGCATAGAGCACAAAAGGAGAAAGTAGCTTGCAACAATTTTTTTGCATTGTACGACATAGAGCATGGTTCTATGCTACAGTCAGCACAATCAAATATGGTAAGTTAATAATTTAAATTGTGTCTCAGAATATGGTTCCATGCTACGTGATCCAATGCATGTATCTATACCACATGACTCATTGTATGGTTCTACGCCACAATCAACTTGGCCAAAATTTTGAGTTTGCTAATTCAAATCATGGGCTAGAGCATAGTTCTCCACCACACGTTTCATAGCATGGTTCTATGCCGCATGATTTAACCTGTTGTTCTACACCGCGATCAATAATTTCAAGGTTGTTACTTTAGAAATTTAAGGAGTGACTCATAGTATGGTTCTATGCCACACAACCTAGAGGAAGGTTCTAAAAGAATGTATCTAATGATAAAGGCTCCCTTGTCCTAGGTTGTGGTTAAAATAGTCAACCCCTTCAAAAAAAGCTTTAAATGATATATTAGAACATGGTACTACACCGTTGAGGATGAAGTAGAAAGGATCACGATGGTTTTTAGGGTGTGAAGTGTTGCATACAATGAAGAAGTGCACCAAGCTTTCAAATGAGCTAATATCAATCATTCTATAGGAGATCACTTACCTACATACAAAGTGGTTCAAATCACGTATAAAGGCCAAAGTTGATGCAACCTAAGATAATAGATCATTGTTCAAGTTGTTTTTGAGATGAAGAGAGTAGGAAGATAAGGTGATAGAGAATCAATATCCATGAGCCAATTCAGTTGCAAATATACAGTAGGGTAGCCATGACAAGAACAAGAGACAAACTTGATTTTATATTAACTAGATCTACAACTGGAAGCCATGAGAGCCGAATGACTTGCAGAAGCCAAGTTGTAGAAGATCAAAGGATTGCACAATTTTCTTCTTTCTTGAATCAAATAGGAGGTTGCCACCTCAACATCTTATTAATCTGGCACTTCAACTTCTTTGTAATGTTCTTTATTCTTTCAAATATTTCAAATTAATGCAAAACTATAAATAGAGGTCAAATCCTCCATTTTAAGGGTTAATTCTAAAGTATTTTCTTTTCCTACTGTGTACACTTTCTACAAATCAATAGAAGGAGCATTACTTGAATGTTTGCCTTAGACTTGTATATTATTTCTTTTGTGGATTATTAATCTTTGAAGCCATTTATGCTACCGCTGCTATGGTTAGTCTATTTTGTTGATATTGGATTGCTAGCTTAAAGCAAATTGAAATACTTCATTTCTAAATGTATGCTTGTAAAGGATTCTATTTCTATTAATCATAGTATCGATCTAATTTTTCTATTTTGATTATTAATACCCTATATGTTTGAAATAATTCTTGGAGTATGCATATGTACTTTAATGTTGAAGATTACTGAGTTTTGAATGTTGTTAATTATAAGTATTATCTACTAGAATTGAGTTGTTAGAGGTTCCCTATAGATGCCTATGTTGTTAGCTTTATCTATCCACTATCGAATAATTATTTCTCTAAACCCTTTCCATTTTCTATCCTTATTCTTACACATTTTACTGAGCTTACATGAGTCAACATACAATTAGTCAACAAGGTATACCAACCTACTCTCGAGGTTGGATTAAAAGAAATTTTGATCCATCCAATGTTAGGGTTAGGGTTGTGATTAGTGGGTGTTCACCTTATTAAAACCATTTGCAGATGATAGTCACAACTTGAATTCACATTGATGTCAATTCATATGCCAACAAGAAGCAAAAAAAATTAGGAGAAAGAACATCGAGATATAGGGGTAAATTTATTGCTCTAGAAAAGAGGAAATACTAGAAGTGTGGTAAAATAGGGCATTATAAAAGAGAATACAAATATAAAAAGGCTAATAATAGTCGATCATTTGATGAAGGAACTTCTACAAAAACAAATACCACAAATGAATATTCAAATGATTTATTCTTAGCTGCAACATGCTAAAGTGAATGCCATGACTCATGGCTGATTGACTCAGGTGCTTTCTTTTATATGACTCCTCATAGGGAGAGGTTCTGTGAATATGAAAAGATAAAAGGGGGTGAAGTCTTCTTGGGAGAAAATTCAACATATAAAATAATAGGTCAAAGAAGACTCAAGTTAAAATATGGAAGAATTAAAATCCTTCGTGGTGTGTTGCATATTCTAAGTTTAGCAAGAAATATGATATTTGTGAGTAAGATGAATGATGCAGATGTGACTATGGTATCAATAAGGATAGCTATAAGATGGTTCATGGAGTATTGGTGTTTTCAAGGGTAGTTCATACAATAACTCTATTCAGACTTGAGGCTAGCACTATAAGTATTGATTGTAATAACTCTTCAGTTGTAGAGGAGAATAATTTGATAGAAGCAACTTTGAGTATTTTTTTAGTGAAGACAATGTTATGGCATAAATACATAGGGTGTATTGGTGAGAAAGGTCTTCGAACATTAAAAATGAAAGGTATGGTGGAATGAATTTTTGATTGCATATTAAATTTTGATTTTTGTGAGCACCGTGTTTTTGGAAAGCAAAACCAAGTCAAGTTTCCAAGTAGTGCTACAATATTTGAAGGAATTTTACATCTAGTTTATAGTGATATGTTTGGACTTGGAAAAGAACCATCATTAGGTGAATATATATATTTTATTACATTTATAGATGAATTTTCAAGAAAGACCCGGGTATATTTTTTATGTAAAAAATATGATATTTTCAATAAATTTAAAGAATTTAAGGCTCTTGTAGAAAATCAAATAGAGAAAAAGATAAAGTTTTTGAGAAGTGACAATGGTGGTGAGTATTTCTCTAGTAAATTTAAGATGGACTGTGGAATATAAAGGTATAAAAAAAATCCACATGCTCCACAATAGAATGAAGTTCTAGAATGGATGAATAAAACATTGATGGATAAGGCCAAAAGCATGCTAAGTGGTGAAGGGTTAGAAAGGAAATTCTAGGTAGAAGTCATTTTAATTACTTATTACCTCATCAATAGATCTCCTACATAAAATTTCATGGACAAGACTCCACAAGAAGTGTGTATTGGTAAGAAACCCTCTCTCAGTCATATAAGGTTTTTTGATTTTGATGCTTCTATGTATGTCCCAAAAGAGAAAAGGACTAAGCTAGACTATAAATCTAAAATATGCATATTTGTGGGTTATAGTATTGGTGTTAAAGGATATAAGTTGTGGAACCCAAAAAAACATAAAATTGTTTACAGTCGTAATATGATCTTTAGAGAAACAAAAGGGGTTCCAAAATAGGAAATGCAACCAAGCAAAGAATCTATAAAAGTTCAAGTAAAATTCAAACATGAGGAAGAACCTATGGTAGAACCTGGTGCTACAAAAGAAGATAAACTATAGAGAGAATTTGAAGAGGAAAATTTATAGGAAGGTGAGGAGAAATATCAAGATGTAGAACCTAGATCTCCAAGTTTGAGGAGATTAGATCAAGTGAGAAGACTCTTAGAAAGGTATAGCCCTTCTAATATTTGTTATGCATGTAATATATTAGTTACTGATGAAGAACCCAATACTGTAAAGGAGACACTTCAATCAAGTGAGAATATGTCTTGGAAAAAGGCTATGGAGGAATAAATGGAGTCCTTGGATACAAATAAGACGTGTGATTGAAATAATGCCCTGGAAAAAATTGGTTGGTTGTAAGTGGGTATTCAAGAAGAAGTATAATGTAGAAGGAAATTTGAAGAAGTACAAGGCTTGCCTAGTAGCAAAAGGATTTTTTCAAGTTGAGGGAATTGAATTTGGTGAGATTTTTTCTCCTGTGGCTAAACTAATTTCAATTAGATTTATGTTGGCTATTTTTGTTGCTTTTGATCTTGAAATAGAATAGATGGATGTAAAGACAATATTTCTACATGGTGAACTTGATGAAGACATATATATGTCACAACTAGAATGCTTTAGGATAAAAGGTAAGGAGGACTTGGTATGCAAGTTGAAAAAGTCTCTTTATGGATTGATTCAATATCCATTAATGTGAAACCAATAATTTGATAGGTTTGTTTTGACATTTGTGATTGGAAAAAGCAAAGCAGATCCACGTGTGTATTTTAAATAAGAAGGTGAAAATTTTGTTATCATTGTTTTGTATGTGGATGACATGTTTTTAATTGGTAACAATAAGGAGATGATAAAGTTACTAAAATCTCAGTTATCTTCTAAATTTGACATGAAGGATTTGGGTGCTACAAAATTTATTTTTGGTGTGGAAATAATAAGGGATCGTGCAAATAGAAAGTTATGCTTAAATTAAAGAAAATATATTTATTTGATACTACAGAGGTTTATGATGCATAATTGTAAGCTCGTATGTACTCCATATCCTATTTGTCAAAATTTATCTACTAAACAGTGTCCTAAAATGGATAAGAAAATTGAAGAAATGCATCATGTTTCTTATGCTAGCATTGTTGGTAGTATTATGTATGCAATGGTCTATACTAGACCTAATATTGCATATGCAGTGGGAGTAGTTAGCAGATATATTTCCAATCTAGGAAAGGAACATTGGACTACTATGAAGAGGATCTTCAAATACTTGTGTGGAACTTTAGACTATGCTATTTGTTACCAAGGAAAATCTAGAGATAGTAATTGTAAATCTAAGAGATTTTATGGATGCTGATTGGGTTGGATATCTAGACAAGAGAAGATCCATGAGCAATTATGTGTTCACACTATTTGGAGGGGTAGTAAGTTGGATGAGTAAAAAGCAATCAGTGGTTGCTTCGTCCACAATAGAGGCAGAGTACATTACAACAAATAATGCTATAAAGAAATAGTGTAGCTACATAGGTCTTAAGCAGAAGGCTATGCTAATTGATAGTGATAGTCAAAGTGTAATATTTTTGGTCAATAATCTTGGTTTTCATGATCGATCAAAGCATATTGATATCAAGTACCATTTTGTGAGAGATGGTCAAAGGGAATCGAGTGATGTTAAAGAAAGTTGATACAAAGAATAATGTTGTTGATTCATTAACAAAGGTTGTACTTGCTAAAAAAATTTCTTGGTGTAGAAGATCTATGGGTATGGTTGTCCTTGACAAATGAAAATGATAGTTTTTGGCCCCTATGGAAAGTATTCAACAAGCGGGAGAATTTTAAAAATATGTTGAATATTTTCCATGTTATTCTAGTGGGGTTAATTCTAAAAGGTACTAGACACTCTATTAGAATTATTCACTATTGAGTTGTCATTGATGTCAAAGGCCGACTTGGTTTCTGGAAGATGGTGGCGTGCTTGGGAAAATTCTTCAAGGTAGATATATCCTTTCAAGGGTGGTTTAATTATAGGTATGCTTATGATTTTTGGCCATATCAAAGGTTGAAATATTTAAATTAAATATTTAGATTAAAATATTAAAATATTTAAATTAAGAATTTAAATATTAATAAAGTGAAAGTTTGCATATTTGGACCGACCTATTGGATGCCAAATGAATATTTGTATTTGCATTTAAAAAAAAGGCTAAAGGTTATTTTGGAGGAATTATTTTCATTAGAATATCTTCGATAAACAAGTAACACCGAATACAAAATTGTAGAAGATGGAGCAGTAGTAGAGAAAGAAAATTTTGGAGGTTCAAAGCACAACAGTGGGATACAATGGTAGAAGATTTTTTTTATCAATATCTTAGTCATGGATGAAGGAGAGGATTTTGTGACAACCATTTAGAATTCACCCTAGTCTTGGTTCAATTCAAAATCAATAAAATGCAGTGAGTGACATGCAGGAAATGAGGCTACTAGAGCATTGAGGATATAATCTATAGGAAATTCCCATGAATACTAGCTCACATCCAACGGATATCCATTTCCAAGCTTTGTGGGGTGGCTACTCTTCCTTTTGAAAGCTAATCCTAGGCTATCCACCCAGTGAAGCATTATTTTGGTAGAAATAAGTTTTTGGCTTGCTGAGAGACACCGACCACCTACAAAACATAATATTATACTAGAGGAGGCACCGTCATCTATCTGTAAGAGTTCAACCACTTAAATTTATTAGATTTATCAATCGTAATTCCCTTGTGTGGTTTGGATATTGTATTTGGCAAAATGCTTGCAACATTTGCATTTGGGATACATTTGAATTATTCTATAATTAATTCGATACCTTGGAGTTGTATGCAAAATATGTGTTGACTCACACGATCATGAGAGGTTAGGGTGTGGCCTCACGAAGGACATACATAAGTGTTGCATTGGTCCAATACAAACATACATGTATTTCTTATCTTGATTTAGAATCCATGTGTAGTTTGAGATTTCTATCCAATTCTTGCATAGTGGATGATGATATTTGCCAAAAATTAGAAACTAGAAAATCAAGGAAAGCACAAATGGTAAATTAGACATAGTAAACTTTCATTTTCATGTAACCGATGGTTGCTGTATGATCGATGTGTCATTGCACATGATGGTTGGTAATATTAGATTTCGCTATCATTTAGAATAGGTAAAACTATGTTCCATAATCGACACGAGTGAAGGATCCATTTTTCTATGGTAAAAATAAAAGTATTTTAAAGGTCTAAAGTGTGGAAGATATCTTTGAGAAAATGAAAAGGTATGATGTTATTATGAAAGTCATTTTCTAGGTGCATTTTTCTACATATGCTTTGAAGACTTTGGTCTTGTATATTTTCCATCTATTGCATGGTCCATTGGAGGTTGAGAAAAGGTAAGGAACAACAAGGATTGTAATATCTTGATGAGCAGGGATTAGAGTGCAGATCTAAGAAGATATTGTGAGCAGAACTTGATGCCATTAATGATAAGATTTGGGAGCAGACCTGAGCAGAGTTTTTAATTATATTTATGAGTAGAAGGTTGGTGCCTTCAAATTTGAGGTTGGTGCCTCAAGGAGATTGGTGTCTCCCATAGGTTGGTGCCTATGTTATTGTAATAAGGATATTGGTGTCTCCCGTAGGTTGGTGCCTACATAATTGTATAAGGGGATTGGTGTCTCATGTGGGTTGGTGCCCACAAATTTTTATTGAAGTGATAAAAGCAATATTTTATCATGGTTTTCTCTCGAGAGGGTGTTTCCACGTAAAATATTTGTCTCTTGTGTGTGTGGTTATTTGTGCATTGTTTCATTATTGTATTCATATTATTATAGTTATTGTTTGGAAGGAAAATTTTTATCTTATATTGTTCACCCCCCTCTTAGTATAAGTGTGTGTTTCTTCAATTGGTATCAGAGCAAGTTCCTTCATGAAAGCCTAACCTCTTGAAGGAAGATCTTACAAGAACACACATGGCTATGGAGGTGAAAGAAGATGCTCCTATTTTTGAAATCCAAGAAAAGGAGAAAGATCCAGAAAATGAAGAGGAAGCCATAGTGGACATAGAAGAGGAACTTATTTTTTCTCTTAAAGAGGTGAAGAGGCTTAGAAAGAAGAACTCAATATTGAAGACTCAAGTACAAGAGGATGAGAAGACAAAGGTAAAGATTACGTAAGATCTCATCGACTTAAAAGTTAAAATTGAAGAGGCAAAGCGAATTGAAGAAGTTATGACTGAGCAGTTAAAGGCAAAAGAGTTGGAATGTGAAAAAATGGAACATGAGATTGTCTCTCTAAGGAAGGAAGTGGAAAAATCTAATGATAAGCTACAACAAAATATTAGGTTTGAGAAAAGCACAAAAATATTGGATGATATTATCAAAGCACAAAGATCTTCGGTTATAAATACTAGACTTGGTTTTGAAGAAATTCAAAAGAAATAAAATGAGGAGTCAAGCTCAAAAGGAATAGAGGCATAAAAGAAAATAATTAAAAAGAAGCCTAAGACCTATGATGATGTGTTGCAAAGTGAAAGCATCGATAAGAAAGAAAACAAAGCATCATCATGGACCAAGGTTCATAATGAAAACAATAATGAGAGAACCATGCGGTCATATCCTCCAAGGCAATCATATAGGTTTCAATATTTCTTCTAAGGTTATTGCTTTTCATGTAACCAATTTGGTCATAAAGTTGTACATTGCAGGGTTAGTGCTAAAAATGATTTTGGATTCACCAAGAGGAATTTCAATACATTTGCACCTCTCATGGATTACAACATCATTTGTTACAAATGTAATAATTTTGGGCATACAACTAAATGGTGTAGAACGATGTTCCCTGAACTTCCAAAATCAAGTAAGAAGGAGGATGGTCAAACTGTTCAAAAGGATATGTCCTCCAAAGTTTGGAAAAAGAAAAAGGAACAAGAAAAGGAGAAGTCTATGTTGGTACAAACAGATCTTCATGTACAAAATAAAGGAAATCATTGGTACATTGATAGTGGTTGTTCAATCCATATGATGGGTGACAAAAGCAAATTTCTCTCTCTCAAAGAAATAAATGGAGGCACAGTGAAATTTGGTGATAATGCTTCTGCTAAAATTGTTAGAAAGGGAACCTTGAGCATGGATAATGGAATATCAAGGATATAGAATGTATTATATGTTGAAGGGTTGAAGCACAACCTTCTAAGTGTGAGCCAACTATGTGATCATGAAATCCAAAATAGGAAAACTTATTGCAGATTCCTATAGAACTGCAAACAATCTCTACATGTTGAGCGAAATTAAGGGAGAAAAATGCTTTTTATCACAAGAGGATGAGATATGGTCATGGAATAGGAGAATTGGCCACCTGAAATATGACTAGATGGTGAAAATAAGCAACAAATAGGCAATAAGAGATTTACCCCAGATAGAACAAATCCCAAGCACAATTTACACATTGTGCTAGTATGGTAAGCAAACAAGATCAAGTTTCAAATGAAAGGAATTATCTTCATCCAAGCCTTTGGAGCTAATTCACACTGATCTATGTGGCCCTACAAGGATAAAGAGCTTACAATGTGAGAATTATTTCATGTTGTTTATTGATGATTATTCTAGAATGACTTGGGTAACATTCTTAAGAGAAAAATCAGAAGCCTTTGAAAGGTTCAAAGCATTCAAGGCACTTGTAGAAAATGAAACAGGCAAAAATATCAAGTGTCTAAGATCAAACAGAGGAGGTGAATTCACTTCAAATGAATTTGTAGAATTCTATGAACAACATGGAATCAAAAGATAATACTCAGCAACAAGAACTCCACAGTAGAATGGAGTAGTTGAAAGGAAGAACATAACTGTTCAAGGTATGTCCAGGGCCATGCTAAATGAGTCTAAGATTTTTGATGCTTTTTGGAGAGAGGCGGTCCATACAACTATTTATATCATCAATAGATCTCAAGTAAGAGTAAATCACCACAAAAATCCATATGAGCTTTGGAAGGGAAGACCATCTACTATGAAGTATTTTAGAATCTTTGGAAGTAAATGCTACATTAGACAAGATGAAAAATATTTGGGTAAGTTTGATTCCAGGTGTGATGAGGGTATCTTCCTTGGATACTCTTCAAAGAGCAAATCCTATAGATGCTACAATAAAATATTGCATAAAATTATGGAAAGCGCAAATGTAAGAGTTTATGAAGAAATATATCTAAGAGAACCAACTCAAGAGATCGTGTATCAAGAAGGATAAAGTTGCAAAGATGAAGAAATTAAAGAAGATGAGAATCAAAGGACACCCTCAAGAACACCCCCCAAAATACCATTCAAGGCACCACCTAAAACACCATCCAGATATGTGCAAAAGAACCATCCGAAAGATCTGATTATTGGGAATCTAGATGAGAGACAAACAAGGAGGAAAATAATAGGAATAGGTGAACATGCCAACTTCTCTTTACTATCTAAAGTTGAGCCAAATAATTTCAATGAAGCAAGTGAAGATAAATATTGGATTAAGGCAATGGAAGAAGAGTTAGATCAAATAGAGAAGAGTGAGACTTGGGAACTTGTCCCATGACCAAAAGATAAGAATGTAATTAGCACCAAATGGGTCTACAAAAACAAGTTGAACGAAGATGGTTAGGTTGTTAGAAACAAAGCAAGACTTGTGTGCAAAGGTTATGCACAAGTTGAGGGAATTTATTTTGAAGAGACATTTGCTCCTATTGCTTGTCTTGAGGCCATAAGAATATTCTTTGTCTTTTCAAGTTTCATAAAACTTCAAAGTGTACCAAATGGATGTAAAATAAACATTTCTTAATGGTTACTTAGAGTAAGAGGTCTACATTAAGCAACTAGATGGTTTCAGCCTAATAGATAAGTCGGACTATGTATGCAAATTGAATAAGGCTCTCTATGGACTAAAGAAAGCCCCTAGGGCTTGGTACTCAAGGTTGGATAAATACCTCCAAGAATAGGGTTTCAAAAAAGGTATAGCTAATAGCAACCTATACATAAAGAATGAAGGAAATGACCAGTTAATTGTAGTGGTCTATGTGGATGACATCATTTTCAGAGGCAGTAATGACAAGATGTGTAAAAAATTTACAAAATTATGCAAAGTGAATTTGAGATGTCAATGCTTGGTGAGCTATCCTTCTTTCTTGGTTTGCAAATATCATAGTCAGATAAAGGTATATTTCTCTCTCAAACCAAGTATGTAAAAGAAATGTTGAAAAAATTCAAGATGGAGGATTGCAATCCTGTGAGTACCCCCATGATTACAGGATGTAATTTAAGTAAAGATGATGAGTCTCCTGAGGCTAATAAAACTTTGTATAGATCCATGATTGGAAGTTTATTGTATGTCATAGCTACAAGGTCGGATATAATGTAGGCAATCGTATTGGTGGTAAGATTTCAAGTTGCACCAAAGGAAACACATGTACAGGAAGTAAAAATAATCTTGAAGTATTTGAAAGGAACTATGGAGTTTAGACTGTGGTATCCCAGATGTGATAATTTCACTCTCACTACATATACAAATGTGGATTGGGTAGGCAGTGTGGATGATAGGAAAAGCACAAGTGGAGGAGTATTTTTTCTTGGAGACTATTTGGTCTCTTGGCTAAGTAAGAAACAAGCATCAGTGTCCTTATCTACTGTAGAGGTAGAGTACATTGTAGCAGATGCTTGTTGCACACAGGTTCTATGGATGAAATAAAACTTAAGTGATTTCAAAGTAGAGCATGATCATCCTATCTCCATACTTTGTGATAATACAAGTGCCATCAATATTTTGAAGAATCCGATGATGCATTCAAGGACCAAGCACATTTCAATCAAGTATCACTTTTTGAGAGAGCAAGTGACTGATCAACAAGTAAAGTTGGAATACATTGCTACAAAGGAACATATTGCTGACATCTTTACCAAGCCACTTCCAAAGGAGACATTTGAGTATCTCAGAGGTAAGTTGGGAGTAGTGTCACTCTCATCTCACCATTAAATATCTTAGTTAGAGAAGTTAGTAAGGGGGAGTTGTCCAGTGCCTTATCATTTAGCCCCAATAAGCCTTTGCCATTGATGTCAAAGGGGGAGAATTTTAGTAAGGGGGAGCAGTTTGGAATTTTAGTAAGGGGGAGCAGCTTGTCAGGGGGAGCAACTTGTGATCCTATTGCAGTAAAGGATAGTTTCTTTGTAGGGTTGCCATCAATGACAAAGGGGGAGATTGTTAGAATTATTCACTATTGAGTTTTCATTGATGTCAAAGGCTGAATTGGTTACTGGCAGACGATGGCGTGCTTGGTAAAATTATTCAAGGTAAATATATTCTTTCAAGGATGATTTAATTATAGGTATGCTTATGAGTTTGGATGATATCAAAGGTTGAAATATTTAAATTAAATATTTAAATATTTAGATTAAAATATTAAAATATTTAAATTAAAAAATTAAATATTAATGAAGTGAAAGTTTACATATTTAGGCCGGCCTCTTCGGTGCCAAATGAATGTTTGCATTTACGTATAAAAATAAGGCTAAAGTTTATTTTGGAGGAATGTTTTTTGTTGGAATATATTTGATAAACAAGTAGCATCAAATACAAAATTGAAGAATATAGAGCAGTAGTGGAGAAAGAAAAATTTGGAGGTTCAAAGCGCAGCAACGGGATACGATAGTAGAAGATTTTTTTTGTTAACATCTTAGTCATGGTAGAAGGAGAGGATTGTGTGACAACCATTCATAATCTGACCTAGTATTCATTTGATTCAAAATCAATAGAGCACAATGAGTGACATGCAGGCATTGAGGCTATTGAAGCATTGAGGAGACAAGCTACAAGAAATTCCCATGAATTATAGCTTACATTCAACAAACGTCCATTCCCCAGGCTTAGTGGGGTAGCTTTTCTTCCTTTTGGAAGCTAAGCCCAGGCTATCCACCTAGTGAAGCATTATTTTGGTAGAAAGACATTTTTGGATTGCTGAGAGTATCTCTAAGAGTTCAGCTACTTAAATTTATCAGATTTATCAGTCGTAATTTCCTCATGTGGTTTGGATATTGCATTTGGTGAAAGGCTTACAACATTTACATTTTGGATAAATTTGAATTATTTTGTAATTAATTTGATACCTTGGAGTTATATGTAAGATATGTGTTGACTCACATGGTCAGGAGAGGTTAGGGTGTGGCCTCATGGAGGACATACATAAGTGTTGCATTGGTCCAATACAAACATACATGTATTTCATATCTTGATTTAGAATGCATGTGTAGTTTGAGATTTCTATCCAATAATTGCGTAGTGGATGATGATATTTGCCAAAAATAAGAAACTAGAGCATCAAGCAGAGCACAAATAGAAAATTGGACACAATAACCTTTCATCTTTATGTAACTGATGACTATCGTGTGACCAATGTGTTGCTACACATGATGGTCGACAATATTAGATTTTGCTACCGTTTAGAATCAGTAAAACTATGTTCTGTCACTTACACAAGTGAAGGGTCCATTTTTTTGTGGTAAAAAAAAAAGTATTTTAAAGGTCTGAAGTGTGGAAGAGATATTTGATAAAACAAAAAGGTATGATGTTATTACGAAAGTCATTTTCTAGATGTATTTTATACATATGATTTGAATACATTGGTCTTGTATATTTTCCATCTATTTCATGGTCCATTGGATGTTGAGAAAATGTAAGGAATAACTGGGATTGTAATATCTTGATGAGTAGGGATTAGAGTACAAATCTAAGAAGATATTGTTAGAAGAACTTGATGCCATTAATGATCATATTTGGGAGCAGATCTGAGCAAAGTTTTTAACTATATTTATGAGCAAGAGGTTGGTGCCTTCAAACTTGAGGTTGGTGCCTCAAGGATATTGGTGTCTCTCGTAGGTTGGTGCCTACGTTATTGTAATAAGGAGATTGGTATCTCCCATAGGTTGGTGCCTACGTAATTGTATAAGGGGATTGGTGTCTCCTATGGGTTTGTGCCCATGAATTTTTATTGAAGTGATAAAAGCAATATTTTTCCATGGTTTTCTCTCGAGAGGGTGTTTCCATGTAAAATATTTATCTCTTGTGTGTGTGGTGATTTATGCATTATTTCATGATTGTATTCATATATTGCAGTTATTATTTGGAAGGAAAAGTTTTATCTTATACTGTTCATCCCCATCTTAGTATAAGCATGTGTTTCTTCAATTGATATCAGAGTAGGTTACTTAGTGAAAGCTTAACCTCTTGAAGGAATATATTATAAGAACACACATGGCTATGGAGGTGAAAGAAGATGCTCCTATTGTTGAAATCCAAGAAAAGGAGAAGGATCTAGAAAATTAAGAAGAAACCATAGTGGACATAGAAGAGGAACTTATTTTTGCTCTTAAAGAGGTGAAGAGGTTTAGAAAGAAGAACTTAATATTGAAGACTCAAGTACAAGAGGATGAAAATACAAAGGTAAATATTACATACAATCTCATCAACTTAAAAGTTAAAATTGAAGAGCTAAAGCGAATTGAAGAAGTTATGACTGAGCAGTTAAAGGCAAAAGAGTTGGAATGTGAAAAATGGAACATGATATTGTCTCTCTGAGGAAGGAAATGGAAAGGTCTAGTGATAAGCTATAGCAAAATATTAGGTTTGAGAAAAGTATAAAAATCTTGGATGATATTATCAAAGCATAAAGATCTTCGTTTATAAATATTGGAATTGGTTTTGAAGAAAGTTAAAAGGAACAAAAGGAGTTAAGATCAAAAGGAAAGGGGCATCAAATAAAATAATTAAAAAGGAGCCTAAAACCTATGTTGATGTGTTGGGAAGTGAAAGCATCGAGAAGGAAGAAAAAAAAGCATCATCAAGGACCAAGGTACTCTAGCTTTATAAATACCACAATCCAAACTCCATAGTTCCTTTCAAATACTTGAAGATTATTTTTATTTCCTGTACATGTGTTTCCTTTGGTGCAACTTAAAATCCTGCAACCAATCTGACTGCCGACATTATATCTGGCCTTGTAGCTATGACATATAGTAAACTTCCAATCATGGATATATACAAATTTTGATTAGCCTCAGGAGACTCATCATAATTACTTAACTTACATCCTGTAATCATGGGGGTACTCACAGGATTGCAATCCTCCATCCTATTTTTTTTCAAAATTTATTTCACATACTTGGTTTGAGAGATAAATATGCCTTTATTTTATTGTGATATTTGCAAACCAAGAAATAAGGATAGTTCACCAAGCATTGACATCTCAAATTAACTTTGCATATATTTTACAAATTTCTAATACATCTTGTCGTTACTGCCTCTAAAAATGATATCATCCACATAGACCACTACAATTAACTGGTCATTTCTTTTATTATTTATGTACAAATTGCTATCATCTATACCTTTTCTAAAATATTGTTCTTGGAGGTATTTATCCAACCTTGAGTACCAAGCCCTAGGGGCTTGCTTTAGTCCATAGAGAGCCTTATTCAGTTTGCATACATAGTCCGTCTTGTCTGTTAGGATGAAACCATCTGGTTGCTCAATGTGGACCTCTTCATCTAAGTAACCATTAAGAAATTCTTATTTTACATTACATCCATTTGGTACACTTTGAAGTTTCTGAGAATTGAAAATACCAAGAAAATTCTTATGGCCTCAAGATGAGCAACAGGAGAAAATATCTCTTCAAAATCAATTCCCTCAACTTGTGAATAACCTTTGCACACAAGTATTCCTTTATTTTTTACAATCTAACCATATTCATTCAACTTGTTTTCAAAAAAATTCTTGCTTTGTTTCTGACAACCTGACCATCATCTAGCATCTTTTAGAGTTAACCTCTCTAGATACAATGTTGGCAGTCAGATTGGTGGTAATATTTCAAGTTGCACCAAAGGAAAAACATGTATAGGCAATAAAAAAATATTGAAGTATTTTAATGGAACTATGGAGTTTGATCTATGATATTTGAAAGCTAGAATATCATGAGTATTTATACCTCAATGTCAACCCTTTTAATCTAAATTGTATAGGGCCTAATTCTCGTATCTCGTATTCTTCTAAAAATCAAAGGTACATACCTCTAAAAATAGAACCATTTTGAATAAATCACCTTGTCTCTCAACCTACAAGTATTTCACAAGTTCAAAATGTGGATATTATTCCTATCATGCCAAATCCTTCAAATTTGATCTCTTCTAGTCTCTTCTTTAATATTCCTTTATGGATTTTGATTCCTATCGATATTCCTTCTGGTAACCCCTTTATTCCAAATATTATAGAGGTAACAACATGATCATCCCTTTTGGATCAACCCATTTGAACTTTCCATTGGTTAGTTTGAAACCACAATTTGTAGCACCACAAGCTCTTTATACTAGGTTCTAGGACATAAATGCTAAATTAGAACAATTTGTTAAAGGAAATCCAAAATTTAAAAAATAATTGGCTTTCATCCAAGGAGCCTAAGGTAAAAATTATTCCTATAAGTATTATTGTAACCAACACTTAGATCCATTCCTTTCTAGTTGACCCTATCCCCCTAAATTTATGACTCCAAAATTTTGAATATATAAAGTAGAAGGTGACCCAACAAATCACCTTAGAACTTTCCAAACCACCTGCCATGACATCACTTATTATGAGGTGCTTTTATTAAAGTTATCCCCTATAATACTTGGTGAGGAAGCTTTGGAGTGGTATTTTCAAATACCATGCCATTCAATTAAGAGTTGTAGGGATTTAGTGAAAATGTTTATCCAATAAATTTTTGTGTACATCATAGAGAAGTGCACCATAGATGATATTTACCAACTTGAACAAGATAAAGGTGAATATTTTACCAATTTCTTAACTCAGTGACATGCCTTAGTTATAAATATCCCCTTTACCCCACCATAAAATATTCTTTGTGTATTTTCATAAGCAATTTATGAAAGCAACTTTCTTACCAATTAGAAATGAATCACTTTTATTATTTTGAAGATGCGATAGACTCATCTAAAAAGTAGAAGCTTCCCTCCAACGCAGAGGTTAATTGAAAACTAATAAAGAGGAAGAAAAGCCCTCTTCCTCTAATAAAAAATGACAAAATAAGAATAAATATGTCCTAGGCAATGGGGTAACTAACTCTTGCCTTGTCAATAATGTTGTAATCAATGTTACTACTTCCACTGTATTATAGAAACTCATCCTAGCAAAGGATTAATAAAATACACAAAGTAACTTTACTTAACTACATCAATCCTTATCCTCTATGCTAGGGTAATTATGAAAGCTAAAATGATAAAATTCACTCATAAGGTTTACTAACCTTGAAATGGAGAATATCCCTTGGTTTAAGGCTGATGAGCATTGCACTTTTCATCACATAAATGATCATTACACTAACAAGTGAATAACCCTTAATAATCTTGTATAGGACCTTAATGATGATGTTTGTCTTATGGTTACGAGTTTTGAACAAGCAATATCTTCCAATAAAGACATAGGGATCTTTCAGTACCCCTTGTCTAAACGTGAGCAACATGTTACCAATCATGTGCAATATAGTAATGTTCTCCCACCATATAAAAAATTTGTAGGGATGATTACAATTAGATATTTTACTAGAAAATAATCTAAAGAGAAGGGTTAACCCTCAAAACTACCCTAAAATCCCCCTTTGGTCTTGCATCTTAGATGCACCTCTACTTCCAAAGAGACACCATTGATCCTAAAGCCTCAAGACAAAGGGAAAATTACCTTTAACATACAACAATATTTAGAGGAATCCCCCATAAAGATATCCATACTCAAGTTGTTAAATACTTCACCAAGTCATAGGAAAAACCTTTTAAAACTTTTAAGTGAGTAAACTATGTCATAAATGTTAGCCTTGGTAATTTGGCTAATATAGTAGGGTCCTTTAGTGACCACATGACCATATCCTTTTTTAAGGATGACCTTCCACCCCATTCCATACTTGGAGAACTCCCTTTGTACATCACATGCCATATTTGTGAGCAATGCATCAAAAGGGTCCTTGTTGACAATGGTTGAACCATAAATGTATGTAGCCTTAAATTTATTAATCAGATAAGACTTAATAAACACGGCTTAGAAAAGTATAATATTTTTATTAAGGCCTATGACAATGATAAGCATGAAGCCACTAGGATTATAGTTCTTCTATTAAAAGTGGGGCCTCACGTACTCAACACTTTGTTTTATGTTTTGCATTGCAAATTAAACTATAATATCCTTCTAGGGTGACCTTGAATACATGCCATGCAAGCCATCCCTTCAACTTATAACCAATGTTTAAAGTTTGAATATCAAGGAAAGTTATATATCATTGTGGTAGATAAAGAACCCTTTGCATATTGTCAAGCTATTCAAGCAAAAAATCCAAAGGCTTTCCTTTGTTCTTCCCTAAATGCTTATCATCCCTTCATTAATGATACCTTTAAAATTATTTAGTCTGAGGATATAGGTGCTAGCCAAGAAATTGAGACTAGTAGCTAGCCATAATAAAGGGTAAAGGTCAAGTCAAAGCTCAAGATATTAATTAAACAAACCTCAACAATAAGAATAATTAGTTAATAGCTTTAGAATTAGCTAGATTACCGCCATCACCTCACACTTTGGGACTTTTCCTCTAGAAAAAGAATTGTTGTACAAATAGAAAGTTGTACCTTCATTTCTTCTAGGAAAACCATTGAGGAAAGAATCCATGGAAGCAATTCAATCCCAACTAAATTAAAATATACATCATATTATTTATCCAACCTTTATCCTATACCTATATAGATCCTTTGTAACTTTGGTTATCAAGGAAAAAGGCTAGGACCTCACAACTAAGGTATTAAAGGTTATCATGCCAACTAAAGATTCTAGATAAAAAATGCATCCATGTTCTAGATTACTTATGATCCTATCATGATTGGATTAGACATACCTACAATAATAAATTTCAACCTAAATCCTTTGAAATCGACGATCTAGTGCTTCAAAAGAGTTAGAATATTAATGCCAATATTGAGCTTAAAGGTGAATTTGAACCCAATTTCTTAGGCTCATTCATAATAAATGCTAAATTTGGGTCATAAGCCTACTGCCTAACCACACTTGATGGAAAATAACAAAAATAACCCATAAATATAATGTATTTAAAAGACATTACACTTGAATATACATGCTTTTCTTACTCATATGCTTAATTGCATGATTGCTTGAATACCATACCTGGTTGAACACATGTGCTTGAATGCATGGTTTCTTGAGTTTGTCTATTTAATACCATCAAGCTAAAAGGTTTGCAATGATGCCATGATTATCTTATCTAGAAAAATTATTCATTTGCATTGCATTTACACTGGGTAGCTAATGCTAGTAGACTCTCCTAGTCCTACAACCTTTTGTTCCTATCAACTCTTCTACTTCTATCAAAACCCCTTATTTCTCTTAGCCAATATTATTCTTCTTCTTCTCCATAAATTGGGTTAAATGATGTATGACACAATCATATATAACCTTTATAACCCTATCATTTCTCCTTTCTTCAATCCATTAACATCAATTAAAATACTATAGTGATCTTAAAAGGGTTTATCAGGCAACTAACATTGACCTCCACTACTTACATCCACTTTGTTTACTCACTATCCCTTGAGAGGGTGGGCCATGATACTTTGAAAATGCATAAGATCTTATGGATATACTAATTAGTTGATCAATATTGTCACCATATCTCATTGGTCTATAAATTGTCTAAGGTGCACCCTCCAAGGTTTTTTGCATAGCCTTCTCTCATATGCCTATAACAAATTTTCACTACACTCAATATTGCCTTGAAAAATTATTAAGAATTAGTCTATGTGTAGGAGGAGTGGATGCAAAGCATGAAATGAAGTATTGGACAAGTGTAGGCACAAGGTTTAGATCACAATTTTTAAAAGGTGGGTGGTATAGCAAAGCTTTGATAAATGAAATTTCTCAGATAATAAAAAAGTTTTGATCAAATGATAGTGCTATTTTCTAAAATCTCCAACAAGAAGGGGAGAATAAAAGTTTTGATAAATTGAAATATCTAAAGCCCAAAAAGTTAGAAGTTGGCAAAAGGTTCTAAATGGTATGAAAAGAACAAATATCTAAAATATTAAAGGTTTCTAAAAGATCTGAAGCAAAAGAAAAGAGAAAAATTTACTATGCTAGTGCATTACACTCAAGGCTATTGTGCAGGGGGATCTTAATATTGGTACATCACCTTAGTTAGCTTAGGTTTTATTTTTTTGTTCTTTTATTTTTTTATCTCTCTAACCATTTTTCCCTAAAATATATTAGATTAGCACTTTGTGCTTAAGGTCAAATCTTAAAATATGTTGATCTTGTAAAAATCCTACAAGATACTGATAGAGCCAAAACCTATGCTCTCAAAATTGGCCCTACTATGTCATTCCATGCGAGGTGCAAGAGCCCTGACCATATAGTCTAAATCCCATCCAGTGGCTTGGGATAATTAGAGAGAACAACAATTGAATGGCATACCCAGTGGGACCACATTGACATATATTTGGTCTCATAATCAATAATAGGTTAGGCTCTAACTCTGGTGAGGATATTTGGCTATTCTACTTGTTGAAGCATTACAAAACTCACCTAGTGACTCCAGTCAGGAACAAAGATCTAAAATAAGTTTCACTAAAGGATGTTAGAATGAGGTTCTAGTGAAGATCTTAGTCTATCTACTTCCATAGATTTTTTTTTTCACTTGGTGACTTAGATCCAAGCAAAGGACCTGAAATATTATGAATGAAAAAAGCCAACGTTAAATCCTTTGTTATTTATGGCTACTCCACCACCTTGGAGTTCCATGGCATGGACCAATAAAACCCCTTGTGACCCCTAGTGTTGTTGGAAGTATAGGATGACATTCCAACATCAAAACTAAAAATTATACCATATTACATCAGATAAGGTAGGATGATTCCACTAGAACATCTATAAGATATGTTCTACTAGAACTAATTGCACAGTATCAGTAAATAGAATGTAACCCTAATATTGCTAGTGGTGGAATTCAAAGGAAAGGATCATGAGGGGTATAAATATCTTTCTCCACTCTCCATATTTGAATGGGATCAACTTGCTCCCCTATTCATGGAAGGATTTAAAGAAAAAAAAACAAATTCTAGCTATCCAACCTATCAATTCCTAACTCTCTCCTACATAGCAACCCACTACATCTAATCAAATTACTAAAAATTTGAATGAAGATGAGTATGTGAAGGTAGATGAAGCAATCTACTATCTAATATACCATGAGACCAAACCAATTATAAGGACCAATGTATAATAGAGGTAGTAAAGTTAGATCTCTTTAGAGTGATTGAGCAAGCGAGCACTCTTTTGGTTCAAAAGAAGAGTAGCTTTACCTTTGGGAGCATGAAAATAGAAGATTATCTAATCAAGGGATGGAAAATATAATCTATCTAGGCCAAAATTATAAGCGAAGTCAACACTAGTATTGGTTTACGTCTAATAAGGAAATTTGTTATTTCTTATACCAGTCTACTTGTAACAGGGGAGTTGCTCAAGAGTCCCAATTTCTTAAGGGTAAAAATATTTTACTTGAGCAACTAGAAAAAGATAAAGAAACTAAAGTGTTGAGAAAAAATTGGGTTACCCCTTCTTAACTCCATGCCTAATGGTTAAGGCCACACACTACCTTTGTAAATATGTAATATAACTTTTAATTTTTTGCAGTAGAGCAACCCTAATTTTGTAATACCACTAAGGTTTCAAAATTTGTAGAGATAAGAAGGGGTAGAATAGCTGCTAAAATTACCACCTCTTCCTCCCTCTACATCTATCCCCTTGTACTCCATTCCCAATGGATAAGGTAATTTTTTCTAGGTTTTTTATCTTCATCAAGCTAAATATCCCTTGTGAGTCACCAAAACTATAGTGAATTCTCACTACACTCAAATATTACTTTGAAAAAAAATTAAGAAGCATCCTAGGTGGAGGAGGAGTGGATGAGAAGTAGGAAATGAAGTGTCATACAAGTGCGAGCATAATATTTTGATCAAAACTTTAAAAAAGTGGGTGGTAAAGCAAAGCTTTGAGAAATTAAAAAGTTTTGATCAAATGATAGCACCACTTTCCAAAAGCTTTGACAAGAAGGTGAAAATTAAAGTTTTGATAAACTACAATATTTGAAGCTTTTTAAGTTAGAAGTTGGAAAAAGGTTCTAAAAGACATGAAAGGAACAAATGTCTAAAAGATCATAGGTTTTTTAAAGATCTAAAAGCATAAGAAAAGAGAAAAGTCTTGATAATCATGAAATGCATAAACATTTTGAGCACATCTCCCAAAGGAAATAATCTAACTCATGAAAGTAAAAATGAAAAAATGGTCCCAGTATCACCTACCTTCCTAACATGAGTGATTAGCATATTCAAAGGCCAGAGCATGGGAGCTACAATAAGGACAACTTCAGTATCAGAACATTAGTCATAGAAGATCGCCTACATCTAATCCTTAGGAACCCCAAAGAAGGGTGGATGGTAATAACAATAGTAGTGGATCATCCAAGGGCTTAGAACCATTCATCGTTAGTGAGAACAAATCCATAAAACCTAAAGGAACTAGTGAATTGATTATAGATATTATCTAGCACACAAAATATTAGTCACCCTTGAAATATTTGCATAATTTTGGAGGAAAATATTTGCTTTGTAATATATAAATAGCAGTAGTTTAGTCTTTGTAAAGGATCAACAAGTTATACATTCCATATAAATTTCCTTTCATTTTAAATTGTATAGTAGTATTCATATTATTATGTGGTCTTGTGGGCACACCCTTAAGCCCCTACTTTTGGCATAATATTGTAATTTTTTTATATTCATATATGCATACCGGAGGCCATGACTATTTGGTTCCAAGTGTTTAGTTCTCCCTATCATGTTTTATTTATGCATATGTGTTCATATATGAAGTGCTTAGTGTGTTTATTCATTAGACTAAAGGTTGTTGTGCAAGGGAATTTTATCTTGATCTTGGTACATCACCTCAGTTAGATTAGGTTTTAATTTTCTATTCTTTTTTTGCATCTCTCTAACCCTTTTCTCCCCAAAGCTATTATATTAGGACTATATGGCATTGGGATCCCTTCGGTGAGTAATTTTTTAAATATAGTTATTATCTCAAAGGGAGACTATCTCTCCATAAGTCCCTATGGGAAATATGTGGCTAAATTTTTTGAACCCCAAAATTACCCTTTTATAATGGTTGCTGATTCATAATAATATCCTCACCTTGGATAACTTAAAAATAAGGGGATGTCTCCTCACCAATAGATGTGACCTTTTTTTCAAATATGAATAGTCAGTTGATCATTTATTTATTCACTACCCCTCAACCTATCATCCATAAATTGATGGTAAAAAAAAAATTCTTAACAAATGCTTGAAGACTTACCTTCATTGCTTTGCCTTGGTTGAATGGTGATGTAATAATTCATATCACAATATGACCAAGGTTACCCATTTTGAATCAATTTTCAGTAATCCTCCATCAACACCCTCCTCTTACATTCTAGGAAGGTCCAAGGTTCATTTTATTAACACTATACTCAACCAACATGTCGTAGTCCATCAATTGAATATGAAGCTAGAATTAGCCCATATGCACCAACAAGCTGATAATTACCATTATGAGCATAGATTTAAAGTAGGAGATATGGTTTTTATCTACCTAAAAAATTATAAATAATCCTCACTCCAACTTTGCAGATGCCAAAAACTAGCTACCAAATACTATGGACCCTACTAGGTATTACAATGGATTGGTGCAATGTCCTACAAATTGACCCTTTTGACTACATCAAAGCTCCATCCAATATTTCATATCTCCAATATTAAGAAGATCATGGGTCATTAGGTACAGGTTCAATATAATATACCATAATTGGATGAAGAGGGTTCCATCTTACTTGAGCATGACCAACTTTTGGACTGTAGATCATGCATACTTTGAAACCATGTCATCATTGAGGTTCTTGTTCAATGGTATAGACTAAAAATATAATATGCCACTTGGGAGTATCTCCAATAGCTACATCACTAGTTTCTTTATCTCTAGCTTTGAGGATAAATAATTTTGAAGGGAAAGGGCATGTTAGAACCCCATCCTAACATTATTATGTATTTATCATATTACTATGAAATGACCCCTTTCCAATATGGTGATCCACTTATAATGATATATTTTAATATTTGGTAATGGTATGTGGTAATTGAGGTGCCTAGACAACTATAGTAATTTTCATGTAATTATTATCAAGAATGCAACTATTGTTTGATAGAAGATTGTAGCTCGAGTGGCACTTTGCATGTAAGCCAACTCTTTAGCATTATGTTAGGATTGCATGAAGTGTATATTTAAAAGACAAGGGTCCATAAATTAATACATCTATTTGCATATAGAATGAAATTATTGAAGGAGGTTTACCCCTCGAAGAGGTCATAATTCTATGTTGTGTTTTGTGAGATTATTATATTTCTACTTTTATAATTTGTATTGCAATATTTTGTTCTTCATGGACTTATGCTTTTATTATAATATTAATGTGAATGTGCTTAGTTTAATTAGAATATTAATAACACCATCATAAATTAAGTGATCTCCACAATTAATTTGGCTATTTACCAAAAATCATAGGCTTCATATTTAGTACCTACCCTACCCAATTATAATAATGAAATATTAGGAAACTTTAGTACTATGCAAATATATGAATAATAAGTATTCAAGGATGATACCATATGTGCTAATCAATGAAGGGTTGTAACTATAGGTAAGAGGAAGTCTTCTAAAGAATAATTAGTCAAAAATTAACCTAAATTGGGAAAGGTGTACGAATACTTAGAAGGGGAAGGTTACCTTTATACTTAATAGATAAATGGTCTATCATAGAAAAATAGGATAAATAGAAGTAGAACGATAACATGAAAAAGCAATCCATAAGTATATCTTAAAATGAGAAATAAGAAACACAAAATTATAAAGATAGGAGAGTACATAAAAGGAAATAACTAGTAATAGAAAAAGGAGATAAAGACACAACTGATAAGTCTACCAAAAAGAGAGGTAGTAAAGGAATATACCCACTTAAAAAGGATGTTAAAAGATGACTAAAATACCCCTTTATTAGGAGTTAAGGATGCGCTACAACCATAAAATAATATCTAAATTTTAGTAGATGACAATAGGGTGGCTCTATCAAACTCAAATTCATTATTGTAGAGAAAATAAAAAGAATGCTAGCCAAGGTCAACATGTTAGAAGTGTTAGCCTTGGTAGGATAGTAGTACCTAGTTTAGAAATCTCTAAAAGAACAAGAATGGAACTATGCAAGGGATAAGTAGCTAGAGTCAAGTCCGTATAGTGTAGTAGATCAACATAATTTGATGGAAAAGCACCTAGTGGATATCCATGTCAACGCATCAAATATACAAAATTCCCCAAAAACAAAGACACTAAAATCACCCTTATTATATGTGATGCTCAAAATTAAAAATTATATTCTCAATAGTTGTATAGTCAATTATAATGTGAAAGTCATATTATACTTAAATATATGTATGATGGAATGGATATTCATTACACCAAAATATCTAGACATCTAATCCAAATCAATGGCACAAGCATCAATGCAATTGAGGTACTCAAATATTCGATCATGACTATAGCCATACATCCAAATTTTATAGTAGAAAGAGACATCATAGTCATGGACCTACCCCTGTACTTTTATATGCTATTGTATAAAGAGTGGATGCATAAATTATCAGTGGATGGTTACCTAGTAATGGACTATACTCATATGGTTACATTCTACATAAACTTGATGATGAAAATACAATGAACTAGAATGAATTACTAAAATTTATGTAAGATGGTGAATACCTTGAAGGTGATGAAGGCTCAAAAATAGACATGATAATTAGTGTATTGCAATATGGTAGGGACCCTAAGGTCAAATACCTCTAGACTAAATTGGAAAAACATATCATTACTAAAATTTATTCCAATATTCTAGTTCTAACAAGTCACAAAGTAGATAAGATGTGTACTATGTACTTTGATGGAACCAAAAAAAGAAATGTAGTAGGATTCAACATATAGTTCGTTGACTTATAAGGTTCATAGAATCATTCTACCAAAAAGTTGTTGTTCAATTCCTTATTAGGGAGGCTCAATATATTGAAGAAACTAATGAGTATGGATATGACATCAAATATGGAGCCATACAACTAAACTCAAATGATCTATCAAAAGGCATGATCACCCTTGAAATACTATCTAACCCTAATGTTAGTACCAAGAAGACAAGTCTCAAGGTGAAGTATTCTTCATATACTCCATTTGAGGTAGCTAAAGGGAAAAGTCTATTGCTAAAAAAATATTAAACCTAGGTAGAAAAGGACCTTTCCAAAGATCTCTATGGCAAGTACAAACACATTATTACATGATTATACAAATATTTTTAAAGTCTATGACCAAAAAATCATAAAGCATACTATCAAATTGAAGCATGATGCCAAAGATTTGAGATAGAAATAAAGACTAGTAAATCTAATAATATAAGTCATGATGAAGAAAATTGTTGAATTTTCTACAAGCTCAAAATATATTCCTAATAAAAACTCCATTGGGGTTTTCAATTTGGCCTTTGTACATAAGAAAAATGGGGATATAAAGCCATGTGTCAACTTCAAGAACTTGAATAGAGCATCTTTAAAATATCACTATCTATAGCCTACCATTAATAAAATATTACAAAAGGTATTTAGGGCACAAATTTTATCTCTCTTGGATGTATTAGGATACAACTAAATTTGGGTTAAAGATGAAGATCAAATAAAATAGATTTAACCACCAAGTGGGGAACCTTTGCATACCAACAAGTGGCTATGGGCATAGACTTTGTTAGGATCATAGGTGATATTGTTCTCATATACCTTGATTACTAAAGGTATTTTATAAGACTAGGAGTAAGAACATTGGCCATATTGAGTCAATATTCCATAGGTATAAAAAATTTGATATTTATCTTAACCATAAGAAGTCCATTTTTAAGGCCTAAAAAGGTAAATTAATATCATGTAGTATTGAAATTTGGTTTATCCATAGGCCATGATAAAAAAAAATCCATCTAAGATCTACCATTTCCCGAGTGAATCAAATGGATCATGTCATTTGTAGGCCAAATTTAGTTTGTCTCTAAGTTTATTATATATTTTACCCAAATTGTTAGACCATAACCAATATGTTGAAAAAGGACACCTCTCTAGATTTTATTAACAAAGGAAAGAAAGCCTTTCAAGATTTTCAAGATATCATCATGAAAGCCCCAATCCTAATCAAGCCAAATTTCTCTAAATATTTTAGGTTATATGTATTTGGTATAGTTTTGAGTGATACATTAGCCAAGTTGCCAAAATAGACCAATGGTTAGAATAAAAAATTGTTCTCTCTTGAAAGGAAACATTGATCCCCCCAAGGTTCATGTGATAGTGTATGTTATTGTCAAATCTTAAATCGAAAGAATAAAAGGGAAGGTATATGGATAACTTAGAGGTTACATATAATTGTTACAAGGATGAGTTTCGATTCATTGTATAAGCTTAATGAACATAAATATGATTCAATTACTTAGCTAATTATAAAAATATAAATATTTAAAATCAAATATTGCATCTAAGAAATCAAGAAAAGCAAGATTTTAGGCTTGTTGCCTTAAAATTATCAATATATATCACATAAATTGCATCATTATCATGAAAATTATAGCACATAGCAATGTCTATTTTGAAACTTATAATTAATGTATCACATGAAAATGAGATTCAAAAATAAAATTGGACTAATCTATTCTTATTCTAAGCAGATTCCAAAGAAAATTTAAATGAAAAGAGTTAGAAAAAGAAAGAAAACAAGCCATTGCATTCTTGAAGGTTTATTCTGAATCTTTTGAAGTAGTAAATTTGAATTTAACTAGCTTTGACTCAACCAACCTTTGCACAATATGAGGTCAAAGTGGTGCTATCTTCAAAGGACAAAGAAAAAATACTAGAATTGACCCAAATGTAACCACCATTAGCATGCGTAGATTACACCAAGAACTCTAATACTTTGCATTACTAAAGATATTCAATCATTACATTCTTAGAATTGCTCACATCATGTGATTGTAAGACTAAATATCCAAGGTACAATGTCAAGGGTGCAAATATCCACCATCTACAAAGAAAAGAAAATTAAAAAATGCTTATTGTTAACAGTGGAATCTGACCTCTTGAAACGGGATCTCAAAGACTATTTATAGCTTTAAAAGTTTGAATTTCTCAATTTTTTTGAGTTGTATTTTAGTGGTTTACAATGATATATGAGTTGGCTATGCGAGTTATCTTCAAATGAGAGGATGAGGTGACTAGTTGAGGATTTTCTTGATTCAGATCTTCAATTTCAGCCATGGATCTCTATAACTATCTTAGAAGTGTTTCTCTGAAGATTAGGTAGCTAAATCATTGCACTCTAGGTGGTTTTATTTGTCATGCATCAATGGTTGATATTCAGTCCAGGTTTAATGAATGTCCATCTTGTTTGGCTATTGCCTTTCTTTCTCTATCGACCTTCACTTTTAGCTTTCATTTTGCTATTCCTTTACCTGTAAAATATAAACAAGATTAGTTCAAATTTGGTGAAAAAGTTATTTTAATATGGGTGTTTTAATTGTTTACAATATTAAAACCACTATTGTTTGCTATCACTCTCGATTTTAATTTTAACCATTAAATTTCCTTTTACGAAAGGTTTAGGTTTCAAATAAATTGATTTGAAGGTGTAATATTATTGGTCGTTTAAATTTATTAATATTTTTTATAAATGATATTTAATGTTCGTAATATTTTATTAATATTTTAATGTTTATAATGTTCTAGCATTTAATTGTTGGATTTAATTTATTTTACTATTATTATTATTATTATTATATACCACTCTTCAATCAATCTGTATTGTCATTAAATTTTATTAGAATATATGTTTTCAAAGGTTTTATGTTTTAATTTTAAAGTTTAAAGTTTTATTAAATTTGATGCTTAGGCCAAAGTATTTATATTCAAATTTAAAACATAATCTCAAGCCAAGGGTTTAGGTTTTAAAATAAATCTTTTTCAAAGGCATGTTTCTATTGGTCACTCACAATTTATCATTTAATGTTTATAAAGTTATACTTCCCTTAACAAATGGCCAACATTTACTTTTTATTTTAATTTTATTTTCGGAAAAAAAAAGGATCTAATTATTAGAATTAATAAAATGCCCCCTTTCAGGCGATGTAATCTATACCATTCACCACCTTTCAGAGATTAAATCTTGGTCATACGCCATATTTCAGAGATTAAATTTGGACCGTTTGCCACCTTTCAAAGATTAGATCTCGACCATTTGCCACCTTTCATAGATTAAATTTGGCCCATCTACCACCAAAGAATTAGCTTTAACATTAAATTTCCTTTTAATTTTAATGCCAAAGTATTAAAATTAATACTAAGGTCATTCACTAAGGTCCAAAGTCTTTCGTTTAATTCCATGTTAAGTATCTTCACTTTTAATTTTAGGGCCAAAGTATTAAATTTAACATTAAAATTCCATTTTAATTTTTAATGTCAAAGTTTTAAAACTAATACTAAAGTTTTCATGATTCTTTTAGCCCTAAAATCTTAGGGTTACATTAAAAATATTATTCAAATTGAAGTGCCACCTAAGATTACTTCTTAAAAAAAATTAAAACCAACATTAAATTTCTCATGCCCTAAGTCTATTGTCAAAAAATGATTTAAATTAGTCTTTGTCTATTTATTTCCACCAATTGCCATTCAACGCTCGACTTTGGGTGGGCCAATCTAAGTCGCTCACCTCTAATTTGGTGATGCATTATAGGTCATTTATCTCTGGCCAATAACCATTCAATGCCCTTCCTATGATGGTCCAATATGGGACATTCACTTCTTATTTGGTGATGCATTATGGGCCATTTATCTTTGTTTGCCTCTTTTGGTGAGCCAATTAGAGCTACGTATTTCATTTTAACAAGTTTTTAGGAGTCAACATTATTATTGTACTCATCCAAATGCCTTACAACCCCTTATATTTTTTCTCCTATAGTACAATTTTTGTGTCCTTTTTCTTCTACCAATCACCATTCGATGCCCAAGTTTTGGTAGGCCAATCTAGGCCATTCGACTCTATTCTAATGATGCATTATGGATCGCTTATATTTGGCCAATATCCATTCAATGTCGTACTTCTAGTGAGCCAATTAGAAGCGTCCACCCTTTTTTTGGTGAGTGAATCAGAGATGCCTTAGTGTTAAATAAAAAATTATTTGAATTAAATTATTACCTAAGGTTCAATTAACATGCCCAAGACTAGGATTATTTTAATTAATCATCCGCAAGAATTAAAATTTAGGTCTAAAATGTTAGGTTTAACCCTAAAGTTTCCATAATAATTTTAATGCTCAAATAATTAAGATGTTCAATGCTAAGGTCAACTACCTTTTATTTTAGGGCCATATTATTAAAATTTAATTTTAAGAATTAAGGTTCTTGTGGGGCTTTAAAGCTTAGAACTTGGATAAATGATTATTGCACCTCTTCCTTTAATATGGATAATTTTTCAAATTAGGCTGAGAACCTAAAAAACTTAGTGGCACAAGGTGTTTGTCATTTGCCTCTTGCCAATCGCCATCCGACACCCAAATTTTTGTGGGCCAATCAAGATTGTCTGCCCTCTTGTGGTGTTGCATTGTTAGTTGTCCACTTTAAACTAATAAGATGTCAATGCTCATCTATGATGGGTGAATTGAACCGTTCACCCTTGATCTGATAGATATTTCTAAGCCATTCATTCTTGAGACAATCACCATTCGAAACCTAATTCCTTGTGGGCCAATTATAATTGCTCATTCCTGAGCCAATCACCATTTAGCACCCAATTTTTGGTAGGCAAATCAAAATTGCCTTATTTTATTTTGGTAAAACTTTAGGAAGAGTTTAATTTTTTTGAACTTATTTGAATGTGGTCATAACCTTAGAAGAATTACTCACTTAAGCTATGAGCCTAAGGTAAAATTTTAGGAAAATGAGACCTTAAACCTTAGTAAAAAAAGAGATTGATAATGGGTCTAAGGTGTGGCCTTAAACTAGAGCATTGGATATAACATCTTTAATTTATTGAAATGTTACTTGGACTTCAGAATTTCAATTAATATCAACATATTTCTTGAGAATATTGAAGTAGGAAAAAATGGTGCACCTAAATATGGGTAACAAATTGCATCTATCCCCTATGTCTAATGAGCATCAAATCGAAAGCAAGTAAGATGGAAAGATAGCAAATAACAAGAAATGAAGAAAATTCATTTATTATTAATTAAGCAGATAAAATATAGGTTATAAAGATATCCCCTTTGAGGGCTCAAATGATTGATACAACTGTTAAAAATTTTGGGTGCCTGAGGATTGAAATCCTTCAAGAGAATCCGATGCACATCTAATGTCTTTCTGCATACCCACACTCAAAGTGGATGGGCCAAAGGTTTTTACTGCTTGTATTGCTGATATTAATGTCCTATGATACTTCTGAAATGCTCTGTATGACCTCAATCTACACACAAGGAAACAAGAAACATCAAATAACAAGTGTGTATGATCTAAAACATGTAATCCCCATAGGCAAGAAAGGAGCATATGTAGTGTGCCTATACCAAATCAACCTCAAATGCTATGAAATTATAGGGGTAAGTAAAATAAGAGGTTTTGGGAAAATATAACTAGAAATTTCATCGAAATTGCATCCGGAGGTGTGGCATAATCGCAGTGCACTTCTCCAACCTGCAAAAACCAAAGTGAGCAATATCCCAATCTAAACATATCCAAAACCTATAAAATTTGGACAAAATGTATAAATCAACATTGTAAGAAAAACCCATATGATGATATTATAGAAATTAGGCTTGGATATTGATGCATGATCCAGTAGGTACCGAAAGCCTACAAAAATTTCAAATCGTAATATCTCGGCCAATATATCTCAAAAAAGTATTAAATTTAAACAACATCATATGATAATATAGAAAATGCCTATTTAAAAATAGTCAAAAAATTATGAACATATTTGTATTCATTCCAAGGTGGGACGAATAGGACTGTCACAAATTGGGGGGCACCCGAGGGCAAGACGCCCACCGAATCCACCTAAATTTTACCATCAATTCCATTGGGGAATGGTCCAAAACACTATGGGAGGTATTGTTGTCAAATTTTAGGTGGAAATTCACTCGATTGATAGGTCTTTGTGAACAAATTGCATCTCTTTAAGTCATTTGATAACCTCCTTCACTAAGAAGAGATCTCTAAGGAAAGATGACACAATTAGGTGAGGGGAAATCTTGGCAGTGCTTCATTGCATAAACATTAAAATACTCTCCTTTTTTGGTGTGGAAAATGCATCCACTTTATAGCCATAGGGGGCTCATGTACAAAAGGGCATGCATGGCAAGAGGTGCCACTTGGCCACCCGGCTGGCATTCATTGGAGGGGGGAGAGAATATCTCAATTTGGCCTCCCTTATGAAGCATGGCATAAGGATGCCACGTGCTCTAACTTGTAGGCATGGGTAGGCAGGATAAATGATCATTACCAGACACCATTTTTCTAGATTTGACTTTTTGTCAGTTAAACCTGCTATTCACCCCACCCTAGGATGAATGCTGCTATTCGCTCCAAGGTGGGAAGAATAGGATCTGTATTCATCCCAGGGTGGGATGAATTGGAACAAGGGGCCAAAAGCTCCTAAAAATGGCCTGGAACCTTCCAAATCCTTGCAAAAAGTAGCTAGAACCACTGTATACCTTTTGAGGGCTGCCTAAGGGGTCTTGGTGCATCAACTTAGTCGTTACTTTCGATACCATAATCGGATTGACCAAATTTTAGTGTCTAAAGATGCACCTTTTTGGGATGCATTGTGTGCAACACATCATTGAGCAAAAATAGATGACTAAAATGTTCAATGATTAAGGTTGCTCAGTAACCTAACCAACTTTAGATGCCCCAATCCTGGAAAAGAGCATGCGTTCTTGAATCCTTGCTTCCGACGAGCTAAGGAACTTTCTTAGTATTATATATTGTTCAGTCATGAAGTAGGAGGCCTGGTTTTTCATGAGTATAGAATGCCAAGCATTTTTATTTGATATTTTGTGCTTGTTTGCTGCCCCAAGTAGGAGCATGATTATCTTTGTCAATGATTCTTTAAATGAACACAATTTGCCTGATTGAGTGTGTGCTTGTTAATTTGGAACTGAGTACGACTACCCCCTCAAGCGATGAGTCAATTAGGTAATGACCAGTGAGAAAAGTGACGAGTCACTTGACCCAGATGACTTTGGTTCAGGTTGCCTTCAGTTGTACTTATTGAAAAATAGAGCAGTTTTAGAAGGAATTTGATGATGTTATTGATGCTTCATGGAATAATAGAGTTACGAAACCTCATTCCCGTGGGGTGTTCCGACCATCATGGATTTCTTAGGGATTAAAGTAGTAACTCTTCAATGTATCCATGGTGAATTTGGGTTCCATATTGATCTTGAATGAATTCCATCAAAGTTGACTTGTTTTTGGTGGGTTTTGGACCCTTTTGTTTTTCTCACCTTTTGGGGAGGAAAGGAAGGAAAGACCTCATTCCCGTGGAGTGTTACAGATATATCAGCCTTCTTAGGGAGTGAAGTGATGTCCATTCTATGCCTTGATGGTGGTTTATTTTTCTTCTTGTATTATGTGAAAAATTGACCAAAATTGAGCTATTTTTGTGGGTTTTTGGACCCGTTGTGGTGCATTTTAAGCTATTTTGATTTAAAAATTCTAGAACGTAGGGTGGGATTATTTCAAATTTTGTATCTATCCTAGGATGGGACGAATGGCAAAAATTATGTTTACCCCACCCTGGGATGAACGCGACCATGACAAGCCTATATAAACCTTAAATGTGAGTTTTAGGGTCATTATTGCATGTTTTATTTTGCGATTCGAGAGGTGAGGAGGAGAAGAGTAATTTTACGTAGTGAAGTACTATCAGACTCATCCCATAGTCACTATGAGTCAGCAAGATAAGGCATCCAATGTAGGATCCGGTGCTAGGTGGGTATGTGCTGATTTCATTATCGCGTTATTATTACTTTTATTTGATTTTTTTAGGCATATCATATTATATAATAGGTAATTAAACCTAATTTAGATGGAATATACCATATTTTGTATTTTATTTATGTTTTTGTGCAATTAGATTGCTTTTGTAGATTAGTTTTGCATTGTTTTTGGGCCTTTTGGAGGCTATATTGAAGCATGGTGAATGCATGCTTATTGCTTTGCTTATATTTACTAGGTGGTGAAGAGTCGGTACCAAAAATTGAAGCTCTTTGAGACCACTCAAGATGCCTTGATAGAGGCTAATTGGGAATGACTTGACGCCATGGGGCTCAAGTAGGTTACACGGTTGGAGCTTGTGATAGGCGATAGTGCCTACTTGACCATCTTCATTAGCTTATGGGATCCACGCATCAACACCTTCCACCTACCGATGAGGGAGATGACGATGATGCTAGAGGACATCTACCAAATTATACAAATTTTGATAAAGGTGCGATCGATCCACTCTACATACCCTGACCTGAGAGGTGCAATGTTGATGAGGTACCTTGGTGAGGATGCAGATGCGATAGAGGCATATTGCAAAAATTAAGGGATATTGGTGGGGTTCTGGTATGAGGAGGGGGTATTGGAGGTGAGGCATGCACTACTGATGACCCTCATATCCAATATTCTTCTAATTGATTCCTTAGGATCCAGGTTCCCATGGAACCTATTGGAGTTGGTGTATGCATTGGTGAGGTGTACCACAAAGGAGCCATTGGTGATGTCTTGGGGACTACACTACTGGCACAACTCTACGATGATTTGTATGATATCTACTACCATCGGTGGAAGGGCTCGAGGTGTAGCTTTTTACTGCAGTATTGGGGATGGTAGCACATAGCTGTGGGGTGATCATATGGACTACCATGGATGACCTGGGTGTAGCTAGAAAATAGGGAGATAGGATATGGTATCCTATGGCAAAGGACTCAGGAGAGGGGGCAAAGTCATCATTTTGCAGACAATGTGGATCACTATGCTGATGCTTTTGTACAACTAGTGCTAGGGCAGGTGATATGGCAATCCTACAAGGACTATTCAAATTGGTTTGATTATAGAGAGCAGCTCTGATGGGTGAGGTGAGGCAGATGGTTGATTACGAGGCATGGTATCGAGCAGAAGTATTTCACTTTTTCTTGGGTTATGCAACAGTTTGGGCTATGTCAAGGATTTCTCTAGGAGCTAGTGGTGTATTGATGCCATAGGGATGAGAGGACACTCAGTTGGCCTATAGTGGAGGATGTGGGAGAGTGTTAGGATCTCATCCTAACCCTTAATGTAATAACTTCCATGATGTAATAATTCCTAGTGAACGTGGGTAGTACCCATGATTAATATTTTGTAATGTTCTAAGTTTTAGCTTAGGTAGTGCCCATGACAAATGGCACCCTTTTTATGTAACACATGGTAGATAGGTGGCATTGTGCATGTAATTCGTGTGGCATTATGCATGTAATTCGAGTGGCCTTGTGCATGTAATTCGAGTGGCCTTGTGCATGTAATTTGAGTGGCATTGTGCATGTAATTCAAAGTGGCACTATGCATGTAATTCGGGTGGCATTATGCATGTAATCCAGGTGGCATTTTGCATGTAAGCCAACCTTGGAAGGAAACTCCTTAAATACCCGAAAGGGCACCAATGTAACCATCTTTTGCAAAATTAATGAAGTATTGAAGGAGGTTGCCCCCTCGAAGAGGCCCGCGATTCAGTTCTATTGTGAGATTGTTCTTTATGCAAATTTTTGTTATATTAATGTGATGTTTATGTGAGTTATTTCCAAGCAATTGTGTGAGAGTGTGTTATTTGAGTTTATTTTATAGCAGGATCTTAACAAGTGGTATCAGAGCGCTTTCCAGGGCCAAGTTCTGCTGCAACTGCAATGATTCTTGCCATCCAAATACGTATGTTAGGTATAAATTCCGTGTGTTTTTTCCATTCTGTTTTTCCTTATTAAAAAAAAAATCCAAAAAAAATACAGTGTTTTTTTTTCTAGACCAAAAACAAAAAAAAATATATTATTAGTTGAGTAGGTAGAAACCCTGTCGGGGGGTTTTAAAATATCGCGAAGGATCTGTCGTTATTGGCTAAGCTAGATAGCCCATAAAGCGTCTAGTGAAGTGAGGGGCGATCGGGCTCCAATACCCGGGCCTCGAGACGAGAACTCGCGCACGGACTTGAGCTCCCACGTATCTTCGGGTATATCGGGAGACCATCTAGGATTAAACAAACTTTTAGCCATTAGGAAGCTCTTCGGCCTTGTATTACTCATAGTCTACGGGACACGGCATCACGGACGATTACCCTCCCGTATTGTCGGAGAGGCGGGTAGTGTGCTCAAGGGTATGTGTGGAATCCTCCTTGAGTAGTGGCCTGAAATATTGGTCCGAGCACTATTGTTCGTCACTTGTCGGTATATTAGAGGGCCTATGGGTGGTACATACTCCTATACTTAGCATTCCATGGTTCTGTTAAAGCGCAACTTTGTAAAAAATACAAAAATAAAAATCAAAATAAGAATCCAAACACCCCCATTCGTAAACTTGCATTTCAAAAGTGAGCATATGAGAAAGGAGTCCTCTACCAAAAAAAAATAACAAAAGGGACATGCATTCGGGATAAGCCATGAGGGTGACACTTAAGTTGAAAGTCTGGAGAGTAACAGTCAAATTCACAGTGGCGATCCACGGTCGAGTCGATCGAGTCGGAGAGGTCGGCACGGTCGAGGCGAGAATTCACGATCTTGAGTCGGAAACAGAACTGTCATATCAGTCACCTACAAAATACAGAGAATCTTGAGTGTGAAACACGGCCAGTTTTAGATAGTGCTCCAGTACCCAACTTTTGCTCAGTAGCTCAGAATCAGAATCTGTAAACACCGTTAGACTCAGCAAAACAGGAGATAAAAAAAAAAAAAAAGTCTGGGGTGCCAAAAAGTAGTGTTAAGAGATATAGCTCATTGTGACCACCTCCTCCTACTGATCATTTTGATATATAGCACCCAAGCACTTTTTTGGGCATTTACTAAAAATAGTAAGTCAAAAAAATTCAATTCTATTTTTAGTAACTGGTCACAAAAGGTCAAAAAATGGCCCAGGGTACTCGTGGACACCAGAAAGAACTAGAACACTTGGATTCCCTAACAAAAGCCATTGAGAACTTGAACTCGGCTTTTCACTCCATAAGGGAAGAAGTCCAAGGTCTTCGCCTAGAGCATGAGGCCACTAGCAATCGCTTAGAAGAAGCATTGACTGAAGTGGACAACAAACTGAGAAGAGAACCACCCAAATCAGAATACCAAGCTGAGAGTTCTACAAGGAATCGTGACCATGATACACCCTTCAGAATGCCCAAGTTGGACTTTCCCAAATTCAGTGGGAAGGATGTTGATGGGTGGCTATGTCGGGTTGACCAATTCTTTCGACTTCATAATGTACCAGTATTTCATCGAGTCCAGATGGCTTCCTTTAACTTGGAATATGAGGCTCTACATTGGTTTCAATGGTTGCGTCTTACCTACCCAAATCTCTCTTGGGAGGAGTTTGAATCCCAAATACTCACTCGATTTGGTTCTAGTGAGTTTGAGGACTTCACAGGAGCCTTATCCAAACTACAACAAACAGGGTCGGTTCGAGAGTACCAAGCTCAATTTGAAAAATTGGCCAATCGAACAAGAGGATTGAGTGAAGGGTTCTTCCGGAGTTGTTATATCGAGTGGGTTGAAGATGGAACTCCAAGCGAAGTCAAAATGTTGAAACCACGAACTATGATGGAAGCTATCGGTTTGGCCCGTACGGCCAAATCTAAACTCTCTGCCCAAAGACGCCCATCAAAGTTTTCTCAAGATAGACCTTCATTTCCCCCGAGAGCCCAACACCCAGATGATAATAAACCTGCTGCACCCAAGCGCCTCACCACCGAAGAGATGGATGCACGTCGTGCCCAAGGATTGTGCTACAATTGTGATGAAAAGTTTTTCAAGGGGCATAAGTGTGCACACAAAAAATTGTTCTTGATAGATGTTGGAGAACCTGATACCGTTGATGAGAGTGATGAGGATGAGGACCCTCTAGAAACACCTCCTCCACAAGAAGGGAAACGGGAACCTGAGACATCAATTACAATCCATGCCCTTGCAGGCATTACTACTCCTCAAACCATGAAGGTTACGGGATGTTTCAAGGGCCAACGTCTTTCCATCCTTTTGGATTCGGGAAGCACGCACAACTTCATTGACCCTAGAGTTGCTCAACGGGAAAATTGCTATATCCACAATTGTAATTCCTTTGAGGTCATGGTAGCCAATGGGGGAACCTTATCTTGTAAAGGAAAGTGTCACAATGTTAAAATCAAGATAGGGGACTATGAACTCAAGCAGGACATGTTTGCCCTCCATTTGGGTGGATGTGATATTGTTTTGGGATGCCAATGGTTGAGTACGTTGGGCACTATCGGTTGGAAATTTGTTAAAATTTGGATGCAGTTCTTCCAGAACGGACAAACACACATCATCAAGGGCTCCCCAACAGGAACACCTCAAATGATCGGTTCAAATGGCATGGAGAAATTGCTAAAGAAATCATCACGTGGGGTCATTGCACAACTATTCTCCATCCGACCATCCACATCTCCAATGGGTGAAATCCCACAAGACATGCAACAGATTCTCCACAAACATGAGGCCATCTTTTCGAGAACCCATCACACGACCACTGCATCGCTCTCACGACCATGCCATTCCATTATTGCCGGATAGTACACCTCCCAATATCAGACCACCTTATGAGCGACTCAAGCGCACCTTATTTTGGAAAGGTAGGAAACAGGACATTCACTCTTTTGTGGTAGACTGCGACACAGGTCAAAGGATGAAAAGAGAAATAATGCACTCTTCGGGCACTCTTCCACCCTTGTCGATATCGGATCAGGTGTGGACTGACATCTCTATGGATTTCATAGAAGGGCTACCTAAATCTGGAGACAAGTCTATTATTTTTGTGGTAGTGGATCGCCTTTCAAAGTATGCTCACTTTTGTGCCCTAACCCATCCTTACACAGCATTCACTATTGCCCAAATTTTCCTTGACTCCATATTTCGCCTTCATGGCATGCCAACCTCCAATGTATCTGATCGTGATCCCAACCTTACTAGAAATTTTTGGCAAGAGTTGTTTAAGTTGCAGGGGACTCAGCTCACAATGAGTTTAGCCTACTATCCGCAAACGGATGGTCAAACAGAGGTTGTTAATAACTGCTTGGAAACCTACCTTCGCTGCTTGCCTCCGATCATCCTACTCATTGGGAAAAATGGCTTTCTTTGGCCGAATGGTGGTACAACACTTCCTATCATACCGCCACCAGAGGCAGAGTACGGGCACCCTCCACTCACGCCTCCCTCCTACATTTCGGGCAGCTCCAAGGTACAGGTCCCATCAACACTTCCCGAATTGGATGAAGAAGGCTCCATCTTACTTGCACCAAAGCAGCTGTTGTACCGTCGAACTCGCAACCGTACCATCACAGAGGTCCTGGTTCAGTGGCGTGGACTTCAACCTGAGGATGCTACATGGGAGTCTCTCCATCAACTTCAACAACAGTTTCCTCATTTTCAGCTTTGAGGACAAAGCTTCTTCAAGGAGAAGGGCATGTTAGGATCTCATCCTAACCCTTAATGTAATAACTTCCATGATGTAATAATTCCTAGTGAACATGGGTAGTACCCATGATTAATATTTTGTAATGTTCTAAGTTTTAGCTTAGGTAGTGCCCATGACAAATGGCACCCTTTTTATGTAACACATGGTAGATAGGTGGCATTGTGCATGTAATTCATGTGGCATTATGCATGTAATTCGAGTGGCCTTGTGCATGTAATTCGAGTGGCCTTGTGCATATAATTCGAGTGGCATTGTGCATGTAATTCAAAGTGGCACTATGCATGTAATTCGGGTGGCATTATGCATGTAATCCAGGTGGCATTTTGCATGTAAGCCAACCTTGGAAGGAAACTCCTTAAATACCCGAAAGGGCACCAATGTAACCATCTTTTGCAAAATTAATGAAGTATTGAAGGAGGTTGCCCCCTCGAAGAGGCCCGCGATTCAGTTCTATTGTGAGATTGTTCTTTATGCAAATTTCTGTTATATTAATGTGATGTTTATGTGAGTTATTTCCAAGCAATTGTGTGAGAGTGTGTTATTTGAGTTTATTTTATAGCAGGATCTTAATAGAGAGGAGGCGGATCCTACAGTAGATTTCCTTGACATGGAGGACGTTGGGACTATAGAGGAGTACGAATCATGGTGGGTGATGCACCAGTGGTGAGGCATAGGGGCTCTTTGGGGTGAGGCGGTTGAGGCAGTGGATGAGGCTATGCAAGATTCCCCTGAGGATGACTAGGTAGAAGTGGGTGATCCCCATGGGTATTATCATTAGATAGATGAGCAGGTAGACCTCCAAGACTTGGGAGATCAAGATGACTATGGGGATGCAGAGGATTAGGGTGCACAGGAACAATGGGGTATGTAGGAGGACTGATATATTGATTTACAGGTAGAGCTAGCCAGGGTTAGGTAGGAGAGAGATCTCCTTAGGACATAAGCATAGGAGGATTATATTGAGATAGCATCACTATGGGCATAACTGAGATCATAGAGTCCTAGGTAGGAGGGACCTAGCGGTGAGGATGTGGAGAGGTTATGGGCAGAGGTGTTATGACTTCAATAGGTTATTCAGATCTCACAGGGGATTGAACAGATCTATGAAAATCATATTTATGGATGGATCATCTCCCCTATGTGGCTGGTGGTGCTCATGGAAATTAGGATGCCATAAGATCTCTAGAGGTGGCTGCAGAGGTGGTGGAATTACTGGAGGTGTTTGATGCGGTTGTAGGTGAGCTTACTCCTCTAAAGGTAGAAGTTATCGCCAGATGGGATGGTGTAATGGGAACATGCGTAGATAAAACTCATCCTCATTTTCCATAGGGATGACCCGCATGCCTTCACCATCTGAACTATTAGAGTATATAGGTGCTACTCCATAATATAACTCGTTTTTAGATGTCCACTCATAAGGATACCCCTGCTCGTCTTCCTCACTATCTTGTAGGACCAAATATCATTGTGAGGTAGGTCATCATCTTCCAAGGACATAGGGAAGTAGTCCCCCAGTGAGTAGACATGATTGGAGTTGATGAAAGGATCTCACACAAGCTCATATTTAAATTCTAGAATCATGTGCTCTAAGCTATCTATGGGGATATCTAAGGGCATAGTATTATTGTGTCCTAAACCAAAATTGTCATAAGGCATTCGATACTATGGTTGGTAAGTAACTTTGGTGCCTTGCTCATATAGGCCTAACCCATAACCATTCCAATTACAAATATGAAGGTACTTCATGGTAAAGTTAGGGTTGGACATGTAGTTGATGTCCTCAAAAAAGAGTTCTTTATCCTTCTCCTGTTGTTGGTAAGGATCTATGCCATAGTCAAGGTTCCCATAGAAAAAAATAATTTTATTAGGGGGATACTAAGAGGTACGATAGTGCCTATGGGAAGACGAGGTTGATCCATGTCCTATAATGAATCTATAGTAGGGGTAGTTGTAACATTCCTAACCATGTACTCCCCTAATCCAATGGCAGCGAGGTGCATTGTGACCTGAGGATATGGGTAGAAAAGATATCAGAGCGAGACTTGATCTGATTCATCATTTGCCTCATGCGATAGCTCATTGTCTACTTGGCTAGGAATATCCTCTATGGAGATGGTGGAGATGGTTTGCTGGACCTCGTCAACAGGTCACTTTTCCAAGTTCCTATGCAAAGGATCCATAGGTGCAATGGGTATCTAGGAGGTGCTGATGATGAGGATGGTATGGTGTGAGACAGTGATGGATTGCTTGAAAATGATGGCAATGAAGTCAAACCTTGGTCGTATTTATTCGATTGAAAATATAGATGGATTTATGGCAATGTTGACTCAGGGAGCTACTACACCATATTACAATACTTGAAAGGCTCTAGGTATGTAGGGATGATATGAACTTACCCTTCATGAGTGTACTTGAGGCACTGGTAAGTGATGGAAGGGACACACTTCATGTCCTTGATTTATGGTTTGCCTAACAAGATATTATATGCCATCTCACCCTCAAGTATGTGGCACAGTGTCGGTATTGTATTTTCCCCTACCTTGATAGGTATGACAATCATACCAACCATCGAGCATATGGTGTCATTGAATGCTTAGATGGTGTAGGTAGATGCGACAATATGGGATACTAGGAGCTTCATATGCTTGAGAGTTATAGTTTTGATGTTGCTAGAAGACCTAGTGTCTATCAACACTCTCTTGTATGGTATCCCATTTACACATGCTATGATATGCAAGGGAGGATCTACCATATCATTGAGAACTGGTTTAAGTTCATCTTATCAAAAGGTAATCATCAGTTATGTGCATTACTGCACATGCCCCACAAAATTGTTGAAGAAGTTGGACTCCTGGGGCTGAAGCTTTATTGCCTTAAGGTTCTCCATCAAGGCTTCTCTATGAGGTGGTTATTTTTTAATAAGCTCATATATGGAGAGCCAGGAAGACATCATTCTTAAACTCTAAGTGAGCTTGCCCTTAATTGTGACCACAAGCCTAGGTGGGAGGCTCGGAACAGGAGGCGGTAAAGTCTATGATGTCGAAGGAAAATCATTTTGAGTCACAAGTGGTGCAACTGGACTTGGGTACCACCTTTTTATGAAAATGTTGATAATTTCGACATATCCTTTCTTAGGGGGCATGGTGCACCTCATTCACCTGGGCACTGGCTTGGCTTGCTTCACATGGGTGGAAAATGGTATTTAAATACCTCCATATATTGGTTGTTTGACACGATAGGGTTGCCCACCTGAAGGGCATTCCTATTGATCATGTCTTATACCAAATTATTGAACTTATAGAAAATTTGCACATCATTCCCATTTTGCCTATGAAACTTACAATATAGGTATTCTTTGCACCCTTTGGGATTTGGTGCATTTGGGTCGATAGGTCGACTCTCAGGCAGATTTATCGAATTGGCCGCTAAGAGGCACTCAAACAATGAGTCCATAGACTCTGAAATGGACGTGAACCATCACTTTGAGTTATTTTTTTGATTTTGCCATTGATTGTTTTGGTTGTCCTTGGCATAGTTCCTAGGAGTTTCCTAGTAATTAGACTTTTGAGATGGCGCTGCTTGCACTGGCCCTAGGACACTAATGGAAACTTGATTCACTGCTTTTGACTTAGGCTGCACTGGGGTATTCTTAGCATTCTTGTTCTACTCCTTCTTGCGATGCTTCACAATCTCTCTCTCTTGAATATTAATATCTTCCATGATCCTAGCCTACACTAGGGCATCTTTAGGAGTCAAATATTGTTGTAACTGCAACAACATAGAGATAAGATTTAGGCAGGTCTTGGTAAACATCTGAGTCAAATCTGATATGGAGAGTAGATAATGCAGTTTGGTGAGTAAGGCTCACCATATATTGCCATAATTTTCTATTGACTCATCGTCATACTATTTCAACCCAACGAGATCAACCAATGTCATCTTCCTCTTGGTGTTGAAGGTGAAGTATTCTAGGAATGCATCTACAAGTTGATCCAAATTGTGGATGCTATGCTTCAGGATTTGGGTAAACCACTCCAAGGTTGGACCAGAGAGGGTAGTCACAAATATCTATAAAAGTAAAGCATAGTTATCATGAATGCCAAAGCATTGACTCAAAAATTTTATCATATTTTCCTGTGCATCTTCCTCTCCGTTAATGGTAGCCAACTGAGGCATTTTGAATTTTTCTATATAGGGAGGGGCAAGAATTGAAGCATGAAGGGTCTGACTACATAGCTAGAACAAAGTGGGATTTTGAGATCTAGACCCAGTGGTCTTGTTAGCTACTGACTCTAGGCACTCTAACAATGCTCGATATGTGTTTGAGGATTTGATATCCTCATCCTTACTTTTATCTTGCAGTGGAGGTCAAGGATCCTCCAACCTATTATGGGGTAGGGGAATGTCACCCCCTGCCTTGGTATGGCATCTCTAAGTACTCTACCTCTGACTCATGCTTGGTGTAGGCCCCATAGGGTGTCTCTTGAGCTGGTCTATAAAGGGGAGTGTCTGCCCGCTATGGGTGCCCTATGTTTGGCCTGGGAAGTAAGTCTCGATTTGGCCTAGGAGGTCATGGAGGCAACATTGGATAAGGTTTGTGAGATCTATCTTGAATGAGTGTGGGTTGCCTTGGGTGGACCTATGTGTCTTAGGGGTAGGGACCCTCTCTTATAAAAACTTCTAGAATAGCTCATTGGTTTGTTGTTTGATTCTTTATTTCTCAATATGATGCAAGCGGTCTAGTTGTTCCTTGTCTTGTTGAAGCTTTTTGAACTAATATTGGCATTTCACATATCTTTCAACTGCCTGTTTGATTTGTTTTGCAATGCAAGGGCTAGGAGGTGTAGGAGTCTCACCTTGAGGTCAACCTCATTCAAGATAATCTATGATATACATCATATGCTTCCATCGATCGAGGGTCATTGCATTGACTTGAGGTTCGGGCCTGAGCATATACTCATTGTACTCAGCGGGCATAAAGGCACATCGGCCATGTGTGGAATACTGCTTTGGAGGATAATCAAGGATTTCCTCATTTCTTCCTTCATGAATGAGGAAGGAAAGGGCAGAGTTAGCTCACCCCGAGCGATGAGTATCATACCCATCAGGTTTCCTAAGCTACCAGACTCTATCAGGGCAATGTAGAGGTGAGGTCGGATCAACCTGCTCTGCCTAATGTGTGAAGTCATGCTCTGGCCTATGAATTGGCATATTGGACCTAATAGGTATGCAGATGCATGACACCACTCTATATACTAGTGCCCCAATGCACTATTGCCTTTCATCAAAGAAGGCATGTAATGTGTCTAAATATCGGGAGCACTCTCCCAGGTAAGGTCCATCACCCATAGGGATGTCCCACACAGGGCTCCCTTGTAAGTGTGGTTCTCATCCTACTATTTTGGGACTGGGGTGAGTAGAGGCTTTCTAGGGAGGTATGACCAGGTCCTTGGGGCTAAAGTGGAGATGACTCATGGCTCATAGTCCACTCTTAATAGCTTTTGTCCATAATTGGTATTGGTTGTAGGTGCACACCATTGTAACTCTCTACAAAACCCTAGATGATTATCCCATTTAAAAATTCTTAATGAAAAAAAAAATAATAAAAGGAAACACTCAATAAGAGATATGATTATCTCTTTTAAATTTTAGATGTGAATCCTTAAAATTATTTGTGTGTTTCAGATGTGTTGTTTATAAAGGATGACCTTGTGTCAAGTGTTTGAAATCTTGTTGAATGATATTCTTATGTTTAATTAGGTTTCACCTGTATACTCACAGCTTGAAAACCTGGTGATAAAATCTAGGTCACATTATCCCACCTATAATGTGTGGTGATGAAGTCCACACACGACCAGGGAGCACAGGTCCTACCAGTTCCTCACCCAATTCATCCTAGTCTGCAATATACCTCTTCAAAGAGAGATACATGCTATAACCCACAAGCTATGATGGATCTTGGAACCAGCCTTATCAAAGAACAAGGTTCACAGTATTTTAGACAACGGGTGGAGATGAAAGCCACCTTGTTGAACTGTACTACTGGATGGTGATGAAATCCACCTCACTAGTGTTTAAGAGAATTGTGGTGTGTGTGGTTTTTTTTAATCCAAAGAAATAAAACAATAAAGCATTCGATGATCATTCACTAAATGCATGCAAAAGGTGCATTTTACTTTTAGAAAGTTAGGATAAAAGGAACCTACAAGTTAATTTTACAAATGCAAACCTACCCATTAGGTAGGCCACAAGAAATCATACCATAGCGATGCATTGCTACTTTGATTTTATTTGATTTTTCTTCTTTTTATTATTTTACATTATGGGAAAATTAAATATACTTTTAAAATAGGAAAAAAAATAGTGCAAGAAAAACCAAATTAAATTGCTTTTGAAAGTGTAAAATGAAAACAGAGGGTTTAGGTACCTACCTCATCACTTATGGAACTTGTCATTTTTGGAATTCTGATCAGAAAGATCTCTAGTTTCTATTCACTCTAGGGTGGTATGAATAGCAGTTCTACATTCGTCCTAGGGTGGGATGGATTTGCATCCATCCCAAGGTGGCATGAATAGCAGGTCAGAGTTCATTTCAGTCCAGAGCGACTAGCACTTGCAACATAAAAAGATGAAATATGAGCTTCAAAATTCACCTAAAGCAAAAGGGACTAGGTCCCACCATGATCACCACTGAATTAAGGAAAAATGATGCACCTAAATATGGGTAACAAATTGCATCTATCCCCTATGTCTAATGAGCATCAAATCGGAAGCAAGCAAGTAAGATGGAAAGATACCAAATAATAGGAAATTAAGAAAATTGATTTCTTATTAATTAAGTGGATCAAATCCAAGTTACAAATATTTCCCCTTTGAGGGCTCAAATGATTGATACAACTGTTACAAATTTTATGTGCCTAAGGATTGAAACCCTTTAAGAGAATCTGGTGCACTCCAATGTATTTCCATGTACCCACACTCGAAGTGGGTGGAAAAAGGGTTTTTGCCACTTGTATTGCTGATATTTATGTCCTACGCTACTTCCCTAATGTGTTGTATGACCTGTAATTGCATACAAGGAAACAAGAAATGCCAAATAGCAAGTGTGTATGATCTAAAACACGTAATCCCCATAGGCAAGAAAGGAGCATATGTAGTGTGCCCATACCAAATCACTCTCAAATGCTATAAAATTATAGGGGTAATTAAAATAATATGTTTTGGTAAGATATCAGTAGAAATTGCATCGAAATTATATTCAGAGGTATGGCGTAATCGTAGTGCACTTCTCCAACCTGCAAAACCCAAAGCAAGCAATATCCTAACCTAAACATATCCAAAACCTATAAAATTTGGACAAAATGCATAAATAAACATTTTGAGACAACCTATATGGTTAGATTCCAAAAATCAGGCCCGGATCCTGATGCATGCTCCAGTAGGTCCTGCAAGCCTATAAAAACTTCAAATCACGATATCTTGGCCAATAGAACTCAGAAAAGCATGAAATTTAAACAAATAAATCATATGATAATATAGAAAATGCCTATTTAAAAATAGTCAAAAATTGTTAATAAATTTTTATTTGTTCCAGGGTGGGACAAATAGGACTATCACAAATTGGGGGGTGCCCAGGGGTGGGATGCCCATTGAATTTACCTAAATTTTACCACCAATTACATTGGGGAATGGTCCAAAACACTATGGGAGGTATTGTAATCAAATTTGGGATCAAAATTCACTATATTGATAGGTATTTATGAACAAATTACATCTCTTTAAGTCACTTGATAACCTCCTTCGCTAAGAAGAGATCTCAAGGGAAAGAGGACACAATCAGGTGAGGGGAAATCTTTGTAGTGCTTCATTGCATAAACCTTAAAATACTCTCCTCTTTTGGTGTGGAAAATGCATCCACTTTATAGCCACAAGGGGCTCATGTGCAAAAGGGCATGCAAGGGCATGCGTGGCAAGAGGCGCCACTTGGCCACCAAGGTGGCATGCATTGGAGGGGGAAGAGAATCTCCCAATTTGGCCTCTATTATGAAGCATGGCATAAAGATGTTTTGTGCTATAACTTGTAGGCATGGGTAGGTAGGATAAATGATCGTTACCAGGCACCATTTGTCAAGATTTGACTTTTTATCAGTCAAACCTACTATTTGCCCCACCCTAGGATGAATGCTGCTATTCACTCTAGGGTGGGACGAATAGGATTTGTATTCATCCCAAGGTGGTACAAATAGGAAGAAGGAGCAAAAATGTCCCAAAAATGGCATGGAACCTTCTAAAACCTTTCACAAAGTTGCTAGAACCATTGTATATCTTCTGAGGGCTTCCCTAGGGGCCTTGGTGCATCAACTTAGTTGTTGATTTCGTTAGCATAACCAGATTGACCAGATTTTAGTGTATACACATATAAGTCAGTGGCCTAACTATCTTTGCAAATATTGAGATGAACTTTCTAACAAAATTAATCTTTCCAAAGAATGACCTTAGTTCTTTCTTACTACTTGGGAGAGGAATTTTATGTATTGCCTCTACTCTTTTAGGATCAATTAAAATACCATATTTAGAAATAACATGACCTAAAAGTTTTCCTTTAGTTACTCCAAAAATGCATTTCTTAGGGTTTAATGAGATACCATGTTCTCTATATTTTTGGAATACTTTTATTAAATCATTAACATGATTAGCATGTTTCTTTGAGAACACATGAATATCATCAACATAAATAACTAGGCACTTGCTAATTAGGTCTCTAAAAGCATAATTCATTGCTATTTAAAAAGTGGCACATGCATTAATTAATCCAAAGGGTATTCTTTTATAAGGGAAGGTACCCCATTTAGTGGTAAATGTAGTCCTCATTTTATCCTTAGGATCTATCATAATTTGGTTATATCTAAAATATCCATCTAATAAAGACATCATTTTAGATCAATTTACCATTTATAAAATGTGATCTATGGAAGGCAAAGGATAATTATCTTTCTGAGAAGCCTTATTAAGATTCCTAAAGTCAATGCATAGGTGAATTTCTCTAATTTTATTTTGAACACGTACTATATTAGCTACCTAGGTGGAATGCCTAATGGGAAAGATAATACATGCATCTAAGAGCTTTTGAACTTCCTTTTGAATAAGGGGTTCTAACAATGGATTAACAGGTCTTTGTTTTTGCCTAAATGGATTTGTTTATGGTTTTAAAGGGATAATATGAGTTATAATCTTCTAATTATATGTTTTCAGATCTTCATAGCTCCAAGCTATGACATCTTTATAATATTTAAGATCATGTATGACCAATATCATGGAATCAGATTTACAAATAACCCTTCTTCATCCCAAAGAAAAAGTTATTTTCAATGCATATAGAATTGCCAATGCTTCCATATGATTATTCAAATGAATTCCCTTGTACATAGAGAAAAAGAGGTGGGCCACACCTTCACTATCACGACCAATTCCTCCTATACCAACATTACTTGGGTTACCCTTGGAAGAAAAATCTGTGTTTATTTTGATAACACCCCTATGGGGGGACTTCACTTCCTAGACCTATTTACCTTCAACAAACCAATCCTCCTAACATGGCCTTTGTTTGCAGTTGGTGATGATAAAGAAATCTCCAATCTATTGATAATCTACCATTCAAAGGAAGTAAAAGGATAACTCAAAACACACTTGGCCTCAATAGTCTCCTTAACCATCCTTTTGACTTTGAGCCATACCTGTAAGGCTCCAAGTTGACATCCCTAAAAAATTCTTCGGTTTCATTCCAACCAAATCTACCAAAAGATGAAGGAAGGACAAAAATCCCAGGTAGTTGAAGACATGTGTTGGACATTTTGAGTAGATGAGTTGTCATTTATGTCAAGAGTGAGTGGTCATTGATGTCAAGATTTCAGCACCAGTCAGTGGCGTTTTAGTGGGCAACATTAGTTTTAGGTTCTCCAATTAGTGCAAAAGGAGAGTCCATTTTCAGTTGATCAGATCCGGTTCCAAGAGGTCAAGATAAGGTCCAAGGTGCAAAGAAGAAGCCCAAGAAAATAATATTATAATATTTATTTATAATATTATACAAGGAAGTTTAAATTAATTATAAATTAATTAATATAATTTTAATATAAATTAATTTATTAATTAATTTACTTATAAGTTTTTTAAAATTAATTATTAATTAATTTTAATATATTTTTTTGATTGGTAGAAAGGGTTTTGAAAGGACCCTGAACCTTGTACAAGAGAAATTACATGAATTCCAGATCGACCGAGGTGGTCCAAGAAATAAGGATCAAAGAGCAAGCAAACCTCCACACGAGGAAAGGTGTCGTGAAATCGCGACCAAATTGGTTATGTCGCGAAATCATGACAAGTTGCACCGTTGCTGCCAAGAGAAGAAAGGATGTCATGAAATCGTGACAAGAAGTGCCATCGGAGCCGAAGGAGGGAAGAAGTCGTGATATCACGACATGTTGCAAGGTTGCTGCCAGAAGAGAGGAAGTGTCACGATATCGCGACGTGTTGCTAGGTTGGAGCCGAAAGAGAAGAAGAGTCGCGAAATTGCAACATGAAGGAAAACCGTGACCAAACAGAAAAGGTGTCACGAAATTACGACAAGAAGTAAGACCGTTGCTGAAGAGAAGAGGTGTCGCGAAATCACGACAAGAAGGAAGACCGCAATCGAAGAAAAAAAGTGTCACGATATCGCGACAATTATGGAAGACCGCTGCCAAAGAGAAAGGGTGTCGCGAAATCGTGACAAGATGGAAGACCGCTACCAAAGAGAAAAAGTGTCACGATATCGCGACATTATGGAAGATCTCTGCCAAAGAGAAAAGGTGTCGCGATATCGCGACAAGATGGAAGACCGTAGCCGAAGAGAAAAAGTGTCACGATATCACGACAAGATGGAAGATCGCTGCCAAAGAGAAAAAGTGTCGCGCTATCACGACAATATGGAAGACCGCAGCCAAGGAGAAAAGGTGTCGTGATATCACGACACGATGCAAGGAAGAGAAAAAGTGTCGCGACAGTGCGACAAGATGGAAGACCGCTGCCAAGGAGAAAAAGTGTCGTGATATCTCGACAAAATGGAAGACCACAGTCGAAGAGAAAAAATGTCACAAAATCACGACATGATGCAAGAAAGCTCCTGAAGAGAAAAAGTGTCACGATATCACGACATGTTGCAAAAACGCACCCGAAGAGAAAAAGTGTCGTGATATCGCGACATGTTGAAAAAATGCACCCGAAGAGAAAAGGTGTCGCGATATCGCGACCTATTGCAAAATCGTGGCTGAAGAGAAAAGGTGTTGCGATATCGTGACATGTTGTAAAATCACAGCCGGAAAGGAAAAGTGTCACGATATCATGACAAGTTGAAAGACCACTTTCGAAGGAGAAAAAAGTGTCGCGATATCGTGACAAGTAGCAACCTCGCGGCCAGAGGAAAAAGGGATGTCGCGATATCGCAACATGCTAAAATTTTGTGGCCAACGGTGAAAAGTGTCACGATATCATGACAAGTTGCTAAAATGCAGCCGAAGGGGGAGAAGAAGGAAGAAAGGATGCCAAAACTCGACTAGTTCCAAGAGTGAACAAACCCGGTCCCCTGTAAACCACTCACATTATGCAGACATTAGAACTTGTAGAAGCGTCCCTTAGGCCAATGGGAAAGGAGTCTCTCCAAACATGAATGTCTGTTTTGCCAACTCCCTTATTAGCAAGCCAGTCTGCAACTTTGTTGCCTTCCCGGTACTGATGCTTAATGACTAGTTCTGGGTAAATGCCGATTAGTGCTTTGCATTCTTGGAAGATCAAAACAAGGGCCCAGGGAGGCACAAAAGTCCCATTGAGCTAGTTGATGCAGTGCAGTGAGTCTCCTTCTATGATAATTTTATTGATGGTCAAGCCTTCCAAGAGAATCAAGCTTTGGAGCAGAGCCTAAGCCTCTGCCATATTGTTAGATTGAATTCCCAGGTTTTGAGCAAAGGCCAAAATAATTTCTCCTCTGTGATTTTTGAGAATTCCTCCTCCGCCAGCCGCTCCTGGGTTGCCTTTGCCTGCACCATAGAAATTAAGCTTGTGCCACCCGGTAGGAGGTAGGACCCACTTGATGATAGACTTGTCAACAAAATAACGGGGTGTGGTAGAGAAATTGGAAAGATTGAAAAGTTTTGTTAGGTTTGATTCAAGGCCAGGAAGGGGGGTTTGGAAGACGAGACAAGAGAGGCAATAATTTTAATATTAATTATATATTAATTTATGGTTATTTTAATAACCCTAAGGTGCGTTATTAAAGTCAAAATTCAAATTTTGAATTCGACCATCGAGTGTTGATGTGGAAGTCATATGGCAAAGCGTGTATAAAAGGGAATCCTCCACCTTAGCCTAAAGTCTAACATGCATTTGAATTAATCGTGTGGTATGCAAAGGAAAGAGGGTTTTCATTGGCTTTGAAATTTCCAAGTGGTAGGCGAAATAACAACACCCATCGAGGAAGGTGCCTTGGTCACCAAGTGTGGGTAGCATAGTTAGCAACCACGACGAAAGCAAAGTGCTAAGGGCAACAAGTGGCGGAGGTTCGAATCTGAATGAGTTTCTTTTTGGAAGTGTCGACGACGAACGAAGGAGATAAGAGGAAGGAAGCTTCCCTTCCTTCTTGTGGGTGCCTATAGCCCATGTGGTGGGCACCAAAGTGCTAAGGCACTTGGCGGTTGGGAGATGTCGGTTCAAAACCCACCAAACCCCCTTTTGGAAAAAAGACAAAGGTATACCCTTTTTGAGTTAGCACCAGATTTTTCAGAGAAATAAAGTTATGCCCTAAAGTTTTAAATAATTTTATTTTATAAGGTTTTAAGGGGATTTATAAGGTGTTGATAATTATTTTATGTGCTTAATTTTTGTAAGGGGTATTTAAGTGGTAAAGTGTTATATCCTTGATATTTGTGAGTGGTTAGAAAGTTAGAGGGAGTTATAAGGTGTAAAATTTGGATTAAATTTTATTGTACCTTTTGATCAAGAAGAATATCCTTGTGAATATTTTTGAGATAAAATTGTTGTTATCTAAACTTGAATTGACACAAGAAGGTTTGGTTATTTTGAGACAGGTTTTGGAGACACTTCTTCATCAATAAAAATATATGGGCACATATTTCTAGTAAGTTTTTTTTGAGTGTTGTGAATGCTAAGTTGGAGTGAAAAGGATTGGTTGGTAAGCATTGTTGAGTGTGTTTTGAATTAATGCTTCAATATTTTCTAGAATAGATGTTAAATTGAGTAACCTTGTTTTATAAGCATTGTTGTTGAAGTAATTGGTTGAATGAAGAACTTGAAATAGGGTTTGCAAAGATCATGAGTATCATTGTTATGTGAGATTTTTTGATAAGCATTGTTGTTGAAGTGATTGGTTGAGTGAAGAACTTGAACTAGGGTTTGCAAAGATCATGAGTATCATTGTTATGTGAGATTTTTTGATAAGCATTGTTGGAAATAAGTGAGTGAGTGTTCATATGCTTGGAATAGGGTTTGTGAGCAAGGATTAAATTCATTGAGTGAGTGGTTGAGTAGACTTGGTTGAGTCTAGTCAAGTGGATGTGTTGAAGTGATAGTTCAAGTTCTGTGAAACAAAGTGTTCCATAATCTAAATTGATTTGAGAAAGAGGTTGAGTGTTTATGAGTGTGAAACATATTGAGTCTCTAACAATTATCTATATGTTTTTGTGATAAAAGAGAGATTGAAAGTGATTGAGCATTGTGGTAAATGTGAAGAATATTGAGTCTCTAACAATTCTCTTTATGTTTCTATGAGATTGGACAAGTTCTAGTGAGGACTTGTTGAGCAGATTTGAGGTAAGTTCTAGAGAGGACTTGTGGACATATTTGTGTGAGATTTTGTGGAAGCTTACAATACAGAGTTTGAGGATAGAGATTGTTGAGCAGATTTGAGGTAAGTTCTAGAGAGGACTTGTGGATAGATTTGTGTGAGCTTTTATGGAAGCTTACAATACAAATTTGAGGACATAGATTGTTGAGTAGATTGGACAAGTTCTAGAGAGGACTTGTGGATAGATTAGTGTGATATTTTGTGGAAGCTTACAAGGTATATTTTGAGATAAGTATTTGATAAGACTTGTGAGCATAATTGATTGATTGATTTGTTCAAAACTTGAGTTAAGGTTTGGGATAGATCTAGTAGAATTGATTTGTAATTGAGTCAAGATTTGTGTTAAGGCTTGATGATAGATATTGAAGATAGATTTGTGCTAGATCGAAGGATGATGTTTAGTGCAAATCATAGGATAGAGATTTGAGGATAGATTTGTGCTAGACCGAAGGACTATGTTTAGTGCAGATTTGAGAATAGAGTTTGGTGCATATTTGAGGACAGATTTGTGCCAGACCAAATACAAATATTGAGCAGATTTGTGCTAGACCGAAGGACTATGTTTAGTACAGATTTGATACATAGCTTTGGATATGACATAGTATAGAGGACAATAGTCTCTAGTGGATATAGATCCATTAGCCAGGGCAGTGAGGACATGAGTATTTAGTGGATAGAGATACATTAGCCAGTGCAGTGGAGGCAATATTTCTAGAAGATCACCAACCCGAGCTAAGAAGAAAGGAGTTCTCCTATGGATAGAGATCCATGAAATTGATTAGGGTATTGGTATCTCCTTTGGACAAAGATCCATAAACATTGTAATAGGGAAAGGATTCCCAAGAGATTTATTAAGAAAATTTTAGTGAAATATTTTCTCCGTGGAGTAGCCCACATTGGGTAAACCACGTTAAATTGGTGTCTCTATTGTATGTGCTGATTTTTGCATTGCTTTATTTTCTACTATTGATATTTCTATCTATACATTACATAATATTGATTGGAAAGAAAAGTAGAAAGTGATCTTATACTGTTGACCCCCCTCTCAGTATAAGCTTGTGTTCTTCAATTGGTATCAAAGCGGGTTCCTTTAGAAGAGTTTAATAGCTTTAAGGAAAATCTTTCAAGAATATAATGAATTCTAAGAATGGGTCCTCAGATAATTCAACACCAGTATTTGATGGAAGCAATTATATATTTTGAAGTATGAGAATGAATATTCATCTAATGGCACTTGGTAATGAAATATGGGAAGCAGTTGAAAATGGATACACACCACCAGCTACTCCACCTACAAATAAATATGGTAAGATTCTACATCATTACAATTTAAAAGCAATGAATTAAATTTTTATAGGTTTGCATAGAACAAAAATCATAAAGGTTATGCATTGCAAATCAGCAAAGGCAATTTGGGATAAATTGCAAAGCATATATGAAGGAGATAAAAGTGTCAAAAAGGTAAAGATACGAATCTCAAAGGACAATTTGAAGATTTAAAAATGAAGGATGAGGAAAACATTTGTACTTATCTACTTCATGTATATAAGGTTGTTAACACCATGTAAGGACTTGAACTTGAGATTGAAGAATCTGATGTTTGTGATAAGATCTTAAGATCTCTTCCAAAAATATTTAGTGAAAAGATTTCTGCTATAGAGGAATAAAAATATGGCGATTCTTTGATAAGAGATATATTACTTGATATTATTACAAATTTTGAGTTAAGAACAAAAGAGGAACCTAATATCCAGAAGGAAGCAACCTTTAAAGCTACTAAGGAGACAAAGGGTAAGAAGTCATATTTAAGCAATGAGTCATCCAGTGATGAAGAAGCAAATTATGGCAGAAAGAATAAGGATTCAAGAAGATTTAAATATGCAAAATCTATTAGATGTTTAAATTGTGGAAAGTATGGTCACTATGCAACTGATTGTCAAGAATTCATAAATAGCAATGATGAAGAAAAACAAGATCATAAGAATAGGGAATCAAAAAATAACAGGTACCAAATGAAAGGCAAGGATGGACAAGGAATACAAGGAAAGAAGTTATTTCAAATACAAAAAATGAGCTACTATGTAGACAAGGCAAGTAAGTACTCAAGTGATAGTGATAATAGTTTCTCAGAGAATAATAAAGATGAAGTATTATTTTTGATATAAGAAAAAGAAGAATTTAAGAAAAGGTCACCAATAATTTTCAAGTGTTTTAGATGTGGTAATTTTGGACATCTTGAAGATAGTTGTACAAAGAATGGTTTTAGTTTTAGTAATTATGAATATGAGGATACACTTGAAGAACCAAAAAAGAATATTCTAATGACACTAGGAGAAGAAGGAGGTGATCATACAAAATACAAGTAAGAAAAGAATAAAGATGTTTTCAAAGGCAAACAAATAGAGGAAGAATAAAAAAAATGAGAAGTTGATATTGAGGGAGAACTTATTTATGCTCTTAAAACTTTAAAGAAGTTAAGAAATCAAAACTCCCAAATTGAGCTTTAATTTCAAGAATGTGATGAAGAGAGAGGAAAACTTATAGATGATCTAAATAAGTCAATAGCTAAGACAAATAAGTTCAAGGATAAGTTAGAAGCAAAGGTCTTAGAATGTGAAATATTAGAACAAGAAGTAGCTCTACTAAGGGAAGAAGTAGAGAAGTCTAAAGATAAGCTACACAAGTTTGGAAGGAGCTCAAAGAATTTGGATAATATTATCAAGTCATAAAAGCCTACATCAAGTAAGACAGTTCTTGGCTTTGAATAGGTACAAAAGAAACAAGAATAGGAGTCAATATAAAGTTTTGAAGAAGAAGAAACTTCATAAGAAATAGTGTGAGAGAAAGTGAAACTTCTGAGGATGAGTTGGACAATAGAAAGTTCAACAAGTAAAGGAACAATGCACAAAGAAGAAACAGATGGAACAAGAACCAACATAGGATAAAAGAGACTAAGAGACCAATGAGGTCAAGGCTAGGAATTTTTCAATGGATGATGTTTCTCATATCACATATTTGGGTACAAGCTTTCACAATGTAGGACACATGAAATATAGGAATATGGGAACATCAAGAAAAGACAGTTATTTCATGGGTATTGCTACTCATGTAATTAGTTTGGTCATAAGGCAATGAATTATAGGGTTCATGACAAGAACATATATGGCTTCACCAGGATAAATCCCAAGATATTTGCACCTCCAAGGAATAATAACATTAAGTGTTATTAGTGCAATAATGATGGACATAGAACAAAGTGGTGTAGAGCAGACATTATAGAACCAAGCATGAAAAAGAACAAGAACAGGAACAGGAACATGAACAAGAACAGGAATATGGACATGAACATGAATAAGAAAATGGACATGAATAGGAACAATCAAAGGAATTAGAAGGATCATATGAGAATGAAAGAGGACAAAGATAAATATCAATGCTTGCTGAGAGTAGAAATACTTCCACCCCAGAATTAACCACCTCAAGATGAGGTGGGGGAGGAGCTAAGTTAAGAGACTCATTCTTAACCCTGAGCCCCAAAGGTGACCCTTTGCCATTAATGTCAAAGGGGGAGACATTTGGTTTAAGGAGAGATCGGGGATCAATTTCCCAAGGGGAACAGAATGGTAAAAAAGGCCAAGTTTTGGTAAAAGGAATTTGGGTTGCCATCAATGAAAAAAGGGGAGATTGTTGGATATTTTGAGTAGATGATTTGTCATAGATGTCAAGAGTTAGTGGTCATTGATATCAATATTTCAGCACCAGTCAGTGGCAGTTTTAGTGGGCAATATCAGTTTCAGGTTCTCCAATCAGTGCAAAAGGAGAGTTCATTTTCAGTTGATCAAATCTAGTTCCAGGAGGTCAAGATAAGGTCCAAGGTGCAAAGAAGAAGCCCAAGCAAATAATATTTTAATATTTATTTATAATATTATAAAAGGAAGTTTAAATTAATTATAAATTAATTAATATGATTTTATTATAAATTAATTTATTAATTAATTTAATTAAATTATAAGTTATTTAAATTAATTATTAATTAATTTGAATATTAATTATACATTAATTTATGGTTATTTTAATAACCCTAAGGTGTGTTATTAAAGTTGAAATTCAATTTTTTTAAATTCGACCATCGAGCGCCAATGTGGAAGTCATATGGCAAAGCGTGTATAAAAGGGAGTCCTCCACCTTAGCCTAAAGTCTAACATGCATTTGAATTAATCGCATGGTATGCAAAGGAAAAATGTGTGAATCGTCTGTGGAAGGAAGAGGGTTTTCACTGGATTTGAAAGTTCCAAGTGGCAGGCGAAATAAAAACACCCTTCGAGGAAGGTGCCTTGGTCACCAAGCGTGGGTAGCACAGTTGGCAACTGCAGTGGAAGCAAAGTGCTAAGGGAAACAAGTGGCAGAGGTTTGAATCTACACGAGTTTCTTTTTGGAAGCATCGATGGTAGAGGAAGGAGATAAGAGGAAGGAAGCATACCTTCCTTCTCATGGGTGTCTATATCCCACATGGTGGGCACAAAAGCTCTAAGGCGCTTGGAAGTTGGGAGACGGTGGTTCAAAACCTGCAAAAACCCCTTTTGGCGAAAAGACAAAGGTATGCGCTTTTTGAGTTAGCACCAAAATTTTTAGAGGAATAAAGTTATGCCCTAAAGTTTTAAATAATTTTATTTTATAAGGTTTTAAGGGGAGTTATAAGGTGTTGGTGGTCAGAGATCAAAACAAGAGTGCTGATGCTTTAGCTAATTGGGCTTTGGACAAAGGTGATCTTACTTGTTATGGCTACCCTTCTATATGGTGGGCTTCTGAAATTAGGGAAGCTCTTCTTTCTATCATTTCTTTGGATGGCTCCAGTTTTGAAGGTACCTAGTTTCTTCTTGTTTTTTTTTGTTTCTCTTTGGTTCATTCAGTTTTTTTAGTTCCCTAGCTCATTCTATTCTTTATTTTGTTTCCTCTATTGATTCTTGCATTAATAGTCTTCTGGTCTAGATAGGTCATTGTTTTGTTCATTTTTTTTTCTTTTGTCTTCTTTGTTTTTTTGTTTAGTTTTTTAAGGTGGGTGGGTTCTTTTTGTTTTGTTTTGTTTTTGTGTTCTTTGTGTTGTTTTTTGTTGTTCTTGTGTTTTTGTTGTTTTGTTTTTTTTTTATGTTTATTGTTATTGTTCTTGTGTTTTTTTTGTTCTTGTTCTTGGGTTTCTCTTTGTTTGTGTTATTTCATTTTTTTTATGTGTGAGTGTTTTCTATGTTTTTTGTTTTTGTTTATTGTCTGTTGTTGGTTGTTTTTATTTTTATTTTATTTATTTTATTTTTTAGGTTTTGGTTGTGTTTATTTTTCATGTTTTTTTGGGTTATGTCTTTGTAGTGTTTTGTTGTTTTTTTCTTGTTTGTGTTTTGTTATGTGGTTCTTGTGTTTTTCTATGTGGTTTATGTTGTGGTTTCTTTTTTCTTATTGTGCGTGTTTGGTTGTGCTTTTGGTTTTGACACACTCAAGAAGTTTGTTTTTTATTTTATTTTATTATTTTTGTTGTTATTTTCTTTTTTTAATTTGGTTTTGTGTGTTTGTTTGCTCCTTGAGTATGTCAAAGGTGGTAGGCCAGGTCCGTGTCCTGGGCGTTTTTGGCGGAATGGATACCCCTGCCTCCTTGGGTCTTACCCGAAAGTGGCATCCCTTTTTGAGATGTTTTCCACATAAAAAAAAAAAAAGGTGTTGATAATTATTTTATGTGCTTAATCTTTGTAAGGGGAAATTAAGTGGTAAAGTGTTATATCCTTGATATTTGTGAGTGGTTAGAAAGGTAGAGGGAGTTATAAGGTGTAAAACTTGGATTAAATTTTATTGTACATTTTGATCAAGAAGAATATCCTTGTGAATATTTTTGAGATAAAATTGTTGTTATCTAAACTTGAATTGGCACAAGAAGGTTTGGTTATTTTGAGATAGGTTTTGAAGACACTTCTTCATCAATCAAAAGGTATGGGCACATATTTCTAGTAAGTGTTTTTTGAGTGTTGTGAATGCTAAGTTGGAGTGAAAAGGATTGGTTGGTAAGCATTGTTGAGTGTGTTTTGAATTAATGCTTCAAGTTTTTATGGAATAGAGGTTAAGGAGAGTAACCTTGTTTTATAAGCATTGTTGGTGAAGTAATTGGTTGAATGAAGAACTTGAACTAGGGTTTGAAAATATCATGAGTATCATTGTTATGTGAGATTGTTTGATAAGCATTGTTGTTGAAGTGATTGGTTGAGTGAAGAACTTGAACTAGGGTTTGCAAATATCATGAGTATCATTGTTATGTGAGATTGTTTGATAAGCATTGTTGGAAATAAGTGAGTGAGTGTTCATATGATTGGACTAGGGTTTGTGAGCAAGGATTAAATTCATTGAGTGAGTGGTTGAGTAGACTTGGTTGAGTCTAGTCAAGTGGATGTGTTGAAGTGACAGTTCAAGTTCTATGAAACAAAGTGTTCCATAATATAAATTGATTTGAGAAATATGTTGAGTTTTTATGAGTATGAAACATATTGAGTCTCTAAAAATTCTCTATATGTTTTTGTGATAAAAGAGACTTTGAAAGTGATTGAGCATTGTGGTAAATGTGAAGCATATTGAATCTCTAACAATTCTCTTTATGTTTCTATAATATTGGACAAATTCTATTGAGGACTTGTTGAGCATATTTGAGGCAAGTTATAGAGAGGACTTGTGGATAGATTTATGTGAGATTTTATGGAAGATTACAATACAGAGTTTGAGGATAGATATTGTTGACCAAATTTGAGGCAAGTTCTAGAGAGGACTTGTGGACATATTTGTGTGATATTTTATGGAATATTACAATACATATTTGAGGACAAATATTGTTGAGAATATTGGAAAAGTTCTAGAGAGGACTTGTGGATAGATTAGTGTGAGATTTTGTGGAAGCTTACAAGGCAAATTTAAGACAAGTCTTTGAGAAAATGTATGAGAAAAATTGATTGATTGATTTGTTCAAACTTTGAGTTAAGATTTGAGATAGATATAGCAGAATTGATTTGTGATTGAGTCAAGATTTGTTTTAAAGGCTTGAGGATAGAGATTGAAGGCTAGATCGAAGGAAAATGTTTAGTAAATATAAGAGGATAGATATTTGAGGATATATTTATGCTAGATCGAAGGACTGTGTTTAGTGCAGATTTGAGAATAAAGTTTGGTGCAGATTTGAGGATAGATTTGTGCCAGACCAAAGACAAATATTGAGCAGATTTGTGCTAGACCAAAGGACCGTGCTTAGTACATATTTGATATAGATATTTGGAGGTGACATAGTATAGAAGATGACAGTCTGTAGTGGATAGAGATCCATTAGCCAGGGCAGTGAGGATAAGAGTCTTTAGTGGATAGAGATCAATTAGCCAGTGTAGTGGAGGCAACAATTCTTCTAGAGGATTACCAACCAGAGCTAAGGAGAAAGGAGTTCTCCTATGGATAGAGATACATGAACTTGATTAGGGGATTGGTGTATCCTTTAGATAAAGTTCCATAAATATTGTAATAGGGAAAGGATTCCCAAGAGATTGATTGAGAAAATTTTAGTGAAATATTTTCTCCATGGAGTAGCCCACATTGGGTGAACCACGTTATATTGGTGTCTCTATTGTGTGTGGTGATTTATGCATTGATTTATTTACTCCTATTGATATTGCTATCTATACATTGCATAATATTGATTGGAAATAAAAGTAGAAAGTGGTCTTATACTGTTCACCCCCTCTTATTATAAGCTTGTGTTCTTCAACATGAAGCATAGGTAGGGGGTCTACCCAAGCTTTCCCAAAACTCAAAAATAAAAGTAGCATGGATGATGGGCCTTTTACAGATCTACCACCACAATTTACAGACCTCCAAGGAATATGAGCATTAGAATAAAATATGGGGAATGGTTTCCTCATTCTTTCCACAAAAAAAACATAGTGAAGGACCCTGAAAACCTCTTTTTGAATATTATCCCAAGTTGAACATTTCTTCTAACATAGAATCCAAATAAAAAAATTACATTTGGGCCAACAAAACTTATTTCAAATATTCTTCCACCATGGGGACACAATCTCCTCTCTTCTCTGCATAATAAGGATTTGATAACCCAAAGCAATAGTGTATTTACCTTTCGAATTATGGCCCCAAACAAGAATATCAGAGTCTTGAATAGAACAAAACAATCTCCCATCCAAAATAGAATCCAACGTGTCATGATCCTCAAGAAAACCATCCTCTGGCCAACCCTATGAATCCCACTAGTAGTGAGTAAAAGAACTACCAAGAGGACTTTTTTGCTTGAATTCAGCCACCTTAGACTAGCCCGCATCAAAAAAAATATCCCAAAGAAGATTAAAGTGGGGGAAATAAGAAAGGATAGGAGGATGATTATCCCAAGAATCTTACCAGAATAAGGAATTATTTCCCTTATTAACAATCCAAAAGAGATCCTGCTTAATAAGCATGGCACATTTTTTTAGAGTGTCCCAAACAATGGAATCTTTCCCCCTTAGCTCCAATATTGGAATCTTATCAGCTGGAGCACCACTAAAATAATTGAGGCTAAGAATTTTAGTCCAAAGTTGACCATGATTACTGCACCACCTCCAATAAATTTTAGCATCCAAAACGAGACTATTCAAATCAGATTACCTCAAACCAAGACCCTCCATCTCTTTAGGGAAACACATAGTATCCCAAATGACCAAGCTCCATTTATTACAGTCCATGTTTTCTTCCCATAAAAATTTTCAGAAAGAGAATCAAATTATTTGAGAAAGCAGTTAGGAGTAGCCAAGATAGAAAACCTGTAAATAGAAAAAGCATGAAGGATAGACTTCAAAAATGTTAATCTACCAACAAAGGATAGCCACTAAAAAGTCCAATGATTAACCCTTGATCAAAATCTATCCAAAATACTTTTCCAGTAAGCCCTTCCAATATTTTTAGAAGAAATAGGAATCCCCAAATGCTCCATTGGAAAACAAGCCACCTAAAAATGTAAAATATTAGCAATCCTACATTGAATCCAACCTTTTGTATTGAATAAGAAGAACTTTGATTTCTATTCATTAATTATTTGACCATAGGTAGATAAGTAAATATCTAAAGCCTTCCTAAAATTCATTGCTTCCTCAATTTTTGCCCTCCCCATTAGAGCAGTATCATCAACAAACTAAATATGAGATTGGGATAAAGAATTCTCCACCCAAGACCATCCTTGGATAGCACCACAATTCTAAAAACTCTTGAGAAGTCTGCCCAAACCTTCATCCATAAGGATGAAAAGATAGGGGTATAAGGGATCTCCTTGATGAATCCCCCTAGAGGCTAAGAATAAAGTGAATGGTAAACCATTGATTAAAAATGCAAAGGAGGTCAAAGTCACACAACTCATGATCCATTCAATCCAATTATATGAGAACCCAAAATCTTGAGGGATGTTCTACAAAAAAGGTCAGCTAACCCTATAATAAGCCTTGGACATATCAATATTAATGAACATGCATTTTTCTTTGAGATATTCATATATTGAATAGGTTCATAAACAACCACCACACCATCCAAAATCTAAAGACCCTTAACAAATCCTCCTTGCTCAGGGAAAATAAGAAAACCAAGAACTTTCTTCAGCCGATCCGCAATAATATTTGTAATAATTTTTTAAGTAACATTGCATAGGGAAATAGGATGGAAATATCCCAATGAGCTAGCATTTTCATATTTGGGAGTAAGAGCAAGGAAGGTTGAATTAATAGCTTTAAGCATTTGCTTATTGACTTAGGATTCCTAAGCAACTTTTAGTAGATAAAAAGATAACACTTCAAAAAATTCTTGGAAAAATTCTATAGGGAAACCATCAGGTGTAGGTGTTTTACCTTTTTTCATTTGAAAAAACACCACTTTAAGTTCCTTCATCGAGATGGGGTCCACTAGCATCTTATTCATATCATTAGAGACCAACCTAGGAATACAATCTAAAATAAGCCTCATATTAACATCATCATGAGGACCCTACTTGAAGAGAAGAGAGGAGAAGAACCTTGCTACTTCATTAGAGATATCTTTAAAGGATGAGAGAGTTTCCCCCTGATCATAAGTAAGTGATACTATAGCATTACCATTCCTACGATATTTAACCAAATTGTGAAAAAAAAGGTGTTTCCATCCCCTTCCAACAACCAGTCAATCCAAGATTTTTTCTTCCAAAAAATTTCCTCACAAAGCTCCCATTTAGCAATATGAATAGAAAGGGAAGATTCCATTTCCAATAGATCCTTTGTCAATCCTTCATATTTAATTTGAAACGTGATCTTCTCTAGGCTATCTTGAAGTTGATTTTTCTTCTGAAAAATATTTCCAAAAGAAAATTTGTTCCATTGCATGAGTTTGAATTTGATAAACTGAAGGCTTTTGAAAAAATTAAACATAGAAGTTCCAGATTTGGGTTTCCCTTTAACCCACCACCTCTCCACATATTAATACAAATCATTATCCCTGAGCCACATAAGTTGAAATTTAAAAGGTGAATTTATTGGCAATTAGAATCTCGAGGACTAAAAGAGAATGGGCCAGTGATCAGAGCCCCTCCAGCCTAGAATATCTAAGAACAAAGTCCAGCTATCATAAAATCAACTATTTGAAGTAAGGGACCAATCCAATATTTCAAAATTAAAATTCGTTCCACATCTTATATTAATCCAAGTAAAGATCCCTTTTCGAGGCTTCACATAAAAAATATTAAGGAAAGAAATATTGTCCCGCATCAAAGTAGAAGAAGGACCCAAACACTCCATACCACCATTCTTCTCCTCCTAGGACATGATAGAATTAAAATCCCCAACCACAATACAAGGAGAATTGGGAGCAAGAGATCAAATGAATCTAAGATGATTCTATTAAAATATTTTACTTGATAAATCATTGGGGGCATATACATTAGATAGAAGAATAGAAGATCCAAATGAAAATCATGCAGCAACCATAGAGAGATAGTTCTTGCTACCCACCCACCAAGAGGGAGTTAAGCTTCATGGATCCCATAAACATGCAAAACCACCCACCAAACCTTGGGCTCCAATAGCAATATAGTGACCACCTTTCCATACCTTAGAAGTAATTCTAACCATATCTTCACAATATAATTTTATTTTCTAGATGAAAATAATATCAGTTCTATGATATTTGATCAAATTTTGTGTATATTTTTTTCTAGGGATTCTACCCAAACCCCTAACATTCCAAGATATCACTTTCATTTTGGGGGAATAGAGAAGTGAGAATCTAATGTCTTAACAACACCAGACTCAACTAAGGATTCCCATATCAATTTTAATTTTTCTTGATCCTTCTTTCTTCCTGCTTTTACCACCTTCTCCACCCCACATTTTTTGATAGTTTTTGGGTGAATACCCAAAATAGAAGAAACTTTATTTTTCCCTTCCTCTATTACAATTATATCTTGGGAGGGTTCAAACCTAGTCTCATCCTCATTTCCCTCAATCAAGTTTTTAGCCAAAGGGAAATGATCAAGAAATTTATCAAGATAATTTAACACCTCTTTGGAATTATCTTCATTTCCTACAAGAGGGTTATTAGGCACCACCCCTTCCTTATCATAATTTTTTATTTCAAAAGAAGGATTTAGGAAAGAACAAGTACCCAACTCTTGAATACAAGCATCCATATCACCTCCATTCTAGACTTGCTCCTCAAAATGTGACTCCTCAAAAGTCTCAAGCACATAAAATCTATTACCATAATCTCCCTTCTCAAAACCTTTATTATGATGATAAAAATATATATATCTTGAACAAGAATTAATAGGAATAAATCCATCGGAACTGAGCATCTCATTAACCATAGGAGCTTTTCCTTTTGCCTTTGTAGATGCATCTTAAAAGTTAAATAAAGACGATGAAGGCTGAGAATTAGCTTTCTTACAATTTCTCTAAAGATTCCCATATTCATGGCATATGCGACATCAAAATGGGAGAGCTTCATAATATAACTATTGGATCCAAGACATGTTTCCCAGGTTAATCTCCAATGATTCAGGTAGCAGATTATTCAAATTTAATTCAACACAGAGTCGTGCAAGAGAAGAAAATTTTCTATCCAAATTTTTATGAGATGGACCAACCGATGTCCCAATAATCTCTGCAATAGAATGAAGAATATCCAGCCTCAAATATTCCATAGGAAGTCATGGCAAATAGATCCACACAAGAATTCTAGAAGGCCTCTCCTCCACCAGATCAAATCCTAAATGCTAGGGTTTGATAAATAATCTAGACTGGTTGTGAAAGTAAGGACCCCCCTTGAACACTTTACTACGATCTACCATACAGGAGAACATCACAATAAAATATCCTTTAGCTGCAATAATAATTTCTATATCACCTTTAGGGCTCCAATTTCTCCTAACCTAGTTTTTTAAAAAAGGCATAGAAATTATGAGACCCATGAATTTGCATATGAGCGCATGCTCAGACAAATATAAAACATCATCCAAAATAGCATCAAGATTGATAACCAATATAGGATGATCTTTGCTTTTCTCCAAACATCCATTATTCTTTGACTTTGAAGTCGAAGAGGAATTAGACACAGGATCAAGGGTTGCATGCAGCAAAAATTTCATGTTATTTGCATGATCATAAGAAATGGTATCCTTATTCAAAAAAACTTTCTTAAAAGTCAAATATTGGGGTCACCAAGACCCCCCAAAGCTGCCATATCTAAAGCTAAACTACAACACACCTTTCACCAACCAACACGTTGGTTTTCATAGAATTTTTAAGCATTGTAAACCCTAGATGTTGCTTGCATTCTCCTTCACGACACTATCTTCCCTAATACTCCTCCCTATTTTTTACATTCATTACTTTTATAGTCTATATCAAATAGTTTTTCAAGAGAAACCAATACCTTTGGAAATTGTATTGGTTTTCAGTGTTACCTCATTGTCTACATCAGCTTCATCTAGGATTATATCATCTTCATCTATGATCTAGTTCTCAAAAATTATAAAATTAGTCATAAAATATTGCATATGTTTATCATTTTCAAACACTTGAAAATTATGTGTGTTATATGGAATGGATGGGCAGGCTACTAATTCTGTGAAAATTTTCTTAAACCTTCTATTTTAGTGCACTTTCCACCACTACTAAGGAATTTGCAATTCTATTGCTTTTTCTGGAAATTAGTTTAATTTTAAAAGCATGGAATTCATTAATTAAATCTCTTACTCTATTCCTATAATGGATTAACCTTTTATCATGGCAAGCATATTGAATTCTAACTTGTTTAACCACCAACTCATAATCTCCTAGTACCTTTAAGCATTTAATATTTTTTTTGAGGGATAATTGTAGTCCATATATCAATGCTTCATATTCTACAATGTTGTAGGTACAAGGAAATTGCAATCTATAGGTTGCTAGACAAGATTTTCCTTTGGGGTTAATTAACTCAAAACCTGATACACTACCTTTCCTAGACTTAGATACATCAAACTTAAGAGTCCAAATGATATTTTTATCCTTACATTGCTTGGTGATATCTCAATTTTAGACTTATCTATGATTTTTTTGGTTTCAAGAGTGTAAACTCCAAATTTTGATTCATTATCGAGAACTTTTTTGGTATGATTATATTATATAATGAGCTATTTAATTTAGGGTTCTATTTCTATTCTAATTTGGTTTGCAAGTCCTCACCAAGGCAACCACATGTGAGAGAAGTTAATGGCCATATATCCATTCAAGTTCTTAGACCAATCTCTACTTAGCAACATTCCATATCCATCTAGTATATCCACTACTTGAATGTCTATGCACTATTGAATTTTAGGTTTTGATACTAACTATAAATGAATGTTTTTGAGCACACCAACCACATTTAATTTTGTTTTATCTAACTTCGTTACCACTCTACTAGAAGGGGTAAGTTTTAGACCTATATTTTGGCAAACAACATGCAATATGACATTACCTAGGGCTCCTCAGTCAACAAGATAATTGTGAAAATTCTTACTTGCAATTCTAATAGTCAAGAGGAAAGGAGGGGCTTCCCCTTTGTATTTTTATGATACAAATTGGGCATCCATGGTTTTCTTGGATTCAATTTTATTTTGATCACTAAATGCTTTGATTAACAATTCTTACTAGTCAGCTAGCTAGGCAACTTCAAACAAGGATACTTTTGCTTTTGTTTTTTTCAAATATTATACAATGTTATATGCAGGTTTATCCTATTCTAAATATTTGTGTGGTTGTTGTGGGATATTAGCCTTAGGTGGATTGGTATTATTGTTGGCTTGTGCATCAGGAGGAATGGAAGTATGATTAGGTGGAGTAGAGGAAGTGATCGATGCTTTACCTTTGCTTCTAATTATGATTTTATTTCTTTAACTACATATAGGCTTTTACCTCTTATTCTAAAGATCCATCATATCCTTCTTCATATCATTCCAATGATTCAAAATTTTCTACTACTAATGTTGTTCCATTACTAATGCTCGCTTGATTTATATTATCTTCATTAGGTATTATCTCTATGTTTTCCATTTCTTTATAAATTATATTTAAAGTTGTTTTGAACACATGACAATAATTTTCATTGTATTGTGTAGTGGAATGCACTCTACACCAATTAATTAATGCCAAATATCAAATATTGACTATGGTATTAGGTTGATTTTGATTGGTAATGGGATTTGGTACTCTTCCATTATTTGGATGTGTATTCCATTGACAATTGACTCTATAGAAATTAAAATTCCTATTTTGAGGTGGATTATTAGGAGGAGGATTCTGAGGTACTTCTGTAATTGAACCATATCATTGCTAAGTTTCAAGACTAATCTTTGCAGATTTTCTAACTGGGATTTAGCATTATTATTTTGTTCTATAGTGGTCTAATTTACTTCATTATTTGTAAATGTAAGGGATTCAATAAAGTAGGTATGTTTTGATTTTGAGTAGCATTCGAAAAATGCTAGTGTAGTCAAATTTACATTGGTATTGAGAAAGGCAAGGATATATTGATTAGGATTAATGTTTAAATGTTGCTGCATTTTGTGCATTAATTTCAATATTCTTATGAGCATTAAATTGGTTATCTAAATATATTGTATTAATGGGATGGATAGGAGCGATAAAAGGATTATATGGCTGATTAAAATTTGCATATGGTAAAGTATTAAACATAGATAGTTGTGAAAGAGCTTGATTAATCATAGGAACTTGGTTGAATGCACCTGGATATCCTAGTAAAAGTAATTGACCAATTCTAAAACCCTGAGGCATTAATTATTGTTCTACAGTTAAGGCTTCACTGTATACCATGGATAGGGTAGTAATATGAGGAGCTCTCCTTAAAATCATGGATGTAAGAGGATTTGAATATTTAAAATACATGTATATGGTTGCATCAGCGTTAAGTGTGTAGGGTGGAGTTAGTCTATTATACAACTTGTAGAATTTGGTATTGAATAACCTTAAAAGCTCACTAGGCTCCCTTCTGGAAGCTGTAAACTAATGGTATATGATAGTTGGGTCAACGGGTAATCTAAAATGTTTGATGAATGTTGTTTCTAACTCAACATTGGAAGTTATGGAGTTTGTAGGTAGATTAATGTACCATCTTACTTGTCAAAACCATCCTACTAATATTGTGTCTTTTAAATGAGCTATCATTGAATTTAGTTGTTAGAGTCTTAAACCTGCTTGGTCTTCCCCTGCTATCCCCATCTACTGTCTTCCTCTCAGAAGCCCCAATATGAATTTCACTAAGCCCTCTATGTTGGAGTTAGACCTAGTCATAGAGAGTATCCTTGCAGAGAGAGGATTTATTCCCTTCTTTAGTATATTTTTGGGGAGTGATATTGATATTACCATGAAAATCCTTGATAGCTAGGATTATGGGAGAGTGATTGTTCATGGCAAGGACTACCTCATCGACATCAACCTATAGGATACCATCATAGGGCAGCCAGCCAAAGGGCATTTGATTTGAAAGGATAGGAAAAACTAGGAGGTTGAATTAAAAGAATTTAAGGACCAAATAAAGCTTTGCAAGCAAGCTAAGGTAGAAATACTTTAAACTAACCTACCTTCCCCCTAAAATTTTGTAATGAAACCGATAATGCAATATTTAACTATTGATGATCCTGGTAAAATCTTGTGCAGTTTTCATTTTGCATTTGTTAACCATTTTAGATATGTGAATCCCTTAAACATCCTCCAATTTATCTTCAACTCTATGAGCTATTCCATTGAAGCATGTAGAAAGAAGAAAGGTGATGACCTCCCTACTCACCAAGGACTTTTCAAAGTATTTTATAATCACTGGTTAATTCATTGCCCATCTGGTCTAGCCCCTCCTCCCACCCCGATTGTTTCTATCAAAGATAAGTCTAGCCCCATTCCTAAGCCTAGTTTGTATTTCTACTCATCCCCATATACATCCTTAGCTACTAGGAAAGTAGCCACCATTGAAGCTATTAGGGAGCTAAAAAAAGTGAAAAATGAAGAACTCGAAGTCCCTATGAGATTATCTCACCATTTGAGGAACAAGTTTGTTGATGACCATAAGAAGATCCTCGACATTAAATCGGATGACAATAAAAATGCTAATGAAAACTAGATATTGTAGCAGTTAATCATATCCATGGCTTCCAAAGGTATTTCTCATTTATATAGGGCCATTTATGAGGTCAAATATGTGGTGGAGTCCTTCATAATTCTTTGCAATGCCCTTCACATTCTATTTTTCTAGGAGGAATTCATTGAAACCTCGTAGGATGAATTTAGGACCGCCAAGGCCAACATTAAGGATGAGGCTAAGGACAAAGAATAGGATGAGGCCAAGGATGGTAATTACAAGGAGTGTAGTAAAAATGTTTAACAAGTTTCTTTCGTGTGGTGATGTTTAAGGGTTTTCCACTCATGGAACCCTTTCCTCTTTTTGTTATGTTGGTTTTCTACAATGTTTGGGCTATGCTCCTCTTTTGGATTATGTAGTCTGGATCAACCAACCTCATAGGTTGTTTTTGTAATAAGGTTTTGGGAATTCCTATCAAAATCCATTTTTTTGAATAAAATTTAACTTATCAAAAAAAAATGTACCAGTCAATGCTAGTTCATCCAATGTGGGGGGAAAAATTCTACAGGTAATGTATTCATGCTAAACCTATAATAAAATTAAAACATCCTTATAAGCCTATATATGCTTTTCAACTATTCTAGCCCTATCATATCTATACCTAGGTAAATACATTTCAATATTATTAGGTATGTCATGGGCTGGTTCAGATATGTTAAGTGGACTACTACCACCTAACCAAGGTGCAAATGCTACCATTGGTGTACTTAATGGAGTGATAAATGGATCAATATATGGTGTGATGGGTTGGGATGAAGTATTAATGGGAGGAAGAGTGCTTGACTAACCCTTACTCTTTTTTGGTCTTTTAGGAGGGGAAAGACTATGGAATTCAATGTCACCTTCAGAGGTCTTAGACCTAGTGATAATAACCCTAGGTTCTAGTTTTAAAAATCAAGCAATATGATGCATTATAAAATCTAACAATGAGAATTAAGCAATTTAAGTTCAATAAATCGACTTGAATTTAAATCTATTTGTAACAATTAAAACATAATCATTGGTCTATTAAGCTGTTTAAACCTACAGTAAAAGTGAATCAAAAAGTTCAAGAAGTTTCAAGCCTATAGTAATAATGTAACAGAACTTTCAAGTCCTCCTTCTAGCACCATTTCCTATTGCACACTGAGGGCTATTTCAAACCTTGGAGCAAAAGTGAATCAAAGCTCAAATGCTTGGATTATTAAACTATTAAAACTTAGAGCAATAATGAATTAGATATTTTAGGACATAATTATTAAGATGTGTAGAATTATAGTAACAATGAATTAAATATTTTAGGCCCTCCTAGAACCATTTCCTGTTTAGTGATACATCAGCCTAGTTGCCAATATACACCAATGGTTAGAACAAAAATTGTTCTCTCTTGAAAAATAACATTGATCCCCAAGGTTGGGGTGATAGGGTATGCTATTATCAAATCTTAAATCAAAAGAATAAAAAGGAAGGTAGATGGATAACTTAGAGGTTACATATAACCGTCACAAGGGTGAGTTTTGATTCATTGTCTAAGCTTAAGGAAAATAAATCTGATTCAATTGCTCATCTAATTATAAAAATATGAATATTTAAAATCAAATATTGCATCCAAGAAAATAAGAAAAGCAATATTTTAGGCTTGCTACCTTAAAATTATCAATATATCACATACATTTCATCATTATCATAGAAATTATTGCGCGAAGCAATGTCTATTTTCAAACTTATAAAAAATGTATCACATGAAAATGAGCTTAAAAAATGACTAACCTATTCCTATTATAATCAAATTTAAAAAATAATTCAAAATAAAAGAAGCCATTGCATTCTTGAAGGTTTATTCTGAATCTGTTGAAGCAACAAATCTGAATTTAACTAGCTTTGACTTGACCAACCTTTGCACAATCTAAGGTCAAAGTGGTGCTATCTTCAAAGGACAAAGACAAAATACTAGAATTGACCCAAATGTAACCACCATCAACATGCACAAATTACACCAAGAACTCTAATACTTTGCATTACTAAAGATATTCAATCATTACATTCTCAAAATTGCTAACATCATGTGATTGCAAGACTAAATATCCAAGGTACAATGTTAAGGGCATTGTTTACAAAGATAAGAAAATTCTAAAATGCTTATTTCTAAAAGTGGAATCCAAAATGGGGTCTTAACGACTATTTATAACCTTACAAATTTGAATTTATCAATAGTTTCCTATTGTATTTTAGTGGGTTATAGTGGTATATGAGTTGGTTATCTGAGCTATCTTTAATTGAGAGGATGAGGTGTCTAGTAAGGGATTTTATTGATTCAGATATTCAATTTCAGCCATGAATATCTATAACTACCTTAGAAGTATTTATCTGAATATTGGGTAGTTGAATCATCACACTCCAGGTGGTTTGAGTTGTTAAACATCAATAATTGATATTCATTCCAGGTTTAGTGAATGTCCATCTTGTTTAACTATTGCCTTTCTTTCTCTATCAACCTTTTCTTTCAAATTTCATTTTGCTATTCCATTACCCGTAAAAGATAAACACAATTAGTTCAAATTGCATTTTGTGGAAACAATATTTAATATGGGTATTTTATTTATTATTTTTTTTGTGGAAAACATCCCAGAAGGGATGCCACTTTCAAGTAAGACCCAAGGAGGCAGGGGTATATCTTTCACAAAAATTGCCTAGGGCTTACACCTGACCTACCACCTTTGACATACTCAAGGAGAAAAACTGAAACAACAAAAAACAAGAACACACAAACACAAAAAAAGATTAAAAAAACAAAAAATAAAAAGCATGCTCCTTGAGTGTGTCAAAAATATAAAGCACAACCAAACACACACACAATAATATTAAAAAACATAACACGAACCACACAGAAAAAACACAAGAACAACATAACAAAACACAAACATAACAAAAAACAACAGAACGCAACAAAGACACAAACCAACAAAAACAAGAAAAAATAACAACCAAAACCTAAAAAATAATAAAATAAAATAAACTACCAACAATAGAAAACAGAGAAAAATAAAAATATAGAAAACACTCACACACCAAAACACAAAAACACCAATTAACATAAACATACAGAAACACAAGCATAAGAACAATAAAAACACAAGAACAACAACAAAATACATAAAATAATAAAAACACAAGAACAACAAAAAACAACAAAAAAACAAAAAAAAGCACACACATAAATAGAAAAGAAAAAAGAAAAAATAGAATACAACAATGACCTTTCTAGACCAAAATACTATTAATACAATAATCAACAGAGGAAATAAAAGAATGATTAGTTTGAGATAGGGAACTAAAATACACTGATTGAACCAAAGAGAAGCAAAAATAAAGCAAGAAGAAACTAGGTACCTTCAGAACTGGAGCCATCCAAATAAATGATAGAAAGAAGAGCTTCCCTTATTTGTGAAGCCCACCATATAAGAGGGTGGTCGTAGCAAGTAAGATCACCTTTGTCCAAAGTCCAATTAGCTAAAGTATCAACACTCTTGTTCTGATCTCTGACCACATGATTGTAATCAACTTTCAAAAATTCTATATGGATTAATTGAATATTCTCAATAATTATTTTTATTCTCCAGTCAACCTTATGATTCTTAGGAGTCTTCAAAATATTAATCATGAGTTGAGATTCAGACTCAACTAGTACCTTTTCCCATCCAAACTTAGTAGCCTCTTGAAGGCCTCTAAGGATACCATACCCCTCAACAAGGTTATTTTATAGAATACCCAAATTCTCAGCAAAAGTAAAAACCAGGGAGCCATTTGAAAGTCTACCAATTCCTCCTGCACTAGCTTTTCCAGGGTTCCCTCTAGAGGCTCCATTAGTATTAAATTTTCCAAAATCCTTAGGAGGAGGTTGCCAATTCCTTGTTCTATCCATATTGAAATTACTCACATTCTCTTTAATTTGGTTGTTCTTAGAAGAGTTAATATTCGATATTTGCATCACTTGATCCCATATTTTATGGGAGTTTGGGGGGTGATTAAGGAGTTGATGGACTGATTCAACTAAGTTGGAAATTATTTTTTCCCAGATATAGTGAATATCCTTCCTTTCTTGATGGTCATTCCTTTCATTCTATATATTTCGAAGAAGAATGGTAGAACCCATCCAAACTAACTACCTAATAAAATGATAAACACCCTCTTGATTAGGCCAATACCTCCAAAGTTGTTCAAAAGTAAAAAAATTAGACCACTGTAAGCCAAGTAAAGTGGCCATTCTCCTCCAAAGCTTAGAGGCTAAAGTACACTCAATAAAAATATGGCTGAGAGTTTCCACATTCTCTCTATACATTTCACATATAAAAGGGCCATGAAAACCATGCTTCATAAGATGCTCCCCAATAAGCACCCTATGATGCAATAAAAGCCAAGTAAATAACCTCACCTTAGGCTAGAGCTTTTGAGCCCACAACTAAGAAAATATGTCATATGATTGGTTGGGATTATTATGGCATAAGGTCAAATAACCTTGAGCAACTGAATACTCACCCTTAGTAGTGTTGTTCCATTCAAAACAATCTTTATCATGGGACTAAGAGAGAGATATCATATGAAGGATGCATTGGATATCTTGTATTTACCTTTCTGGGATTTGAATAGGCCAATCCTTAATAGGGATCCAATATCTACCAACCTTTGAATTAACAGTATGGTATCGACAGTAATTATCCACCTCTATCTAGTTAGCTAGATGATGCTCCTCCATCCAAGGCCTCCAATCGAGAAACTGAGTTATCAAAGGCTTGTGACCATCCCAAGAATCTATCCAAAAATTTACCTGTTGACCATTATGAATGATCTAAAATAATGTTTTCTTTATCAAATCCTCACCAATCTTAAGAACTGCTAAAATGGAAGAACCTTTGGAAGGCAATTGATAGTGAACAAGATCTTCAGGACTTTTGTTCTCAATATATTTAGCTCGAAGATTCTTGGCCCAAAGAGCATTGGGGTTATGCAAAATTCTTCAATATAATTTAGTAGCTAAAGCTTTGTTGTTATTAATAGCTGTCTGGAATCCTAACCCCCCTTCATTCTTAGGAAGACATAAAGTGTCCCATTTCACCAAGGTCCATTTTATTTTCTCCTTGGTACCACTCAAGAGGAACCGATGATTGATTTGATTCAGTTATCGAAGAATAGCCTTTGGGATATTCAACATGATAGAAACATAAATAGGAATAGCTTTAAGGACTGATTTTACCAAGGTGATTTTACCCCCAAAATAGAACCACCTATTGGTCCACTTTCCAATTTTATTCTTGACTTTGTCCAACAACCAATTCCAATATTTTTTTTTGTCTTTGAATATTGATGGGAATACCTAAATAAGTGATTGGAAGGGAGGTCTTCTTATATATTAATTTATCCAAGACCATGGATTCCTATCTAGAAAAGCAGTGAAATAAAATGACTTTAGATTTGTCTTCATTGATCAATTGCCTGGTAGCCTTATAAAAATAGCTATTGATTTGCTTAATAGTAGAAGCTTCCTTAACTTTAGATTTACCTAAAATAGTAGATTCATCAAAAAATTGAATATGAGAGATAGGTCTAGCTCCATGAGCAATGGTAACTCCCTCAAGCATTTTATCTTCTCTCTTTTTGGTTATAGCCCTACCTAAGAATTCAAAAATAATGATGAAACAAGTAGGAAACTGAAGAGATACATCCCATAATCAAATCCATTCATTCCTGAGAGAAACCAATTTGCCTCAAAACTTTGATAAGGACGTGCCAATCCACTCTATCATAAGCTTTTGATAAGTCTAATAAAATGAACATGAAAGGATATTTTTGCATATCCATGGAATTGATGGCTTCTTGAGAAAGAACTATCTCATCAACTATTTTATGCCCTTCCACATAACCCCCTTGTTCAGGGGAAATAATATTATGAAAAAGATGCTTCAACCTTTCTACCATGATCTTAGTAATTATTTTTAGAAGAACATTACATAAAGCAATGGGTCTAAAAGCTAAGATATGTTCAGCCTCTTGAAATTTTGGAACAAGAGTAATGTAAGTTTTATTGATAACCTTCAATATTTATTTGGATTTCCTGGCTTCTTCCACCGCCTCTAGTAAAACAGCATGAAGGATATCCCAAAACTCTTGGTAAAACTCAATGGGAAAACCATTAGGACCTGAGATTTTCCCTTTTTGCATTTTAAAAACTACTTGTTGAAGCTCATTGATAGTAATAGGAGCAGCCAAAATAGAGTCTTCTCAAAAGCGATAAGAGAAGGGATTTCTTAAATAATATTTTGTTGAGAAGCCGAGTCAAGAGGAGTAGCAGTAAAAATATTGGAAACGTAATTGTAAACAATAGAGTTAATGCCATCCAAGTGTAGAAAACATCTCCAAAATCTGATTTTAGGAAAGAAATAAAGTTGTGAGATATTCGAGCTAGAAGATATTTGTGGAAGAAATTTGTGTTTTGATCACCTTCTTTGAGCAATTGAATTCTAGATTTTTGCTTCCATAAGAGTTCTTTTTTTCCATTCCTCTAACTAAGCTGTGAGTTTAATTTCATCTACACTTGTACTATTTGTGAGACCATCTAAACGGATTTTATTATTCAAATTTTTAAGTTGAGAAATTGTAGACACCAAATCGCAGCCACTAAACCTCCATCCTAACAATCCCACCACCCACTTATCTTCCATTCCACCTTCCTGCCATTTCCTAGCCTAATTGGGATTATTTTAATATTATTATTTGTTTTTTTTTTTATGTATGTAGATCAAAGAATTCCACAAATTCATTGATGACTGTTGAAGCTGGAGTGGCTCCACATTGGATATTCAAAGCCCACTCAACCTATTGGGATTAAGGACACACTCAGATCTGAAGACACTTCTGTTATATCCTTCATTTTGCATGGTATTATACACCAACTCCCTTTCAACCATTGGGGCAAAAACGGTATCACATTTTGCATGGTATTATACACCAACCCCCTTTCAGCCGTTGGGGCAAAAACGACATCACATTTTGCATGGTATTATACACCAACCCCCTTTCAACCGTTGGGGAAAAAATGGTATCACATTTTACATGGTATTATACACCAACCCCCTTTCAACCATTGGGGAAAAAATGGTATCACATTTTGCATGGTATTATACACCAACCCCATTTCAACCGTTGGGGCAAAACAGTATCTCATTTTACATGGTATTATACACCAACCCCTTTTCAACCATTGGGGAAAAAATGGTATCTCATTTTGCATGGTATTATACACCAATCCCCTTTCAACCGTTGGGGCAAAAATGGTATCACATTTTGCATGGTATAATACACCAATCCCCTTCAATCGTTGGGGTAAAAACGGTATCACATTTTGCATGGTATTATACACCAACCCCATTTCAACCATTGGGGCAAAAATGACATCACATTTTGAATGGTATTTGTAGACACCAAAACAACACCAATCCGATTATGTGACAACAAGCACTGATCGCACTAACACACATAGCCCCCAGGGTAGCTCTCAGAGGTCAAACAATGGTTCTAACCACTCACACAATAGTTTTGCAAGTCAGAAACCAATTTGGCACCTTTTAGACACTTTATTGCTTATTCGTCCCACCCAGGGACGAGTGCAGGTTTTACTCGTCCTACCCAAGAACGAGTGCTGATTGATACTTTTCTGACCCAGGGACGATTACCAGCGCTCACTTCGGGGTGGGACGAACGCCAAGTTTGACCGGCAAAAAGTCAAAATATCGGCATGTAACAACTCAGAACTGCTACTTAGCTTTTCCTGCATGACATAGGAGTGCGAGTGAGTTCTTTTGACAACTCATATCTACCAATTGACATTTCCTTCACTGCATGGGAATGAGAGTGAGCTTTTTAGGACAACTCAGATTTGCCACTTAACTATTCCTTCATTGCATGGGAGTGTAAGTGAGCTTTTCTAAAACACACAAAGACATGCACAGAGACAGTTAAGAATCTCTTGATCAAGAAGAAGTCTTCTTTTCAAACAAAAAGCATTCATGCAAAGAAACACTTTTGCATGTTAATTCAAAGAGACCCCTTGGGTCTATAAAATGGTGAGTTTCCTCACCCAAAAGATATACCGAGCAGGAGCATTTTGAGCGACGAAGTGCTACTAATTCATTTACTTGCGATTTGTGTTTTCAACATCCATAATCTCTTAATCGAAAGAGAGGTTATTGGGTGACTTTTGAAGGCACGAATCAAGAACCAACACCCCATTATTTTGACCACAATATCCTACCAATTTGTCGACAACACATCACATTAGGTTTCGGACCCATCCTAAGCGGATTGGTGTCGAAGCAAAGTTTCACCCGCGGGTGGTTTGCCTTCGGGCACCCCTCCCGCTTTATTGCTTTTGTAGTTTTTTAGCTAGTTTCATGTTTATGCTTTTAACAAGTTTTTAGTTCATTTAGATTCATTTTAGACATAGTTAGATTTATCTTTTATTTTTCATACACAGGTGCTACTGATTCTTTGTTTGTTTCTTTGAACGCAGATTTGCAGCATTGGGGGAGCAGCGAGGAATCGACCTGTAAAACGCAAGCGGCGACAACGTTTTGGTTCGCCCATTTTATATGTGGGCACACGGAAGAAGGAATTTTGAAACAAGTTGTAGAGATCAATATCTAACACTCCTATCCCCTAAAAAGGAAGGAGACGCATTGTAACACGAATTGAAAAGAATATCAATAAAAAAAGGCCATAGTTTATATTGCTTTTATATCTTGTGTTCATTCATTTGTGTTCTTTCCTTTTAATACAATTTTGTTTAGTATTTCCTTTTTGTTTTCGGAATCTCATGTTTTCAATGGCTATCATGGTGGGACAATGCACCCATTTGGGATTAACTCAAGCTAGGTAATCTCCCACTTGGATTGACACAAGTTGTGAAAATATCATTTAAACAGAAAGCGGCAAAGCATGTCTTGTTAGGAGACATTTTGTATCGTCAAAATTATGAAGGAATTCTTCTTCATTGTTTGTACCAACAAGAGTCCGCTTGGGCGATCACCCAAGCTCACGATGGTACATGTGGTGGCCACTTCAGCGGTATGGCCATCGCAAAGCGCATTCTTCGCATGGGTTATTATTGGCCATCTTTAGAGCGAGATTGTTGTGCATATGTGAAGAAGTGCATGAAGTGTCAGCACCATGCTAATTTGACACATGTACCTTCTCAAGCCTTACAGCCGATTCAATCGATTTGGCCTTTTTTGCAGTGGGGCTTTGATCTAATTGGAAAGATCTCCCTGACGTCGTCTGGTCATCACACGTTTATTTTAACAGCCACGAGTACTTTACCAAATGGGTGGAAGCAATTCTACTGACCACTACGACTGGAGCCCGCATTGCGGAGTTTATTTTGCATAACATCATATGTCATTTTGGTATTCCATCCAAAATTGTCTCGGATAATGGGACACCATTCAAGAATAAAGATGTGCGTGCTTTGACCACAAAGTACAAGATTCAGCATAGCTTTTCAACACCCTATTATCCGTAGGAAAATGGGCAAGCAGAGGCGTCAAACAAAATGCTAGTCGCCATTCTTAAAAAGACAGTTGCAGACAATCATAAAGACTAGCACATTCAGATCCCGCTTGCCCTATGGGATTATCACACCAGCATTCGGACGCCCACTAGGGAAACTCCATTTTTGCTGGTGTATGGCTCCGAGGCAGTCATGCCTTTTGAGTTGGAAATTCCTTCCTTGCGCATTTCAATGCAAGAGTTCATCGATGATGACACTGTGCGACAGGCCCGATTAGATCAACTGACGTTGCTCGACGAACGATGCGTTAATGCTCTCAAGCATTTATGTATCTATCAAGAGCGACTTAAGAAAGCATACAACATGAAAGTCCATCTTAGGGAATTTCAGGTTGGAGACTTGGTCTTAAAAGAGAACTAGCAAAATTATAATTTGCCGTCCCATCTGTGGGACAAGTTTGCGGCAAACTGGTTAGGTCCTTACATCATTGACAGTAAAATCAGACCCGAAACATACCGGCTTGCCTCTCTTGAAGGAATCAAGGAAACAGAACCCTTGAACATCATTCATTTGAGGTCATTCCACAACTAGAGAGCCATCGTCCAACAAAAAGCTCCAAGGATTACCATAATCGCTTGGTCAACCCAAAAGCTCCAAGGATTATCATAATCACTTGGTCAACCCAAAAAGCTCCAAGGATTACCATAATCGCTTGGTCAACCCAAAAGCTCCAAGGATTATCACAATCGCTTGGTCAACCCAAAAAGCTCCAAGGATTATCACAATCGCTTGGTCAACCCAAAATGCTCCAAGGATTATCATAATCGCTTGGTCATCCCTAAAAGCCCCAAAGGTATCTATAAACCCTTTGGTCAAACCAAAAGCTCCAAGCGTTACCATAATTTCTTGGTCAACATAAATATTCAAAAATCAACAAAAACAACACAAAACATGAAAATCCCAAAAACAATTGCATTTCAATTCCATGCATACTTAAAAAAAAAAAAACAAACAATCAAAATTACAAAAACATTTGCATGCATTCTCATAAAAATCAAAATCACAAAAACAATTGCATTCCAATTCCATGCATTCTCATAAAAATCAAAATACAAAAATATAGGTTACATGAAGCATTGCATCCATATATTGCATACTTCGCCAGGTCATACAAGTCAAAAGCACCATAGGCTGTCATTATTTGGCAATTCCATCATTTCCACCTCAGATCCATTTTCATACACACCTACATCCAACATATCACCCTTTTATTTTAGCATCGTCAGTTTTTGCCTAATGTATATAGGGTTTTCGTCATTCAGATGTCTTTAATTTCTAGCCAAAAATTGTACACAGTTAAGCAGATCTTACATGGGAAATTTTTACTTGGATCCCACCTTGTTACGTAGCATCCCAACACAAATTAACACACATAAAATAATTCCTAAGTTGTGTGAAGGAAAGATGAAACCTGCACCGTAATCTCGGTTACCATAAGCGAAACGGCTATCTTGCTTATCCCCCTGTGCAATTGACCCTAGAAATGCTGAGAGTTGGCAAAAGGGCAAGCATCCTCCCTACCCAATTCCCCAAGAATCCCAAGTTCTCAAAAGTTGCAAAACATTAAAAATTTGCAAACCGTCAAACCACTACAATTTGACATCCTACAATACACACATCAAAAGGCACAAACAATAGTTATTCTTGTCACTCCATATTCAAATCCCTTGCTCAAAAAAAAAAAAAAAAAATACGAGTACTATCATAAAAATAAACAGTGATCTTATCACTACAAGAGAGCAAGTATCCCAAGACAATTGAAGAAAAGAAGGGAGTCGAACTTGAATCCCTGGAATTCTCAGCATTTCGACAGGTCATGAGGCAAGCTTCAATTTTGGTTTGGTTGATAGCCTATCGGTCACTGGCGGTAAACCTCCTGCATGATGATATATCTGTCACATTCACTTGTGTGTAGATCAATGTTTGCATGTGGATGAGCTAGCTTATGGTATCCTATATAACATCACAGATTAATCTAACTAAATACAATAAAGGAGTTAGTGGCACTAATTAGGTGATCCTCAGTACAGGTTCGGTTGAAAGCCCATCTGGCACTGGCGGTATCCTGACAAATACCACATAAACGAACTCAATTGCACACATAGGAATGTGAAATAACTTGGTTAAATTCAAGTCAACTTTAGACCTTGTTAGACGTCTTGCGACATAAATGTACAGTCTTGGCTAGTTAGTTAAAAATATCTGCATCTTAGAAAAGCTTAACTACATTTTCAAACAACCGATACATTTCATTCCATACATCACCATAAAAAAAAAAAAATATATATATATAGACAAAACACAAAAACAAAGTGTTCACATGCACAAGCATTCCACAAAGATATCCCATTATTAGAAAGTCCAATCCAAATTTTTTCCAGTCTATGGTGCATCGACAAATCATTAACAAATCATTGCATTCATTCCATATGCATACCTCATACAAATTAGAACCATCGCATTCATAATCGCATCTGCATACATCACTGTAAAAAAATGCACATACACATAAATCATAAAAAAAGTATAAACACCAAAAATAATCATCTGTATATATATCATAACAAAAATTGCCCGCAAGCTACAATGCACTGGTCCTCGGACCTCGCTCCCATCATCCAAAATCTCAAAAACCCCCAGCCTAGGGCATCGGCCACCATGATCACGTAGGATCGGTGCGACGAGAGCTACCCCCCGTGGTATCTGTCCTTTGAGACCTCTCAGGGCGACTGCTCGCCCCTGCATCCCAACCACTCGCTCCTCCCTCATCTCGACACCTGCATCGGGATGATGCCGACTGCTCCATCCCGTTGTCTCTCGTCCTATACGACAAGCCACTGGTCGAAGGCTCTAGTATTTGCCCACCAAGGTAGATAATCTCACCCTCCATCTACCGCCAATGCCGACTCCACTCGGCCTCTCGCCTACGGTAATACGCAATGTCGTCATCACGCTATGCTAGCTGCACCCATAGGAGATCCCTCTCCCGTGCAGCATTCGTATCCCTCGCCTGCTGGTGAGCCGTAGCCCCCTGTGCTCCCCTACCCTGCCAACTGTGTCTGCAAGATATCCCTCTCCTGTGTCATCTCCGCAAGCTCTCCATCCTGCCTCCGTAGCAACCTCGTCAGACGCGCTACCTTAGCGCACAACCCCGCATTTGTCTCCCTCAAGCCAGCCTACTCTAGAGCATCCTGCATCTCTGGATGCTCTTCCTTATCCACATCATCTCCCGCCTCTACCACCTCCACCATATCTACATCTGCAGGAGCTCCCCAACCCTATCCTGGTGCCTCTGCACCCTCTCTGCCTCTCGCTGCCTCCTCGCCTCCCAATGGCCCCTCACCTCGCCACTGCCATAGCGTCCACCACTCCTGGTACTCAGCAGTCACTCTGAAGTCATCTACATCTGGAATGTCTAGTACTGCATCCGACTCCTCCCCCAATGGCTCGAGGATCGACATAGCTAGGGTCCTCTCATCACTCCGATGCCGATAGGCTACGGGCTCCCTACTCTATCCCATGCCGCCCAATCACCCATCTCCCCCGCTGAACCCGTCGAAGCCACTCATCAGCCTCTGGCCATGCGGGACAATCTCGATATGGCCACCATATCACATCACCTGGAGTCAGTCATGCCAATACATCTATGTAATGGTCCACATCTCCTGCGAACCGCCGACTCTGCCCTCGCTCCTCAGATCGATACCATAGAGCACCATACCCAATGTCCCTATCCACCATGTCAGCCCGGTTAGTCCAAGGCAACCCTCATAGTCACTCTACGGCTATGTGCTGCCAGGCCCAGCACTGCAACAAGAAACTGCACCCCATACCCTTCTGCCTCTGACATCGGACCTTGTATAGCTCATTATACAACTACGCCAACAGCGTCTGATCCCATCTCATAATAATCGGCTCTATCACTGGACAATCCACCAACTGCCACACCACCTCCAATAGGTTCCATGGGAACCTCGCTCCTGACGAGTCTGGCAGGAGCATGTTGGAAATGAGGCTCATAAGCACTGCATGCCTCACTCCCAACATTCCCCTCGCATACCAATATCGCACCAAGATCCCCCAATGTGGCAATCCAGCTTTGCCCTCTCCAATGAGGTCATCCCATCAATCATCCTCTCCGTGTCCAAAGTACTACGTCAATACCGTCGTCCTCTGGCCCTATGGTGTCATCCGAATAGGAACCCCATCTATCAAAATTCAGAGAATCTGATACACGTCCTCTAAGGTGACAGTCATCTCCCCTGTCGAAATATGGAAGGTGTTCGTACGAACATCCCACAAGCTGATCAAAGCTGTAATGTACGCCCGATCTGCCACAACTGCATCCAATAGAGCCACATGCTTGAGCCCTAAGGTATCAAGCCACTCCCAGTCATCATCACTCAACGCCTCGCGGGCATTAGAAAAAATAGTCGATACTCGATGTCGACTCTTCACCACCTGCACATCACAGAAAACAACAAACATCAAAAACATGCATCACATTACCATCACATGTACAAAAATGCATAACTGTATAGTAACATCTTTCATTCACATGTACATCCAAAAACAAAAAAAAGAAAAAAAAAAATTCATCTATTTTTCATTTCATCATCAAAAACGACAAAAATTTGACATGGTTTACCTACGGTTTTCCCTAAGTTTACCATTTCAAAACAAAAAATTCATCAATTTTGCATCTTTAAATGCATAAAAAAAACGACAAAAATACGACATGGTTTACCTACGGTTTTACCTAAGTTTATCATTTCAAAATAAAAAATTCATCAATTTTGCATCTTTAATTGCATAAAAAATGACAAAAATTTGACATGGTTTACCTACGGTTTTACCTAAGTTTATCATTTCAAAACAAAAAAATCATCAATTTTGCATCTTTAATTGCATAAAAAACGACAAAACTTTGACATGGTTTACCTACGGTTTTACCTAAGTTTATCATTTCAAAACAAAAAAATTCATCAATTTTGCATCTTTAATTGCATAAAAAACAACAAAAATTTGACATGGTTTACCTACGGTTTTACCTAAGTTTATCATTTCAAAACAAAAAAATTCATCAATTTTGCATCTTTAATTTCATAAAAAACAAAAAAAATTGACATGGTTTACCTACGGTTTTACCTAAGTTTATCATTTCAAAACAAAAAAAATTCATCAATTTTGCATCTTTAATTGCATAAAAAATGACAAAAATTTGACATGGTTTACCTACGGTTTTACCTAAGTTTATCATTTCAAAAAAAAAAATTCATCAATTTTGCATCTTTAATTTCATAAAAAACAAAAAAAATTTGACATGGTTTACCTACGGTTTTACCTAAGTTTATCATTTCAAAACAAAAAAATTCATCAATTTTGCATTTTAATTTCATCAAAACCAATAAAAAAATCGACATGGTTTACCTAGGGTTTCGACCTAAGTTTACCATTTCAACCAAAAAAAATTCATTCATTTTCCATTTTTAAATTCCATAAACATAACACAAAAATATGGGCATGGTTTCCCTATGGTTTCGACCTAAGTTTTACCATTCACATAGAAAAACATTTTTAACCATGGTTACCCTAAAAAGTGTTACTCTAAGTTTCATTTTGGGTTTATCCTATGGTTTTCCATCTAAGTTTCCATCGGTTTGCATCCATGTTTCATTCGATTTCATTCATTTACCTTTTAATTTAATTCATTAGGGTTTCATGTTTACACGCAAGAAAAACACCATAAAAACAAATTTGCATTTTTCAAATTCACAATCGAGGAGATAGTGCACTTACTGGTCTCGCCTCGGCTCTGTCGCTCAACGACCCGGTCTGTACACTCATGGTGGCTGGATGATCCGGCAGCGCTTCACGTCAGAAATCTACATCCTCCTCCCAGAGCTCCAAATCGCACCCGCTGAACAGTGCAAATGAGCCCAACCTGTCATTTTCGCCTATTTATAGTTTTTTCCTGCTGTCGATCGTCCCTGACTGGGATGAGCGCTTTTCAGCGTGCTCATTCCACCACGGGACGAGTAGCATGGCGGTGCCCTCGTCTCACCCCGGGACGAGTACCATCCTAGCACTCATCCCCCCCCGGGACGAATAAAAAATAAAAAAATAAAAAATAAAAAACAACCACAACATAAAAATGACAAATGCCAACAAAACCAAAAAAAGGTCAAAACAGTCGGGGAACTGCTCGAGCATGCTTAGCGGTAAACCATCTAAAGGAACCCTTACACAAGTCATCTTGGGTCAAGCGACTCATCGCTTTTCTCATGTCGGTCATTCCCTCATCGATTCGTCGCTTGAGGGGGTAGTCACACTTAGTTGCCAATCAACACCATTATACCCAGTCTTGGAAATGACACACATTCAAAGGATCATTGCAAAAGACAATCATGCCCCTGCTTGGGGCAGCAAACAAGCAATCATCACAAACTGATCATATACTTGGCATTCGTGAAACATGAACTCAAGGTTCCCACAACAAAAGGTTGCACCCTTTGCCTATTCATGACTGATCAATGTCTAAGTTCAAGTAATACCTCACCGAACCAGGTTAATTTTTGGGTTGAGTTCCTTAGCTCGTCAGATGCAAGGATTCAAGAATGCGTGCCCTTTCCATACTTGGGGCATCAAGAGTTGGTTAGGTTACTGAAAACCTTAATCATTAGTGCTTTGGTTATATATTTTTGCTCGGCACTGCACCATGTGCAGCGCTTCCCAAAAAGGGGCATCTGTAGACACCAAAACAACACCAATCCGATTATGTGACAACAAGCACTAATCGCACTAACACACACAGCCCCCAGGGCAGCCCTCAGAGGTCAAACAGTGGTTCTAACCACTCACATAGCAGTTTTGTAAGTCAAAAACCAATTTGGCACCTTTTAGACACTTTATTGCTTATTCATCCAACCCAGGGACGAGTGCAGGTTTTACTCGTCCTACCCAGGAACGAGTGCTGACTGATACTCGTCTGACCCATGGACGATTACTAGTGCTCTCTTCGGGGTGGGATGAACGCCAAGTTTGACCGGCAAAAAGTAAAAATCTCGGCATGTAACAACTCAGAACTGCTACTTAGCTTTTCCTGCATGACATAGGAGTGCGAGTGAGTTCTTTTGACAACTCATATCTGCCAATTGACGTTTCCTTCACTACATGGGAATGAGAGTGAGCTTTTTAGGACAACTCAGATTTTCCACTTAGCTATTCCTTCATTGCATGGGAGTGTAAGTGAGCTTTTCTAAAACACACAAAGACATGCATAGAGACAGTTAAGAATCCCTTGATCAAGAAGAAGTCTTCTTTTCAGGAAAAAAGCATTCATGCAAAGAAACACTTTTGCATGTTAATTCAAAGAGACCCCTTGGGTCTATAAAATGGTGAGTTTCCTCACCCAAAAGATATACCGAGCATGAGCATTTTGAGCGACGAAGTGCTGCTAATTCATTTACTTGTGATTTGTGTTTTCAACATCCATAATCTCTTAATCAAAAGAGAGGTTATTGGGTGACTTTTGAAGGCACAAATCAAGAACCAACCCCATTCTTTTGACCACAATATCCTACCAATTTTCCAACAACACATCACATCAGGTTTTGGACCCATCTTAAGCGGATTGGTGTCGAAGCAAAGTTTCACCCGCGGGTGGTTTGCCTTCGGGCACCCCCCCCGTTATTTCTTTTATAGTATTTAGTTAGTTTCATGTTTATACTTTTGTCAAGTTTTCATTTCATTTAGATTCATTTTAGCCATAGTTAGATTTATCTTTTATTTTTCATACACAGGTGCTACTGATTTTTTGTTTGTTTCTTTGAATGCAAACTTGCAGCATTGGAGGAGCAGCGAGGAATCTACCTTTAACAACACAAGCGACGATGACATTTTGGTTCGCCCATCTTACATGTGGGCACGCGGAAGAAGGAATTCTGGAACAAGTTGTAAAGAGCAATATTTAACGCTCCTATCCCCTAAAAAGGAAGGAGACGCATTGTAACACGAATTTGAAAAGCATATCAATAAAAGGGCTGATTTTTATATTGCTTTAATATCTTGTGTTCATGTTCTTTCTTTTATGCAATTTTCAATAACATAGGGTTTAAGCGTTATTTTAGTTTCATTTACATTGCAATTTTAGTTTATCCTTTTTGTTTTCGGAATCTTGTGTTTTCAATTTGGAATGTAAATGAAACTAAAATAACGCTTAAACCCTATGTTATTGAAAATTGCATAAAAGAAAGAACATGAACACAAGATATTAAAGCTATATAAAAATCGACCATTTTATTGATATGCTTTTCAAATTCGTGTTACAATGCGTCTCCTTCCTTTTTAGGGGATAGGAGCGTTAAATATTGCTCTTTACAACTTGTTCCAGAATTCCTTCTTCCGCGTGCCCACATGTAAGATGGGCGAACCAAAACGTCGTCGCCGCTTGTGTTGTTAAAGGTAGATTCCTCGCTGCTCCTCTAATGCTGCAAATCTGCGTTCAAAGAAACAAACAAAGAATCAATAGCACCTGTGTATGAAAAATAAAAGATAAATCTAACTATGGCTAAAATGAATCTAAATGAAATGAAAACTTGACAAAAGCATAAACATGAAACTAACTAAATACTATAAAAGAAATAATGTGGGGGGTGCCCGAAGGCAAACCACCCATGGGTGAAACTTTACTTCGACACCAATCCGCTTAGGATGGGTCCGAAACCTATCAAATTTTTGTTTTTTTATTTTTTGTTTTTCAGTTTTGTATGGCTTAGGGAAAGATTTCTTTTTCGTTTGCCTGTTTCAATTTTTGCACATTAAAATGAACCCCACACATCACGTGGTATTTTAAACCAAAGCGTTGGTCGTAAAACCCCAACCCTTGAGCAAGACCAAAGGTGGATTCCATTATTACTTTGGCTTGAGATATTGCATCCATTACCCCGATCGCGACTGTTGCTAGACGTAAATCCTGACGAAAACTGACCGAGTGTAGCTAGGGTGATTCCTAGCGCATGAGGATAAGTCTTCTATGGTAGGTGTCATAAACAGAGCGATTTCCCTTTCGTACCACCTATGTTCAATGTATCATCTGCTCTCATGTACCTATAGTCTCCCTCACGTAAGGGCGGTTAAATAAAGAGGTTGGTATATCGGTCCGACAATGGTATATTGAAGGGGCGACCATTTATGGGAGTCATATGAGCCAACATTCTGCATTTAAACATTCTTCAAAACTTGCAAAAAAAAAACAAAATCATCAAAATGCACTAAACCAGATTTAGGGCACACTATTAATCTTTAAAAGAGATAATCACCGTTTGTGTATGTGTGTGTTCATTTATGCTTAGTGTAACAAAAAAAAAAAAAAAATCATAAACAAAAAGATAAAAATATACGCATTTTGTCACTCGCTACCAAAAGCTCCAAGGATTCCCGAAATCGCTTGGTCACTCCAAAATGCCCCAAAGGTGTCCATGAACCCTTTGGTCAACCCAAAAGCACCCCAAAGGTGCCCATAAATGATGCAGGACCATCCAACAAAATATGGGAAATTTTATATTTTTCCCTAAATTTTAGTGCATCTTGTCGGGGCCATAACTTCTCAACCGTAGCTCCGATTGACGCGAAATTTTACAGGGAGTTAGTTGGGATAATTTTAAACAAATACAATTCCTTGGAATTCTATTTGTCCAAAAAAGTCAGTTTTCGAGGCCAAATTCCATCATCTAGTGCCCCAAAATTAGGTTTTAAAATTACTCGGCTAATTTTTTTTCGCTTTTTGAGTTGTTCGGAGGTCAATATCTCCTAATGTATTTAGAGTTAGGACTTGAAACTTCATTTTTATCTTTTCTATGGTAAGAGGGATGTGCACCCCAATTTTGGGCCCCATATGACTCATTTCAATTTTTAGGGTTTTTAGAGAGACATCGCCATGGTGCTCACCCACAGTCAAGCCCACTCACGGGCAGATGCTGTGGAGAATGTCCAAGGAGGCACGAGTTGCATCCACTATAGTCCCTAGGATTTGGTCATACCACCTTGGTGACCTAACACACAAGGCAGTCCCCTACACACCTTAATGGAAAGGGACTATAGGGGCACCTCTTCTAAGGGTATTCCTGTTCAGCATAGCACCCAGCACACACCCTTCCCTGAGGGGTACATCCGTAGGAGAGCTCCCTTAGATGCTTGCTATGAGTGGTCACCGTGCGATGAAGTGCTAGGTCAACATAGGGTTTGACGGGAGGAACCACATGATTACACTATCCCTCCTTCACCCCCTTTAGTTGTCAGGACTACAAGGACAAATCCAGAGCACAAGGCTCCTCAGGCGGGGTGAGCCAACTCTGCCCGTTCCTATTTCACTTACGAAAGGGGGCACAAGAAAAATCATTATCTTCCTCAAGAACAATATACATCGCGAGAGCAATACGCCTCCACAATTGCCAGCTATTAGGATTACCTACTAAGGCCAAAGCCTTAGGGAAATGCTGCTACCCCCAACAGAGGGAGGCGGCCTATAGAGATCTCAGATCACCATGACCAGGATAGATATCTAGGAGAGGCATATAGGCCTTCTAGACATGAGATGGTAAGACCAACTATCTTAGAATCTGCCAAGCATATTGCACGCTAGATGCAACTCACACTACTTGAGCTAGAACAACAACATTTAGAGCAACAATATCTTTTAAATCAAGAGTGCCTTCAGTGCCAGGAGGATGAGTTGTTACAACACACTATGCAGGTGAAGACTCCAACCCCTCACACGCATAAGACAAAACATTATGAGAGACACAACTGGGTGCAAGATAGGTCTCTACGACCTTATCAAATGTTGCCTTCGATGCCTCCTAGACTTGAGCAGGAGGCCAATCCTAAGACCAATGACGGGCGCCTTCTTCAGGCACCCACCCAAGTTCATGGGCCACCCCCAAAAATTCTTCAAGAAGCCTCTAAGGAACTTGAGCGAGAAGAAGAGTAGTATGAAATTCCATACCAAGGCATGGGGGTTGCTATCCTGTCACCCCTCCATAGGCCCCAAGTTCCCCATAACCTGCAACAAGAACAAATCAAATAGGAGGAGCTCAAATCCCCCGATACAAGCAATGCACTGCCAGAGCACTTAGCATCGGTAGAGACCAAAATTTTGGGGCCCCAAAAGCACAACTTACATGAAACTCCTCTCACAGAGGATCAACCCCTGGTTGTAGAGCTACTTGATGATGAGGTCTTCCATATCTCAAAATCACCAGATTATGATGAGCCTGACTCTCTCGCCAAAGACGAGTCAGCATATGCAATAGTGCCATGGGACTCGTTCGAGTTCGACAACATTACTTCACAGGCGGTCTCCATGGGTGATCATCACAAAAGTCTCTTAACCTTATTCCCTTTGGAGGCTCCCATCGAGCCCGTGCCATTGCAGGAAAATTAGGTCCCCCCGCAACGAGCGGAACAACCCCATGAGGAGCAACGAGGAATCTACCTTTAACAACACAAGCGGTGACGATGTTTTGGTTCGCCCATCTTACATGTGGGCATGCGGAAGAAGGAATTCTGGAACAAGTTGTAAAGAGCAATATTTAACGCTCCTATCCCCTAAAAAGGAAGGAGACGCATTGTAACACGAATTTGAAAAGCATATCAATAAAAGGGCCGATTTTTATATTGCTTTAATATCTTGTGTTCATGTTCTTTCTTTTATGCAATTTTCAATAACATAGGGTTTAAGCGTTATTTTAGTTTCATTTACATTGTAATTTTAGTTTATCCTTTTTGTTTCTAGAATCTCATGTTTTCAAAGGTCCAAAAGGAAGAACCATATGATTTTGTGGTTCCTAATTTACCCCCAATTAATGTCGGACATAGTAGACCATATCCAGAACAACAAGTTCTCCCGATAGGGCAAAACAATTATGCCCGCACTTTTTATGCATATCACAGAGAGAGAGATGAGGATCACTACATTCCTCCAGGCCAGTATCCAGTGCCAAAACGATGCACGTCTACACCTGCATTATATCCAGATCGCTTATTGAGACCAGAGTTTCAAGTCAATGCGGCCAACCTCGACAGAGGGAAGCAACATATAGGAGTCTCAAAGCATTATGATCGAAACAGATATGTAGGAGAGACATCTAGGCCTATTAAACAAGAGACAATAGAAAAAAATAACTTGGCATTTGCACAACTAGCCGCCCGCCAAGCACACATCACGTGGCTTAAGCAAGAACAACAGGAATTAGAACATTTGTGTTGCCTTGATCAAGAGCGCATTCAGCGTCAGACAGCTGAATTGCTTCACAACCATGCACCTGAGAGGGCCCCAGTTCCTCGCGCACAACAATATGAGATGTATGTGAGGCACAACCCCTTAGTGCGAGACAGGTCTCCGCGACCACAACAAGCACCGCCTCCAAGACCTCTTAGACCTAGGCGAGAGGCCATTCACCGTGACCATGATGGGCATCCTCCGCGGGCACCCATCCATGTTTACAGGCCTAGGCCAAACACTCCTCAAGAAGATTATGAGGATTATTACCAAGAAGAAGAGTGGGCTGAAATGCCCTATCAAGGCAGAAGGGATGCTACCCATTTAGTCATTCAAAGGCCTCAAGTTCCCCGCAACCCACAACGGGAACAAACTAAGGAGGAGGAAATTATATCCTTCGATGCCTACAAAGTGTTGTTAGAACGCTTGGAGAATATGGAACTTAAGACTGGTGGGCCTCAAAAGCCTACCTTACGCCAACTCCGTAGTCATCCGATACATCCATCAGTGCCAGCACCTCCATACCCCGAACATTTCAAGCTGCCCCAGTTGGCACTCTTTAAAGGGGATGAGGATGCTCAAGAGCATGTGACGAGATTTTTGAGCCAGTGCTTTGGTATACAAGACAATGATGCATTATTATTGAGAACATTCATAACCACATTCGCAGGATCTGCCTCGGATTGGTTTACCCATCTACCAAAGCATAGCATCTATAACTTGGATCAACTAGTGGACGCGTTCCTAGAACGTTTTGCTTTCAATACAAAGAAAAAGGCGTCACTCAGTGATCTAGCTAGCCTCAAACAGTATGAGGAAGAGTCTATGGTAGCATATGGGAATCGGTGGAGGACGGTGCTTTCAAAGTTGTCCTACCTCCCTCCTATGTCCGACTTAACTCAAATGTTTGCAAAGAGTTGTTTGCGATCGATCTCTGTGCTATTGCAGCTACAACAATACGCCACTTTGGAAGAAGCTCTGGCGCAAGCTAGACGTATTGAAGAGATCAAGATACAGGATGGCAAAATTGCCAAGCCTAAGAAAAAAGAGTGGAACAAGAGCACCAAAATAGGGAATACGCAACAGAAACCCGTCACGGTCAATCAAGTTGCTATTAATGCCCCTACGCCTGCCCAAGCAACACAACCTTCAAAGGCTAACTATCAGGCGGTGCCTCACAATAATTATGAGAAATATAACAAGAAGCAGGATCAAAATCAGCAACGTCGCCCTAAGCGACAATTTACACCATACACTGAGTCTAGGGATTCCTTGTTTGACCGTTTGTCAACGGCAAACTTGATTAATTTGCCAGATATTCCAACAATTGATCCTAATGCGCCAAAGCCTAAAGGGTATAGAGAGGATATTTTCTGTAGATTCCACAGAAGGAAAGGGCATGACCTTAATGTCTGTTGGACGTTTAAAGGTTTAGTGCAAGATCTCATTGATAATCACACATTGGTAGTGGATAATCCCATCGCACCCAACAACCAACAAATGGGTGTTTTCAAAGATCCTTTACCCACACATGATGCACAAACAAAACCTCTGCATGTCAACGAAGTGCAACAAAGTTACCCCATGGAGGGATATGTTGGGATGATTAGCATTGTGACAAGAAACAAGAGACACCCAGGAGTTGTCCCCGCGACAGCCACTAGGGAAGCTTCATCCACGTCACAACATCAACCAAATCCTACATAGTTGCCCCCACCTAGACCAGTGGCCACGATTCGAACTAGACTTACTCAAAGTCTATGGACCACATCGGCTAGGCTCTCCATTTATGAGCTTATTCAACAATCGGCGCCCCATCGGGAAGCTCTTATGGAGATATTAAAGGCAATTGAATTGCAACCCCACGAAGCGGATTCGTTCAACAATTTTGTGGGGCATGTCAAACAATGTACTTGAACCAGTCATTACCTTCAGGGAAGATGAGCTAAAAACTATGACTAGGAGATGTAACGGATCCACCCTTGCACGTTATTGCGCGGGTCAACGGGACTCCATACAAACGGGTGTTGATAGACACTGGTTCATCCAGTAACCTTATTACAACCGCTGCACTGAAACATTTGAAACTACCAGCCTCTCACATTGCACCTTCCACTTATACCCTTCGAGCATTTAATGATACGATATGCTCGACAGTTGGCACAATTGTCCTGCCCATACAAGTGGGACAAAAGACCATTCATACGTTGTGCCACATTTTAGAAGGTGAGATGGCTTACAATATCTTGCTTGGGCGGCCTTGGATCCGGGATATGAAGTGTGTCCCTTCAATTGCTCATCAATGTTTGAAATATACATTTGAAGGACAAGTACACGTGGTCCCCGCAGATTTGGAACCTTTTAAATATTGCAACTCAGTGCAAATCATGCCGCAGTCGACCCTTCCTTCAACGCACATGGATTTCCAGTTAAATCCATCTAAACGGGGTCCGACTAAGCAAGAATCTCCATCACCAAATCAATCAAATTCTCAGGCGGGATCATCTTCTTCATCCAGTCCTCCCACAACGATGCCACCTACGGTGGCCACTCCAACGGACAAAGGAAAGAAGCCCCTGGAAGCGGAACCACCTTTAGTCTCCAACATCTCTACAGAAGAGACGCCTAATAGAATGGAAGTTGAGACGCCTAGTTCACCCCACATGGAGTGGACTCAAGGAGAACTCCCATTCGCTTCCCCTCAATCGCCAACGATTACTGTTGAGATGTCTAACACGGGCATGGGGGAGTATATAGTGCGCAATGTTGTTGCAACGCCCACACTTTAGTCTATGCAAGACATGGGAAGACCTCGACTCCCCATAGGCTCCGTGGTTCCTTTAGGCTACCCACCTAATCAGACAAAACTTTATTTTTGGGGGCCTAGATCATGGCGTTGAACCTTCTCGAAAAGAAGAAGAAGATGAAGATCCCTTTGTGGAAGATGTCAACTATCTGGCTAACCCAGACTTCGCATTACGATATCTTAGCCAATGCAATTGGCATGGATACGGGTTAGGCCGGTATGAACAAGGAATGCGTGTTTTGTGTCAACCAAGATACCAAATGCCTTATGACAAGTCAGGAGTAGGGTTTAATCACCCTTTGCCCCTCGACATCTTGGTCGAAAACATGCAAGGCCTAGGGATAGGCAACAAGGATGGGTTGGCATCAGATCCATATGCCAATCCAAATACAACTTATACATTGGGGGATTATTTCCCATTGCAAACAAATAACCTTGTTGACCTCAACAACCCTTTCCCTATGGCCGAACAAGGAGAAACCTCATGGACTCACCCACAAGGGGAAGATGGACAAGACCACGAAGGGTCTTCTGAAGATGAGTCGGAGTACGATCATTCGCATGAATATCAAATGAATGACGATCAGGACAACTTCCTGATGATGTTCCCATTGAATGATCCTAGTGAGCATAGGATACCTCAACAACAACAAAATCCTTTGGACATAGATGACATGTTTGAACACTTACACATAGATCCAAGACCTAGGAGGCATTTCAACCTGGCACAGTTATAGCAATTACTGCACCCGCCACTCCAGGCATACAACGAGCATCTTTCGCCTGGAGACCCTATCAAACCATCAGTACCTAGGGTAGACCCTGTTTGTCGGTCCATGCATAGGGCTGATCCCTTTGTGCCAGTGCCTACAGAGCCAGATCCAAAGCACCAAGAACATCCAGAATGTCAGAGTTGTCACATTTGCGGTAATGGAGATTACAATCATTTCATCAACATGGTCTCCATTGACTTGACCGCCCCCATCCATGATCCAGCCAATCCAACATGATTATTGCATCTAGACATAGAAGCTATTGATTGGGATCGCGTTGACACACCACCATCTCCATCAGAGTATTGGCCTTGCGGTGGGATGTTTCATTTCACTCCGGGACGGACTCAGGATGTCTTCCATGCTTGAAGAGGAACTTGACGTTCCTAATGATGATCTTAATTCAGCAAACGATATCCATCTGATCCCAATTCCACACCAGTTGGAAGACGGATCCCATATGTCAGTTGAAGCAACGACTGATGTAGACATCGGCACAGATCCAATGAATCCATGGATTCTCAAGCTAGGGGTAAGTCTTTCCCCTGAAGAGCGAGCCGATTATGTTGCCCTTCTTAAGGAAAAGAAGGAGGTTTTTGCATGGTCATACAAGGATATGCCGGGACTAGACCCACAGCTAGTCACGCACAATTTAACGCTTGATCCGACAATCAAGCCAATCAAGCAAAAACTACGCAAGATGCATCCAACAGTGGCCTTAATGGTAAAATATGAGTTACAAAAGTTGTTGGATGCCCAGTTTGTCATCTGTGTGGATTATCCGCCATGGTTGTCTAACATGGTTCCTGTCAAGAAACCCGATGGGAGGATTCGCATATGCACTGATTTTTGAGATCTTAACAAAGCGAGTCCTAAGGATGATTTTCCCTTGCCGAGCATCGACGCGTTGGTAGACGCTACAGCGGGCCACGAAATGCTTTCCCTTATGGATGGTTTCTCAGGATACAATCAGATTCGTATTAATCCTGAGGACCAACTAAAAATGGCATTCACAACGCCTTGGGGGACATTTTGCTATAAGGTCATGCCTTTTGGCCTTAAAAATTTCGGAGCTACCTACCAACGTGCCATGACGTACATCTTTCACGATTACATGCACAAAACTTTGGAAGATTACATGGATGATTTGTTGGCCAAATCTCTTTTGCGCCCAGATCACATCGGTGACTTGAGTAAGGTCCTTGATCGCCTCATTGAGCATAAAGTCAGACTAAACCCCAAGAAGTGCGTCTTTGGCGTCACCTCTAGAAAGCTCTTGGGTTTCATAGTCTCCAAACGAGGAATTGAGGTTGATCCAAACAAAGTCAAGGCAATCCTTGAAATGCGTCCCCCAACCACCATCAAGCAGCTCGAGAGTCTGCAGGGAAAGGTTGCGTCGATCAAGCGCTTCATAGCGCAGTTATCTGACAAATGCCGACCCATGAATAAATTATTGCATAAGGGGGTCACATTTCATTGGGATGACGAGTGCCAATCAGCCTTTGACGACATTAAATAGTACTTGGCTTCGCCGCCAGTATTGGCACCACCCAGACCAGGAGTGCCGTTCTATTTATACATCTCAGCCACTGAGGTGGCACTGGGTGCCATGTTGTCCCAGAAAAATGAACTTCATAGAGAACAGGCTACATACTATCTTAGCCGCACCCTGGTCAGTTATGAACTTAACTATGCATATGTTGAAAAGCTCTGCTTGGCAGTGGTGTTTGCTACCAAAAAGCTATGCCACTACATGCTTAGTAATAAGACGTATGTTGTGTCTAAGGAGAATCCATTGCGATACATGATGAGTCGTACTTATCATAGTAGCCGCATGGCGAAATGGATCATGTTGTTGACGGAGTTTGACATAGAGTTCATTGGACAAAAATCTATAAAAGGTCAAGTCATCGTCGATCAACTAGCTGAGGCTCCTCTTGAAGACGATCAGCCTCTGACTTTTGAACTACCTGATGATGGGGTCTTCCATGTTTCGTAGTCGCAGATTTCGATGAGCCCGAGTCACGGCTGACATAACCCTATTCTTCGATGGTTCTAAATGTGAGCAAGGGGGTGGTGCGGGAATTGTATTCTTCACTCCGCAAGGTGCTCCAATGCCCTTGTCATTTAAATTAGACTTCTCGTGCACCAACAATAATGCAGAATACGAAGCCTTGCTCATAGGTCTTCAGACAACAATCACCATGAACATTAAACGATTGAACATCTTTGGTGATTCGTTGTTAATTGTCAATCAAGTAAAGGGGATATACCAATGTAAATGTCCAGTTTTGAAGTCTTATAAAGCCCTTGTGGATAAATTCTTGGCACAACTTGAATGGTATGACATCGAGGCACTCCCTCGATCATCAAATCATTTTGCGGATACTATGGCCTCCTTGGGGTCACTCATCCCGCAAGACCCTTCTGGTGAAATGACAACCATTCAGGTTAAAACATTATCGCAATCTGTGATGGAGCGTGCAAGCTCTGATCTGACGCCAGGAATCCACATGATCCAGATTGAACCATCTCCGGATAAGTTCTCTCGAATTCGAGATTGTTTGATTCAAGCCAATTGGGGGTCCTTGTTCTCCCCGACCCCTCTTACTAGCAACACCACGTTGTTTTTACAAGTTCTTTCCTGCTCAACTTTTGTTCGGGATAGACTTCAAGAGGGATTGGTCGTTCATACTATCGAGGTTTCTGATCAGCAAGATTGGTACACACCCATTCGGGATTACCTCAAGCTAGGTAATCTCCCACTTGGATTGACACAAGCCACGAAAAGATCATTCAAACAGAAAGCGGCAAAGCATGTCTTGTTAGGAGACATTTTGTATCATCAAAATTATGAAGGAATCCTCCTTCGTTGTTTGGACCAACAAGAGTCCGCTTGGGCGATCACCCAAGCTCACGATGGTACATGTGGTGGCCACTTCAGCGGTATGGCCATCGCAAAGCGCATTCTTCGCATGGGTTATTATTGGCCATCTTTAGAGCGAGATTGTTGCGCATATGTGAAGAAGTGCGTGAAGTGTCAGCACCATGCTAATTTGACACACGTACCTTCTCAGGCCTTACAGCCGATTCAATCGGTTTGGCCTTTTTCGCAGTGGGGCTTTGATCTAATTGGAAAGATCTCCCCTGCGTCGTCTGGTCGTCACACGTTTATTTTAACGGCCACAGAGTACTTTACCAAATGGGTGGAAGCAATTCCACTGACCACTACGACTGGAGCCCGCATTGCGGAGTTTATTTTGCATAACATCATATGTCATTTTGGTATTCCATCCAAAATAGTCTCGGATAATGGGACACCATTCAAGAATAAATATGTGCGTGCTTTGACCACAAAGTACAAGATTCAGCATAGCTTTTCAACACCCTATTATCCGTAGGCAAATGGGCAAGCAGAGGCGTCAAACAAAACGCTAGTCGCCATTCTTAAAAAGACAGTTGCAGATAATCATAAAGATTGGCACATTCAGATCCCGCTTGCCCTATGGGCTTATCGCACCAGCATTCGGACGCCCACTGGGGCAACTCCATTTTCGCTGGTGTATGGCTCCGAGGCAGTCATGCCTTTTGAGTTGGAAATTCCTTCCCTGCGCATTTCAATGCAAGAGTTCATCGATGATGACACTGCACGGCAGGCCCGGTTAGATCAACTGACGTTGCTCGACGAACGACGCGTTAATGCTCTCGAGCATTTACGTATCTATCAAGAGCGACTTAAGAAAGCATACAACATGAAAGTCCATCTTAGGGAATTTTAGGTTGGTGACTTGGTCTTAAAAGAGAACCAACAGAATTCTAATTTGCCGTCCCATCTACGGGACAAGTTTGCGGCAAACTGGTTAGGTCCTTACATCATTGATAGTAAAATAGGACCCGAAACATACCGGCTTGCCTCTCTTGAAGGAATCAAGGAAACAGAACCCTTGAACATCATTCATTTGAGGTCATTCCACAGCTAGAGAGCCATAGTCCAACAAAAAGCTCCAAGGATTACCACAATCGCTTGGTCAACCCAAAAGCTCCAAGGATTACCACAATCGCTTGGTCAACCCAAAAAGCTCCAAGGATTACCACAATCGCTTGGTCAACCCAAAAGCTCCAAGGATTATCACAATCGCTTGGTCAACCCAAAAGCTCCAAGGATTATCACAATCGCTTGGTCAACCCAAAATGCTCCAAGGATTATCATAATCGCTTGGTCATCCCTAAAAGCCCCAAAGGTATCTATAAACCCTTTGGTCAAACCAAAAGCTCCAAGCGTTACCATAATTGCTTGGTCAACATAAATATTCAAAAATCAACAAAAACAACATAAAAATCAAAATCACAAAAACAATTGCATTTCAATTCCATGCATACTCAAAAAAATCAAAATCACAAAAACATTTGCATTCCAATTCCATGCATTCTCATAAAAATCAAAATCACAAAAACATTTGCATTTCCATTCCATGCATTCTCATAAAAATCAAAATACAAAAATATAGGTTGCATTAAGCATTGCATCCATACATTGCATACTTCGCTAGGTCATACAAGTCAAAAGCACCATAGGCTGTCATTATTTGGCAATTCCATCATTTCCACCTCGAGATCCATTTTCATAAACGCCTACATCCAAGCATATCACCCTTTTATTTTAGCATCGTCAGTTGTCGCCTAATGTATATAGGGTTTTCGTCATTCAGATGTCTTTAAATTTCTAGCCAAAAATTGTACACAGTTAAGCAGATTTTACATGGGAAAGTTTTACTTGGATCCCACCTTGGTACGTAGCATCCCAACACAAATTAACACACATAAAATAATTCCTAAGTTGTGTGGACGAAAGATGAAACCTGCATCGTAATCCCGGTTACCATAAGCGAAACGGCTATCTTGCTTATCCCCCTGTGCAATTGACCCTAGAAATGCTGAGAGTTGGCAAAAGGACAAGCATCCTCCCTACCCAATTCCCCATGAATCCCAAGTTCTCAAAAGTTGCAAAAACATCAAAAATTTGCAAAACGTCAAAACACTAAAATTTGACATCCTACAGTGCACACATCAAAAGGCACAAACAATAGTGATTCTCGTCACTCCATATTCAAATCCCTTGCTCAAAAAAAAAAAAAAAACAAGATGAGTACTATCATAAAAATAAACAGTGATTTTATCACTATAAGAGAGCAAGTATCCCAATACAATTGAAGAAAAGAAGGGAGTCGAACTTGAATCCCTGGAATTCTCAGCATTTCGACAGGTCATGAGGCAAGCTTCAGTATCGGTTTGGTTGATAGCCTATTGGTCACTGGTGGTAAACCTCCCGCATGACGATATATCTATCACATTAACTTGTGTGCAGATCAATGTTTGCATGTGGATGAGCTAGCTTATGGTATCCTAGATAGCATCGTAGATTAATCTGACTAAATACAATAAAGGAGTTAGTGGAGCTAATTAGGTGATCCTCAGTACAGGTTCGGTTGAAAGCCCATCTGGCACTGGCGGTATCCTGACAAATACCACATAAATGAACTCAATTGCACACACGAGGGATGTGAAATAACTTGGTTAAATTCAAGTCGGATTTAGACCTTGTTCAGAAGTCTTGCGAGATAAATGTACAGTCTTGGCTAGTTAGTTAAAAATATCTGCATCTCAGAAAAGCTTAACTACATTTTCAAACAACCGATACATTTCATTCCATACATCACCATCAAAAAAAAAATATAGACAAAATACAAAAACAAAGTTTTCACATGCACAAGCATTCCACAAAGTTATCCCATTATTAGCAAGTCCAATCCAAATTTTGTCCAGTCTATGGTGCATCGACAAATCATCAACAAATCATTGCATTCATTCCATATGCATACATCATACAAATTAGAACCATCGCATTCATAATCGCATATGCATACATCAATGTAAAAACATGCACATAAACATAAATCATGGAAAAAGTATAAACACCAAAAAGAATCATCTGTATATATATCATAACAAAAATTGCCCGTAGGCTACAATGCACTGGTCCTCGGACCTCACTCCCATCATCCAAAATCTCAAAAACCCCCAGCCTAGGGCGTCGGCCACCATGATCACGCAGGATCGGTGCGACGAGAGCTACCCCCTGTGGTATCCGTCCTCTGAGACCTCTCAGGGCGACTGCTCGCCCCTGCATCCCGACCACTCGCTCCTCCCTCCTCTCGCCGCCTGCATCGGGATGATGTCGACTGCTCCGTCCCGCTGTCTCTCGTCCTGTACGACGAGCCACTGGCCGGAGGCTCTGGTATTCGCCCACCCAGGCGGATAATCTCACCCTCCATCTTCGATCGATGCCTCCCGTGCCTCCACTCGGCCTCTCGCCTATGGTAGTACGCGATGGCGTCATCACGCTGTGCTAGCTGCACCCGTAGGAGATCCCTCTCCCGTGCAGCATCCGTATCCCCCACCTGCTGGTGAGCCGCAGCCCCTGCGCTCCCCTACCCTGCCAACTGTGTCCGTAGGAGATCCCTCTCCTACGTCATCTCCGCAAGCTCTCCATCCCGCCTCCGTAGCAACCCCGTCAGACGCGCTACCTCAGCGTGCAACCCCGCCTCTGTCTCCCCCGAGCCAGCCTGCTCTGGAGCATCCTGCATCTCTGGCTGCTCCTCCTCCTCCACATCATCTCCTGCCTCTGCCACCTCCACCATCTCCACATCCGCAGGAGCTCCCCAACCCTCTCCTGGTGCCTCTGCACCCTCTCCGCCTCCCGCTGCCTCCTCTCCTCCCAATGGCCCCTCACCTCGCCACTGCCGTAGCGTCCACCACTCCTGGTACTCGGCAGTCACTCCGACGTCATCTACATCTAGAATGTCTAGTACTGCATCCGACTCCTCCCCCAATGGCTCGAGGATCGGCGCAGCTAGGGTCCTCTCATCACTCCGGCGTCGATAGGCTACGGGCTCCCCAGGAAACCCCTGGCGTACCCCAAACTGTCGCGTCACTCGGAGGTAATGGAAGTACTCCTGCTCTGTCCCATGCCGCCCAATCACCCATCTCCCCCTCCGAACCCGCCGAAGCCACTCATCAGCCTCTGGCCATGCGGGACAATCCCGATATGGCCTCCATATCACATCTCCTGGAGTCAGTCGTGCCAATACATCTCTGTAATGGTCCACGTCTCCCGCGAACCGCCGACTCTGCCCTCGCTCCTCAGATCGATACCATAGAGCACCATACCCAATGTCCCTGTCCACCATGTCAGCTCGGGTAGTCCAGGGCAACCCTCGTGGTCGCTCTATGGCTATGTGCTGCCAGGCCCAGCACTGCAACAAGAAACTGCACCCCATCCCCTTCCGCCTCCGACAGCGGACCTCATACAACTCATCATACAACTGCGCCAACAGCGTCTGACCCCATCTCATAATAATCGGCTCTATCATCGGACAATCCACCAACTGCCACACCACCTCCAATAGGTTCCATGGGAACCTCGCTCCTGACGAGTCTGGCAGGAGCATGTTGGAAATGAGGCTCATGAGCACCGCATGCCTCACTCCCAACATTCCCCTCGCATACCAATATCGCACCAAGATCCCCCCAATGTGGCAATCCAGCTCTGCCCTCTCCAATGAGGTCATCCCATCATCATCCTCTCCATATCCAAAGTACCACGTCAGTACCGCCGTCCTCTGGCCCCGTGGTGTCGTCCGAATGGGAACCCCGTCTATCGAAATCCGAAGAATCCGATACACGTCCTCCAAGGTGACAGTCATCTCCCCTGTCGAAAGATGGAAGGTGTTCGTCCGAACATCCCATAGGCCGATCAAAGCTGTAATGTACGCCCGATCTGCCACAACTGCATCCAACCGAGCCACATGCTTGAGCCCTAAGGCATCAAGCCACTCCCAGTCATCATCACTCAACGCCTCGCGGGCATTAGAAAAAATAGTCGGTACTCGATGTCGACTCTTCACCACCTGCACATCACAAAAAACAACAAACATCAAAAACATGCATCAAATTACCATCACATGTACAAAAATGCATAACTGTATAGTAACATCTTTCATTCACATGTACATCCAAAAAAAAAAAAAAAAAAAAAAAAATTCATCTATTTTTCATCTTTAATTTCATAAAAATGACAAAAATTTGACATGGTTTACCTACGGTTTTACCTAAGTTTACCATTTCAAAACAAAAAAATTCATCAATTTTGCATCTTTAATTTCATAAAAAAAATGACAAAAATTTGACATGGTTTACCTACGGTTTTACCTAAGTTTACCATTTCAAAACAAAAAAATTCATCAATTTTGCATCTTTAATTTCATAAAAAATGATAAAAATTTGACATGGTTTACCTACGGTTTTACCTAAGTTTACCATTTCAAAACAAAAAATTCATCAATTTTGCATCTTTAATTTCATAAAAAATGACAAAAATTTGACATGGTTTACCTACGGTTTTACCTAAGTTTACCATTTCAAAACAAAAAAATTCATCAATTTTGCATCTTTAATTTCATAAAAAATGACAAAAATTTGACATGGTTTACCTACGGTTTTACCTAAGTTTACCATTTCAAAACAAAAAAATTCATCAATTTTGCATCTTTAATTTCATAAAAAACAAAAAAATTTGACATGGTTTACCTACGGTTTTACCTAAGTTTACCATTTCAAAACAAAAAATTCATCAATTTTGCATCTTTAATTTCATAAAAAATGACAAAAATTTGACATGGTTTACCTACGGTTTTACCTAAGTTTACCATTTCAACACAAAAAAATTCAATTTCATCTTTAATTTCATCAAAAATAACAAAAATTTGACATGGTTTACCTACGGTTTTACCTAAGTTTACCATTTCAAAACAAAAAAATTCATCCATTTTTTTCATCTTTAATTTCATCAAAACCAATAAAAAAATCGACATGGTTTACCTACGGTTTCGACCTAAGTTTATCATTTCAACCAAAAAAAAATTCATTCATTTTCCATTTTTAAATTCCATAAACATAACACAAAAATATGGGCATGGTTTACCTACGGTTTCGACCTAAGTTTTACCATTCACATAGAAAAACATTTTTTAACCATGGTTACCCTAAAAAGTGTTACTCTAAGTTTCATTTTGGGTTTATCCTATGGTTTTCCATCTAAGTTTCCATCGGTTTGCATCCATGTTTCATTCGGTGTCATTCATTTACCTTTTAATTTAATTAATTAGGGTTTCATGTTTAAACACAAGAAAAACACCATAAAAACAAATTTGCATTTTTCAAATTCACAATCGAGGAGATAGTGCACTTATTGGTCTCGCCTCGGCTCCGCCGCTCGACGACCCGGTCTGTGCACTCATGGTGGCTGGATGATCCGGCAGCGCTTCGCGTCAAAAATCTACCTCCTCCTCCCAGAGCTCCAAATCGCAATCGCTGAACAGTGCAAATGAGCCCAACCTGTCATTTTTGCCTATTTATAGTTTTTGCCTGCTGCCGATCGTCCCTGACCGGGACGAGCGCTTTTCGGCGCGCTCGTCCCACCCCGGGACGAGTACCATGGTGGCGCCCTCGTCTCACCCCGGGACGAGTACCATCCTGGCACTCGTCCCCCCCGGGACGAATAAAAAAAAAAAAAAAAAAAAATCAAAAACAACCACAACATAAAAATGACAAATGCCAACAAAACCAAAAAAAAAGGTCAAAACAGTCGAGGAACTGCTCGAGCATGCTTAGCGGTAAACCATCTAAAGGCACCCTTGCACAAGTCATCTTGGGTCAAGCGACTCGTCGCTTTTCTCATGTCGGTCATTCCCTCATCGATTCGTCGCTTGAGGGGGTAGTCACACTTAGTTGCCAATCAACACCATTATACCCAGTCTTGGAAATGACACGCATTCAAAGGATCATTGCAAATGACAATCGCGCCCCCGCTTGGGGCAGCAAACAAGCAATCATCACAAACTGATCATATACTTGGCATTCGTGAATCATGAACTCAAGGTTCCCACAACAAAAGGTTGCGCCCTTTGCCTCTTCATGATTGATCAATGTCTAAGTTCAAGTAATACCTCACCGAACCAGGTTAATGCTTGATTTAAGTTCCTTAGCTCGTCAGAAGCAAGGATTCAAGAATGCGTGCCCTTTCCATACTTGGGGCATCAAGAGTTGGTTAGGTTACTGAGAAACCCTAATCATTAGTGCTTTGGTTATATATTTTTGCTCAGCATTGCACCATGTGCAACGCTTCCCAAAAAGGGGCATCTATAGACACCAAAACAGCACCAATCCGATTATGTGACAACAAGCACTGATCGCACTAACACACACAGCCCCCAGGGCAGCCCTCAGAGGTTAAACAATGGTTCTAACCACTCACACAACGATTTTGCAAGTCAAAAACCAATTTGGCACATTTTAGACACTTTATTGCTTATTCGTCCCACCCGGGGACGAGTGCAGGTTTTACTCGTCCTACCCGGGGGACGAGTGTTGGCTGATACTCGTCTTACCCGGGTACGATTACCAGCGCTCGCTTCGGGGTGGGACGAATGCCAAGTTTGACCGACAAAAAGTCAAATCTCGGCATGTAACAACTCAGAACTGCTACTTAGCTTTTCTTGCATGACATAGGAGTGCGAGTGAGTTCTTTTGACAACTCATATCTGCCAATTGACGTTTCCTTCACTGCATGGGAATGAGAGTGAGCTTTTTAGGACAACTCAGATTTGCCACTTAGCTATTCCTTCATTGCATGGGAGTGCAAGTGAGCTTTTCTAAAACACACAAAGACATGCACAGAGACAGTTAAGAATCCCTTGATCAAGAAGAAGTCTTCTTTTCAGGCAAAAAGCATTCATGCAAAGAAACACTTTTGCATGTTAATTCAAAGAGACCCCTTGGGTCTATAAAATGGTGAGTTTCCTCACCCAAAAGATATACCGAGCAGGAGCATTTTGAGCGACGAAGTGCTTGCTAATTCATTTACTTGCGATTTGTGTTTTCAACATCCATAATCTCTTAATCGAAAGAGAGGTTATTGGGTGACTTTTGAAGGCACGAATCAAGAACCAACACCCCATTCTTTTGACCACAATATCCTACCAATTTGTCGACAACACATCACATCAGGTTTCGGACCCATCCTAAGCGGATTGGTGTCGAAGCAAAGTTTCACCCGCGGGTGGTTTGCCTTCGGGCACCCCTCCCGCTTTATTGCTTTTGTAGTTTTTTAGCTAGTTTCATGTTTATGCTTTTATCAAGTTTTCAGTTCATTTAGATTCATTTTAGCCATAGTTAGATTTATCTTTTATTTTTCATACACAGGTGCTACTGATTCTTTGTTTGTTTCTTTGAACGCAGATTTGCAGCATTGGAGGAGCAGCGAGGAATCGACCTGTACCAATGCAAGCGGCGACAACGTTTTGGTTCGCCCATTTTATATGTGGGCACGCGGAAGAAGGAATTCTGAAACGAGTTGTAGAGATCAATATCTAACGCTCCTATCCCCTAAAAAGGAAGGAGACGCATTGTAACACGAATTGAAAAGAATATCAATAAAAAAAGGCCATAGTTTATATTGCTTTTATATCTTGTGTTCATTCATTTGTGTTCTTTCCTTTTAATACAATTTTGTTTAGTCTTTCCTTTTTGTTTCTGGAATCTCGTGTTTTCAGTATTATACACCAACCCCTTTTCAACTTTTGGGGCAAAAATGATATCACATTTTGCATGGTATTATACACCAACCCCCTTTCAACCATTGGGGCAAAAATGGTATCACATTTTGCATGGTATTATACACCAACCCCCTTTCAATCGTTGGGGCAAAAACGACATCACATTTTGCATGGTATTATACACCAACCCCCTTTCAACCATTGGGGCAAAAACGACATCACATTTTGCATGGTATTATACACCAACCCCCTTTCAACCATTGGGGCAAAAACGGTATCACATTTTGCATGGTATTATACACCAACCCCATTTCAACCGTTGGGGCAAAAATGACATCACATTTTTTATGGTATTATACACCAACCCCCTTTCAACCATTGGGGCAAAAATGGTTTCAGATTTTGCATGGTATTATACATCTGTAGCACCCTAAAATTGGCATAGTTAAACCTTAGTAAAAAGATAAAAATTCAAATTTTAACCTCAAACCGCCCGTTAACCGCCCGTTACCCGCTTTCCTCGTTTTTCATGCCATTTTTAGGATTTGTTTTGACCGTTGGACGATATCATCGTAGATTAGACGAAATCATCCCAGATATGATGAATTCATCTGGAACAGAACGTCCAGACGATTTCGTCCCAAAACCAAATTTTCATAATTAGCTTCTATTCCAACAGCTCCTCTAACCTGGGCAGAAAGCGTGTCTACGTAGTTAGAGTCTCCCCCGTTGGAGATCTCCCAAATTGGGATGATCTCCAACCTCCTAACCTCTCCCTAATCCTATATAAACTAAGATTTTCTCAGTTTATCCCCCTGACTCTCTGCCTGAAACTCTACTTAAACCCCCTAAACTTCCATGCACCTCAGAGCATCCTCACACCATCATTTGCATTATGTATTTCATGTTTTCTTGCAGGAACTTTACTGTTTTTCAGTCGAAGCTAGCTCGGATCGTCGCAAGCGATTCCAGGCAATCCCGATTGTAGTCCAGATTGGGGGCAATCAGAGTCCAGAGTTTGCATCTCTTTATTGTTTTTTGCATTTCTTTATACATTATCTTAGTTATTATATTTATGCATCTTGGAGTTCACCTCATTTAGCATAACCGCATGATAAAGTTAAAATCAATCATTAAATCTACTGCATTTCTCTTATTTGTTATTTGAATCTATTATTTAGGCATGTTTGTTGTTATTTCTATCATTCTCCTTTGCTTTTGCAGTTGCATATTTGGTATTTTGTATCTATTCTTGTGATTGCAGGTTTCTAACGAATTCATTTGACGAATTCGTCAGATTGACGATGATCTCGTCTGATCTCAGATGATCGTCTGAGATTTGAGATGATTCGATGTAATATCAGACGATTACGTACGAGTTGAGATGATTTGGACTGCTACAAAACTCAGAATCTTCATCAGACATCCGGAATCAGGTATGTTCTATCCCATTCGGCATATTCTCTATGTTTAGCATTTATTCATATTTTTTGTATCCATAAAAATCAGCATTGGCATATAGAATAGTTTAGATTCATCTTGGCCAAACCTAGGAGTTGAATGATTAAAGTACAAAATGAACACATCAAACCCACTATCAACCTAGGTGTGGAAACTGCCACTCAAAATTTTCCTGGTGAACCCACCATCCATCGAAAATTCACCCTTATACCCCTCCCCCGAGAGGCGGGACCTTCAAAGGGCCTCTCAGTCCGAGGTATTGTCCCATCCTTCTCGCATCCCCCTTCCGGGCGCGGATCCTATAGCCTGAAGGTAAGGATGCAAAAAATTTGGAGCGATACATTTTGGTGAACCCGACGTGAATAACATAGGCATATTTTTGATTCAAAAATATAAAAAATTAAATATATATATATATATATATATATATATATATATATATATATATGTATGTATACAAGAAAAATAAAAACAAACAAAATCATCATTTCAAGTTTGTATGTTTTAGATTCAATTCTAAATAGTAGATACTAAATATTACTTTTAGAAGTACTAAAGAAACCATGAGTTTTTACTCAAATCAATATGAGCCCATAAGTAATGTTGGAAGAATTCAGCCAAATACATTTGTTGATTATGACCAACCTCATCCCTATTCAACATCACCTCCATCACACTTTTCTCATTTTTCATCATTACCCCAACAGGACAATCCCTTTTCCAATCCTCTTCATAACGATATTATCTATTCTCCCATATATCCATATTATGTCTATCAATCCACATACAATCCTCCTCCACCCCTTCAATATTCTTCTTTCAATACAACACATCCATTTCAACAAGAAAATACTTATTCTTCCAATCCTACCATGCACTCACATCATACTTCACAATCTTCCTATCATCATTCTACCCATAACAAAGAAAAGAGAGGTAAAAAACCATTAGGTCCTTTTATGACTGAACTCCTAAGGCACTTATCAAAAACCTCTCGAAAACCTTCATCACGTACATTTACAAAGCTCAATCAACCAATGGATATAATTCTCAAGCATTTACTTGATACAAATAAGATTGAACTCCCTTCCATAAGACAACTTGATGCCACAGCAGATTGGTTTAAACCCGAGCTACATTGTGAATATCATAGAGTAGATGGACATATGACACAAAATTGTAAAGATTTAAGATGTGCAATTCAAGATTTGATTGATGAGGGTCTTTTTAATATAAAGGAATTACAATCTACAACTAATTATAAATCTCCAAGAAACAATCAAACTCCTACACAACAAATACCAATAATCAATCAAGACATGGGGATCTCCCAAGAACCCCTATTCAATTATCAACAATAGGAAACCAATCAAATATTGCATGTTAATGTGTCCCATCATGATGATATTACTAATATTGTAACATAAACTACAAATGAGCAACCTCAAGTTCAATCAACTCAATCTGATATTCAAGATATGGATTCCTCATTTGACCAACCTTCAAAACTATCTTTGGCTCTAGAGAATGATCCAAAATGGAATGTAAGCATAGAAAGCTCATCTTTAGAATCAAAATCTCAATCTGAAATCCACTTTGATAGCCAACAACAAGTGATTAATCCTCAAGCAAAGATATCCCTTTTAGAAGTATTACAAAGTTCTCATAAGGAAACTTTGTTCAAGATACCTAGCCAACAATTTGTTCCTCATGATATTTTCCCTAAGAACATAATTAATGGTGTAAGCCCTCTTGAGGTTAACCATATTTCATTCTATGATGAGGAGATTCCTTCCTCTACTCCACAAGAAGACTCCTCTCTTTACATTACAGGATCTAGTAAAGAAACACCTGTTAAAACTATCATGGTAGATAATGGCTCCTCTCTTAATTTATGCACTTATCAATTATTCCAAAAACTCAAATTAAAGGAAGAAGATCTTAATGAATCAAATGTTATTATAAAATATTTTAACAATGAAATTCAAGAAGCTCAAGGTACTATAATTCTTCCCCTTAATATTGGATCCAAGATCCTCGTATAATTTGTTTTATGTAGCATATTGCCCTTCACCTTACAACCTACTTCTCGAAGTCCTTGGATTCATACGATGAGGGTTGTCCCTTCCACTCTTCACCAATGTTTAAAGTTTGAACTTGCAAATAAAATTGTTACCATACATAGTGACCCAACACCATTTGAAGAATATTTAACGGTTGAAACATCAAGTTCTATACATTCTCCATTGTCACAATTACCTTCTATCCATCACTTTTCTTCATCCATATATGATCATCCTTGTTTACCAAATAACACCCATGCATATCTTTCACATATGCTCCCTCCATCTTATCAAGACTTGGAAGATAGTGATAAGAATGAAGAACCTTCTTATCCTTCTGACATTTTATTTTGTAACATGATCAATTTTACACATATAAAAGTAAAATATTTTGCTACATTATTCTACATTATAACAAAGCTTTTGTTATCACTACCTTTTATTCATCACCTTTTGTTCTTACCTTCACCACAACCAAATTATCCTTCAAAACCTCCTTTGATTTTGAAGCAACCTTAGACATGCTATACTCAAATAACCTTGTATAGTGTATATAGATCATCTTGTATATACCACCAATTCCATCATCAAAAAAATAAAATAATAAAATTTAAAAATAATAGTGTTTCTCATTCATCAATCAAAATCAAAATATAAAAACATCAAAATCATCAAAATCTTCAAAAACATATTTTATTTTCATACTTGTCAATTCTTGAAGTATTGCAGTTATATTTTCAATTATTTTGGATAAATTAGCATTTATTTGGAATCCCGCACTTTCACATTCACATGAATAAATATCTTGATTTTATTTTGTATGATTATTAATCTCTCTTATATCAAAGTCCACAGTTGAATTAAATAAAGTTTTGAGCATAGAGAATTGATCTTGTTATTTACTTGAACCAAGTATATCTTTTCACATTAAAATGATTTCATTGCAAATTCAATATGATGCTACATAGTAGAAGTGGTTTCTTGAGCGAAAAGTTTCCCCTGCTATCCTATCATGCACATGGTCTAGAATCTTTGAGAATTGACAAAAGGACAAGCTCACCCCTACCCAGAATAAAAATCCCTTGCTCTACAGCCAATCCGAGCAAGTATCCCTAGCATAGGAAGAAAAAGAAAAGTCAAAGAAAATGAGAAAAAGAAAAATATCATTTTGTACCATCGCAACAATATTTCAGCATTATCTCAAGTTCCAAGCAAAAAAAAAAAAAAAAGCAAAAGAGAAAAGAAAAAGCAAAAAGCAATAAAATCCCTTTCCCTACCCCTTGAAAAGAAAAGAAGGGTGAATGAGCTTGAATCCCTGGAATTCTCAATTATTCGAAAACTGTGAGGTAAGCCCCATAACAGGTGGTTTGTGCCCAACCCGCTTGGCCTTGGGTAATCCCTAGCATGGTGATATGTCTCGTCACATTAGCGACCTTCTTTTGTACGAGACCTATGTCGGCTTATGGATTAGCTAGCTCTTGATAACCTAACTTACATAGTAGTCTGGTACGGTTACATGCATATAAATCATGGTCAACGAACATTCATTTGGTTAATTCAAATTACTTGTATCAAATTATCTTGCTCAAAATTGGTGAACGAACAATACAATTGCACACACATTTGTATTTGAGAGATTCTCTATCATTATGATAAATCAAGATCGGCAATGAACTCACATATGCACATGAGGGTTCCTTACAAATCTACATTTGTCTTTGAGATAATTTAAAATATTTCTGCAACTCTTTTGGAATAAATTTTATTCTTATTTCGAACATCTGTTTAGTATAAAAACAATTACATACATTGTTTTCAAAAAATCCAAAATTCTTTTAAACAACATATTACAAAATCTAGCAAATAAAGTCAAGTTTGTATATTATTATTTTCTGTTTATCAAAAATCAAAAATCAATCATGCAATAAAACTAAAATATCAATTTCTTCTTTGGATTTCGCGATGATGGTATAAGTCTATACCTATAATTCTATGCCTAGCGCAAACCATTGTTCTAATTTTATTTTCCCATTCATTTTAAAAAAAATCCAAACATATGGCTTACATCATTATGTTACACAATTGTGCTTTAAAACGAACGAACACTTATTCTATTTCATGTCATTATGTCAACATTCAATTTTGCAACCATGGTATAATTTCTAAGGAATTGTTCAAAATTTTATCACACTTAGGAATTTATGCCTAGCAAAATCATATTTCTTTTAGTATCTCACGCATAATATTTTTATGAAAATCTGAAAACAAATCATCACCATCACCAACACAAAGTCTTAAGACAGTCTCTTAAGCATTCTTTTACTTTTAGCAATATTTCTATACCTGGGATTAGCTTGACGACCTAGCGAGCGGCGACTCCATGAAATGGTCTATAACAACGACAATGTCCTTTGAAATTATTGTTAGAAGTCCCTTTTATTTTTCATCAAATCACACCAAAACAACCAATTGTTTACATCAGATTATTTCATTTAAATTTTACAACATGACATAAAATTATAATATTTCTAAAACGACATAATTACATGAATCATCAATCAAACACAATTCAAAATTAAAGCACCATCCAACATACACAAGTCATATCAGCAAAAATATAATATATATATATCAATCAAATATGTACATCATACTGGATTGGTATGCCACAATAAAAACCTGGCATACTCAATCCCTCAAAAGTAATAATAATAATAAAATATATTATAGATAATAATAATAATTTTATTTAAAAAAACAATTTTTTTAATTTTGCTTTTCCGTGCTTTTACCTCAAACGTTCGATTTGGGTAAAAACACGGAGGGGGCACCATAGTCAGCAGTCGTACGATTCGACCAAGAATCATCGTCTAAAAAATTGAGTACATTTTTGCTTTCTCGTAAAATGGGAAGAACTCGTCTTTAACGCATTTTCTTCTGAAAATTCGCTAAAGAGGGGGCAAAATGTAGCACCCTAAAATTGGCACAGTTAAACCTTAGTAAAAAGATAAAAATTCAAATTTTAACCTCAAACCGCCCGTTAACCGCCCGTTACCCGCTTTCCTCATTTTTCATGCCATTTTTAGGATTTGTTTTGACCGTTGGACGATATCGTCGTAGATTAGACGAAATCATCCCAGATCTGACGAATTCGTCTGGAACAGAATGTCCAGACGATTTCCTCCCAAAACCGAATTTTCATAATTAGCTTATGTTCCAATAACCTCTCTAACCTGGGCAGAAAGCGTGTCTGCACAATTAGAGTCTCCCCCATTGGAGATCTCCCAAATTGGGATGATCTCCAACCTCCTAACCTCTCCCTAATCCTATATAAACTAATATTTTCTCAGTTTATCCCCCTGAACCTCCTAGTCGACGGATTTCCCTACAAATTTGGTTCCTTATTCCTTAGAGCATCCTCACACTATTGTTTGCATTTTGTATTTCATGTTTTCTTGTAGGAACTTTACTATTTTTCAATCGAAGCTAGCTCGGATCGTCGCAAGCGATTTCGGATGATCTTGTCGAGGAGCGCAGACGATCTCGTACGATTGGAGGCGATCCCGACTGTAGTCCAGATTGGGGGCAATCAAAGTCTAGAGTTTGCATCTCTTTATCACTTTTTTTCATTTCTTTATACATTATCTTAGTTATTATGTTTATGCATCTTGGAGTTCACCTCATTTAGCATAACCGCATGATAAAGTTAAAATCAATCATTAAATCTACTGCATTTCTCTTGTTTGTTATTTGAATCCATTATTTAGGCATGTTTGCTATTATTGCTATCATTCTCCTTTGCTTCTGCAGTTGCATATTTGGTATTTTGTATCTATTTTTGTGATTGCAGGTTTCTGACGAATTCGTCTGATGAATTCGTCAGATCTCAGATGATTCCATCTGATCTCAGATGACCGACTGTGATTCGAGACGATTCTGTGAAATATCAGACGATTACATACAAGTTGAGACGATTTGGACTGCTACAAAACTCAGAACCTTCATCAGACATCCGAAATTAGGTATGTTATGTCCCATTCGGCATATTCTCTGTGTTTAGCATTCATTCCTATTTTTTGTATTCACCTATAAATCAGCATTGGCATATAGAATAGTTTAGATTCATCTTGGCCAAACCTAGGAGTTGAATGATTAAAGTACAAAATGAACACATCAAACTCACTATCAACCTAGGTGTGGAAACTGCCACTCAAAATTTTCCTGGTGAACCCACCATCCGTCGAAAATTCACCCTTATACCCCTCCCCCGAGAGGCGGGACCTTCAAAGGGCCTCTCAGTCCGAGGTATTGTCCCATCCTTCTCGCATCCCCCTTTCGGGCGTGGATCCTATAGCCTGAGGGTAAGGATGCAAAAAATTTGGAGCGATACACCAACTCATTGATGGATTCGATTTTGGTAGCTTTTGGACCATGGGTAGACTAGCTCAACTAACAAGCTAGGAGTCTATAGGAGATGACTTTGGGTCTACCTAATATTGATAACCTTTTTAGTCATAGGTAGACAAGGTAAATTCTATACTTTAGACTATAGGTGTAGTGACCCCAGGGAAGCGGCGCACCGTCCACTACTCTATTTGCGAATAATATCTACTTAATCATGCATTAAATGAAAGATACAACTAAAATACGAAGAAATGAATAGACAATGCTTTTTATTACTTTTTCTCAAGTCCAGTTACATATAGATCCTTCTGAGGGATTCCCTTCATTTGATACAAATTTTACAAATAGGGGTAGCAGATGTATGATATCCCCTTGCAAGGGGTAGTGCACTTCTACAGGCTTCCCGATGATGCACATGAAAATGTATGAGGGCTTACATATGCCTCCTTCTCTAGGTCTAGCTCATAGAGGGATCATATTACTTTCGTATGTTGATAACCTGTCTAGTGAACCTGTAGTCTTGCAAGCATGAAAACAATAGCAAATGCTCAACTATCCAAGATTGCCTCTCCAGATGAGGTTGTTAGCAATAACCCTAATGATAAAAAGGAAGATGCTAAATGATAATAGAAACTAATACTATGAATGTAATAAATCATATCTATGCTAATGGCATGAAAACATGTAATAAGCTAAATGAAATAAACTAATGCTAAGAACCCTAGACTAGGCCTGGGCCACTGTCTGAGACATTGGTCTCTAAGATGAAAACCTGTATCTATTGTTCCAAGGCTTTGGATCTAGGCTTGTTACTGATGTTGAAATGATTGTCATTTTTGGTCTGATATATTGAATATCCTGTAGATGGTAACCCCTCAATCAGGTAACTCTTTTTTTCTCCTAAAAGGTACTCTAATTTGCTCTCCAATCTGACAGGGCTTCGCTACAAGAAAAGATCTCCTCGGTTGTATCTCTACAAAAAGTCTCTCTATTACCCCTTTTGGTGCTCTTAGGTTTGCACCTTATAATGTATTTGAAATCCTATGTCAATGTCCAACTCTAGGACTGAATTATTCATGCACACTAGAGGTTAGCATGAGAAGCTTTGTCTTTTCTATGTTTGAAGGTCAATTAAATTGATGTCTAAACCTGGACTTGAGTGTCTCATGTAAACTGGCTATGATGAGGAATGCAAAGTTATCCCCGTTTGGCATTATTGCATGTAAATTACCACTTCCACCCAATACTTATCCCCGTTTGGCCTTAAAGCATCATACAACATATACACAAGTCATATCATCAAAAATACCATATATATATATCAAAAAATTATGTACATCATATCAAAACTGGACTGGTATGCCACAATCAATAGCCTGGCATACTCAATCCTCTTAAAAAATATATAATAATAAATACAATCTCTATGCAGTGAGCGTCTAGCCTCAAGAAGCCCTTGAGCTCTTAGCCTCATCTCCTCTCTTGCCCTGAGGTGGAGGAGGAGGCCCCATCGGAGTCCACCTTGTGTCATGGGTCCTTGACATCGATCATGATGATGTCCTCGATGACCCCATCCTAATCAGCCCTGCAATGTTAGCTAGCAGTGGTACCCTCTGTCCCTCTGGGACCATGTGATAGTATAGCTCCTGGTAGAATGTAGTCTGAGCAATAGACCATGCCAGATCCCAAGTGCTCGCCCCTCCGCTCTGAGCCCTGAGCTGTGTAGCCTTGTCCTGGAGTGTCTACACTTGAGCCCAAAGGTGGGCAACCTCAACCCAGAGAGCTGTCGTCTCATTGCTCTCCCCTACCTTGACACCCTTGCCCTTATCAAGTGATGGTGGTCTCTCCCCCTTCTAAGAAGGGACTCTCCTCTCCCTCCTCCCTTTCTCCTAAGGTCTCTATGGCACCCAACCCATCCTCTTGCGTCTCTCCTGTGGAGACCATCGCTGCTCTCTCCTGCTGCGACCTCGCGCTACCTCAATAGTATCCTGACATCGCCTCCCTAATCATCGCACCATGGCATGCACTGGACCCTGCACCCTCATCATCCGAGGATGGTGGATGCCTGTGTACCAGGCATCATATCTGTCGGCAACCCCAGCATCATCACCATACACTGGTTGGATGGGGGCATCATCTGCATCTTGACTCCAGAATCGCTACATTTCTGGAGCCCCACTCAGTGTGGTACTATCCCAGACAGTCTGGGAGTACTCCTAATCCCTAAGAGAAGGGATCCCCTACTGTAGACCAAACTATCATAGAACCCGATTGTAGCTATGGAGCTCTACCTCTCCCTGATCCATCCTCAACCAGTAGACTCGCCTGATGTGAGCCAACTCCTACCCATCCTCTGCCCACCCTGGGTGCTCTCACCATGGCCTCCAGGTGATCTAGTCTGGGATGAGGTTGTCTAGCAACCTCTGTGACATCAATAGATCTATCCATCATTGTGACACCCTCTGTAGCCACCAGTAGAAAACCCGAGGCCTCTCCCGGTCAACCCCTGTCAGTGGGAGCCCTACTGACCTCCACATCATGATGTGCTCCTAGCACCAAACCAATAGTAGCAATGTCAAGACTAGACATCAGCCTCCCTTGTATACAACCCCATGCAGGATCCTATACAAGCGACATAGTACAAAGCTACCCCATGCAAACCTATACCCATGGCCTCTCATGTCATAGACCACATTTGATAGGAGCCATGGTAATCTGCATCCGCTCTGGTGGCATAGTAGTAAGCCACCTACCACCCCTACCAAAACTCGAGTCAGCCTAGATGCCCTATGCATCTGCCTTAGAGACTCGATGTTCACTCTGCCCTTCTCCAGGGTGAAGCTCGGGTCTCCGCTCAGCCTCATCATAGCCTGGCATTGATAGGTCGTAGGAGTCATCAGTCGTCCCTGTATGGGGATCATCATGATCCTCCATATGTCCTCTAGTGTGGGAGCCATCTCCCTTGTCGGTAATCGAAAGCAGGATGACCCCGGATACCACCTCTCTACTAGGGCTGTCAGTAGCCCCATGTCCGTCAATACTTGTGGCATCTCCGCCACATGCTGCAAACTGACCTGTGCTAGTCGATCACACTCTGCCTGATCGAGCGCGGCTATGTCGTCTCGCAGCCCACCGTATTTCCATTCTTGACTCTTTAGTAATCCCCTCTGCAAAACAAAAACTAAAACAACAAATTTCATTAATAAACCAATTATTAAAATTAATTAAATGCATTTCAAACAAAGCAAAATTTCATAAATATGATGATATCGTCCACCATTGGATGATATCGTCCCAAATTGGATAAAATAGTCCTTTGTAGGATGAAATCGTCTTCGATTTCGCAACTTGGGGATCGCCCCTTGTTGGACGGGATTGCCCCTAGTTCACCGATTTTGCCCTCCGACGAAATCGATGATCTAGGGATGATTTCGTCCCGACGTCGTCGATGGCATAAAAATAGCCATGATGCCCCAAATAGTCAAAATTTAAAACAAAGAATTACACAAATTAAATTCAAACCTAATTTACTAGGATTAGATCCTTACTCGTAGCCCACACCGGACCTCTGTCGATCGGTGCGCTATCTCAACCATTTTGCCTGCAGAGCTCTAAAACCAGTAAAAATGAACAGTAAAAATGAATTAGGGTTTTACCCTATTTTTCTTAATTTTATTTAAAAACAACTTTCTTTTTATTTATTTTTGCTTTTCTGTGCTTTTACCTCAAACGTTCGATTTGGGTAAAAACACGAAGGGGGCACCATAGTCAGTAGTCGTATGATTCAACCAAGAATTGTCGTCTAGAAAATTGAGTACATTTTTGCTTTCTTGTAAAACAGGAAGAACTCGTCTTTAACGCATTTTCTTCAAAAAATTCACTAAAGAGGGGGCAAAATGTAGCACCCTAAAATTGGCACAGTTAAACCTTAGTAAAAAGATAAAAATTCAAATTTTAACCTCAAACTGCTCGTTAACCGTCTGTTACCCGCTCCCCTTGTTTTTCGTGCCATTTTTAGGATTTGTTTTGACCGTTGGATGATATCATCGCAGATTAGACAAAATCATCCTAGATCTGACGAATTTGTCTAGAACAGAACGTCCAGACGATTTTGTCCCAAAATCAAATTTTCATACTTAGCTTTTTTTCCAACAACTCGTCTAACCTGGACAGAAAGCGTGTCTACGCAGTTAGTCTCCCTCGTTGAAGATCTCCCAAATTGGGATGATCTCCAACCTCCTAACCTCTCCCTAATCCTATATAAACTGAGATTTTCTTAGTTTATCCCCTTGAATATCTGCCTGAAACTCTGCTTAAACCCCTTGAACTTCCATGCACCTCAGAGCATCCTCACACCATCATTTGCATTCTATATTTCATATTTTCTTGCAGGAAATTTACTATTTTTTAGTCGAAGCAAGCTCGGATCGTCGCAAGCGATTCCAGGCGATTTTGGATGATCCTATCGAGGAGCACAGATGATCTCGTATGATTGGAGGCAATCCCGACTGTAGTCTAGATTGGGGGCAATCAGAGTCCAAAGTTTGCATCTCTTTATTGTTTTCTGCATTTCTCTATACATTATCTTAGTTATTATATTTATGCATCTTAGAGTTCACCTCATTTAGCATAACCGCATGATAAAGTTAAAATCAATAATTAAATCTATTGCATTTCTATTATTTGTTATTTGAATCTATTATTTAGGCATGTTTGTTGTTATTTCTATCATTCTCCTTTGCTTTTGCAGTTGCATATTTGGTATTTTGTATCTATTCCTGTGATTGCAGGTTTCTAATGAATTCATCAGATTGACGACGATCTCGTCTGATCTCAGACGATCCTCTGATATTTGAGATGATTCGATGTAATTTCAGACGATTACGTACGAGTTGAGATGATCTATACTGCTACAAAACTCAGAATATTCATCAGACATCCGAAATCAGGTATGTTCTATCCCATTCAGCACATTCTTTATGTTTAGCATTTATTCATATTTTTTGTATCCATAAAAATCAGCATTGGCATATAGAATATTTTAGATTCATCTTGGCCAAACCTATGAATTGAATGATTAAAGTACAAAATGAACACATCAAACCTACTATCAACCTAGGTGTGGAAAGTACCACTCAAAAGTTTCTTGGTGAACCCACCATTCATCGAAAATTCACCCTTATACCCATCCCTCGAGAGCTTGGACGTTCAAAGGGCCTCTCATTCTGAGGTATTGTCCCATCCTTCTCGCATCTCCCTTCTGGGTGCGGATCCTATAGCCTGAAGGTAAGGATGCAAAAAAATTGGAACGATACATACACCAACCCCCTTTCAACTGTTGGGGCAAAAATGGTATCACATTTTGCATGGTATTATATACCAACCCCCTTTCAACCGTTGGGGCAAAAACGACATCATATTTTGCATGGTATTATACACCAACCCCCTTTTCAACCGTTGGGGTAAAAACGGTATCAAATTTTGCATGGTATTATACACCAACCCCCTTTCAATCGTTGGGGGAAAAACGACATCACATTTTGCATGGTAATATACACCAACCCCATTTCAACCATTGGGGAAAAAATGGTATCACATTTTGCATGGTATTATACACCAACCCACTTTCAACCTTTGGGGCAAAAATGACATCACATTTTGTATGGTATTATACACCAACCCCCTTTCAACCGTTGGGGCAAAAATGGTATCACATTTTGCATGGTATTATACACCAACCCCCTTTCAACCGTTGGGGCAAAAACGGTATCACATTTTGCATGGTATTATACACCAACCCCCTTTCAACCGTTGGGGCAAAAATGACATCACATTTTGCATGGTATTATACACCAACCCCATTTCAACCGTTGGGGCAAAAACGGTATCAAATTTTGCATGGTATTATACACCAACCCCCTTTCAATCGTTGGGGAAAAAATAGTATCACATTTTGTATGGTATTATAAACCAACCCCTTTCAATTGTTGGGGGCAAAAATGACATCACATTTTGCATGGTATATACACCAACCCCCTTTTCAACTGTTGGGGTAAAAATGATATCAAATTTTGCATGGTATTATACTGTAGACACCAAAACAGCACCAATCCGATTACGTGACAACAAGCACTGATCGCACTAACACACACAGCCCCCGGGGCAGCCCCCTGAGGTTAAACAGTGGTTCTAACCACTCACACAGTAGTTTTACAAGTCAAAAATCAATTTGGCACCTTTTAGACACTCTGCTTCTTATTCGCTCCACCCAGGGACAAGTGCGGACTAGTACTCGTTTCACACATGGACGAGTATGGATTTGTACTCATTTCACCAAGGGACGATTACTAGCGCTCGCTTCTGGGTGGGACGAACGCCAGGTTTGACCAGAAAAAAGTCAGACCTCGGTGCATGACAACTCAGAACTGCCACTTAGCTTTTCTTGCATGGCATAGGAGTGCGAGTGAGTTCTTTTGACAACTCATATCTGCCAATTGACTTTCCCTTCACTGCATGGGAATGAGAGTGAGCTTTTTAGGACAACTCGGATTGGCCACTTAACTCTCCCTTCATTGCATGGGAGTGAGAGTAGGCTTTTTCATGACAACTCAGATTTGCCACTTAGCTATCCTTTCATTGCATGGGAGTGCAAGTGAGCTTTTCTAAAACATACAAAGACATGCACAGAGGCAGTTAAGAAGCCCTTAATCAAGAAGAAGTCTTCTCTTCACAAAAATCATTCATGCAAAGAAACACTTTTGCATGTTAATTCAAAGAGACCCCTTGGATCTATAAAATGGTGAGTTTCCTCACCCAAAAGATATACAGAGAAGGAGAATTTTGAGCGACGAAGTGCTGCTAATTCACTTACTTGCGATTTGTGTTTTCAACATCCATAATATCTTAATCGAAAGAGAGGTTATTGGGTGACTTTTGAAGGCACGAATCAAGAACCAACCCTAATTTTTTTGACCACAATATCCTACCAATTTTTTGACAACACATCACATCAGGTTTCGGACCCATCCCAAGCGGATTGGTGTCGAAGCAAAGTTTCACCTGTGGGTGGTTTGCCTTCGAGCACCCCCTGATTTATTGCTTTTGGTTTGGGCACCCCCCGCTTTATTGCTTTTGGTGACTATTTCTTTTGTAGTATTTAGCTAGTTTCATGTTTATGCTTTTGTCAAGTTTTCAGTTTATTTAGACTCATTTTAACCATCGTTAGATTTATCTTTTATTTTTCATACACAAGTGCTACTGATTCTTTGTTTGTTTCTTTGAACACAGATTTGCAGCATTAGAGGAGCAGCAAGGAATCTACCTTTACCAACGCAAGCGACGACAACGTTTTGGTTCGCCCATCTTATATGTGGGCACGTGGAAGAAGGAATTCTGAAACAAGTTGTAAAAGACCAACATTTAACGCTCCTATCCCTTAAAAAGGAAGGAGATGCATTGTAACACAAATTTGAAAAGCATATCAATAAAAGGGCCGTATTTTATATTTCTTTGATATCTTGTGTTCATGTTCTTTCTTTTTACGCATTTTTCAATAACATAGGGTTTAAGTGTTATTTTAGTTTCGTTTACATTGCATTTTTAGTCTATCCTTTTTGTTTCCGAAATCTCGTGTTTTCAATGGCGATCACGGTGGGACCTCTGTCCTCTATTTTTTTTTTAGGTTAGATTCCTAATCTGAAATTGCTTGTTTTTTTATAGGTACCTATTTTTCAACATCAGACTGTTATTCGTTTCTGCAAGTGACGATTACAGAATTGGTATTCGTTTCACCCCGAGATGAATACACTATTCGTCTCACCTTGGAACGAATACTGTTCTGATATTCACCTCACCCAGGGATGAGTATAGATCTGTGCATTTTTTAGAGCAAATTAGAAACATCCTGTTGGGCAGAGAAGAGGTAGGGGTTTTTTTAAAGCTTCTGTCAAATTTTTGTTTTTCTATTTTTTGGTTTTCAGTTTTGTATGGCTTAGGGAAAGATTTCCTTTTTGTTTGCCTGTTTCAAATTTTTGCAAATTAAAATAAACCCCACACATCACGTGGTTTCTTAAACCAAGGAGTTGGTCGTAAAACCCCAACCCTTGAGCAAGACCAAAGGTGGATTCCATTATCACTTTGGCTTGGATATTTGCATCCATTTACCTCGATTGTCACTGTTGCTAGACGTAAATCCTGATGAAAGCTGATCGAGTGTCGTTGGGGTGATTCCCAACGCGTGAGGATAAGTCTTCTATGGTAGGTGTCATAAATAGGACAATTCCCCTTCCGTACCGCCTATGTTCCATGTATCATCTGCTCTCACGTACCTATAGTCTCCCTCACGTAAGGGCGGGTATATAGAGAGGTTGGTATATTGGTCCGACAATGGTATATTGAAGGGGCGACCATTTATGGGAGTCATATGAGCCAACATTCTGCATTTAAACATTCTTCAAAACTTGCAAAAACAAAACAAAATCATCAAAATGCACTAAAACTAGTTTAGGACACACCATTAATATTTAAAAGAGATAATCACTATTTGTGTATGTGTGTGTTCATTTATGCTTAGTGTAACAAAAAAAAATCAATAAAAAAAAATCATAAACAAAAAGATAAAAATATACGCATTTTGTCACTCGCTCCAAAAAGCTCCAAGGATTCCCGCAATCGCTTGGTCACTCCAAAATTCCCCAAAGGTGTCCATGAACCCTTTGGTCAACCCAAAAGCACCCTAAAGGTGCCCATAAGTGATGCAGGAGCATCCAACAAAATATGGGAAATTTTATATTTTTCCCTAAATTTTAGTGCATCTTTCCAAGGCCATAACTTCTCAACCGTAGCTCCGATTGACGTGAAATTTTATAGGGAGTTAGTTGGGATAATTTTAAACAAATATGACTCCCTAGAGTCCTATTTGCCTAGAAAAGTTAGTTTTCGGGGCCAAATTCCATCATCTAGTGCCCCGAAATTAGGTTTTAAAATTGATAACCTAATTTTTTACGCTTTTTGAGCTGTTCGGAGGTCAATATATCCTAATGTATTTAGAGTTAGGACTTGAAACTCTATTTATGGCTTATATATGGTAAGAGGGATGTGCACCCCAATTTTGGGCCCCATCTGACTCATTTCAATTTTTAGGGTTTTTAGAGAGACATCGTCATGGTGCTCACCCGCAGTCAAGCCCACTCACGGGCAGACGCTGTGGAGAATGTCCAAGGAGGCACGAGTCGCATCCATTATAGTCCCCAGGATTTGGTCATACCACCTTGGCAACCTAACACACAAGGCAGTCCCCTACACACCTTAACGAAAAGGGACTATAGGGGTACCTCTTCTAGGGGCACTCCTGTTCAGCATAGCACCCAACACGCACCCTCCCATGAGGGGTACATCCGTAGGAGAGCTCCCTTAGATGCTTGCTATGAGTGGTCACCACGTGATGAAGTGCTAGGTCAACATAGGGTTCGACGAGAGGAACCACATGATTACACTATCCCTCCTTCACCCCCTCTAGTTGTCAGGTCTACAAGGACAAATCCAGAGCACAAGGCTCCTCAGGTGGGGCGAGCCAACTCTGCCCGTTCCTCTTTCACTTACGAAAGGGGGCATGAGGAAAATCCTTATCTTCCTCAAGAACAATAGACATCATGAGAGCAATACGCCTCCGCAACTGCTAGCTATCAGGATCACCTACTGAGGCCAAAGCCTCGGGGGAATGTTGCTACCCCCAATAGAGGGAGGCGGCCTATAGAGATCTCGGATCACCATGACCAGGATAGATATCTAGGAGAGGCATCTAGGCCTTCTAGACATGAGACAGTAGGACCAACTATCTTAGAATTTTCCAAGAATATTGCACGTCGGATGCAACTCACACTACTTGAGCTAGAACAACAACAGTTAGAGCAATAGTATCTTTTAAATCAAGAGTGCCTTTAGCGCCAGGAGGATGAGTTGTTACAACACACTATGCAGGTGAAGACTCCAACCCCTTGCACACATAAGACAAAACATTATGAGAGACACAACTGGGTGCGAGACAGGTCTCCATGACCTTATCAAACGTTGCCTTTGATGCCTCCTAGACTTGAGTGGGAGGCCACTCCTAAGACCAATGACGGGTGCCTTCTTCAGGCACCCACCCAGGTTCATGGGCCACCCTCAAAAATTCTTCCAAAAGCCTCTGAGAAACCTGAGCGTGAAGAAGAGTGGGATGAAATGCCCTACCAAGACAGAGGGGGTGCTATTCGGTCATCCCTCCCAAGGCCCCAAGTTCCCCAAAACCTGCAACGGGAACAAATCAATGCAGAGGAGCCCAAATCCTATGATACATGCAAAGCATTTGAGCACTTAGAGTCGATAGAGACCGAGATTTTGGGGTCCCAAATGCCCAAATCACATGAAAATCCTCTCAAAGAGGATCAACCCCTGGTTGTAGAGCTACCTGATGACGAGGTCTTCCATATCTTAGAATCACCAGATTTTGATGAGCCTGACTCTCTCACCAAAGATGAGTCAGCATATGCAATAGCGCCATGGGACCCATTCGAGTTCGATAGCATTAATTCACAGGTGGTCCCCATGGATGAGCATCACAAAATTCTCCTAACATTACTCCCTTTGGAGGCTCCCATCGAGCCCGTGCCATTGCCAAAAAATCAGGTCCCCCTGCAAAGCACAAAACAACTCCATGAGGACCACATCAATCTGCTCGAACAAGAAGAGCCTAGCATGTCGCAGACAGCTATCGGGGCCAATGAAGGCCTTTGGATCATCGATAATGATTATGAAGATGAAACTGAGATGGCATATCTCAATCATGCATGACGGCACAATCACCCTGTAACCCATGATGAACTAATGGCCCAACTAGGCATAAGACTAGGGCATGAGTGGCGCATAGACCCAGCCCACTGGCATCAAATTTTGATTCCGCTCCTTTGGGAAGATCGTGAGAAACTTCCACTCAGAGATATCATAGCACCATCAGTGCCGAGGGTGGACCCTGTCCTCCTATCCGTGCATAAGGCCGATCCATTCATGCCAATTCCTACAGAACCAGATCCGGTGCACAAAGATCATCAAGCTGGGGGTACCTCTATTCCCTGAAGAGTAGGTGGATTACACCAAACGCTCCAAAGGTGTCCATAAACCCTTTGGTCAACCCTAAAAGCTCCAAGGATTATCGCAATCACTTGGTCACCCTAAAAGCTCCAAGGATTATCGTAATCACTTGGTCACCCCAAAAGCTCCAAGGATTATCATAATCACTTGGTCACCCCAAATGCTCCAAGGATTATCATAATCGCTTGGTCACCCCAAATTCTCCAAGGATTATCGCAATCTCTTGGTCACCCCAAAAGCTCCAAGGATTATCGCAATCACTTGGTCACCCCAAAAGCTCCAAGGATTATCGCAATCACTTGGTCACCCCAAAAGCTCCAAGGATTATCGCAATCACTTGGTCACCCAAAAAGTTCCAAGGATTTTCATAATCGCTTGGTCAACCCTAAATGCCCCAAAGGTATCTATAAACCCTTTGGTCAAGCCAAAAGCTCCAAGGATTCTCATAATCGCTTGGTCAACCCTAAATGCCCCAAAGGTATCTATAAACCCTTTGGTCAAAACCAAAAGTTCCAAGGATTTTCATAATCGCTTGGTCAACCCTAAATGCCCCAAAGGTATCTATAAACCCTTTGGTCAAGCCAAAAGCTCCAAGGATTCTCATAATCGCTTGGTCAACCCTAAATGCCCCAAAGGTATCTATAAACCCTTTGGTCAAAACCAAAAGCTCCAAGGATTTTCATAATCGCTTGGTCAACCCTAAATGCCCCAAAGGTATCTATAAACCCTTTGGTCAAGCCAAAAGCTCCAAGGATTCTCATAATCACTTGGTCAACCCTAAATGCCCCAAAGGTGTCTATAAACCCTTTGGTCAAAACCAAAAGTTCCAAGGATTTTCATAATCGCTTGGTCAACCCTAAATGCCCCAAAGGTATCTATAAACCCTTTGGTCAAGCCAAAAGCTCCAAGGATTCTCATAATCGCTTGGTCAACCCTAAATGCCCCAAAGGTATCTATAAACCCTTTGGTCAAAACCAAAAGCTCCAAGGATTATCATAATCGCTTGGTCAACCCTAAATGCCCCAAAGGTATCTATAAACCCTTTGGTCAAAACCAAAAGCTCCAAGGATTATCATAATTGCTTGGTCAACCCTAAATGCCCCAAAGGTATCTATAAACCCTTTGGTCAAAACCAAAAGCTCCAAGGATTATCATAATCTCTTGGTCAACCCTAATGCCCCAAAGGTATCTATAAATCCTTTGGTCAAGACAAAAGCTCCAAGGATTTTCATAATCGCTTGGTCATGCCTAAATGCCCCAAAGGTATTTATGAACCCTTTGGTCAACACCAAACGCTCCAAGCATTACCATAACTGCTTGGTCAAAATACATATTCAAAAATCAACAAAAACAACACGAAAATCAAAATCACCAAAACATTTGCATTTCCATTCCATGCATACTCATAAAAAAATCAAAATCACAACAACATTTGCATTTCCATTCCATGCATACTCACACAAAAATCAAAATCACAAAAACAATTGCATTTCAATTCCATGCATTCTCATAAAAAAAACTCAAAATACAAAAATATAGGTTGCATTTGGCATCGCATCCATACATTGCATAGTTGCTGGTCATACAAGTCAAAAGCACCATAGATTGTCGTTACTTGACAAGTTCATCATTTTCCACATCAAATCCACTTTCATAAATGCATACATCCATCATAACACCACCGTCATTTTTAGCATAGTCAATTATTTCCTAATGTATGTAGGGTTTTCGTCATTCAGCTGTCTTTAAATTTCTAGCCAAAATTGTACAAAGTTAAACAGATTTTACCAGGGAAATTTTTACTTGGGTCAAGCCTCGTTACGTAGCATCCCAACACAAATTAACACACACAAAATAATTCCTAAGTTGTGTAAACGAAATATGAAACATGCACAGTCATCCAGGTCACCATAAGCGAAACGGCTATCTTGCTCATCCCCCTGTGCGAATGACCCCAAGAATGCTGAGAGTTGGCAAAATGACAAGCATCCTCCCTACCCAATTCCCCAAGAATCCCAAAGTTCTCAAAAGTTGCAAAACATCAAAAATTTGCAAAATTCAAAACACCAAAATTTGACATCCCACAATGCATACATCAAAAAGCACATACAATAGTGATTCTCGTCACTCCATATCCAAATCCCTTGCTCAAAAAAAAATAAAAAATAAAAATACACAAATAAAAAAAAATAAACAGTGATTTTATCACTACAAAGGAGCAAGTATCCCAATACAATTGAAGAAAAGAAGGGAGTCGAACTTGAATCCTTGGAACTCTTAGCATTTTGACAGGTCATGAGGCAAGCCTCAGTACCGGTTTGGTTGATAGCCTATCGATCACTGGCGGTAAACCTCCCGCATGACGATATATCTGTCACATTAACTTGTGTACGGATCAATGTTTGCATGTGGATGAGCTAGCTTATGGTATCCTAGATAGCATCGCAGATTAATCTGACTAAATACAATAAAGGAGTTAGTGGCGCTAATTAGGTGATCCTCAGTATAGGTTCGGTTGAAAGCCTATCTGGCACTGGCGGTATCCTGACAAATACCACATGAACGAACTCAATTGCACACACAAGGATGTGAAATAACTTGGTTAAATTCAAGTCGGATTTATACCTTGTTCAAAAGTCTTGCGAGATAAGTGTACGAGTCTTGGCTAGTTAGTTAAAATATCCGAATCTCGGAAAAGCTTAACTACATTTTAAAAACAAGCTCGTCACATTTTATTCCATACATCACCATCAAAATCTATGCAAAATACAAAAAAACAAAGTTTTCACATGCAAAGTCATCCAGTCATCCCATTAGTATCGCAAGTCAGTCAAATCTTGTACAGTCTATGGTGCATCGACACATCATCAACAACTCATCTCATTCATTCCATATCCATACATCATACAAATTAGAAACATCACATTCATAATCGCCTCTGCATACATTAAAAACATACATAAAAACACGCCATAAAAAAAAACAAACACAACAAAACATGCCATAAAAAAAAACAAACACAACAAAACACGCCATAAAAAAAAACAAACACAACAAAACAACCAAAATATAAAAATGACAAATACCAACAAAACCACTAAAAATTGCTGGACCAAGTGCTCTTGCACTTAACCTCTTGGCAAAAAAAAAAAAAAATTGATGTCGGGGTCTCCCTTGTCGCTATCCTACTCCCCAAGAAGGCTACCATAGCCGGACCGCTCCACGGGAAGATGGATTTTCATGAATGTTACCCCCAAATGGCATCCCAAAATGGGTTCACACCCACCAAAACTAGGTCAAAAAAATTGAGAAACTACTCGAGCCTTCATCGAATAACATCTGAAGGCACCCTCACTTAAGTCATCTTGGGTCAAGCGACTCGTCGCTTTTCTCATGATAGTCATTCCTTCATCGATTCGTCGCTTGAGGGGGTAGTCACACTTAAGTCACCAATCAACAAACACACACCCAATCAAGGCAATGGCATGTATTCAAAGAATCATTGACAAAGACAATCATGCCCCTGCTTGGGGCAGCAAACAAGCAATTATCACAAACTGATCATACACTTGGCATTCTCGAAGCATGAACACAAGGTTACCCCATGGACAAAAGGTTGCGCCCTTTGCCTATTCATGACTGGTCAATGTCCAAGCTCAAGTCACACCTCACCGAAATAGGTTAATACTTGAAATCAAATTCCTTAGATCGTCAGAAGCAAGGATTCAAGAATGCATGCCCTTTCCATACTTGGGGCATCAAGAGTTGGTTAGGTTACTGAGAAACCCTAATCATTAGTGCTTTGGTTATCTATTTTTTCTCAGCACTGCACCATGTGCAGCGCTTCCCAAAAAGGGGCATCTGTAGACACCAAAACAGCACCAATCCAATTATGTGACAACAAGCACTGATCGCACTAACACACACAGCCCCAGGGCAGCCCCCAGAGGTTAAACAATGGTTCTAACCACTCACACAATAGTTTTACAAGTCAAAAATCAATTTGGCACCTTTTAGACACTCTGCTTCTTATTCGCTCCACCCAGGGACGAGTGCGGACTGGTACTCATTTCACCCAGGGACGAGTATGGATTTGTACTCATTTCACCTAGGGACGATTACTAGCGCTCGCTTCTGGGTGGGACGAATGCCAGGTTTGACCAGCAAAAAGTCAGACCTCGGTGCATGACAACTCAGAACTGCCACTTAGCTTTTCTTGCATGGCATAGGAGTGCGAGTGAGTTCTTTTGACAACTCATATCTGCCAATTGACTTTCCCTTCACTGCATGGGAATGAGAGTGAGCTTTTTAGGACAACTCGGATTTGCCACTTAGCTATCCTTTCATTGCATGGGAGTGCAAGTGAGCTTTTCTAAAACATACAAAGACATGCACAGAGGCAGTTAAGAAGCCCTTGATCAAGAAGAAGTCTTCTCTTCACAAAAAGCATTCATGCAAAGAAACACTTTTGCATGTTAATTCAAAGAGACCCCTTGGGTCTATAAAATGGTGAGTTTCCTCACCCAAAAGATATATAGAGAAGGAGCATTTTGAGCGACGAAGTGCTGCTAATTCACTTACTTGCGATTTGTGTTTTCAACATCCATAATATCTTAATTGAAAGAGAGGTTATTGGGTGACTTTTGAAGGCACGAATCAAGAACCAACCCCGATTTTTCTGACCACAATATCCTACCAATTTGCCGACAACACATCACATCAGGTTTCGGACCCATCCCAAGCGGATTGGTGTCGAAGCAAAGTTTCACCCGCGGGTGGTTTGCCTTCGGGCACCCCCTGCTTTATTGCTTTTGGTTTGGGCACCCCCCGCTTTATTGCTTTTGGTGACTATTTATTTTGTAGTATTTAGCTAGTTTCATGTTTATGCTTTTGTCAAGTTTTCAGTTTATTTAGACTCATTTTAACCATCGTTAGATTTATCTTTTATTTTTCATACACAGGTGCTATTGATTCTTTGTTTGTTTCTTTGAATGTAGATTTGCAGCATTAGAGGAGCAGCGAGGAATCTACCTTTACCAACGCAAGCGGTGACAACGTTTTGGTTCGCCCATATTACATGTGGGCACGTGGAAGAAGGAATTCTGAAACAAGTTGTAAAAGACCAACATTTAACGCTCCTATCCCTTAAAAAGGAAGGAGATGCATTGTAACACAAATTTGAAAAGCATATCAATAAAAGGGCCGATTTTTATATTGCTTTGATATCTTGTGTTCATGTTCTTTCTTTTTATGCATTTTTCAATAACATAGGGTTTAAGCGTTATTTTAGTTTCATTTACATTGCATTTTTAGTCTATCCTTTTTATTTTTGAAATCTCGTGTTTTCATATACACCTACCCCCTTTCAATCGTTGGGGCAAAAACGGTATCACATTTTGCATGGTATTATACACCAACCCCCTTTCAACTATTGGGGCATAAAAAACATCACATTTTGAATGGTATTATACACCAACCCCATTTCAACCATTGGGGCAAAAACGGTATCACATTTTGCATGGTATTATACACCAACCCCCTTTCAATCGTTGGGGCAAAAACCGTATCACATTTTGCATGGTATTATACACCAACCCCCTTTCAACTGTTGGGGCAAAAACGGTATCACATTTTACATGGTATTATACGCCAACCCCCTTTCAACCATTGTGGCAAAAACGACATCACATTTTACATGGTATTATACACCAACCCCATTTCCACCATTGGGGCAAAAATGGTATCTCATTTCACATCATTCATATCATCCACAATCACATGGTATCATACACCAACCCCCTTCCCACCATTGGCGCAAAAACGGTATCACATTTTACATCATTCATATCATCCACAATAATTTTCATTTCACATCATTCATTCATAAATTTCACAAATTCACTACATCATTCATTTTCAATTGGCTTGTGAGATACATTCATAACTCATTTTCCAATTAAGGGGGTAAGCTACAAAAACTACAAAAAAAAAATCTTTATTCTTGTCTTCAACATCAGTGCACAAATCCAACAACAGAGAGAAGCTGCTTCTGTGCCCATAACCCAAGCAGGTGTCTCATATTTTTGCACCACATTGTGTTTCACACAACATGGTACAAAAATGGGCATCTTTAGACACCAAATCACAGCCACTAAAACTCCATCCTAACCATCCCACCACCCACTTGTCTTCCATTCCACCTTCCCGCCAATTATTTGGCCCAAATCCACCTTCCCGCCATTTCCTAGCCTAGTTGGGGTTATTTTAATATTATTTTATAATATTTTATATTTTATATAATATTTTATTATATTTTAATATATTTATTATAAAAATTATATAAATAAACTCAATTAAACTTAGCCGTCCGATTTCATTTAATCTCCACCATCCATTTTCATTAATCCATGTCACATTCAAAAAGTAATATCAACCCTAGGATATGACTTAATCTTAGCCACACGATCAAACGTGCAAGGCTAAAACCCTAAGAAAACCCTAGGTTGGATTATAAATAGGGTATTTTGCAAATGCCCAAACACTAGAACCTGGAGATTAAGAGATATACTCGAAGAAGCACTTGTTGATGCCCTAGTGAAGCAGAGATAGATAGAATTGAAGACCTTGTGCCCTAGCTAAGCCAACAATACTTTTGCCATTCCAGCCATCATCCATCCATCCTCCCTCACCGCCATAGCCATATTCCATCCGTCGTTGTCCCCCTTGATCTGCTTCTATAGATCTACCCTACCCTGCAAGCACTGTTATGAGATTGTGAAGCTCACTGTAGAGCTTGCCAAGCACTCACCAGAGCTTGCCCTATCTGCAAGTGCATGCCAGAGCTTGCCAAGCTCATTGTAGAGCCTTCCTAGTGCCTTCTAAAGCCTACGATAGTCCCAGGTGTGAACTAAAGCTTGCAAAGCTTACATCAGAGCCTACCATCATCAAAAAACTGCATTTTGAAGCTGCTACATCATCAGATATGACATGCCATCTATAATCACGGATCAATAAGCAAGGTATATCTAATTTTGATACATTTTTATTGGGTAATTTTTTGGTTTACATGCTTTCTGAATTCACTGTTAAACTAGGGTTTTATTAATGTCTGAGGGTCTCACATTGTGGATCCCTCCTAGGTATTACTAAATCTTTGGTTTTGTTTTGTGTATGCAGATCAACGAATTCCACATATTCATTGATGATTTTTGAAGCTGGAGTGGCCCCACATTGGATATTCAAAGCCCACTCAACCTGTTGGGATCAAGGACACACTCAGATCTGAAGACAATTATGTTATATCTAACTAGGGTTTCGGAGAACCCTAGTTCCGTTGTAAATTATTGTATCAAATATCTGCATTAGATACTGATTGTAACAAAGGATTCTATTGGCCCCCCGATTGAATACATATTTATTTTATGCAATATTTTTCGTCTCATTGCTTTATTTGATTCTGCCATTTTATTTTCAAGTGTCGTGTCTTTGCATCCACAACAATAACTTCATGTTTTTTTTATGAACATCCCCAAACTCCTAGTTTCAAGTCTTGATTTTAGATTTAATGTATTGCAATATTTTGGTAAAACAGAACATCTTAGTCCCATACCTAGGTTTACCTTCCTTCCACCATTGTTGCACTCAAGGTTTAAAGGAACTATCTCTAAGCCACATTAATTGAAATTGAAAAGGAGAGAAACTCGCATTGGTTTTCCACATTTCCACCATGACAGAGCAATGATCCAAACCAGCATTGTTAAGAGTCTTCACTTTAGGAATGTGACCATGGATTAATAAATTGTTAGAGTGCAATAACCTATCCAATATTTCCATTATACAATCTAAGCCTTACCTTTTGTTAGACCAAGTCGTAAGGCCATTATCTGGTTGGATGCCCACAAGATGGAGGTTTGTAATATATTCACTCATGAGGTTAGTGCTTCTATCCAAATTTCTATTTCCCACCATTTTCTCATCTAGATATAGGATGGTATTGGAATCTCTTCTGATCAAGATCCAAGATTCAGGAAAATGAGAGGTAATATAAATAATATTCTTCCACTATATTTTTTTTTCCTCCAAATTAGTCAAAGCATAAATAGTAATGCAAAGCATAATTTGGTTGGAATGTATGCTTTGAATAGCTATAGCCAAAATATCCCAACTTCCAACCATATGGTGAATAACTACCTCTTTTGGGTACCAAAGGCAAGTAATACCACCAAAAGTCCCCTAGGAACTGAGGGAAACCACTTTTCCATCTAGCCAAATTTTACTAGCAATTTATTCCATATCCTCTATTGACATCTTCTTTTCTTGAAGGAAAACAAGATGTGGATGATTTATCTGAATCATTCTTCTAATTTCATTTTGTTTTGAAAGACTCTCTTTGAGTCCTCTAATATTCCAAGTAATGATATTCATAAATACCAGGGCTAAAAAATTTGGGAAGGGCATTAATGTTACCTTCCTCTACAAGCTTTTAACCTTATTTTACCATATGATATTGATTAGTATTGCGACCTAAATTTTGATTAGAATCTATATTCAGTTTTTTTTCCTTGTTTCTTGACTTACTTCAATTGAATCTAATATGGCTTCTAGCCTTGAAGAATGCTTGTACACAGTAAAAATGTTACCATAAGGTTCAATAGAGTCTATATTGGGACCTATATTATTTGAAGTTTTAACATTTAAAATATTGTTTTTCTTGTGAATATTTTCTCCCCTTTTTTCTATTGAAAACCTTTGATTAGTTGGTTTGTATCTGAGTTTTGCCCTTTATATTTAAATTGTGTTTCTAATATTTCTATTTCCATTATTTCCTCTTCCTCACTTGGGACCTCATTTGTGGAAATAATTTCAAACTTATTAGCAGATAACTTTGAATGATCCTTCATAACTATTTTTTTAGTGTTCTTCTTCTTAGGCATTTGGAAACCTGTTGAATTTATATCTTCTTTCTTTTGATCTGGAATTTTATTTTGGTAAACACTAGCCAAATGACCATATTCATGGCAAATTCTACAACAAAAAGGAATATTCTCATAGTCCACTACTTGCTCCCAAGTGTCCTCCCCAAATTGTAAAGTGATCTTTTTAGGTAGGGGTTTGTCAAAATCCATTAAAACACAAATCCGAGCATAAATAATATGTTCAAATTTTTGAGTACGATAAAAAATCATTATAAATGTTCCTAAAGAGTTTCTAATTGAAGAAAAATAATCGAATTCCATAATTCAATTGGGAGGTCAAAGAGTCTAACCCGCACGGGACCTGTAGAAGGCATCTCTTCTTTGGATTTAAATTTTGTATGCCAGGGCTTCATGAAAAGCCCTACCATTCCAAAGAATTAGGGACTCCCTTGAATTTTTTTTTCTCTATCTTCATTATTAGAAAATAAAACAAGAACATAACCATTTGGATAAATAGATTTTTGTAACTCACCTTTAGTTTTCTAGCTTTTTGTAGCCTAGACTTTGAAAGTAGATAGGCTCATATGAAAACCCATTAAATGATAAATTAGTCCTCTTTTTCTAGATCTTCAATGCCAGTTTAATGTTGCCTATATAAAGCTTAACAATAGGAGTTCCATTATATGATTTAAGACATCCTGACTTCATTTTCCTAGGATCAATCTTAGGCATTCTTAGGGGTTTACGTGTAGCCCTAAGATTAATATTAGCATTAGGTTGAGGCTATCCACCATGGAAGACATCCCTAAAATTTATTTTTGGGGTTGATTCTTCGAAATTCTTACCCTTGATAGGGGTTTCCATAGTAGATTTATTTTGTGGGTGCACATTAGCACCAGATTCACTTGTGATCTGAGCCATTTTTTGATCTTTTGCTTGAAACTTGTTTTGTGATCTCTTTAATCCATGCTTTAGATGTCGTGGAAAGGTATGATTTTCACTTTTATTTTGTGCAACAAATTGGAAGTTGTTGTCACTCAAGTTCACAACATGAAGATCTATTGAAAGATAAATTTCTAACCCATATTGGATCCCCTACAATATTTCCTACTAAAATATTGAGTAGAAACCATAAAAATATTGGCCACTAGGTCCTAAAGGCCACGAAAACCAATCTCTGGAGTTGCTTGCACTTAACCTAGATGAAACCCTCCCACAATCGCTTGCCAAAAATATCATTCAAACATAGGGATGTGATAGGATTTGTGTTACTCCAAATGATCTAAAAATTGGTGGATAAATTCTAGGGTTTGTCAGGCATCTACCCTCAAAATTTCAGCTCAATTCGAGTCCGGATGAGTGAAATATGGCCAAAACAAGTTTGGCAGTTTGGGCAGTCCTACAAAAAATGTCCCTCACAGATTTTCCTCCATTTTTCCAAAGAGCTATCTAGGTATTTTAATTGTTTAAAATATTAAAGACACTAATTTTTGTTATCACTCTCAATTTTAATTTTAACCATTAAATTTCCTTTTATGAAAACTTTAGGTTTTAAATAAATTGATTTGAGGGTGTAGTATAATTGGCCATTTAAATTTATTAATATTTTTATTAAAGATATTTAATGTTTGTAATATTTTATTATTATTATTTTAATGTTTATAATGTTCTATCTTTTAATTGTTGGATTTACTTTATTTTATTGTTGTTATTATTATTATTATTATTATTATTTTGGTTACATAGGAGAGTTGGTCACAACCACACTATTTTTAGTAACTAACAAGCACATGGTTCAAACCAATGGGGCTGCTCCCATAAAACTTATTTTACTTAATTATTATTGAATACTGATTTGTAAATCTAAGGAAATGTTGTGCACCTATAGACCTTGACCAACATTGAATGACCTAAAAGCTTTGAGGCTTTGGTGGTCAATCTTTGGAGGAGGCCAGTTAATTTGAAGCTCAAGCTAACTGATCCTAAAATATGGTGGGAAATGGGTATTAAAATAAGTTAAAGGAACTAAATCTAGAACTTATAATGGTGTAGATTAAGCCACATCAAGACACATGCAGAGTGAGAGATTACACAAAAATGCAAGTGAACCACCTAACAAACCAACTAGTTTTACTACCAATCAAAAAATGATTAATCCATCATATTGTAGCTCATTAGATTACAAATTCTAGAACAAGTGAAAACATCATACATATAAATCCAGAAAACAAAATAAACACTGATAATTCAAAAAGCAAAAAATTAGAAATAAGTTATCATTCATACATACACACTATGTAGTTGAATGGAAGCAGAGTCTAGACAACAATCCCTTTGTATTAAAATGCAAAGCTCCATTGTACATATAAATTTAAAATCCTAAGGGTTGACCTTATTTTTGTTCTAAATTCTAGTATATATAGTCCTTTACAACTTATTCAATTACTAAAGCATCATTTCCTAAGGAGTCAATTTTTGTTATGTCAAAAGACTCGCCTGTCTATTAAATTAAATAAAAGTATTCTTGTTCTAACCACCTAATTATGCTCTACTGACCTGTTTGAATCTATATTATTTTAGACTTGTTGCTTGCATTGGGTTTGTTTATCTTTTACTGATATTTATTCCTTACTATTAGGATTTTCAGTCAGGTGATCTTGTCCTATAGATGACACAAGATGACAGTCGTATGATCTCTAACATTGAATGTAAGCCCATTTTATATCCATTGATCATTTCCAGGTATTAAAAAAGATTGCTGAAGCATGATTAACATTAGGTGCCCCTACGGTTCGATAAGGTACAAATGTTAAAACATCTTCATGAGATTTCCTTTTCTAATAATTTATCTCTTTCAGCAATGCAACATATATTTGGTATCCCGATGGGCTCCAGCTAGGTACAAAATTTTTGGTGCATCCCATAATTAGCAAATTCTGCTTGAGAAGACCTTTTGATACTATGATGAACATATGGTACCCCAACAGGTTTCGATCGAGTACAAATATTTTGGTGCATCCCACACTTGGCCAATTGTACTTGAGGAGACCTTTTGGCACTGTGACAAACATCTAGTACCCTGATGGGTTTTGATCAAGTACAAAAGTTCCAATGCATTCCAAAATTGGATAATTCTACTTGAGGAGACCTTTTGGCACTATGATGGACATTTGGTACCCCAACAGGCTACGACTAGGTAGAAAATTTTTTATGCATCCCACACTTGGTGAATTTTTCTTGAGGAGACCCTCTGACACTGTGATGGACATCTGGTACCCTGATGGGCTTTGATTGGGTATATAACTTTTGATGCCTTCACCACTTAGCTAATTTCTTCATCCTTTAATTTCTAGTTGTATGACACACTTCCTATACTACTTCAGATTCTAGTTGGGTATAGGCATTTCAATGTTTGCAAGACTTAGCCAAATTAATCAATTTGAGTCCTTTTAAACTTATTTTTGTTGCTCTACTAGTATTTTATGGACCATCCTTAACATGCCTAGGTCATAAGATGCTCATTCTTCCTCCTGATTCTATTGTAACAGACTTGGAATAACTATTATTTCACCTTATATCAAAGTGCATGTGGGTAATGCTTGAAAAATATCCACATTGTTGGTGAATCACAAGGGATTTACACTTGTAGAAAATAAAGAACCTAGAGAATTGTTTTATGGATTTAGCACTTTCTAAGAAAAGAGGAAGGAAGAAGGAGCTAGAAGATAAGTTCGAGAAAAAAAACCAATAATTTTTGCAAGATAAAGAAGGGTGGTGAGTTATGGGGTGGGAAATACACGTGCAAAAATGTGGAAAATAAAAAAAGAGAGGGGATAAATGGAAAAGGATGAGGACAATTTTTTTTGGAAGAAACAATAATTACATGGAGGATAAAAAGGAGGAAAGAAAATAGAAGAAGAAATAGAGTATTCTAAAAAAATAAATAAACAAAAGGGAAGGAAGCCCTAGGAATATCCCATAAAAAAAGTAAGGCAAACTACCAGTTCCATGGGACACCCCCACAAAGTAGTAGCAAGAATTACCTAGTTCATGGGATATCCCCAAATATCGCACTTCCATAAATAAACTCTGTTATAGCTAATAGTAGTTCCAAGAGCAGGAAAATTGCCATCCACATATGCTATTTTTGTGTGTTCTTTTTCTTACACTACAATAAAAACTTGTTTTGCTGATCAAGATTTACCATGGAAAACTTCAATTGCACTCCTAGACTCATATTTTTTTTTAAATTATACTGTATTTTGACTATACTTGCTACCTTATATATAGTAAAGCTCCAAGGGATTCTTTTGCTAGTTGTCACTCGTGCAAATCATGCCATTGAATTGGGCATTGTTTTCAACAAGATTTAGTTTCACGTGAATCATTTCTTGGCATCATTTTATGTCAGATTGGTTTATCTCTTTTTTTGATGACTTTTTACTTAGTTGAAATCATCTCCTTATATGGCATCGCATATCATTTTACTCGTACTAGTTGTGATAGCCCATTTCACATTTTTGTAGATTTCAAGTGCATCTTCTTTGAATTTTGTACTGTTATACTCTTGTCCATTTGACTACAAAATCAAAAATAAAACAAAAAATGGAAGACATAGGGAGAAGGGTAGAAAGTACTATTTAGGAAAACAATTAATGACACTTGAAAATATTTCCACATTCATTGTTCCACAAATCCTATAAATTTGGCTAGCTTAAAATGAATCACTATAATAATTCCGCTATTGAGTACGCTTACACCTCTACACAAGATGATGTCAAACATTGAGTGGTCATGTATCCACAAAATATGCTTATTAATTCATTGGTTATGTACACAAAATCATGGTGTGGCTGATATACCTAGGTCGTGAGATCTTTGGTGGGTTATCCCATGAACCTACAATGTTCAAACCAAATGATCCCAAACTTGAGCTGCTGTCTATGGTGAATTTTCCAAGGTTCCTAATTATCATTATCTTTAGCAAGATTCCATTTTGAATTTATCCCTTACTTTAGGAATTCTCCATTCTAGGAACAAGTGGTGAACATAGAACTTGGACTTGTTTTGTTGGATTTGTACCCAAACATTGGTTCTACTAGCAATGAATATAGGGACATTTCCTCTATCAGTTCCATTTGGTTTATTATCCACATTCTATTTTCTTCTGCTACTATCATATTATGGGTGATCATAAAATGATGGTTGACACTACAAATTTCTACATCTCTTTGGATCCTAATGTGAACCATTATATTACCATCTAGTTATTAGGTAGAGGATAGAAAATTTTATCCAAGATTAGTTGAACTTTCTTTTGATTGGTTACTTGAATTTGCCTTTGTTTTGCATATTGGATTCTTGATAGGGTTGCTATTAAACTCCTCATATATTTTGATGCAGAAAGGATGCAATACTTGATTTTCTATTGTGATGATATTCCTAGCCAATGGAATTAGATTTTTATCATTCTCTTGGGTGATACACCCTCCCATATATTTCAAAAAATCTAAGGATAAACATATCCCAAATGGTGGGGGTATCTCAACAAATTCTATATCTTAGAGGATATGCAAATATGGGTGCCCACATATTAGCATTGGGATCTTGTGTAGTGTCCATGTATTCGTTGAAGGCTCTCCCCTAAAAAATGGCACTTATAGTTTCTAATAATTTGGGTTCAACCCTAAACTTATATAGATTTTTTCTGGCATGATAGATATTTGGGACATTAGATTCACCACACAATTACATAATATATGCTTTTCCAATGAAAGAGATAAGTAGAACAGGGGAGAATGACCTCTTAGATAATTGAGGAAGGTTTTTTTTTTTGTTTCTATGTAATCTTAGGTGATTTCCTAATGGAAACATTGATCAGATCCACCTTTTATGATACCAATAAATCCTTCCTTAGTATTTTTGGTGTAGGGACAAAATTTTTGAATAAGCTATGAAATTGTTCTATCCTTTCTACTCTCTACTCAACCTTGATAGCTGAGAAATACAACTTTTTATATAGCTCTAGCCTTTTCTAGCATAATGATGAGCTTTATGAAGGAGAATTTTACAAATGCTTTTTGTATTTCTCATTGGTATCTTGTCATGGTGGGGATGAGGCATCATCATCTACATACTTTTTTAGTTGAGATGTCATCAATTTTGTGTCCTCCCAATATTCATATTATCACACCGTGCTACAAGCCACTATGTTATGATATCATTTCTTGCTCATAATGATTACGATCTTCGTCAATCTAAAAATTGCTATAGGATAGAAGTATGGTTGAGTGCAAGTAAAATTTTATACCCTTCACCTACTCTAGATTATTCCTTATACTCGAAAAGAATCTATTGAATTTTTAAAAAGACATTACTGGACGGACGGGAGGTACCTAGTGGCGATAGTGAAATTCATGGGTGAATGATAGAATGAAGCTAAACAAGCCATCAAATGGGTGAACCTTTTCCCTGTGAGTCTGGTTGGAATATTTTCCAAAACCCGTTAGCTCCTTGGGCGGGTATTTTGAGCAGCCAATATGAGTGAAAGACTTGGTAGACCCTACCCTAGGGAACAAGAAAAATCCCTATTGGATGGGGTAATGTGGGAACACCCGCCAGACCCTCCCATGGGTAGAAGGAAGTATCCACTAGACATGCATGGTTCCTGCCACCATTGAAATTCAAATGGAAGACTTACCCACCACTCCAATGATTTGGGTACCTAAAAAACATATATAGAAGTGATATATTTCTAGTGCAATGCTCCCGAGGACCTCTTGTGTCTATCACACACCACCTAATTAGGGGATTATAAATCGAGGAGGACATGGTAGTTGAGCAATAATGATATGGGTAAAATATCCAAGAGCCCAGATTGATCTAGAAGCACCTATCACCTTCTAGAATATTGGTGCTTCCCAGTAAAGCAATGTACCAGGACGGTGCTCATCAGCTATAGAAGATATCTTCCCACCTTCCACCATTAATGTGCAAATTTTGAAGAAAGTGTAAATGTAATTATAAATAGTGAATTGTTGGATATTCCAAAGGGCGGTTATTTAGCCTTTACAATTCTTATGTAAAGTTTCCTCTTTGTAAATATAAATTTTGCATTATTCAGTCTCTAGTTGCATCTACTTGTTATTTGAATGAATATTCTACTTCTTAGTTACTTAATTTGTCCTTATTATTCTACTATTTGGATTTCTTGGGGTGTTCTTGAGTGAGAAAGGGGGAGTGTGTCCATTATATGGGTTGGAGGTTTTCTTCTATTAACACCACCCGAGTGGGAGTGCTTTTATTCTGCATCTTAGATCTCATACACCCGCTCATCAATGTTGGAGTTCGTATCCCACCCATCGCTGATAAGAGAGCTAGGACAAGGGTGTTGTTGGGTTATTGAGTGTAGGGTTTTGTGTTTCATATGGGATATCATGCCTACATATTTCTTGATGCAGCTATAGCCATCCTTGTGAGTTTAGCTACGATATTTTTATTTTATTTCTTTCTAATTTCCCTTTTCTCCTTTCCTTTGTAGTGTAAAGTAGTTGGAACCATCTCTCATAGGAACCAACCTTATCCAAAGATCATCTGCCCCATCCTCTCGATGTGATGGTTGTTCTATGTTGGGTGCTGACTCATTCATATTATCCTATGCACGATGCTGGATTTGTGACAAATAGTTTTTGGTGACACTAATCCATAGGAGACACTAATCCCCTTGCTTAAGTTTGTGGATGCCAATCCACAAGAGACACCACTCCCATATACAAGTTCATGAACACCAATCCACATGAGACACACTTCCCCTTGCTCAAGTTCATGGATACCAATCCACAGGAGACATCAATACCCTTGCTCAAGTTCGTGGATACTAATATATAGGAGACACCAATCCCCTTGCTCAAGTTCATGGACATCAATCCACATGAGACACCAATCCCCTTGCTCAATTTTATGGACACCAATCCATAGGAGACACCAATCCCCTTTCTCAAGTTCATTGACACCAATCCACAGGAGACACCAAGGTATTCTCCAAAACCTACTCAAATCTTCTCTAAAAACCAACTCAAATCTGCTCCAAAAACCTACTCACAAAATCTACTTGAAAACCTGCTCACAAACACTGCTCAAATTTGCTCCAAAACTTGCTCACATCCTTCATTTTTCTTGAGATTTTATTTCTTTAAATAAATTTAATAAAAATATATTCTACCCAAAATTCTTTTAACTTCAAGAACATATAAAGAATGATATACACTATGTAGTAAGCTTCAAATGACCAATATGTTCTTTACATTCATTGAGTCTGTCGCCTTAACATTTCTCACATTTATTACACTTTAAAGGTAGCTTAAGTCTAGCTTAGATAACTTGTGTTGAATTGGAGATGCTAGTACCTTGATCTTCTTCCACTATCATGTGTACTTTTCCTTATTCTTGAAATGATTGAATTGTCCTTTCTTATTAATTTAATGCTTGGGTGAATATGGGCACTTAATATTCTTTAACACCTTGAATTGTTCCAAATCTGTGCCCTCCAAATTTACCTCAATAATGATGATCTTCCTCTTGCATGTGCTTTTCAAATTTGGTCAATAATTATATTTTTCCCTTCTTAATTTAAATATCAAATAAATCAATTTAAACCCTTATCATTTTTTTAAAAAACCTTGCACATCCATGGATGATATTCGATCCATTGACCTCTAGAAGCACAACGTCCTAACACAGCTCGTGGCCAACTGAGCTACCGTAGCAAGTGAAACCAAAAGGTGCAAGAAAATATTTAATTCCTTTATTGTATTGTCTCAAAATCTTCAGTAAAAAAAGTGTCAAAGATATTCGACCCTTTAACCTTCTGTATTACAGTGCTCCACGCAATCTAGGTAACCGAATGGTCTACCCCAGTGGATAAAACCAAAGGGGAATAATATGATATTTCACTTCCTCTTTATGCTACCTCGAACAACAAAAACCACAACAAAATAGGTGTCAAGGGAATTCAACCCTTGTACATTCTGCACAGAAGTGCTCCACGCGACCTAGGCAACCAACTGCACTACCCCAGTGGATGAAATCAAAGAAGTACAAATGAATATATGGATCCTTCATCATATCACTACCATCAAATTTGTGCTCCTCTCCTCCTCCATATTTTACTCATTACACTATCTCACCCTAAGGATAATCGAATTGCATACTCTTAGCCAAAGTGAATTAATGGCCTTATTAATATGTTTTTTTCTTTCACACCCAAGGAAGTTGACCCATTATTTTGAATATTTGAATTTTCAAACTTTATTTTGTATGGTGCACTCAAGGAGGTCGGCCCATGCAGATTTAATTTTTAACCTTTTAAAAATATAAACATTCCACTTTATTTAAACTTTTATATATTTAAATAATATTTAAATCCTTTGATTTAAATATAAAACTCCCTCTTTAATATTTAAATATTTTAGTTAAATATTAAAGCATATAAAATCACCTTTGAAGATAGTTGCCTTGAACATTAATGACAACTCAATATACATTAATGACAACTCAATATTTCATCCTTGAAGATATTTTTACCTTTGACATCAATGACAACTCAATATTTCTAACAATCTCCCCCTTTGTCATTGATGGCAACCCTACAATGTGTTGGTCATGAATATGCCTAAGTACAAAATGCTTGTGCACCCTAGACTTGGACAACATTGAAAGGCCAAAGGAAAGATATGTCCTTCGGGCCAATCTCTAGAGAGGGTTGGTTCCCTTACTAAAACTAATGATTGGTTTAAAGCTTAGGGTAATAGGAAAGGTATGGGAAATAATGGAAAGGAATGGGAAATGTGGTTGTATGCTAGATTTGAAAGGTGGAGATAAACTAGCAATAGAAATCCAAATCAAGTGTTAGTTAGCATATAACAAAAATAAAGGCACATGAACCACTCACAATTTTGTAGAGATAACTTCCAAGACAACATTTCAGTATTCACTCCCTCACAAGTAGTAGTTAAATTCAGATACAAAATTTAAAATAAAAAAATAATGGACGTGGATGTAAGAAGAAATGATAAGCAAAAAGAGATCAAATACAACATGGCTTAAGGAACCAGAAGTCGAATGTATTTCTATTTATGCAAAAAATTTAAAGTGTTTTCCTAGAAAATGTTTATCTTTCTCCATTACATCAAAATTCTTAGTATTTATAGAGTATTTCACCTCTAAAATTAAATGCACATTAAAACAAAATGTCAGCCAATCAAGGATTAAATAGTAGCAATTCCTCCTTGGAAATAGCAATGAACCAATTAGAAAATGCATTGGGAAACATCTAGCGATTTCATCACATGGCGTATCGAGGCTTTGGAAAAAATCATCGGTTTGATTTCAATCTCCATGAAGGTGCCTTGGAAATGAATACCCACCAAAGTGGATGGTGCTTTGAAAATAAATAAGATTACACTATATTCAAGGGTGCAATACTTAAATTCAATAGTTTTTCAGCAATGATCTTGGATATATCTATTGCATTGCCATAGGAATTAATTCTACCAGCCTTAATCCTTTCCCAAAGAATATCTACACTAAAAATGTAGGGGTGATGGTGTTTGCTTCTAAAATGAGCTTTCACTCAAATTTTCAACTAAAACGGGGCTTCATATTCATTTCGGCCAAGTCATGCCCAAAATGGGCTTTCGCTTAGACTTGCGCTTGGAAATGGAGTTTCACTCCAAACCTAGACAAAATGGAATTTCGCCCCAATCTTACCTTTTTGCTATGACTTCACTTGGGAAGGACTTGCGCTCCCAAAAGTGGGGCCCATCCTAGAAAATAGATTTTGCTAAGAAATGAAGTGATAAGGAATTTCACCATTAATGGGAGTGAAACTATCGACAAAGTGATTTCTCTAGTGAAATGCCCAAGAAGTGTTTTCACCAGTGAAATTATTGAAAAAGGATTTTCACTGTGCTTGGGGATGAAGCTTGGGGATGAAAAGGCATTTCATTGTGCATGAGAGTGAAAAGACATTTTGCTTAGATTTTTCCCAAAACTGCACCCATCAATCACTTAGAAAAATTTTCAACAAACTTTCTTTTTTAAATGTGGTGAAAATGCTCAAAATGAATTTATGAATTTTGTTGGCAAAATTGTTTACATATTTCAGGTAAAAATTTTACAAAATTTAATGTGGTAAAAATACTAATATTTCTGGCAGCTCATGGGGTATTCAGCTCACCTGGATGCAATTTATCACAAGCCTTTATTAATTGGGTTCAAAGTCTCCACTGTTAGATACATCTAATTACCTGCTACTTGTACCAGCTTCTTCTTGATTTTTAAAATGTGATGTCGTAGATTCATACTCCATAACTAATTTGGCCCAAGAATCCATACTAATCACCTCACAAGAATTGAGCATATCCATAATGTATCTAAAAGTCTCAACCTACTCCAAATAAATATAGTTAGCCCTCTGGTTGAGCTCCAATAATTCAGACTCAATGTGGGTGAATTTACTCATTAATGATAGCACATGCTCTTTAGTGATGGGCTCCTCCAAGTCATCAATATTTGAGGCATCATCTATGAAAACAACCCATACCATGTCCAGGTCCTTCCTTTCCAGAAAATTCCCTTGATCATCAATGAAATTTGGAAACCATTAGCTGTGATAATATCAAAGTAAACCAATGAAATGCTTCTCTCATGCTCAAATATATCTTGCAGCTTACGAGCTTCTTTAACCAGGTCCATCTTGGAGAAATAACTATGTAGCATGATCTTGGAATTTTCCCAAGCATGAGATATTTCACTTAGTGGGTACAATTAGATATCCATTTGAGTCATTGCCTGGATCTTCATCGCCATTTTCAATTTTGGCTTCAAGTTCTTCTCTGTATGCTCCACTACATGTTTGTTGTACAAAATGATCATTTGTACTTCTTGAAGGAACATGAGAACTAACGTAGCCTTTGTCACCATATTTTTACAATCAATCAGCAGCTGACTATGAGCTTCCTTAATTTTCTCCTTTGTGAGGGTCATCGACTATGTTGCCTTTACTGCCAACTAATTTTGTAGATTTCGGAGTTGGTCCTGCAAGGCCTAGATCTACTATTGTGCTTCCTGTTGTATTACTTCGTATTATGTGGCTATCCATTTAATTTCCTTGATTTCACCTTCCAAATGCCTTGCCTTATGCTATCACTGTTGAGACTCAGATTGTGCAGCATATAGTTGGACCTTTTGTGCTTCCAAAGATTCCTCTAACTCCACCATATTTGATCCATCTTGGAAGAAGCGATCTTTGTATTGCTCATCGTGCAGGTAGATCGAACTCATCTCCACCTATATTTTACCCATTTTCTCAACTACATATATCTTCATGAGGTCCTCGATGACAACTTGGTAAAAATTATCATTGGATGCCATCTCTTCTTTAGGTTTTTGGACTTGAGGAACCATCTTCACTGTGTGTGTCTCCATTGCCTATGGGTCAAAAGTCACTTTCGTCATCAATTTTTCTAGGGCTAGTGCATCCTTCTGCTTGTGATTCTTCATCCACCATGATGAACTTTGCTACACTCTATTAATATTTTCTTATATAGGGTGCTTTGGTAGTAACTCCATATCAGAATTCGATGGCTCCTGCACTACCAAAATTGGAAAATATAGGAAAAGGGTCTGTTGAGGGTTTGACTCAACAATAGGGATGGAAGATGAGGGTGCTACAATTATGCTCACTCAGAGAGGGGCTTGTGTACTTACAATGGTAACATGAATGGAAGGCACGAAAGATGAATCAAAGGACAATGAAAGGGAAAATGGGTTTGGTACGGATGCAAATGAACTGAAGGAAAGATAAAAGGAGGGAATGGATGAAACTGGGGGAGCATTGGTGACTTATGACTATGAAATAGAGATGGGAATGGAAGATATGGGTACAAAAATTGGAGGTAAAGTAGATATGGGAATTGCAAATAGGGAGATAGTGGTCACCAAGTGCTTGTTAGAGAGAGAAGAGGAAAGAAAATACGTACCTGTAGGCTCAAACACCATTTGAGTTAGCGATGAAGGCTATTGCACTACAATATCTTTCTCTTCCTTTGCTTTTTCATCCTCTACTTCCAGATCTACTATTGTCACCATTGGGCTTGATTTTTCCAATTGATCTGAAGAGAGTATTTCCTAAAAAGCAATATTCTCAATCATCTATGAAGGAAGTGGTTTTGTGCTAAGTGTAAAAACTACACCACTTCTAGGTTTCTTCACCATTTTGGGGAAAGGTACTCTTATACCCACACTCCTCTGTCTAAGTGAAACCTACTCCTCAGGAAGCAATTGCTCCTCTTCTTCTTCTTCTTCTTCTTCTTCTTCAATAACTACTCTCTTTTCTACTAATACCTCCTTTTCTATCACCACATATTCTTTGTCAGGGCTACGGATACTTTGAGGTACCAAGTCAAAAAAGAGAGGGGTTGGTACTATTCACACTGATCCTTATAAATAAATAAAAATATGTCATCCATAACCAATGGATAACTTGACTCGGGTTTACTTTTGTGGACCCTCATGACCCACCAATTGGTAATATTTTCATCGGACCAATCATACAATTTCATTTTCATTTGATCAAACAAAACTGGAGGAGGAACTTGCTCTAGATGATTCACAAGATCATACTCGATGTCCATCTCATAGAAATTATGCCAAGGAGGGAGTGAAATCATCTTCTCAACATGCCATTCAAGGTCGTGCTCCATGGGATTATTCCTCTACTCTAAGATATATTCTTAGGGGTAGCAATGAAAATTATTGGCTTTGATGTAAATTGCAAAACACCCAAAGGATCGTACCACCATCATTAAGGAACTCAACCAACCCATGGTCGTACAAAATCTCAGTAATCAATCCATTCTTGCTACACTGAGTTACTATTATATCACCGAACTGGAAGGGCATAGTGCATATAGCTTTCTTTCCCCTACCCATCCCATAGCATTTATAAAATTGTTTTATCAGGATACCTCTAGGGTGAAAATATGTTTGGTGGTGAAATACAACAATAGAAAGGGTTTCTTAGTGAAATCAAAAAGTCTGACCACCACTCTTTGTGTTAAAACAAAGATATTTTTTTTCTTGTCAACCACATCTGCTTTCATTTCTTGAGGCACTCTATTGCATACCCCATAAATCAACTCAATGAAAAGACCCAAAAATATTCTATTAAAATTATAATAGGACTCTCTTTTGGACAGACTCTGATTCCATGAATACACCGACAACATTCTCCCTATTTCATCTATCTTCCTTACTGCTATAAAAGTTAAAAAAAAGTGCATGAGATAGAAAAAGTACCATACCATAAGGGAGCAGTGCTTGAAAGTAACATCTTACTTGCTTTGCACCTTCTACAACTATGAGTGCATTCTTTGTGCTAATAAATCTACCCAATCAAAGAAAATTAGATTTGTGGTTGTTGTCATGACAATTGGGGCATAAAACTCCATCTGTGAAATGCACTGTACCAATGATGCTTGCCACTAATGCACTATGGAATGTGAAGACAATCTCACCAACCATACCAAAATTGAGTATAAATATGGGCTCTTGAAATCCCTAAGTGGCACCAATAATTTTGGCAACTCCTCAAAATGTGGTGTTTTCAACAACTGGTTTTTCATAAACTATCGCATATGAACAATGTACTGATACCTTTCATCTTGCTCTAAAATTTTGAGCTTTTTAAACACGACGTCAAGAAGAGGTTTTGCACCATAGGCAAAGGTGTCCCTTATGGAGCTGGTTGAAATACTGAACAATTGATCCCCTTGGGTTTTTTGAATAGTTCTTGAAGCAGAGTTATAACACTGCACAATTGCCTAGATCAACTCTAGACATGGGTGCACAAACATACATAGGTACCAGAAGAGATGAGAGTAGAAGTTTGTGGTATGGGAAATTTCAGTATACACCTTTTATAGAGCGAAATCAACATCATGGCATAATTTATCCATGCCCTTGTTTTCCAAGCGGTCATGGTAAGGTGTTAATTCTACTTCCTCCTCCTCTATGGTTTTTCGCTATATTTTTTCTGGTTTAGCCTTCTTTTGAGCTTTCTCCTTATTGTATTCTATGGTTATCTTCCCCATATTTATCTTTCTTTGAATAAGTGATAAATAACTGCAAATCTTGGAGCAAAAAAATAATTTGTAGTAATCTTCCATAGGAACGCTACAAATTTTGATTCATTTAGATGGAACATTTGCCCTTTTATAACTTTCAAATCACACCTACCAAAATAAATTCTTGTGGTGTGCCATCTAATTTTGGGGATACACCATGCTTTCCAATGATTTATCAGTTTTTCCCACCTCTTCTCCAAGCACTATGATTGGTTGCTTTAATTTTTTAATTGCTTTTTCCTTCTTGGGAGGCGCAACTGGTTGTTTAATAGTTATTTTTGGAAACATGCATTGCTACTTTTTTTCCTTGAAAAGTGTGATGAGTGCATCAACTAGATGATGTGGGACACCAAAAAAAGATTTTTTCTGCTTTTATGGGTAAAACATCATGCACTCTAGGGGTTCATGGGAAAAGTAGAGCAAAAAGGTATTTCACTCGCATTTTCCCTAAAACAATCTTTCACAACTTTGCTTGCCCAAAAGAGAACGTGCAATTGGAGGTTTATTGTTGGCAAGTTTGAGTTTTGCTCTAAAAAGCAAAGATGCATGGGTGAGAGTAATGGCTTGGGAAAAAGTAATGGAATGGGTGAAAGCATTTTTTTGTAGCTTTTATTTTTCCATCAAGTGATTTTTCTAACTTAGGTGCTGATGAGAATCAGAAATGCTCATATTTTGTATACATTTTATTGATTATTATGTGGATGTATGATGAGGATTGCATATGTTTATGAATTATTATATAATTATTTGATGAAATTATGCGTGTTATCTAATTCATGTGTTTTTAGGTTGTTTTTGTGGAATTGTAGTTGATTTAGTTAGATTTGGATCAGTTGAGGTCTTTTCATGGACCTAGAACTTTGTTTCTTTTAGAATCAACGTAGAGAAGGTAGGCGCATTCCTCTTCCAGGAAGGCGCCAAGTGTAAGAAGGCACCTTCCTCTTCCAGGAAGGCACCAAGGAAATACAAGCGCCTTCCTCTTCCATGAAGGTGCCAATAGAAGGCCAACGCATTCCTCTTCCAGGAAGGTGCCAAAGGAAAATAAGTGTCTTCCTCTCATAAGGAAGGCACCACTAGAAGGCAAGTGCCTTCCTCTCATAGGAAGGTGCCAACAAAAGATAAGCACCTTCCTCTTCCAGGAAGGTGCCAATGGCAGTAAGGCACCTTTCACATAGAGAAGGTGCCCGACATACTTAGGCACCTTCCTCATAGGGAAGGCACCCCTGTTCTTTGCCCGTTGACCAGACAAGCATGACATGGACAATAGTGACTGGTGCAGTTCCAACTGTACGTCATGTAGAGTTAAATTTGGGATCACACCGACATATGAGAAAATCCTACCAATTCCAGGTGAAGCACAAACCAATCAGTGAACATGCCACCATTAGAAACGAATGCCAATTTTAGTAGACATCAATCACATTTACGATATTGTCTTAGTTTAGTCTGGAATGAATCAACTGTTATAACTTCTTTGTAATAGAAGATCTATGGGTGTGCTATATAAACACACACAGACCTCTCTAAGGATATATATAATATTTTAGTAATTATAGAGAGATATACAGAAGAAGCATTGTAATACTTTGATAATTATAATACAGTTCTAAGAGTTTCTAAGTGCGTGTTCAAGTGGGAGGAAGCTGCTGGAGCCTGGGCCCACTCCAAGCCAGTATTTCTTTCCCTATTTTTCCTATGTTTTCTAGATTAGTTTACCACTTTTTTAAGATTGTTTATCACATTGTTATTTCCAGTATTGCAGTAGGTTTATTTCCAGGAATGCGTGAATATTTCCTTTCTGTAGATTTAATTATTTTTTACGTAAATTATTAAGGAGTGTATGAATGATTGACAACCATTTGAAACACCCCCAAATAGTAGAACTAGCAAACTCATATCAAGTGGTATTGTAAGCAATCTTGTTCAAGACCCTTCGCAAGTTTACGAAGCTCCTTGGGTTGATAAATTAAATGCACGGGCATGTGACAAAAGTAGGAAAGAAGTTAACCTTGTTTGGCCCACAACATTTTTGTGTCATTGCCTGGGAAGCATCTCAACTAGATTATTTTCAATACCTGGAAACCTTCCATCTGACATTGTATGAGTTCTTCAAGAAGAACAGGACCTGACGGTCCGTTTATAAAAACCAATCCACTAGAACCTGAGTCAGTTGAACATTCTAAATTTGAATTAGACTCACCCGACCCACACCAACAATCCATTGTAGTGAGGAGCCACACTTTGTGCAAAGTGCCTCCTCATCCCATCAACGTGGGGAAGAGCGAATCATCATAAATCCCCTATTTAATAGGACACCCTTAGAGGAAGCCCTATTATGGAAAGTTGTAGAAGATCGAACGATAACACCAGACAACCTTAGAGCCTTGAATTAGAAAGTCTTAAATAACTGTAAGGCCATAAATACTGCATTAGAGAGCACATTTCTTGAAAAAATGGTTGACAACGAAGAAGTCTCATCTGGATTTAGTTTCTCAATTGATGAAGGAGTAGGAGATACCAAAATGAAAAACATATCCCCTACTCACCTTTCGACCTTCAGAGGATACCCAACTAAGGACCCTGACCTATTTTTATTTAATTTTGATGTCTTATGTAGGTCTATGGACTACAAATCTGATACATAGAAGTTGAAACTCTTTCCTTCCACGTTGGACAATGTAGCTCTGCAATGGTTCATCGGTCTAGGAGACAAACACATTGCCACTTGGGATCAAATGAAGAAGCTCTTTTTAGAGCAATACCAAAATTTTGGGAGATCAAGAGACTCCAGAGAAGAGGTCCTGAGCATGACGCAGAAAGAATATTAGTCTCTCAAAGAATACTGGGAGAGATTCAACTTCAGTCTTCAATAATCTCCTCACACGAAACTATCTGATAAGTCCCTCAAAAGCATATTTTTGAGAGGACTTACCAATGAATCACTGGAGGCTCTTAACATGATTTCTGGAGGTGATGTCTACCAAAACGCTATGGAAGACATCATACAAATATGCCAGAACTACTCAAGAAGGAGAGGCAAGACCACTTCTAGGACCATGAATGCGACTGCTTAAGTCACGAAGTCAGAAATTGATAACATGCTAGAAGATTTAAAGAGCAAAATGCTCTCATATCTAGCATTGCAGATGGATACGCTACTGTTAGAGAAAAAGAAGCAACAAAATGAAGCAGCATTGGCTTATTTCTATCCAAAATCTAGAGGGAAGCATGTAAAGAATGCATGCCCGAAGAACAAAGTTAGAGTATGCGTAGTTTGCAGGTTGAACCATAAAACTTGATTGTGCCCGCAACTGCCCAGTAATCAGGAAGATGTTGAAAGTGTGAATGCCTATTTCATAGGCAATCAGAAGAGTTGGCCACAACCCCTTACAGGGAATATGCCAACCAAGATGTCATCATATGGGGGAGGACCATACATGCCCCAAGGCCTGCCTCAACAACATAACATGGGGTGGTGGGGGCCATCACCTTGGTTCAACACACCCCTAGCAACATTCCCAAACTAGCAGCCATGGATACCATATCCATATCTTGGGCAGTAGTAGAGAGGCCACACTACATGGAATCAGGATCCACAGAATATAGCACCAGCTCACCCCCAACAAAATTTACTAGCATTACCAGTAGTGAGACCTGCGTAGCTACCCGCACAACCGACGATAAATCCAAATAATAGGGTGAACCAACCAGCATACAACATGGAGGGTGAGATGTATCCGATGTACCATATTTAGCTTAGGTCTGGTAGACATCTAGGAGTAGGAACACCTCCATTGGTAGAAGAGGAGGAAGAGGTAGGAGAAACACCTCTTGTAGAATAGGTGATAGAAGAAACTCCTAAGAGAGCAAAGACTCCATTTCCCAATCGGTTGTAAGAACAAAGGAAAGTAACACAGTCGGAGTTCAATATATTGTCTAGCTTGAAGAACCTCACCATGACAATTCCATTATTTCAAGCCATCCGAGATGTTTTGATATATACCAAGGCGATAAGAGAGATGTGTCTAAGGAATCCAAGATGAAGAGCAACCCATATTAACAATTTCATGGGTAAACCAGCAAATTTGATGATGGGCAAAATGTGCCATCCTAAGTATGCAGACCCAGGCAACCTGGTGCTGACTGTAAAAATTGAGGGACATTCTCTGTCCAATATGTTGGTCAATATTGGAGCAGCCATCAACATAATTCCTCAGGAGACCATGCAGAGGCTATATCTCACGAACCTAAAACCCACTATAATAGTGTTGCAGCTGGCCGATCGATCGACCTTTGCATCGAAAGGAATGTTGATATATGTAATAGTGACAGTCAATGCATGGGAATACCCAGATGAATTTTTAGTCTTGCAATCTAAAACTAGGCTCGACATTTACCCACTCATCTTGGGAAGGCCATGGCTAGCAACAGCTGGTGCTTACATCAGCTGTCGAGATTGGTTGATGACCATATCCGATGGATGAAATGTTAAAAGGTTGACTATTTCACCTCTAGTGCAGTCCTTCGGCTCAGTAGGAGGACACATGTTGACTAAGAATGAAAATCCTAAGCTATCCATGATCCAATTGGTGATGACGTTGGATGAGTTGGTAGAAGAAGGGGAGTCCTCCATCTTCGCACCTAGATCACCGTTGGATGACACCCAAGATCACCACATTCAGCAGATACATGTCGGGCTAGGAAGAACATTGAATGTTAGTAGTGGGTTGACTCCCACACAATTGACGAAAGTAGAAGAGCTCCTGGTTAGACACCAACAGGCATTTGCATGGGATTACTCAGATATGAAGGGTATCAGCCCAAAAATTTGTACCCATCATATATACCTCGATGATCAAGAAACTTCAAACAAACAACCATAGAGAAGAATGAATCCAAAAATGAAAGACATTATCAAGGAAGAACTACAAAAACTCTTGACTACCATATTCATCTATCCAATTTCTAATAGTGAGTGGGTATCACCATTAGTGATAGTCCCTAAAAAGAATGGTAAATGGAAAATCTATGTGGACTACAGAGCGTTAAACAAAGTGACCAAGAAGGACCACTTCCTACTCTCGTTCATTGATCAAGTCTTGGATAAACTCTTAGGGAGGAAGTATTTCTCCTTCTTGTATAGATTCAATGGATACAAACATATCGAGATAGGAGAAGAGGATCAGGATAATACAATGTTCACCTGCCCATGGGGAACGTTTGCCTATCGGGTATTACCTTTTAGATTGTGCAACACACCTACCACCTTTTAAAGGGCGGTGCTTAGCACATTTTTAGACATGATGGGAGACATGGTCGAAGTATACATGGATGACTTCACTGTCTATGGAAAAACCTTTGACGAAGCAATGACGAATTTTGAAAGAGTGCTCGAAAGAAGCAAGGAAAACAATTTGTCCCTGAGCAATGAGAAATGCTTTATAATGATGCAAGAAGGCATCATACTGGGACACCACCTCTCCACAGAAGGAATAAAGGTTGATAAAAGAAAAATTGAGGTCATCAGAGACCTACCCAGCCCTAGAATGCAGAGAGAGATGAGGAGTTTTCTTGGATTAGCCAGGTACTACCGGCGATTTATCGTTGAATTCAACAAAATTGCAAAACCACAACATACTCTATTATCTAAAGATGTGGAGTTCAATTGGATGGAAGACTGCGAAGAAGCTTTTCAGTTGCTTAAAGATAAAATAATATTTGCACCAGTTTTAAGAAGACCAAATTGGATCATACCATTCCATATCTACTATGATACATCCAACAATGTGATTGGAGCAGTCCTCGAATAGAAGGATGGTGAAGAATTTTACGCCATCTACTATGTCAGCAAAAACTTGGTAGGAATCGAGCTCAACTACATGGTGACGGAGAAGGAGTTCCTTGCAATTGTGCATGCCATAAACAAATTCCACCATTATATCACCAGGTATAAGGTATTTTTCCACACGGACCACATGACTATCAGATACTTGATGAGCAAGCCAGCCATTGGTGGAAGAATTATCAGGTGGCTCTTGTTACTATAATAATTTGACATCACAATAGTCGAAAAACTAGGCAAATACAATGTCGTAGCAGATTTTCTATCCAGATTGATATCGATAGACCATACAACAGTGGAAGACCAGTTTTCTAACAAACATTTGTTCACCATTAGTGAGCAAATCTCGTGGTACGTAGATATAGCCAATTACTTGTCCATTGGAAGAACCTCACTTGCTCTCTCTTTTTGAGAAAAGCAGGCGATCATAGAGAAAAGTGCATCATTCCTATGGATTGATGGCCTCTTTTTCAAAATAGGATGTAACCAGGTTATAAGGAGATGCGTAGCAGAACAAGAGTTCTCAGAAGTACTCAAATCATGTCACAATGAACCCTACAGAGGACACTTTGCAGGGAAACAAACTACCTACAAAATCCTACAGGCTGGATACTTTTGGCCCACTCTATTCAAGGATGCGATTGCGTACGCCAATAAGTGTGATGAATGCCAAAGAATAGGTAGGCAAACCCATCAAGATGAAATGCCCCTCCAACCTAAGGTACACCTAGAACCCTTCAATAAGTGGGGCATGGACTTCGTGGGACCAATTAATCCACTTTTAATAGGGAGGAGGTTTATTTTGGTCTGTACAGATTATGTCACCAAATGGGTTGAGGTTCAAGCGTTGAGAGATTCAAAAGAAATAATAGTCACCGATTTCTTATTTACCCATATTTTTACATGATTTGGGGTCCCTAGAGAGATAACAACATACCAAGGGCCTCAATTTACCTCCAAGTTGATTAAGGAGTTGATGGAGCAATACAGAATTTGACACAATAAAAATACACCCTACCATCCATAGGAAAATGGGCAAGTGAAAGTGACGAACAGAGAAATAGAGAACATCTTGACGAAGACCGTGTAGCAACACATAAAATATTGGGCTACACAGTTGTCGGAGGTAGTCTAGGTGTATAATACCACGTGGAAATCCACCACAGGCTTCACACCCTTCCAACTGGTCTATGGGAAGAGTGCGATGATGCCCATTGAATTTGAAATCAAGACATTGAGGATAGCTTCAGAATTGAACTTGAGCTTGGATGACGCTTAAAAAGAAAGGATTCGGCAGCTAGATCAGCTAGATGAAATCCGAATGGATGCTTTGCAGAGAACAAAAATCATACAAAAGCAAAGAAAGTGGTGGCATGATTGCCACATTAAACTGAAGCAGTTCTAAGAAGGAGAATGGGTGTTGTTGTATGATTCTCGGTTCCAGGAAAGAAAAGGTAAATTAATACAAATATGGATGGGATTGTATGAGGTTGTAGAGCTCATCAAGAATGGGGCAGTGCACGTTAGAACAATTGACGACAACAACATCGTGTTAACAGTCAATGGCCACCGACTGTGCCCCTATAACACATCCGAAACCTTACAGGTGGAATCCAGAATAGACGTGGGGGAGACCCCATCTTGTTATATCTAGACCAAACTATTAACAGGTGAAAAAGTCGACATGGAGGTGCTCACCAAAATCAATTAATTTAGTTTTTTTTCTTACGGTGTGTTTTGTAGGGATGATGCTCGCATGCAAGTTGTAGACATCCTAATCCAGGGCTTAACAGGCATGGAATGCATCTAACTGCCTTTATTTTTCTTTTTTTTTGTTTGCTTTTTGTAGGTGGAAGATGTGATAGCACGAGGAATAGGTATCTGGGAAATCAGGTCTGATTTGGCTCAGCATTCTGACACCGGCACTCATAGGTAGAAGTTGAGGCAGTGTGAAGCGAGACTTAGAAGGCTTGATCACCCTTTTCCCAGTCAATCACAACATTATTACCAAGAATAATGTGCCTTCCTTATAAATAAGGTGCCCAACCAGAAGAAGGTGCCTTCCTTATAAAGAAGGCACCTCGCCAGAATAAGGCACCTTCCTTATAAAGAATGCGCCTAGCCAGAAGAAGGCACCTTCCTTATAAAGAAGGTGCCCCGCTAGAAGAATGTGTCTTCCTTATAGAGAAGGCACACAAAAAATAATAATTAAAAAATATATATAGGCACCTTTCGTGGCTGGAAGGTGCCACACAAAAAAAATATATAGGCACCTTCCGTGGCTGGAAGGCACCACAAAAAAAAAAAAAGAGCCTAAGGTGCCTTCCACATCAGGAAGGCACATACAGACCGAGGTGCCTTCCACCCCAAGAATGTGCAGGTATTCAGCAGTGCCTTCCACATCAAGAAGGCGCACCCATTCAAAAGCACCTTTTGTAGCAGGAAGGCACCAGCATCAAAAAAGTGCCTTCCACCACCGAAAGGTGCATCCAATCAAAAATGCCTTCCACCACCGAAAGGCACATCCAATTAGAGATGCCTTCCACCATCGGAAGGTGCATCCATTCAAAGAGCACCAAAAACATCGAGAAGGCACCATATAAGCACCTTCCACATCGGGAAGGCACCGATGCACCTTCCACCATCGGAAGGCGCATCCAATCAGAGAACATTGACAACATTGGGAAGGCACCATATAAGCACCTTCCACATTGGGAAGGTGCCACATAAGTGCCTTCCACATTGGGAGGGTACCAAAGAAAGCCTTCCGCTTACAACCAACACTTAAGTCTACTAGATGCCTCGATCGGAATGAAATCACCACATGAACGAGCGACATCAGATGACCATACCCCTCCCCCATGTCACAAATCAGTGAATCAATGCTCTTCACAATGCATGAAACACCTAATAAGGTATGCGTATACTAACTCAAATCTTTATATAATTATTCATAAATTATGTAGTACCAAAAAAAATATTTTTGTCATAAAAATCATATCCCCCATGGCTGGAACGACATGCCAATGATATGGCTTGAAAGGTGTACCCTAGAATTAAAAGCTAAGGTTAGGTGCCTTCCCTATAAGAAGGTGCATTCCTGAAGAAGTATGGATAAAAAAAAAATATAGTAGTAAGGGAAGACGCCATGGGAGGAAGGTCGAAGAATCACGTAGTGAAAAAGAATGAGCTGAGTGATACGGAAGGAATTAGGGGGGCGGTAAAAACACAGTTCGAGGCCGAGGGATGGTTCAAATACTATACCCTGGTCATTCAGGGCTAGGATATAGAGGCATCCAAGGAATTCACTGCCTCCTTGAGGGGCGACGTAGCTCAGGTGCAAGGGAAAGAAATTCCAGTCACCCCCAAATACATCTCGTAGGCGATTGGATTGCCCCTCACAGGGGAATGCATATACAAAGGCGGACTGCTAAAGCCGTATGCCAAAGTGCTACTACTAGGAGAAAATGTGCAGATAGATAAGGAAGGGCTACCCAAAAGCAGCCTTCCCATGAATATATGAAATATATTCGAGCAGGTTGATCGATTCTTTACATGCATCAGGAAGTATACCCATTTTCACGCTAACCATGTGCAATTTTTGAATCACTTGGTGCACCCTTCTACCTAGAAAATTTCCTAAAGAAAGAAGCAGCTAGGTACCAGAAGGGAGAACCATCTGTCTTGGCCCACCATGGGCTGATATCAGCACTGGTCCGCCATGCAGAAGTGCAGAGGGAAATGACAACCAAGAAAGGCAACAGAATGTTGTTGCCAAAATTGGGCGAGAAGAGGGAAGCCCTACAGAGGAGATGACAAGTATCAAGAAATTGGCATTGCCCTATTTCATGAAAGAAAGAGGGCATTCACCAATGCTCGAATGCACAGAGGAAAGAGGACATTCCCTAGTGCCCGAGTATGAAGGGGAAGGAGCACCGCTTATTAGCAACGAGGCCAAGTTTCAGCCGCTAGAACTAGCCCCCGGAGGAAACGCCTGCGGTGACTCCTCATCTCGGCAGAAGAAGAACAGAATGACCCAGAAGTCAACGTTGCAGCCCAAACCATTTGGGAATTGACAAACCAGATCCCATAAGATGCAGGGACTTTCGCGAGCAATGATCAGGTCGATGCAGCCTTAGAGGAAGTGTTGGAATGACAAACCAATTGCTGGATGGCCCAAAAAATTTTGGAGGACTATCAGAACAAGCATAGAGGGGAATTGAAAGAATGAGAAATATGAATCATTGAGCTCAAGAAGCTAGTCTAGTAGTTGCGGGAGGAGAACCAGCTACTACAGGATAGGGGAACAGAAGGAAGGGACACATTGACCCAAATTGACTAGGCAAAAGAGGTCTCGATGAATTCTCCCACATCTGTAGAATGAGTATTCTCTTTGGGAGAATTTTGATCGGATTCCCGATAGAGCAACCCGAAGGTAGGGGATAATTCCTCTATTTTTGGGAGTGAAGGGGAAAGAATCCCACAACACCCATGTCATCATTCTGAGTGATACAGAGCAGGACGAGGGCCAACAACAGCAGACAAGACCAGGGGATAAGGAAGAACTCCCCGAAAATAAGGAAGGAAGAGAAGAACCTAAGGGGTCGGCACAAGATAGACAAGGGGGTGAAGAAGCATCCCTAGGGATGTCAAAACAGGCCCCCCAGAGTGAGGACAACACTCCAGGGACCGCAGAGCAGGTCCCTCAAAGGGAGAAAGGGAAAACCCCTATTTGAGCCATCGCATTTTCTACAGATGCCAAAGGAAAAAGGCCCAGGATGGCTTGAAAGAAGGTGAAGGTGTCCTTCGCTAAGCCAAAATAAGATGAGTGGGATATGCAGCCATTCACAGAGAGGCAAAAATAGTTCGAACAGCTGCTCAAAGAGATGACAACAGCTAAGGAGACCAGGAAGTCAATCTCAAGGATGTAGGGGGACTCTGGTATCTACATTAATATGGCAGAGGACAACCAATTTTGGGAGATTTACGGGTCATCCCGAGGGTGAACCTCCATGATAAGAAGGTATTTTGAATGATGGGGGGTATATGGCCCCGAATTGGAGGCCGCTACCATTACAAAGGAGAACATAGGGCTTACTCCTGAAGCAACCCGATTGTACAAAGCCCAAGTAGTTCATCTTAGGAGGGATAATTTAGATATCCCTGTTGTAGTGGTCAGACCTCCAGACAATGACCTATGGCAAGCTATAGAAGCTACATTTTAGGTAGCAGAGACGACTCTGGTTAGATCACCTCCAATAGTAGCCAGGACGAGGAAGGTACAGTCGACAACAACATCCGTAGCTCTGCATAGAAAAAGAGGAGCCACACCTCTAGATGCCAGCACGTAGAAGAGGCAGACACGGGTCGCAAGTACAGCCAGATCCACAAAGAAACAACAACAATGAGGGGTCAACAGGGCTATCTATAGTTTTTGATGCCACGAGGGCATAGCATATGTTAGGCGTGGGGGGATGATGAGCATAAAAAATGCTCATATTTTGTATACATTTTCTTGATTATTATGTGGCTGTATGATAAGGATTGCATATGTTTATGAATGATTATATAATTATTTAATGAAATTATGCGTTTTATCTAATTCATGTGTTTTCAGTGTGTTTTTGTGGAATTGTAGTTGATTTAGTCAGATTTGGATTAGTCGAGGTCTTTTCATGGACCTGGCACTTTGTTTCTTTCAAAATCAATGTAGAGAAGGTAGGCACCTTCCTCTTCCAGGAAGGTGCCAAGCGTAAGAAGGTGCCTTCCTCTTCTAGGAATGCGCCAAGGAAAGACAAGCACCTTCCTCTCCCAGGAAGGTACCAATAGAAGACCAGCGCCTTCCTCTTCCAGGAATGCTCCAAAGGAAAATAAGTGCCTTCCTCTCATAAGGAAGGCATCGACAAGAAGGTGCCACTAGAAGGCAAGTGCCTTCCTCTCACAAGAAGGCACCAACAGAAGATAAGCACCTTCCTATTCCAGGAAGGCACCAATGGCAGTAAGGCACCTTTTGCATAGAGAAGGTGCTCCACATACTTAGGCACCTTCCTCATAGGGAAGATGCCCCTGTTCTTTGCCCGTTGACCAGACAAGCATGATGTGGACAACATCGACTGGTGCAGTTCCAACTCTACGTCATGTAGAGTTAAATTGGGGATCGCATCGACGTATGAGAATGTCCTACCAATTCCAGGTGAAGCACAAACCAATCAGTGAACATGCCACCATTAGAAATGAATGCCATTTTTAGTAGACATCGATCACATTTACCAGACTGTCTTAGTTTAGTCTAGAATGAATTGACTGTTATAACTTCTTTGTAACAAAAGATCTTTCGGTGTGCTATATAAACACACGCAGACCTCTCTAAGGATATATAGAATATTTTAGTAATTATAGAGAGATATACAGAAGAAGCATTGTAATACTTTGATAATTATAATACAGTTCTAAGAGTTTCTAAGTGCGTGTTCAGTTGGGAGGAAGTTGTTGGAGCCTGGGCCCACTCCAAGCCAGTATTTCTTTCCCTATTTTTCTTGTGTTTTCTAGATTAGTTTACCATTTTTTTAAGATTTTTTATCGCATTGTTATTTCCAGTATTGCAGTAGGTTTATTTCTAGGAATGCATGAATATTTCCTTTCTGTATATTTAATTATTTTTTATGTAAATTATTGAGGAGTGTATGAATGATTGACGATCGTTTGAAACACCCCCCAATAGTAGAACTAGCGGACTCATCTCAAGTGGTATTGTAAGCAATCTTGTTCAAGACCCTTCGCAAGTTTACGAAGCTCCCTAGGTTGATAAATTAAATGCACGGGCATGTGACAAAAGTAGGAAAGAAGTTAACCTTGTTTGGCCCGCAACAGGTGGCCTCCTAAAAATGGCACATTTTGACTTCCACTTGGCAAAAAAAGGAAAAAAGAGATTAATGCATATATTTTTTTTAATTTATTGGGCCAAGTTTTGGGAACGAAAAAGAAAAAAAATCAATGGGGAAGCATTTCAAGGGGGAAAAATATTTTTTTATAAGCGAAATAACATTCACCAAGCGAAAAGGCATTTCAACGAAGGGAAAATAAAAATAAAAAATAAAAGAACTTTTTTTTTTTTTTGGGGGGGAAGGGGTTGGCAAGAGCGAAACCACATTTCAGCTAGGTAAAATAAGAACGGGAAAAAAATGTTGGTGAAAAACCAAAAAAGAGAGGTTCCAAGGTAAGGGTAAAAAACCACATTTCGGCCAGCAAAAAAGAAGCACAAAAAAAGGTTGGCCAAAAACCAAAAAAGAGGGGTTTCAAGGTAAGGGCAAAAAAATGTAATCCCTTTGTTTTTTTTTTTTAATACACCTCCAAAAACTTTAACCCAAAAAACACACTACACAAGTTGGTTTTTTTTTTATTTTCCAATTCTTCAAGAACTCCCTAGTTAAGTATTTTTTCCATGGAGTAGTACTCAGATGGGTGACCTCCTAGGAAGTCCTAGGTTCTGACCACATTTTCACCTCAATTATTTTTAAAGAAGGGGTGAAGAAGGCTTTTTGCTGGAAAAAATGGATTTCACCATCAAAAACACCCCTTCATAGTGAAAAAGAAATTTTCTTCTCATCCTTAGCCATTTTTTCGCCTTAAAACCAGAAAGAAACATTAAACAAAAATATGTACATATTTACAGTCATAATCTCAATTTTCATTGATAGTAGGTCTTCAAATGAAGACCATTGACTAGAATTGGCAGTGAATGACTACCCATATCTTTCAAATAAAACGAGTTAACTTGATTCACACATAAAATATGAAAAGAGCCCTCCCAAATTGCTTTGAACTTGTGATGAGTTCCAGGCTTCGCCTTGTTCTCATTCCATTTTAACACCAAGTCATCTACCTTGAAATTATTTTCAAAAGATTTACCACCAAACCATTCCTTCGTCCTCTGGGCATATTCCATGAAAGAATTGTATGATTTCTCCCTCTCTTCCTCTAACTGTAGAAGTTGAGCCAACCTCATGCTCATGGTATTAGACTCATTATCTTCACCATATAGTAAGTTCCATGACTAAAGAGCCAATAATTCAATATGAATGGGTAACACTACTTATTTACCATATACTAATGAATAGGGGAACATTTTGATAGATTTTTACAGAGATATGATCGACCCATAATGCTTGGTTTAGGAGCAAGTGCCAACTGTGCTTGTTATCTCCAAGGGTTCTCTTTAGAATTCTTAGCAAATTCTTATTTGTGGACTCACCTAAGCCATTACATTATGGGTAATAATTATATGATATCTTCAAGTAAATCCCATACTTACTTGTGAATTCACTAATTTTAGCATCGATGAAGGGAGTCCCATTGTCTATTATGATCGCATCATGTATGCAAAAATGATTAGGTAAACCCTCAAGGAAAGCAATAATTATTGTTTGATCCACCTTCTTGGTTGGGATTGCTTATGACCATCGAGTGAAATAGTCAAACATAGTCTAGATGTATTTGTGTTCGATAGAGGAATTAGGATCAATGACCCCAATAAAGTCCAAGTCCCATTGCTAAAATGGTGCTTCCACTTTAATTGGATGAAGGGGTAATTATGCATTCTTATTTCTATCGACATATCTTTGGCACTTATCACAACTCTGACTAACTTTGAAAGCATCTAAAAAGAGATTAGGCCAAAAATATCCTACTTTTATGATCTTCAATGTCATTGGCCTCCCTACATAATGGCCTCTTGATAAACCAAAGTGAAAATACTCTAGGATTATTTGTTTCTCTGATTCTCAGATACACCTAAGAAGAACTCCATCAATATTCTTATGAAATAGTCCATTCAGCATCATCATGTACCTAAGGGTCTAAAGTCTAAATATCCTTATCTATGAAGCATTGAGGTGTAGAGGACACCTTCCTGAATGGAAATATTTGATCAGGTCTTCTATCCAATCATGATCATCCATAGAGTGAATAGCAAAATTTCTTATTGGATCTTCAAGTTGGCAAATCATGGATTTAGATGTCGCACTTTTTGCAAGCTCTTGACACAATGCTCGATATTGAACTAGTTTTGTTGGTCGAATTTCAATGTCATACTCCTATATTTTGGAAACTGAACCAGCTCTCTTGTCTATAAGCTCTCCTTGAATGATGAAACTCCAAATGTCTGGATGATCAATGATGCATTGTCGTTATGCACATCATTAATTCTCAATGAATTTGTCAATCTAGGGCAGTGTACAAGGCTATTTGCGGAAGGAGTGAACAGGGCTATAACTTAGGTCATTTGGGAGCAACAGGTCTTATTGGTGAAACCGATTGTGTGGGGGATTTAGGACATTTTTATCTCTAAATTGCATAAATTGAACTTTAATCTAATTGCAGGAATGGAAACTAATTACTAACTGCAGAAATGAAATCCTAATTACAATTACAGAATGAAATCTAATTATGTTGCAGAAATAACTCCCTAGTTATAGTTGCAGAATTAGAAATCTAATTATGATTGTAGAAAGGAAGTCTATTTACTTTTGCAGCAATGGAAACCTGATTATAACATGGAAATTAAATCCTGTCAATGCTCTATAATAGAAGGTTGTCAATCTTCTATGCAGGGGTTGACAACAAAACACAAAATGCAATAAATTGCAAAAAATAGTAAATTCTGGAAATGACAATCTGCAGTAATTTGAAAGCTTGCTGAAAATGGAGATTACAACCAAACTTATCATTAATCACAAGATTATCCTAATCATGAAATAAACTAAGATTGCAAATATTGTTAGCTATTTACAAGGAAATGAAATGACAAGTTTTACAACTTATTCCGCTACAACAAAATCAAAATAAAAACTTGTTGTTAGTCCTCCTCCTAGGTCTGGAAGTGGCCAACCTCCTTGTCCAGAAGAAGGTATGAGTCTTTCTCTCTCTCTAGATCTTACTCACACTCATTCACAACAACATGAATAAAAATAGTGCACTTTATTGATTCAAGAACATAATTACAGTATTGCTGCTAAAAACCTGTTACAGGACTGTAACAGTCACTTTTCTTATTATTATACTACTTGCTTATTTTTCCCTACCATTCTTCTTAGCTCAACTTGGACGGGAGCTATATATTTATAGATATCCTAAAATCTACTTACAATCTGAGAATATCTCATTCCTATCTTACAGATCTATTCCTATTATGCTGCAACAATTCTTGGGTTTATCCTAGAAGAGGATCAAAATTGATCTTTTCCATAAATGGTGGCTTTGGTCGGCAAGGATGGCAAAGTCAGATGGGAGATATTTTCCCTTACCCTTTTCAATATTTCTTTCCCTTTTTCCATCATCAAAAATCAGTCAACAAGTCAAATAGCACTTTCTGTTCTCATTCCGAAGATAAGTGGCTCATTTCGAAGAGACTGCATTTCTCGTTCCGAAGATGTCCGCTCATTCCGAAGAGACTGTGTTTCTCATTTCGAAGATGTCTGTTCATTCTGAAGATCTTCGGAATGAACAATTGTGTGCTCTTCAAGTGATTTCATCTACATTTCTCAGGTGGGTTAGCTCTCAGGATCAGATTGCAATAGCCTTCATCTCTCTCCATGTGTGAATTCCATGCCTTGCCATTCATTGGCAGCTGGCTGGAATTTACATTGGAAAACCAGTTTCTGTTGCACAGTAACAATTTACTTGCACTATTTGCTAGATTTAGATAAACAAATGCTTGAAACACATCAAAACAAAACTAGTGAAGTGTTGCTATCAACCTAAGCATACTTCTCATTTAGCAAGTCATGACAAAGTAACATAAAACTATGCAAAAATTGTAAAAAATTAGAATATAGTATTTCTAACACATTGATCATGCAAACAGTTAATACACAACATATTAAATCAACTTAACTAGCATATCAGATTAAACATAAGAGTTTTTAGGCAATTTCAATGTTCAAAACATGCTATGATTGAGGCATTTCCAGGCCTCATCATTTTCCCCCCAACTTATATAAATGCATGTCCTCATGCATTCTATTGGGCTATGGAATCACATATATCCATATTCAGATTCCATGATCTGTAGAACAATTTGGTGCCTATATAATATCCCCTGTTCTCCTGAAGGTTTCTGAGCCATTCTTCAAACTGATCATCAAGTTGAGGATCTTCTTCAAAATAGAAGGGAACTGGAGTAATGATGGTTGGAGGCCTAAATCTGAGACCTATCCAGTGATGTTGCATGATTTCAATCAGCTGTATCACTCCTTCTGCCCTTCTTCTGGACCATTCTAGGTTAATGGGGGAGATAGGTTCCCTTTTCTGTAAAGACATGGAAAGTTCTGCCCATCTGTTTCTGCAAAATGATAATGCTGGAACAAAATTGTTATTACAAAAATTCTAGAATTTGGTCACACAGTCCCTCAAATTGTTCAAGTACATCCTTTTTACATCTTCCCTGTTCATCATGGTGAAATGTTGTCTGGTGATAATTGGATGATTTGGCTGAATTCCTCTGACTAACAATTCAGCTCTTAATTCAATTTCTTTATTTTACCTTTTCTCCTGATCCTAGTAAATCTGATTTTGTAAAGTAGACATGAATGCTCTCAGTTGAACATCTCCTATGTAAATTTGAGGGTGAAATTCTACCTCTTCTGGAATAAAGAAGCTGTGTAAAAATAATTCACATAGGAGATTTTTTTGTTCTATAGGGCTGTCAAAATATGCTTCCAAGAAATCTGTAGTTGTGTCCAATTTGTATGGGAGACCTGAGCTAATCCTCATGACCTACCATCTGAGATATTTCTCCTTCAGAATGAGACTGTAAAATCTGGCCGACCATCTGAATTGGACCAAAAACTCAGCAATCTGACATAAATCAGTCACTTTTTCCTTTAATGCCTTGATTTCTATTTCTTTTGCTTCTAATTGTTTACCTTCCAATTTGAATTTTTCAACCTTAGTGGCAAGTTTCTCATATCTGATCATCCAACTGGCTATGTCTGCATTATATTGCTCTAGGGATACAGTATTGGGTGGTCTAACTACAGGTGGAAATCTGGGTAGCAGATCTACCTGAACCCCTTTTTTGCTACTTCTACTGGTTGGTCATCTCGACAATAATTCTACTTGTACCCCCTTTTCTGCTATTTCTATTGGTTGGTCATCAGACAATAATTCCACTTGTACCCCCTTATCCTCTACTTTTATTGAAGGTGTAACAGTTTGAAATACAAAAACCACATTTGAAGGAGTACTTACTTGAACAATTTCATGTTGTTGTTTAGACTGTTCTTGTGCTGGTGTTTCCTGTTGTGACTCATCTCCAATATTCTTTTCTATGCTCTTTACCAATTCTGGAGCATCTTCAGAATGAGAAGGCAATGCTTCAGAATGGAAGGGCACTTCTTTAGAATGAAAGGGCGCTGCTTTAGAATGAGCACCTATGTCTGCCTCAACAGAGTCATCTGCCCTAGATAAATCCATAAGTAATTGAGCCAAATCATCCTCATCAATAGATACAGTTGGCTATTTTTTAGACTGTGACAACCTCTTCCTCAATTCTGCCACTTCCTGCTGTAATTCTACAATCTTCCTTTCCTACATTTCAATGATATTTTCTTTTTCTTCAATCCATTTAGTTTGTGTTTTGACAACACTTCTTGCTGCTCTTAGCTATTCTGTGATGTCTACCTCCTCTGTTTCTGATTCAGAATCTGATGCAGACAAATCATCTGCAGTTGGCTGCTCAACAACTATCTCATCTTCTACTTCAGTTGTCTGCTCTTGTTCAGGAGGTTCCATGAAACTATCTATGATTGCATCTACATTTTCTGTGGCCTGTTGAACTATAGCAACTTCAAAACTGTCTTGCCCAGTCTCTTCCTCAATTATCTGTTCAGGGAATTCTAAAAAATCTTCAGGGGCTGGTTGCACTTCTGTAACATCCGGACTGCCTTGTCCACCTTCTTCTTCTATCACCTATTCTGCTATTTCTCTCAAGTGGAGTCTTGTAGACCTCCTAGTTCTTGATGCAAATTTTTTCTTTTTGCTCTATTTTCTGGTGACAACAGGGGCTGTGGGGACAGTTTCAGATTCTAGTGGGAGTGCTTCTATTTCCCTTGTTGTTTCTTCCCCTATTTTTCTAGGCACTTCACTCCCCTATTCTGACAGATCAGTAACAACTTCAGAAAAATGAACTTTCTTCTATTTTTCTTTTTGACTGCTGGTTCCAGGCCCTCTCTTCTTTTGTTTCTTAGCTCGTGAGGTTGAAGGTTCTGGAGAAAGGTGCTCTGTTGCTTCTATTGGGTGTGTTTCCTCCTCTACAATAGCATCTATGATAGTATCTATTTCTTCTTCTGCAATAGCATCTACAGCAGCATCTGTTTCTTCTTCCTCCTCATCCTCATCTCCAAAAACTACATCATTCAGAGTAGAGTAAAACCTATCAAAGCTTCTAGGGTTTCCTCTAAAATGATGTTGGTAGACTAATTTAATAAGACCATGGTGGCGAGGGCTCCCTTTTCCTTCCTGATATCTTTTTGCCATATTTTTCAACTCCTGGTGCAGATACAGGGGAAGATTTACCCTAACTTCTGGTTGTTGCCTACCATGTCTTAGGTGGTTCAAAATTTTGAGATGATGCCCTGATAAAAGTACATATTACCCTTCACAGGTTAAAAATTTTACTACCCATGTGGCCACTTCATCCTAGGGTTCCTGTAGGCTGGCCCTTTTTACCCCCTTGCATGTGTTGTTGTGTATTAAGTATTCTGGCTCCCTATCGTTTTCTTCCAGAAATTGATTAACTACATTTGCCAGTGTATTTTTGCCAGATCTAGAAATTGGAAGACCCTCTAATGGAAGCTCAGTAATTTGACTTAAAAATTTAGGGGTTACCTCAATTGTCATGTCGTTAATGTGTGCCCGGTTATTTCTGAATGTGTGAGCGAACATGCCGGCCAAATCTTCAGAGGACCCATTAAATTTGTCCAAAAATGGCATAAGCCCTCCATCTTCAAAAATTCGTAGCACTTCTGGATTTTCTCGGAGGTGGGTGGTATCTGCTGGTTCCATATTTGTCTTTCACCCCATTTTCCTATTTTGGTATGTTAAAAACTGCTCACTTCTGTTGCTACTCTTCCGTTGGATCGTTGGTTTCTGGTTTTTGCAGACTTGCAGGGTTTGTTTCCAGGTTTTCAATTGCCCTATTTTTCTTCTTCGAAATGAACTGCAATATCGACACTGTACCTCGTAATAATTTTGCATTAGCAAATATGTCTTCGAAAGGAAGGGTGGCACGCGTTTCTATTTTTTCTCCGAACACCTATCCGTTAATGATTGCACAGATGTCCTTGCCGTCAGATCCACCTCACTTGTTTTTAGCTCCTCTGTTTTGCCCATAGATTTTCATGTGCATGATTATTAGCATCAAATAATGGTGGCATATTGTTGGTCACGTCCCCGTGATTCTGGTACTTCCTTAATGGGTGCAAGATAAAACAAACCACATCTCAACTGACACGTGTTTATTTATCGTATGCAGTCAAAGAATTTTTCTTGATCATATATTTTCCCTTCCTTGGATGCCACGTGGAAATATTATGTTGAATGTTCATTCCGAAGATTATGATTTATTGCAAAAACAATACCTCATTCCGAAGATAAAATTTCATTTCGAAGACAAGTCTTCATTCCGAAGATCATGCTTCATTGCGAAGGTAAATCCTCATTTCGAAGACAAAGCTTCATTTCGAAGATAAATCCTCATTCCAAAGATCATGCTTCATTGCGAAGGCAAATCCTCATTTCGAAGACAAAGCTTCATTCCGAAGACAAATCCTCATTCCGAAGATCATGCTTCATTGCGAAGGCAAATCCTCATTTCGAAGACAAAGCTTCATTCCGAAGATAAAGTGCAACATTCATTCTACTGTCATTTCGAAGACAATTTCAATCCGAAGACAATACAACAATTAATCTGAAGAAGATAGCAGGCACTATTTTTGGCATTCTCATTTCGAAGATTAGGTAGAAACCAATATTCTCCTTCTCAAAACATGTTTTAAGTATGCCAACTCTTATGGATACCTTTTATGCTAATGGTTAATTGTTATACACTACATACCAATCATTTACAATGAAGAAATGTAAGAAATATATACCTGATTAAAACAAGTTAATGCAAGTTTTTGAAGAATGACTGCTTTTGTTGATGTTCTACTGAGATTTTCTGCAATATTTCAAAACAAGTGCAGTTGGTGAATTTGTACAATGATGATTCAAAAATTTTCAAGGTTATGCATGCCAAAAAACTGGTTTTCATGCATACCAACTCAGTAGTGCCTTAGGAAAGGTTTTCACTACTGAGCTATTCATTTTTCTCTCTTTTTTTTCTTGTTTTTTTTTTTTTACCTCTCCTTTTCTCTCTATTTTTTTTTGTTTGATTCTGATTATGCCCGTGAAGGAATTCATGATTTCCCTAAAATCATGCCCATGAAGGAATTCACAATCAAAATTTATTCATCTTTTTGTTTTCTACTTTTTTTTTATTTTTTTGCTTTTCTTGAAATCCATGATCATGTTGATTGTATTGAAGTGGAAGAGGAAATCTCTTCCACCTATTGTGCATCCAAACTGTCAAGTTGTTGCAAGAATTCCTCTTTAGTTAGAGGTGTATGGTACACCCTGAGGCGATGTCCATTCACTACCAACTTTCTTCGTGACCCATCAATAGGAGATAGACGAGCTGCTCCATTGTCAAATACCTCTTCAATCTTGTAAGGTCCAAGCCATCTAGTTCTCAGCTTTCTAGGGAAGTCCTCATAACGAGAATCAAATAACAAAGCCCAATATCCTTGCTAAAATTTCCTCTGTTGAATGTGACTGTCATGCCACAACTTCCTCTCGCTCTTGAATTACTTCAGTTTGGTGCAGAGCATCCAACCGAAGTTCATCCAATGCATTCAGCTACAGAATCCTATCCGTCTGTGCTTGTGACAATTCAATCCCAATTTCCAATGTTGTGCGTAATGTTAGTAGCTCAAATTCAATAGGTAGGAGGGGCTTTTTACCAAAAACTAGTTCATAAGGTGTGAATCCAGTAGTGGATTTCCAAGCAGTATTGTAAGCCCAAACTGCTTTAGGTAATTTATCTAGCCGCTTTCTCCTATGAAAAGCTACTATTTTTGTCAAGATTCATTCTAGTTCCCTGTTTGTTACTTCAACCTGGCCATTTGCTTGTGGGTGGTAAGGTGATGATTTCCTATGTTTGATTTCATATAATTCTGTAAAAGCCTCAATGACTTTAGATGCAAATTGGGGTCCTTGGTCTGTGGTGATAGACCATGGAGCTCCAAATCTCTAAAAAATCTGAGTATACAAGAAATCGACGACCTTCTCTTCATGAGCATGTTTGAAAGCATGCACCTCTACCCACTTTGTCAGGTAATCAGTGCATACTAGAATATGCACCTTTCCTTGAGAAGGTGGATCAATAGGTCCTACAAAATCAAGCCCCCACCTCTCAAATGGCTCTAAAACCAATTGAGGTTGTAGTGGCATTTCATTTGTATGAGTGGGTTTCCCCATTCTTTGGCATGCATCACAATGCCTGATGTACTTTTTCACATCCTTGTGAAGAGATGGCCAATAATATCCTGTCCCTAAAATTTTTCTAATTGTGCTTTTTACATAATAGTGTCCACCTGAGGGTTCATCATGACAAGCCCTAAGGATATCATATACCTCATCCTTTCGGATGCACCTACGTAACACATGGTCAGGACTGCACTTAAAAAGTATACCCTTAATCCACTCAAAGGAAGAACTCTGTTTGATCAATTGTTTTTTTTGTTTTGAAGTGAAATGTGGAGGAACTTTCCCTGTGACCAAATAATTGGCTATATCTGCAAACCAAGGTGATTGGACTGATATAGCAAATAATTTTTCATCAGGAAAAGTGTCCTCAACTAATTCCCCTTCATCTGTGTTCTGCAACCTGGACAAGAAATCTGCTACAACATTAGCTTTTCCTGGTTTGTTGATTATTGTGATATCAAATTCTTGCAGCAATAGTAACCAACGAATAATTCTTGCACTTACCATAGGTTTATTCATCAAATACTTAATGGTTGTATGATCTGTGTGAATAAATATTTGATAACCTGTGATGTAATGCCTAAATTTGTTGATGGCATAAATTATCGCCAAGAATTCTTTTTCAGTTGTGGTATAATTTTTCTCAGCTCCTATCAAATTCTTGCTAATGTAGTAGATGGCATAGTGTTCACCATTGTCAATTTGTCCTAATGCTGCTCCAATTGCAGTATTGGAAGCATCACCCTGTATGTGAAATGGTAATGTCCAATTAGGTCCTCTTAACACAGGTGGAGTTACTAATTTCTCTTTTAGAGCTTCAAATGATTCCTGACACCTTGCAGTCCAGGAGAATTCAGAATCTTTAGTCAATAGGGCAAACATGGGATTGGCTATTGTGCTAAAGCTAGGAATAAACCTACGGTAAAAACCAATGTGTCCTAGGAAGCTTCTGACATCAGTCTGAGTTTTAGGAGGAAGAAGATTCTTGATAATTTCCACCTTCTTTGGATCAACCTGGATTCCTTGAGGAGAGATGTGATGACCAAGAACTATTCCTTCCTTCATCATCATAAAACATTTGTCTGGATTCAAGGATAACTGGTATGTTTCACAACGAGTTAAAACTCTGTCAAGGTTTTCTAATGTAAAGTCAAAAGTCTGTCCACATACCGTGAAATCATCCATGTATATCTCAACACCGTTGGTAGTCAGATCAGAAAAAATTGCTAAGACCGCTCGCTGAAATGTTGTTGGGGCATTACACAAACCAAAAGGTAAAACCCTATAGGCAAATGTTCCCCATGGATAGGTAAAGGTTGTTTTCTCTTGATCTTCAAGTGCAATCTGAATTTGATTATACCCACTAAATCCATCAAGAAAACAAAAGTATTTCTTTCCAGCAAGGGTATCTAACACCTGGTCTATGAAAGGTAATGGAAAATGGTCTTTGTATGTCACTTTATTCAGCTCTCTATAGTCTACACATACTCTCATTTTTCCATTTTTCTTAGGAACTATAACCAATGGAGAGACCCACTGGCTATCAAAAATTGGGTAAATGAATCCTACCTCCAGAAGTTTTTCAATTTCTTCCTTTACAATATCCCTTAGGGCAGGATTCAGTCTTCTCTGGGGTTGTCTTACTGGCTTGACTTCTTCAGTATAAATCCTGTGGGTGCATATATCAGGGTGAACCCCTGACATATCTTTGTAGTCCCAAGCAAAAGCATGAACATGCTTCTGCAAAATAGTTATCAATTTTTCTTCCTCTTCCCTAGTAAACCAGCTGTTAATGTTCAAAAATTTGCCTGGCTGGATTTCTATTTGTTTTGTATTTGGAAGGACTGAATTCACTTCTTCATACCTGGTGATTAGGGAGTTAAGAGGACACTGATGAGATGGGAGGAAATAAGAAGTTTCTGTTTCATTGATTTCTAATGGAAGCATATCCTGTATGGAACAGTGAGAAGGGAAAATCAGGTGATGATGCCACCCATGTGGTAGTGAAACTGATGTTTCCTATGATAGTACAGATGGCTCACCTTCAAAATTTTGGTTCTCCTCATTCCCTAACAACTGATGGATATTTACTGCTTCCTCTTCTAACCCTTGTTCATGCAGAACATTTATTAGGATAGTTTCATTCTCTAAAGTTTCTATGTCATGGAGGTCTTCTGTGTGTTCCCTTACTACCAAGGTGGCTAGTGTGGAAATAACCTCTTCTGGTTCTTCATATGAATCAGGAAACCATAACTGACCTAAAAAATTGTTGGAGGGTCTTGCAGGAGGATACAGAGAGATCTATTTTAGATCAATACCATTTGAAATAGTCATTTTTCCAGATCTGTAGTCTATGAAGGTTGCTGCAGTTGCAAGCCAAGGTCTTCCCAGAATGATGGGATATCCATGTGCTGAATTTCTTGGCTGTAAAACCAAAAAATCTGTAGGGAATTCCCAAGAAGAGACTTCTATAGGGACATCTTCAATGATACCTTCAGGTTTTGCAACTGACCTATCAGCCATTTCTAAAACTGTAAATGTGGGACTGAGATGTTTGAGCTGTAATTGTTCCATTATATCCTTGGTCATGACATTTATTGCAGCTCCTAGATCTACTAAGACATTTGATATTGGTACTGAGCCTATGGTAACTGTGATAACTGGACTCCCTGGGTCACTATACTTTGGAGGTACTAGTTTTCTGGACAAGAGATCAGCTATCTTTCCTTCAACCTGAACAGTCTTGGGAAATGCTTTCTTTTTTCTTCCTGCTCTTCTAATGCACAAATCTCGGATAGTACTTTTAATCACTGGTATATCCTTAATGGCTTGCAATAAGGGCAATGATATAGTTAACTTTCTAAGTTCCTTGACCAAGTCTGACTCAAAATTTTCTGCTGTGGTATTGAATCTTTCAGGATATGGAATTATCCTTGATGAAGGTAATTGTTCTGCCTGTGGTTCTATTTTTTCTTCTTCTTTCTCTATTGTTGGTTTAACTCTAACTGGTTCCAAAGGTTCTTGCTCTTCATTTTCCTTGATTTTAGTTGAAACAGGTTCAGGTACAACTTTTCCTGAACGAAGTTGGATGTTACTACAATCAAGAACATTTATTTCAGCATTTTCTTCAGCTTCAGCCACATAGACAGGGGATGCCTGTCTCATGTTGTTTGGATTAGTGATTGATTGAGCTAGAAGTTGAGGTTGTTTCACCTGTTGTGTTTGCTGTGGTTGGTTCTATTTTTCTTGAAAATTTTGATTAGGTGCAGGCAGCAAATGCTGAGTTTGACCTTGATTTCTTTGCTGCCTTGGATAGGACTAGTATTGCTGACTCCACTGTGGTTGATTTTGCATCCAATGTGGATTAGTCTGATTCTGATTCTAGGGTGGGTTGTTTTGATTCCATGATGGATTATTCTGATTCTGATTCCAGGTTGGATTACTCCAACTTGTTTGTGGCCATTCTTGGGAATTTGTCCATTGAGAATAATTCCAAGGATGTTGGGGTGGTTCTGATTGTCCCCAAGGCATAGTCCAAGGATTATGCCCCCAATTTGTAGGAAAATGAGGGGGATTTTGGTTCTGAGAGAAATTTCCCCTTTTTTTGGTCCAACATAGTTGAGTTCCTCAGTCTGACTCTCTAACATAGTTTTGAGTTGTGGTAGCAGGTGGCATTTATCAATCAAATGCTTCTTCGAACAGATACTACAAATGGCTGAGATAGATGTTTTATTCAAAGGACACTCCTGCAAAGCATGTTTATTTCTACATCTTGGGCAATAAATTGCCAAAGGTTCTATGGTTTTTGCTTTTGCAGACATTTCTCCTAAAGTTGTGTTCAATTGCACCAGAATATCAGTTTTAAAATTTGCAAGTTCCTCTATTAGGTCCTTCACATCATTGCCATTTGTACTCTTTTTTCTTCTTCCCTGCTTAGTGCGAGAGTAATTCCTGTAGAGTCCCACAATTTCCTCATTACCGAGAGTATTTACATCCCCTTTTCCCATCAAATCCAATACTTCTCCGGATTCATCTTGTAATCCTCTCAAAAATATGGTTTTACATAACTCAGGTTCTACAAGTCCACATCTCCTTTGAACAAAGGAGAACCTATCAAGATAGTCTTCTAATGTTTCATCATCTTCCTGCTTAATCTTGAATAACTCATCTTTCCTATTCCTTACATGGCAATACTCCTGATATTTATCTAAAAACATAGTTTCCATTTGATCCCAGGTTCGGATGGAATTTGGCTCTAAGCTCATGAACCAACGTAATGCTGAGTCCTTGAGTGTTGAGGGAAAAACCTTAAGTTTTTTATTGTCATTTACATAGTCATAGGTTTGACACACTACTTTGAATTCAAACAAAAATTGATCAGGATCTTCGGATACAACACCTCGAAAGGTTGGAAGTACTGAAGGTGAAATGGTTTTCATGGGGGAGTTTTGTGTTGGATTCAAACGGATAGGATATTCAAATGTTCTGGAAGGTTGGGGCATATCCTGATCATCTCCTTCATTATGGACATAGCCATGTTGGCCATCCCTATCTAGATTGCCTCCCTCTGCCATAGTTTCTTGTTCCTTAGGAATAGTTAAACCTATCCAAATTTCACTCTCAAGAGGTCCAAGATCCTCTGTTGATGATGAGTCTGATGATTTTTCTTTCTCAGGATGTTCTAATGATGATGAAGTTGGTGATTTTTCTTTCTCAGGATGTTCTAATGATGATGAAGCTGGTGATTTTTGTTTCAATTTTTTTGGTAGTTCAAACATAGGTGATTCACCCCTTAGGCGTGAAGATCTTCTTAATGGAACAAGCTAGGGATCCTTTTGAGTAATTCTACCTGTTTCATCCCTAGGCTTACTCATTCATGTTTACTCTTGAATGACATAAATTATAGGTCAATAGTTGTTACTTTAACCAGCTATTATATTCAGATTTTATCCTAAATTTTCATAGCTCAGTCTAATTAACAACTATTGGACTGTTGTCACCTTCTAGCAACACTATTCCTTAACAATGATGCCAAAATGATGCATTGTCATTATGCACATCATTAATTCTCAATGAATTTGTCAATCCAAGGCAGTGTACAAGGCTATTTGCGGAAGGAGTGAACAGGGCTATAACTTAGGTCATTTGGGAGCAACAGGTCTTATTGGTGAAACCGATTGTGTGGGGGATTTAGGACATTTTTATCTCTAAATTGCATAAATTGAACTTTAATCTAATTGCAGGAATGGAAACTAATTACTAACTGCAGAAATGAAATCCTAATTACAATTACATAATGAAATCTAATTATGTTGCAAAAATAACTCCCTAGTTACAGTTGCAGAATTAGAAATCTAATTATGATTGCAGAAAGGAAGTCTATTTACTTTTGTAGCAATGGAAACCTGATTATAACATGGAAATTAAATCCTGTCAATGCTCTGTAATAGAAGGTTGTCAATCTTCTGTGCAGGGGTTGACAACAAAACACAAAATGCAGTAAATTGCAAAAAATAGTAAATTCTGGAAATGACAATCTGTAGTAATTTGAAAGCTTTGCTAAAAATGGAGATTACAACCAAACTTATCATTAATCACAAGATTATCCTAATCATGAAATAAACTAAGATTGCAAATATTGTTAGCTATTTACAAGGAAATGAAATGACAAGTTTTACAACTTATTCTACTGCAGCAAAATCAGAATAAAAACCTGTTGTTAGTCCTCCTCCTAGGTCTGGAAGTGGCCAACCTCCTTGTCCAGAAGAAGGTATGAGTCTTTCTCTCTCTCTAGATCTTACTCACACTCATTCACAACAACATGAATAAAAATAGTGCACTTTATTGATTCAAGAACATAATTACAGTATTGTTGCTAAAAACCCTGTTACAGGACTATAACAGTCACTTTTCTTATTATTATCCTACTTGCTTATTTTCCCCTACCATTCTTCTTAGCTCAACCTGGACGAGAGCTATATATTTATAGATATCCTAAAATCTACTTACAAGCTGAGAATATCTCATTCCTATCTTACAGATCTATTCCTATTATGCTGCAACAATTCCTGGGTTTATCCTAGAAGAGGATCAAAATTGATCTTTTCCATAAATGGTGGCTTTGGTCGGCAAGGACGACAAAGTCAGATGGGAGATATTTTCCCTTACCCTTTTCAATATTTCTTTCCCTTTTTCCATCGTCAAAAATCAGTCAACAAGTCAAATAGCACTTTCTGTTCTCATTCCGAAGATAAGTGGCTCATTTCGAAGAGACTGCATTTCTCGTTTCGAAGATGTCCGCTCATTCCGAAGAGACTGTGTTTCTCATTTCGAAGATGTCTGTTCATTCCGAAGATCTTCGGAATGAACAATTGTGTGCTCTTCAAGTGATTTCATCTGCATTTCTCAGGTGGGTTAGCTCTCAGGATCAGATTGCAATAGCCTTCATCTCTCTCCATGTGTGAATTCCATGCCTTGCCATTCATTGGCAACTGGCTGGAATTTACATTGGAAAACCAGTTTTTGTTGCACAATAATAGTTTACTTGCACTATTTGCTAGATTTAGATAAAAAAATGCTTGAAACACATCAAAACAAAACTAGTGAAGTGTTGCTATCAACCTAAGCATACTTCTCATTTAGCAAGTCATGACAAAGTAACATAAAACTATGCAAAAACTATAAAAAATTAGAATATAGTATTTCTAACACATTGATCATGCAAACAGTTAATACACAACATATTAAATCAACTTAACTAGCATATCAGATTAAACATAAGAGTTTTTAGGCAATTTCAATGTTCAAAACATGCTATGATTGAGGCATTTCCAGGCCTCATCAAGCAACATAAACTATTGTTTTACTCTGAGAAAGAAAATGTCAAAAATTCTTCAAGGATTTCATCATCACATATACTTGATTTTCAATGAAATTATATTTTTCTTCATGCATTTGGATGACTTGGCTTAAGAAAGCAATTGATTTCTCATCTCCATCATCTCCTTTCTACGTAATAACCACTACATAGCTTTCTTGATCACCAACTGCATACAAGATAAAATATTTTGAGTAATATGGGTTCACTAGAACCGAAGCTTGAGCAATTATTTCTTTGATTTCCTTGAACACTTTATTCCTCTACTCGATCCATTTGAACTCAATTTTTTTCTTTAACAGATTAGTCATTGAATTTACCACTTGAGCAAAATCTACCATAAACTTTGGAATAAAGTTAATTTACCCAAAAAATAATTGAGAATACTTCTTGTTGGCTGGCAACAAAAGCTTCAGAAGGGCTTCAAATCTAGCTGGGTCAATCACAAAACCTCCTAAAATAACATGGCCTAGGAGCTTTCCTTATTTTATTGTGAAGATGGACTTCTTTGGGTTGATTTATATTCTAAACTCCCGAAATTTTTTGAACACCTATCGTAGATGTAGGCTATGGTACTCCTTGTTGTGAGAGAAAATAGTCATGTCATCCAAGTAAATCAAAATAACATGATTCAACAACTCACTGAAAGCTACTTCCATTGCTCTCTGGAAAGTTGCACCAGTATTTGAGAGATTGAATGGCATCCATTGATAAGCAAAAGTTATCCATTTTGTGGTGAACACCATTTTATATTGGTCTTCATCCTTGACCTAGATTTGGTTATAGCCGAAGAATCCATCTAACAGAGAGAACCTCTGAGCATCAATAACTACATGAAGAATCTGATCAATTTATGGTAGTGGGTAGTGATCTTTTAAAAATTCCTGGTTTAAATTTAAAAAATCCACGCACAAGAGAATATATCCATTTTTATTTCTTATGGGAACCATATTTGCTACCCAAGTGGAGTGCTTAATTGGGTATATGATTTTGGCTTCCAGTATCTTTAGTAGCTCTGCTTTCATCAAGGTTTCAATCTTAGGATTGACCATTATCTGCTTTTACCTGAAGGGTTTCACTCCTTCCCACAACTCAATGGTATGCTGGATTACATATTTATTGTAGCCTTTCAAATCCTGGTAGCTCCAAACGACAATGTCTGGGTACTCATGATGAAATTCCTTAATATGCTCTAGCTCTTCCTAAGTGCAATCAGTATTAACTTTGATCGACTATTTGGGTCCTAGTTGTAGTTCAGTATACTCATTTTTGTCTACCTTGATCTTATGTTTTTTTGGTCTATCATTTTGATCAAAGAGACTCTCTAGTGTAATCAACCATTTTATAATATGGTTATTCTGCAATAGGATCAAACCCTTGACTTCTTCCTCATAAAGTGTTCTTTCCTCCATATTTTTTTTGGTATTAGGTAGAGGTGGTTATAAGGTCCACAAACCTTTTACATCGTCAAAATGGTCTGGTTCTAGCTCCAATCCCATATAATAAAAATACAAAATGGATCTTCCCAAGACCCACATTAGGCCATACTCTGTAGTCCTATACTTGTCGTTGGACTATTCAAGATAAAATAAAAACTAGACAACACCTAACACTTACTAAACATAACACTAGGCTGATGTACCGTACACTTGTCACTTCCTAGGCCCCAGCAAATGGGTTGCATTTTGTACCTCTACCTAATTCCATCTGTCAGATTAATCATCCTCAACCACTCTAATATCTTGTTGCTCTAACAGGTTTGATATTAGATCTTATTTAGAATCCAACACCAGTAATTCTTGATGGAAGTTATCCTTCCAAATTTTCATCTCCCTAGCAAAAACTGCAATATTTGCAATTAGATTCGTTGTCTGGTTCCATTATCTGAAGGTGTGTTGGATTCGGGCACTAACCAAATGGGATTTATGAATCTTTACTTCTAGGATAAGCTCTGAGATGGTCCAACTAGGGTCTTTATCCTCCTTAATTGCCTTGATTATATTAAGTGAATACCCTTAAAATATTACTTCCTTATAACCCTTTGGGATAGCAATTCTCATTGCCTACATGCAGGCTCGAGATTCGACAAAATTATTTATTTGAGTTCTCAAAAGCTCTGCAAAGTCAAGGACCACTTTTCCTTCCTCATTTCTCAGAACTCCTCCTACTCCTGCAACCCCTGGATTTCCTTTGGCTGCACCATCAAAATTGAACTTAACCCACTTTTGTGTGGGGGGTATCCACTTGATACCATCTCGTGGGTTGGTTGTAATGACTGGGTCTGAAGGTTCCTCTCCCCAGTTTCACAAAATCCTCCTTTCCTTAGGAGACAGGGTCTCATTTTTGAAGTAAAAGGTTTTCCAATTTTTTTTAGAGCTCTAATTATTTTATTACCACATAACCTAGTATATTTCTTATGTCCTTTAAATACTCTCTTATTTTTCTCATTCCATAACACCCATAAAAAATGGTGTAATTTGAGCTTCCAAAGCCAAGTCAAAAGTTTTTCCTGGCAGGGGGAATCCCACTGTATGTAGAAGTCAGACATGCTATTTGGGTGGACCCAATCTATATGAAATTTGGGCAGAATCATTTGGAAGACTGTACAAGAAAATTCACAAGTTAGAAAGATATGACTTACAAATTTTGTTGCTTTGTCACATAGGATACATCGATTGATGAATTGGAAACCTCTCCTCTACATATTATCTATTGTCAAAATCTTATTTGAAATACTAGCCAAAATAAGAAAGCTATTTTTGGGGTTAAATACTTTAACCAAATAATAAAAGTCAGAGTCTAGCTATTAATTACTGAGTGTATTAGTTTATAAGTAGTTTTTACTAAATAGATACCACTTGTAGTTTTAGCCCAAATCATATTGTCTCTTCCTCCCCTGGAATGATATGAAACACCCTTAAAGCATCATTGAGTTTGGTCAGGGCCACCTTCTCTTTCTCTAAAGGATTTTGAACTGAGATTTTCTTTCAAGATGAAGTTTCTTGTGCTATAGCAAGAAAATCCCCTACTTTTCCTCTAATTTTCTTTGAAAGTTTGTGTTGGAGGACCTGAAGGTCTAAGTTATATTACAGAGGGGCTTCTTCCAACCACAGATCTTGCCAAAATTCCACTTATATTCCATTACCAATTCTCCATATGATGCCTTTGCTGACTACATCATGACATTAGAGCAAACAATTCCATAAATAGAATCCTCTAGGGAGATTATCAGCTTTCAGGAAGTCCTAATTATTTCTGATATATTTTTCCTTAAGAAGGTTTACCCATCCCAATTGATCATTATTAAAAAATATGTAGACTTGTTTTCCAATCAGATCTTGGTTCATTTCTTTCATTCTCTTCAGCCCCAGGCCCCCTTGATCTTTTCTTGCACACACCAGATTCCATGCTACCAAAAAAATTCTCTTTCTCTCCTTTGAACCTGACCACAAGAAGTTGCACTAAATTTAATCCAGTGTAGCTCAGACCTTTCCAGGCATTCTAAATAGAGACATGCAGTATACTGGAATGCTCTGTAAATTAGTTTGAACTAGTAAGGCTTTCCCTACAGAGATGAGAAGGTTGCCCTTCTATCCTGCTAACTTTTTGGAGATCCTATCAATGATTGAGTTCCACAATGTAGCCTTCATTCTTCTTTCGAACATAGGCATGCTTAGATAAGTCATCTATAAAAGCTCATTTCCACATCCAAAGAGGTTAGCTATTATTTTCTCCCTCCCACCAGGTATGTTAAAGAAATAGATACTACTCTTCTTATAGTTTATGTATTGTCCTACTTCCATATCATACTTGGTTAGAACTCTCTCCAGCTTCCTAGCCTGAGGCACCAAGGCTTTGGACACAATGATCATATCATCCATGAACTGTTGGTGAGACACTGGCTCTACTGTTGAGGCTGGTTTGAAACCTCCCAATCGACCTTCTGCCACAACTTCTAAAATATTCCTACCCAATGCTTCTACTAAAATAATAAACAATTATGGAGACAAAGGATCTCCATGTCGCAACCCCCTTTAACTCTTAAAGTAACCGTAGGGTGACCCATTCATTGTGATAGAAAATATTATGGTAGAGATACAATTAAAAATCAACTTAATCCACTGGGGATAGAAACCAAACTTACCCAAAATCTTGGTGAGGAAACGCCATGAGACCCGATTGTAGGTTTTATTCATGTCTAGCTTTAGTAACATACCTGCTTCCTTACTAGTAACCATTTGAATAAATAACCTCATGAATTGTGATGATACCATCCAATATTTGCCACCCTTTCACAAAACCTCTTTGGTTCATATCAATGATGAATGATAGGATAACCTTTAGCCTATTAGCAATTGTTTTCATGAGAATATTCATCAGAGTGTTACATAAACTGATAGGGCAAAAATTGCAAAATTCCATTTCTCCCACTAGTTTAGGTATGAGGAATAAAAATGTAGCATTAAATCCTTCTAGGATTTCCATGTCCTTTTGAGCCTAAATTATAGCTTCCACTACATCATCACCTAGGATATCCCAAAAATTCAAAAGAAAGCAGCGGGGAATTCATCCAGTACTAGGGAGCTGTTACCATCCATGTCAAAAACCGCCTTCCTAATTTCCTCCTTTATAAAAGTGCTGAGTAAGAATCCATTAAGATTCTCAGTGAAAAGGGGTGGAATGGCCACCAACCAAGAGTCATCTTATTCAATAGTAGGATTTACATCTTCTAGCAATGATTTAAATAGCTCGGCTGCTTTCCTCCTTATGTCTTCCATATCTTTGGTGTTAGACCCATCGTCCATATTGATATCCTTAATTTTATTAGTACTCATGTGGCAAAGAGTAGAGACATGGAAGACATTTATTTTTATGTCATCCTCCTTAAACCAACATAGTCTGGATTTCTGCCTCCAGAAGGTTTCTTCAAATCCCAAAAATTTGTGGTATTCGGCTAACAACTCCCTCTCCTAGTTTATCAAATCTTCTGTAAGTTGATCTGACTTTAGCTTCTCCTACAGTGCATTGATCTTGTCTTTTAGTTCTACCTTTTTTTGTGAAAATATTACCAAAGGAAGTTTTTTTCCACTCTCTAATGTTAGCCTTTACATTCCTTAGTTTACATGCCACTTGGGCCAGTTTAGAACCATTATACTTTTTGTCCCACCATTGGGCAGCTAGATCCTTGAGATCCTGGTGTTGGAGCCACATAAGTTTGAATTGAAAAGCTCTAATGCATTTTTTCTTAGATTCCTCCCAAATTTCCCATAGAATTGGTTTGTGATTAGACCCGATTATTTGTAGTGTCATTAATGAAGAGTCCCCAAACCTCTCCAGGAATTCATGAGAAATAAGAAACCTATATAATTTGATCTAAATTTAGTTTTCCTTCAGTATTTTTTTAGACCATGTATAGGAGAATCTACATAGGTCCACATCCATCAGCTCATGTTGACCAACAAAATCTCTAAACTCATAGATATCAACAGTTATTCTTTGAGAGCCCCCAAATTTATATGCGGGATTAAGGTAGTAATTGAAATCCCCCACCATAATCCAACGGTATTTTGGGGTCATCTACCTCATTTCAACTAGCTAAACCCAGAGAACCCTTATCAGTCCCTGTCTAACCGAAGAAAATACATTCATTAAGATCCACTTTTCCTACGTGGTTTTATCCATACATAGGAAACAAATAAACCAACTAGACATCAAAATCACTCTACTATCAATCACATTATTGTTCCACATAACCAACAACCCTCCTACTTTTCCAATAGCCTACTGGGCTACTACTTTAGCTTCTGGCCAAGTCTTATTCTTAAAAGGGATCACTCTAATCTCCTCCATTTTAGTTTCTTGTAGTAATATCATATCCGGTTTGTGTTCTTGTCTAAGAGCATACAAAGCTCTCAATTTTGTAGTATTGCTCCTGCATATATTCCATGATAGAATCTTCATTTATGGGCTTCGGATCCCTGAGCCTTCACCCTAAAGTGTAATACTGCTTGAGTGTCATCAACCACTCCTCACTCTACTTCTTTCTACCTTAAGGCAACATTGCTATGTTTCCCTCTTCCTACTGAACCATATCCTCATACATCCACTTTAGGTGGGGGTTCCTTGGGTTTCACTTGGATTATAATAACCATATTGGATGGGTTAGTCTTGGAATTTGGGGTAACAATCTGGATATCTAGGTTAACTGGTCTTTTTGATAGTGGAGATGATTACGTGCTCTTAGCCTCTTGATTAGTAGATTTTTTTTTCCTTGCTTTGGGGGTACACTGATCTTGGTGGTTCATCTCTACCTCCTGAGTATCCTTTCCTATATTATTAGTTTATTGCTCCTTCCTCTAATTTTTCTCCTCTAAATCCTTCTCTTGGGTCTCCTCTACCTCAAATTCCACTTCTTGGCTATGCATATGATCTCCCTTCAGATGATTTAATGCATAAAATTTATTCTCCACTGGGAGGTTGATCTTGTTGGAATTTCTTCCCATAAATTCCTCTACAGTACAGGGGACCACTTTTGTCGAGCCTACATAGGTCTTTTGTATTACCCAATCAAACATACTTTCTCAAGGGCATTGATCTATGTGGTCTTTTCCTTTGTGATTTGGTTTTGGAGCCTACTACATCACCTTTAGAGCAGGTTGTGCTTGAGTGTTCCCAAAAGAGGGACCAACTCCCTTGTGAGAGGATTTTGAGGCATAAGTATTTCTGGGAGGAGGGTTATAACATTACCTCTTTATGATATTAGGCCGAACGGGGTCTTTGATATTCGGATTCTGAGCCCCACATCCTTGAGGCCTATGTTGGGTAGGAATGGAGACCTGTGGGAGAGGGATATTATCCTGGGTTTGTGTAAGAGTATTTTGGGGTAGGGGATAGTTATTTGAAAGGTAGTGGATACCCTGGTGCCCTACCTTATCGCAAACACTACACTTAATAGACATATTTTCATATTCAAAGGCTTGAGTATGAAGGCCATACATAGACGATAGTCTAATAGATTTAGAGAGTTCTTTACTTAGGTCTGCCAACACACACATTCGAGCAGAAAGAAGTCTTGTTTTGCTCAAGGTTGCAGGATCGATAGCTACCAGTTCCCCAATATTTGCAGCTATACCAACCAAGATTTGCTCATTCTAGCAAATCAAAGGTAAACCTGGCATCTTAACCTAAATAGGAGCCAAATCCAACACCTGGGTTTAGGGGTTGAAATTCAGGGTCCAACACTTTAGATACAAGCCCCTTTTCCCAAAAAACCAAGGATCTCCTTGAAGAATCCTTTCTATATCCTGGTCACATTGAAATATCACCAAAAGGAAACTCTTGGGTAAAGCCTTAATCATCATACCGGCCCTTGGCTACCATTTTTGGATGGCCCATCGCCTTATGACTTCCAAGTCCGGTAGAACCCCCATAAATTTCACCACCATATATGTTCTACCCTCCATAGCCACATGCTGATCTAGGGTATCTAGGATGTCCAACCTACCATTGATAGGTTTTAGATTAAAATAAGAGTCAGATAATTTTTTCTTACCATGAAGAGCATTAAGATAATATGGTCTCCAGTTGTCAAGTTTCTCTTTGTCTCCTTCTTGGATATTCTCTTGATGCACAAAGTCTTGATCCCCATTAGAGATATCTTTGACTGCATACGACCAAACCCTGGGTCTGGTTACAATGGAATTTCCTTGTCCACACCCTCCACCTGGGGCCCTACTATCTCACTAGAGCCCCCACCTGTCATGCCTACTGTTCTTCCATTCGAAGCCCCAAACCTAGGGTTTGCTACCCCTAGACCTCCTGCTCCTCCTCATTACTGCTCCATTAAGAAATTAACAATCTGCTTATCACTTTTAAACACTTCCTAGTGCTAGTGGATATTTTTTTAGGGACCAAAGATCTATAAACTAACCTCACAATCTTGGGATTTCTCACCACATGCTCCATAGGAGAAAAATTAGCACTAAGGGATGTTAGGAGATCGATATGCTTGTTCTGATCCCATGATGTTGCTTGTATTTTCAATGCTATATAAGCCTCAAAGAGGTCCCAAACCTTATTGTGGTATACCTTCAGGTAATGTTGCTTGGAAACACACTGATCACGTGATTGACAATTAGCTTAGAATCTCCAAAAATTTGTAGTTGTTTAATTCTGAGCTTTTTTACCTTTTTTAAACCCAAGTAGAGTGCTTCATATTTAGTGGTGTTGTTCGTACAACTCCAGGTCAGTCGATAAGAGTACATATTTTGTATACCAAAAGGAGAGATGAGGACAATCCTATCTCTTGCGCCATTATTACACCTTGTGCCATCAAAGTACAACTTCCATAATTGATCAAGAACTAAATCTTCCTTATCCGACGCCTTCACTTCAACTTTTTTAGGCTTTGTAATGGTGTAATAAATAATTTCAATCTCCATCATAGAATTAAAATCAAGCATTGAAAACCCATATTCTATCCGAAGCTCATCCGAAAATTCTTCCATCAAGTCTAACTCCTCCAATTTTTTGGTCATCAAGTTGATGGAATTCATGGATTTATATTCTTCTTCAATTTTCTCTATGTGATAATTTGAATGCTTCTCAGTATAAATTCAGATTCTCCTCCCCTTGACAAGAATATCCAAATGAGAATAATCCATATAAAGGTAGCCTCCTAACTTGGTAGTAAACTCCTATGACAGGCACATGCTAAAGTACAACTCCAAATCAACCACAACCACCTCTTGGATCATAGTGATATGAGGTATTTTATGCAACACGATAGGAATATCTTTGATGATCCCTACTATCCTCATAGAGGTCCCATATAAATACAAGATTATAGGGCTTCTCCTTGTATATTCCATACCCATAACATCACAAACTACCTTTGGCATAATAGTCTTTTGTAGCATCAAAATTAATCATGCAATTATGCACAATCTAGCTTTCCATCCTGAGAGACAATTATAAAGGAGGTGGCCTATTTTTTCTAGTGTTAGAAGTTTTTAGTGTTTGATATAACACTATCTGATTTAGATTCTTCCCCTTATATTTGATAAATTTTAGCAATTCTTGCAACAAGTCCACTTGTCTAGGCAATTGCAGTGCATCATAGAGACTCACCTTGGTTGGAATCCTCTTCAACTCTTTGACAATGTTATACGTGGATGTACTAGACTCTTTTTCTTTATTGGCAGCCTCATATCTACTCTGATACTGCTATGCAGCCTCTACCTCCTGATGCTTGGTCAAGGATGGGTATTTGAGATTTTCCCTTACCTATTCCTCTATTTCAGATTTTGCTTGTAAATTTGAAGCCTTTTCTTGTGCTCTTTCTTTTGCTCACCGAGGCAAAAGATCTTAAAAAAAAAAAGTGCATCTGGCTTGGGCATCAGAAAAGATACCTTTTCTTGCACTTGATTTTTCACACCTTGCACCCTTGAATCTGATGGTACATTCAGGGCCTCCATATCAATTCGGTCCATGGTAACGGGTTTTCTTCTAGCTCTCATAAGAACTGAAACTTGTTCCTCAGAAGGGACCATGAAATTATGATCAAATTTTGTGATCATGTTGATTTTACCATTGAAATAATTTTTACCAATATCTACATGTAGTTTATGTGAAAAATTCAAGTTTCCTCACCATACAGATCATTGCATGTAGAGCACCAGTATGCTTTATCTGATGTGCCAGCTTCTTCATTTGTCAACACCATTAGATTTCTCTCAGGTACCTTGCTAGTTGAAGTTGCTTGCTCCCTGGTGATTTACGATAGTTGAAATATCCTAGGTTGGAAATATCTTTTGTTCTACTTCCTTTTAATAACTGTGATCTCATTACCCATCACTCTTATGGTTGAGTTCATTGACTACAACTCTTTTAACACCTTTTCTTGTGGATCAGGATTTGAGGATGCTAGAGGAGATGGTAATGGAAGAGGTATAGATAGAGATGGTAGTGCTAAGATCATATTAGGAGAGGATAACTGTGGAATGGTTGGATCAAGAAGTTGAAGGACAAAAATTATTGTCACAGTTTGAGATGTAATTGAATTCCATAAAGGTATTTGATACATGGGGGACATGGGCAAAGGCTGAGAAGATGCATTAGCATACAAATATTGTGAAATATTAGGAAAAATAGGCATTGCCATTTTTGGTGGAAGCTTACCAATTATAATCAGGTTGACTTTAGCCTTTTTTGCATCAGAATATAGATCAAGAAATGTATTGAAATTGGACTATCAGATGGCCATACTGATGTCAGAGTTGAAAGCTCGAAGGTAGTAAAATATTGCTTGCTTAGGAGTCGATCGATGACCATCAGGAACTCTATGCCAAGTTTAGGAAAACCTAATGTTGAATTCCATAATTTCCTCCTACAGATACCTCTGAATGGTGGTGAACTGATGAAACAGAGAGAATGGATCTGCTTGTTCATTGAAACCTTTGATTAGAAATTTGACCAACTGGTCCCAGGTGGTAATGGTGGTAGGTTGTAACGATCAGACAAATAAAGCAACTTACCTCTAAGAGAGAGCATGAGCAATATTCATTATTAACACCAAGGTAGCCACATCTTGGACATGCTCATAAGACATCTTCCATGTACCATCGTAAGTAGGCAAAGCCTTCATTATTGCTTGCAAAATCAGGTTTTGATCTTGTAGATTTAGATGTCCCTACCTCGATGGCTGTGGTGGTAGATTTTGGGTCATTTGGACTGGATTGTTTACTTTAGGAGGTAGAAAACTAGTGGTTTTGCTAGCAGGGCTTGAAGGAATAGAGAACACACTAGCTAACTATGAAGATATTGCACTTTATGGGACAATCAAAGTGACTAATATAGGATGTACTCCTAAAATTTGGGTGTTAAGTTCATAAAACTCAATTGGATCTTCTGGATTTTTGGCCTTCAATCTTGTGATCATGAACAAAATATTTCACTCACTTCATGTTCGGAGGCTTCTAGGTAAAACTGAGTTATCAAATGTTCTAATCATACAATGCAAACATCAAACCTCAATATTGTTCAAAGTGGAACTTTTTAGGGTCCCACAGGGCATGCCAAAAAAATTTGGTCATGAATCTGCCTAATTATAAAATGCTTGTGTTCCCTAGACCTAACCAATATTGAAAATCCAAAGAAAATAGATGTCCTTCAGGCTAATCTCCATATAGAGTTGATTCCCTTACTAAAACTAATGATTGGTTTAAAGCTTAGGGTAACAGGAAAGAGATGGAAAATGATGGAAAGGAATGGGAAATGTGGTTGTATGCCATATTTGAAAGGTGGAGGTAATAGAAATATAAATCAAGAATTAGTTAGCATATAACAAAAATAAAGGTATAGGAACCATTCACAGTTTCGTAGAGATAACTTCCAAGACAAAATTTTAGTATTCACTCCCTCACAAGCAGTAGTTAAATTCATATAGAGAATTTAAAATCAGAAAATAATGGACATGAACATAAGCATAAATGATAAGCAAAAATAGATCAAACACAACACTACTTAAGGAACTAGAAGTCGAATGTCTTTCTATTTATGCAGAAAACTTAGTGTTTTCTTGCAGAATGTCTATCCTTCTTCATTACATCAAAATGATTAGTATTTATACAATATTTTACCTTTGAAATTAAATGCACATTAAAATAAAATATTGGCCATTAAAGGATCAAACACCAACAATTCCTCCTTGGCAATAGCAACGAACCAATTAGCACATGCATTGGAAAATTTCTAGCGATTTTGTCACATGGCGTATCGAGGTTTTGGAAAAATTACTCGATCTGATTTCAATCACCATGATAGTGCCTCAAAAATGAATACCCACCAAAGTGGACGGTGCTTTGAAAATGAATAAGATTACACCAGATTCAAGGGTTGAATACTTAAATTTCGTAATTTTTTAACAGTGATCCTAAATATATCTATGGCGTTGTCACAAAAATTAATTCTACCAGCCTTAATCCTTTCCCAAAGAAGATCTGCATTGAAAACATAGGGGCGATGGTGTTTGCTTCTAAAATGAGCTTTCACTCAAAGTTTCACTCGAAACAAACCTTCATCTTCATTTCACCCAAGTCATGCCCAAAATGGGCTTTCGCCTAGACTTGCGCTTGGAAATGGAGTTTCGCTCCAAACCTAGGTGAAATGGAATTTTACCCCAATCTTACCTTTTTGCTACGACTTCACCTGGGAATAACTTACACTGCAAAAAGTGGGGCCTATCCTAAAAACTGGATTTCATTGAGAAATGAAGTGAAAAGGAATTTTTCCATTAATGGGAGTGAAACTACCAGCAAAGTGATTGCACCAGCAAAATGCCCATGAAGTGTTTTCATCAATGAAATGCCTAAAAAAGGATTTTTGCTGCACCTTGGGGTGAAAAGGTATTTCATTGTGCATGAGATCGAAAAGGTATTTCACATAGATTTTTCCTAACACTACACCCATAAATCATTTAGAAAAATTTTCAACAACCTTTTTTTTTAAATGTGGAAAAAATGCTCAAAATGAATTTATGAATTTTGTTGACAAAATTGTTTACATATTTCAAGAAAAAAACTTACAAAATTTTAATGTGGAAAAAATGCCAACATAATGAAACTAACCTTTACTAAACAGGATCACAAGCTGCTTCTCTTGACTAGATGCTCCCCCTTAATGAAATTATCCCCCTTTGACATCAATGGCAAAGGCTCCTCAGGGCTGAAATATGAGACACTTGACAACGCCCCCTTCCTACCTACTCTTCTTGAGATGTTAAATTATGATATGGGAGTGAAAATCCCAAATTACTATGCTCATATTCTCTTTATCAAAACTTTGGAGTTCATATTATTTTGAACATATTGATTATTATCCTTCTTTCTTGACTTCAAAAGTTTAGGGAAAATTGTTCTACACCATCTAGTTGTATGCCCAAAATTATTACATTTGTAACATATGATGTTGTAGTCCATGAGAGGTGCAAATGAATTTAAATTCCTCTTGATGAAGCCAAAATCATTCTTATCATGGACCCTACAATTTACAGCTGACCAATTTGGTGACATGAAAAACAATAACCATGAAATTAATATTGAAACCTATCTGATTACCTTGGAGGATATTGCTTCATGCTTTTATTGTTGTTTATGTGATGGAATTTTTTCCTTGATGATGCTTTTTTTTCTTCCTTCTTTATGCTTCCACTTCTCAATACATCAAAATAGGTCTTAAGTTCCTTTTTAATCATTTTCTTTGATGCCTCTTTTCCTTTTGAGCTTGACTCCATTTTTTTTTTCTTTGACCTTCTTCAAAACCAAGTCTAGTCTTTATAGTCGAATATATATATATTTTGATAATATCACCAATGATTTTTATGCTTTTCCCAAACCTATGTAGCTTATCATTAGAATCTTCCACTTCCTTCCTTAGAGAGATAACCTCATGTTCCAATTTTTCACATTCCAACTCTTTTGTCTTTAACTGCTCAACCATACCTTCTTCAATTTGCTTTATCTCTTCAAATTTAACTTTCTTGTTAATGAGTTCTTGTGACAAATTTACCTTTGTATTCTCATCCTCTTGTACTTGAGCCTTCAATCTTGAGTTCTTTCTAACCCTCTTCAACTCTTCAATAGAAAAAACAAGTTCCTCTTCTATGTCAATCATGGCTTCTTCTTCATTTGCTAAATATTTTTTTTCTTCTTGGTATTTAATAGCAAGAGCACCTTCTTTCTCTTCTATGGCCAAAAATATGATTTCTTTTCCTTCACTATTTGATAGAATTTCATCACTTTTGATGGAAGAACTGCTTGCTTCTTCAACATAAAAACTTTTCTTGTATCTTTGAAAGATCTTCTTGTTGGGATGATAAATAGATGAGATATATTATACATGAAATGAGTACAATATATAGGCATAAGCCTATATTAATAATATGATAAATTTCAAAGAGAATGACAAGTGTCAAACTAAATAAGGCATAGTGCACATTAATTCTAACATTCCCCCTTAATGTGCACTATCCTAACTATAGAAAAAAACAAGTCAACATTAGGTAACATTCCCACTTAATGTTTACTTCTCTAAAATAACCATATCATCCTCGTTTATTACATGATATGGTCTAGGCTCATGCTTTTTGTGCTTGGCTCTCCAAATATGAATAATTCTAGATCAACGATGTATACATCTTGGTTTGTTGTCACAGGGTCAACCACTTCCTTGGATATGTTGCCATTGGGTCAGCCGAAGTGCCTTAGGGTCATCTTGGGTGCCTCAGGGTCAGCCACTTCCATGGGTCTGTTGCCTCTATAGGTCATCCTCTAGGTATGTTGCCTCTCGTAGGTCACTGACTAGATTCACCATGAATATCATCCCTCCTCATGGTGAAATCAATCTAGAAGGTGTCAGTCTCTACCAAAAATGTACCTTAATACAAAATAAATACGAGCCATGAAATACAATAAAATGAGCCATAGAAGCCAAATATGGAGAAGTAGAAAGAAGAGAATAGAATATTTTGAATTATATTCATTTGTAGTCTTCAAAATTTTATTCAAAAAAGTCCTTAGATAGATTTTAGGGTGACTATGTTTGTAGCCCCTAGAGTAGGTGTATTAGCTAGAGCATGGCAGAATATTCCTCGAATGATGTGATCTATTTTTTATGGCATCACAGGCTCTTCCCAAGATCAATGATGCATCAATAGGGACATATTCAGAAAAATAAAAACTACTGCTCCTTTAACATGATTGGTTATTGCCACCTCAGACCCCATATCTTGACCCACAAGATACTCCTTAGACTCATAAAACGTTTGCGTATCTTGTGTAAAATGATGGTGATGGCTACCATACCAAACATGCATATATTCAATGGAATCCTTAGAATATATTGCAAAGCTCACATAGATGCTAACCCCATCAACATGAAGCCTCATATTATTATCTTCAATACCCAATGAATTCGTGCAATCAACGTCAGTCTCAGCTAAATGATTCAAACCCAAACAACTTGTAGCTTCAGTGTATTCTTAACGTCTCCCAACTGTTGCATCACAACTAATAGGAATGTCCATGTCCATAAGACTTCTCATCCCATGACCACTATTTCACCTCCTTCAATAATTTCTCAAAACCTAATTTTATCTTACCTAGCTTTGCAATCACTAGATTTATTTTGCTCTTTTCAAAATAACTCAAAATTAGGCCCACTAGCCCACCATGCTTCTTGGGATGCACCTACCACTGTGAGAGTGTTGTAAATGTTGTAGTATAAAACACATCTTCCAAAGATCTGGCTCCAAAAAACAAAAACCTCCACAAACAAAAAAATCCTTCATCTCTGCATTGAGCGTCAATTGTGATTTTGCAACAAAGAAAACTTGAAAAAATACATTGTTAAACACATCAATCACTGCGGGGCTGGCTATTGTTGGCTTAAAAATCACAACCTTCAGATTTATATAAAAAATAGGTGCAGTTATTGATTTGGGCATTTCAAAAAATGATTCATCTTGTTGTATAGAAATTCAATGCCAGTAACATGTACACCATGTTGTTTAGTGTGGGCGGTTTGTGCCTTCCTAGTGAGTGACCAAATCACCACGAAATTGCATTCACAAACTTTAATCATAATTTTCGGTTCAATATGGTGACCTAGGCTCCATGTCATAGATGAAACAAATCCTCCTATGGAAAAATTATACCTTATGAAACAAGTAACAAAACACGTTGAGGCATTTGGAATGCTGCATTAAATACCAACAACGAACTGTATGCCTTTCCTACTGCAATGGACTGGATTGCTCAGAATCGCACGTGACATTGGCATGGAACGGTCACCACGTCTTCCACTATGTGGCCATTAAAAAAACATTAAAAACACTTCAAGCGCATCTCAACAATCATCAAAAAAATAATCACAGCACCAAAAGAAATCACTATCATTGATATCATAAAAACAAACCCGAAGAAACATCTTCAACATGAAATCAAAAATTCCTCATCGTGCACCCTTATTCCATATTGGGAAGCGTTCTTTTGCTCTAATGGAAAGAAATAATCTGTCTTGGTCTTCTCCCACTCGACAGGAAAAAAATTAATTTAGGAATAGTAGATTGTGGTAGTATTTCAGATTCTACGTCTGTAACTGTAGTGGAGCAACTGGTTTCAATGAGCACAACTTTGAAAAATGGAAAAAATGGCCACCAAAAAAAAAATTATTGTCACACAATCGTCCGTTACTGGGTGTCGCCAAAAATAAAATATTTGTGCTTCACAGTGGTGTAGGACATCTCCCTCCAGATCGGGAAATCATGCAACCACCATTGCTAAAAATCTTCAACTATTCATCTCAACTAGGTACAAAGTTGGAAAAAAACCAAAATCAATGAGACCTCATTTACAAGGAGTTTCACCTGTGTTTGCCTTACACACTACCACAGTTTGAAAAAATAGATGGTACACAAACAAATTCAGGATGTTTGAATTGAACACCATCAAATTCACTTCATATCACTATTTTTGATCATCACTCCTTCAAACCCTTTTGCTTGGCACGTCCATATGCTTTTCTTGGGAAAAAAGTTATTTTCATCGTCGTCTATCTACCCTCCATGCAATGATGCTTGCTGTAGCTGGGAATTCCTGAACACCTGAAATCAAGCTACAAATGAATCATGATCCACCATAAAAAGGGTCACAAAATAAGCTATAGAATATTCATCTTCATGGGTGCAGCTCTTCAAAACATGACCATAGAAGTTAGGTATATAGCCCAACATGAGAAATGTATGCTCCACTCGTCAACCAAAAAATGGAGGCACTCCATCTAACATCCATCGATGGAATACATTGCAAATTAAGGGATCTGCATGAAACCTCTACTAGATCTCTGCTACCAAGATTCCAGAGCATCATGAGTCATTTCTCAACAACAAAGAAGAGCATACTGGCATGGAAACTTCCCTTAAAAAAATCTGCACCAAAAAAATGATAAACCCTAAAAAAATATTAAAATAGATAAGCTTTTCTCCTCAACCTCTCATGGCTCCAAGCAATGAAGCTTCAGGGGCAGCCATGAGTTCTCCATTATTTTTTGGTTTCTGATCCACAATAGTGGAGAGCATACTCCCTAAGCAATGGAGAAAAAAATGAGGGAGAAATGGGGATGGGGGAATCCATGAGGGAAATCCCCCCTCAAGGGATTACATAGGGCAGGAGAGGGACTGTGCTTTAATACCAAATGTTGGGATGAGAAATAGATGAGATATATTATACATGAAATGAGTACAATATATAGACATAAGTCTATATGAAGAATATGACAAATGTCAAAGATAATGACAAGTGTCAAACTAAAGAAGGCATAGTGCATATTAATTCTAACACTTCTCAGGCTTTTTTTGACAATACCTATTTTTCTTTTCATGATAAAATTCTCTTTATTTATTTTTCTTATATTCCTTTTCTTCTTCACTGCTACTAATTCTAGCTTGTGGGCAATTAGATTCATAGTGACCAAGGTTACTATAATTAATACATTTCATAGAATGCATACATTTATGTTTTCTTGGGCCCTTCTTATTCCTTTTCACAAAGTTAAATTCTTCTCCACTTCTTGATTCTTCACTTGATTTTGGTTCCTTATTCTTTGTCTTATTTGAAGCTTTAAATGTTGCTTCCCATTTTTATGTTTGATATTTTTTAGTCCTCATATCATAGGCTATGAGAATTCCATGTAGCTCATCCATGCTTAAGGTTTTAAGATCCTTCATCTCTTCTATTGCTGAAACCTTTGCATCAAACCTCATGGGAAGTGACCTTAAGATTTTTTGAACAATCTTAGGGTCTTCAATATTTTCTCCAATTCCATGAATGGTGTTGAAAACCTCATCAACCTGGAGTAGATACTTGGCAATATTTTCTTCATATTTCATATTTAAGTCTTCAAACTTCCTCCTGTGGGTTTGAAGTTTTACTATTTTAACCTTGTCATATCCTTCATATGTTCTTTGTAACTTGTCCTATATTTCTTTTGTTGAGGTGTATTGCATGAATTTCACAAACTCTGATTCACATAACCCACTCAATATTGCAATCATTGCACTGGAATTATTTTCAAATAGTTTCTTACCATCTCTATTCATGGGAGGAGTTGTAGGTGGTGTGAACACATCCTCAACGTATTGCCATATATCATAGCCATGTGCCATAAAATAAGTCTGCATCCTTATGCTCCATAAAGCATAGTTAGTCCCATCAAATAGTGGCACCATATTTGATGAAAACCTTCATGGCTAGCCATTCATGTTCTTGTAAGATATTCCTTCAATCTATTAGGATTTCATGAAGGAACCCGATTTGATACCAATTTAAGAGCACAAGATTATATTGAGAGGGGGGTGAATAGTATAAGATAAAAAATTTCTCTTTTCTTTCCAAAGCAATAACTTCAAATAATATCAATGCAATAATAAAACAATGCACAAATCATCATACACATAAGCGAAAAATATTTTACATGGAAACACCCTCTTAGGAGAAAACCATGGCAACATATTTCTTATAAATTTCTTCAATACATTTCATAGTCACCAACCCACATGAGACATCGATACCCTATATAAGTTCATGGACACCAATCCACAAGAGATACCAATCCCCTATACAAGTTTATGGACACCAATCCATAGGAGACACCAATCCCCTTTCTCAAGTTTGTGGACACCAATCCACATGAGACACCAATTCCCTATACAAGTTCATGGACACCAATCCACATGAGACACCAATCCCCTATACAAGTTCATGGACACCAATCCACATGAGACACCAATCCCCTTGCTCAAGTTTGTGGATACCTATCCACTAGAGACACCAATTCCCTTGCTCAAGTTCATGGACACCAATCCACAGGAGATACCAATTCCCTTGCTCATGTTTATGGACACCAATTGATAGGAGACACCAATCCCCTTGCTCAAGTCTTCTCCAAAACCTTCTTACAAAACCTGCTCAGATATGCTCCAAAACTTGCTCAAATATGCTCCAAAACCTGCTCATAAAACCTAATCTGTTGCAAGAAACTACTCATAAAATTTGCTCAAATTTACTCCAAAACCTGCTAACAAACACTGCTCAAATTAGCTCCAAAACTTGCTCACATCCTTCACTTTTTCTTGATTTTTGCTTTCTTCAACTAAAGGTAATACAAACATATTCTACCCAAAATTATTTTAACTTCAAGAACATATAGAGGATGATATGCACTAATATAGTAAGATTCAAATGGCCAATATGTTCTTTACATTCATTAAGTTGTTGCTTCCACATATCTCACATTTATTACATTTTAAAGGTAGCTCAAGTCTAGCTTAATAACTTATTTGTGTATTGACTTGGAGATGCTAATACCTTGCTCTTCTTCCACTATCATGTGTACCTTTCCTTATTCTTGAAATGATTGAATTGTCCTTCCTTTTTAATTGAATGCTTGGTGAATATGTGCACTTAATATTCTTTAACACCTTGACTTTTTCTAGATCTATGCCTTCCAAATATACCTCAATAATGATGATTTTCCTCTTGCATGTGCTTTTAATATCTGGTCAATAATTCTCTTTTTTCCTTCTTGATTTAAATATCAAATCAATAACTTTAAAATCTTATCATTTCTTTGAAAAACCTTGCACAATTGTCGATGAGATTCAATCCCTTGACCTCTAGAAGCGTAGTGCCCTAACACGGGCTCATGGCAAACTAAGCTACCGTAGAAGGTGAAACCAAAATGTATAAGAAAATATTTAACTCCTTCGTTGTGTTCTCTCAAACTCTTTAGAAAAATGAGCATCACAGATATTTGACCCTTGAACCTTCTACATTGTAGTGCTCCACATGAGCTAGGTAACTAATTGGGCTACCTTAGTGGATAAAACCAAAGAGGCATGATATGCTATTTGACTTTGTATTTGTGCTACCTCGAACAACAAAAACCATAACAAAATAGGTGCTAAGGAGATTTGACCCTTGTACCTTCTGCACAGTAGTGCTCCATGCAAGCTAGGCAACCAACTAGGCTACCCCAGTAGATGAAACCAAATAAGAAGAACTAAATATATGTATCCTTCGTCGTATCACTACCATCGAATTTGTGCTCCTCTCCTCCTCCATTTTTTACTTATTGCTCTCTCTCACCCAAAGGATAATAAAATTGCATACTCTTAGACAAAGTGAATTAATAGCCTTATTAATATGCTTTTGTCTTTCACAGCCAAGGAAGTCGGCCCAAAATTTTTGAATATTTGAATTTTCAAACTTTATTTTGTATGGTGCGCTCAAGGAGGTCAGCCCATGCAGATTAATTTTTAACCTTTTAAGAATATAAAATTTCCACTTTTTATAAACTTTTATATATTTAAATTATATTTAAATCCTTTGATTTAAATATAAACCTCCCTCTTTAATATTTAAATATTAAAGCATATAAAATCACCTTTGAAGATATCTACCTTGAACATTAATGACAACTCAACATATATCAATGACAACTCAATATTTAATCCTTGAAGATATTTCTGCCTTTGACATCAATGAAAACTCAATATTTCTAGCAATCTCCCCCTTTGTCACTAATGGCAACCCTACAATAAAACTTACCTTTACTGAACAAGATCACAAGTTGCTCCCCCTTACTAAAATTCTCCTCCTTTGACATCAATGGCAAAGGCTCCTTAGGACTGAAATATAAGACACTTGACAATGCCCCCTTCCTACCTGATATTCTTGAGATTTTCATTTATGATATGGGAGTGAAACTCCCAAATTACTATGCTTATCTTCTTGTTCTATTTTCTTTCTCAAAAATTTAGAGATCATATTATTTTGAATAAATTGATTCTTCTCCTTCTTGCTGGACTTCAGAAGTTCAGGGAACACTATTCTACACCATCTAACTGTATGCCCAAAATTATTACATTTTTAACATATGATGTTGTAGTCCATGAGAGGTGCAAATAAATTGAAGTTCCTCTTGAAGAAGCCAAAATAATTCTTAGCATGGAAACTACAATTTATAGCTTTATGACTAATTTGGTGATATGAAAAACAATAACCATGGAAGTAATATTGAAACCTGTCTAATTGCCTTGGAGGATATTGCATGGTTCTCTAATTGCTATTTTTGTGATGGACTTTGTTCCTTGATGATGCTTTGTTTTCTTCCTTCTTGATGCTTCCACTTCTCAATACATCAGTATAGATTTTAGGTTCCTCTTTAATCATTTTATTTGATGCCTATTTTTCTTTTTGAGCTTGACTCCCCCTTTTATTTTATTTGACCTTCTTCAAAACCAAGTCCAATATTTATAGTCAAATATCTCTATGTTTTGATAATATCACCAATGATTTTTGTGCTTTTTCCAAACCTGTGTAGCTTATCATTAGAATATTCCACTTCCTTCCTCAGAGAGACAACCTCATGTTCTAGTTTTTCACATTCCAACTCTTTTGTCTTTAACTACTTAGCCATACCTTCTTCAATTCGCTTTGCCTCTTCAACTTTAACTTTCAGGTCAATGAGTTCTTGTGACAACTTTGCCTTTGTCTTCTCATCCTCTTGTACTTGCATCTTCAATCTTGAGTTCTTATTTCTAACCTTCTTTAACTCTTCAAGAGCAACAACAAGTTCCTCTTCTATGTCAACCATGGATTCTTCTTCATTTTTTGAATCTTTTTCTTCTTCTTGGTCTTTGAAAATAAGAGCATCTTATTTCTCTTCTATGGCCAAAAATATGATTTCTTCTCTTTCACTATTTGAGAGACTTTCATAAGTGTTGTTGGAAAAACTGCTTGCTTCTTCAACATAAAAATTTTTCTTGCTAGAAAGATCTTCTTTTCATGCTTGTTTTGACCATACCTGTTTTTCTTTTCATGATAAAATTTTATTTCTTTTTATTGTATTCCTTTTCTTCTTCACTACTACTACTTCTAGCTTGTGGGCAATTAGATGCATAGTGACCAAGGTTACCACAATTAAAATATTTCACATAATGCATACCTTTATGTTTTCTTGGACCCTTCTTATTCCTTCACACAAATTTAGCTTCTTCTTCATTGCTTTATTCTTCACTTGATTATGGTTCCTTATTATTTGTCTTATTTGAAGCTTTAAATGATGCTTCCCATTTGGATGTTTGATCTTTTTTAGTCCTCATATCATAGGTTGTGAGAATTCCATGTAGCTCATCCATGCTTAAGGTTTTAAGATCCTTCATCTCTTCTATTGCTAAAACCTTTTCATAAAACCTCATGGTAAATGACCTTAGGATTTTCTAAACAATTTTAGAGTCTTCAATATTTTCTCCAAGTCCATGAATGGTGTTGACAACCTCATCAACTTAGAGTAGATACTTGGAAATATATTTCTCATATTTCATATTTAAGTCTTCAAACTTCCTCCTGTGGGTTTGAAGTTTTGCCATTTTAACCTTATCATCTCCTTCATATGTTCTTTCTAACTTGTCCCATATTTTTTTTGTTGAGGTACATTGCATGACTTTCACAAAATCTGATTCACATAACCCATTTTAAATTGCATTCATTGTCATGGAATTATTTTAAAATAGTTTCTTGCCATATCTATCAATGGGAGGAGTTGTAGGTGGTGTGAACCCATCCTCAACGGATTACCATATATCATAGCCATGTGCCATAAAATAAGTTCACATCCTTATGCTCCATAAAGCATAGTTAGTCCCATAAAACAATGGTGCTCTATTTGATGAAAAACCTTCATGGCTAGCCATGTGTGTTCTTGTAATATATTCCTTCAAGTAGTTAGGCTTTCATGAAGGAACCCACTCTAATACCAATTAAAGAACACAAGCTTATACTAAGAGGGGGGGTGAATAGTATAAGATAAAAAATTTCTCTTTTCTTTCCAAAGAAATAACTTCAAATAATATCAATGCAATAATGAAACAATGCACAAATCACCATACACATAAGAGATAAATATTTTATGTGGAAACACCCTCTTGGGAGAAAACCATGGTAAAATATTGCTTATAAATTTCTTCAATAAATTTCATGGGCACCAACCCACAGGAGACACCAATCCACAAGAGACACCAATCCCCTATACAAGTTCATGGACACCAATCCATAGGAGACACCAATCCCCTTGCTCAAGTTCATGGACACCAATCCATAGGAGACACCAGTCCCCTATACAATTTCATGGATACCAATACACATGAGACACCAATCCCCTTGCTCAAGTTCGTGGACACCAATCCACAGGAGACACCAATACCCTTTCTCAAGTTTATGGACACCAATCCACAGGAGACACCAATCCCCTTGCTCAAGTTCATGGACACCAATCCATAGAAGACACCAATCCCCTTGCTCATATTTATGGACACAAATCCACAGGATACACCAATCCCCTTGCTCAAGTCTACTCCAAAAACTGCTCACAAAACCTTCTCAAATCTACTCCAAAACCTGCTCAAATATTCTCCAAAAACCTACTCATAAAACCTGCTCAAATATGCTCCAAAACCCCTCACAAACACTGCTCAAATCTACTCCAAAACTTGCTCACATCCTTCACCTTTTATTGAGTTTTTCTTTCTTCAACTAAAGGTAATATAGACATATTCTACCCAGAATTCTTTTATCTTCATGAACATATAGAGGATGATATGCACTAATGTAGTAAGCTTCAAATGGCCAATATGTTCTTCACATTCATTAAGTCTATCACTTCCACATATCTCACATTTATTACATTTTAAAGGTAGCTCAAGTCTAGCTTAGATAACTTACTTGTGTGTTGACTTGGAGATGCTAATACCTTTCTCTTCTTCCACTATCATGTGCACCTTTCCTTCTTCTTGAAATGGCTGAATTGTCCTTCCTTTTTAATTGAATGCTTGGGTGAATATGTGCACTTAATATTCTTTGACACCTTGACTTGTTCCAAATATGTGCCCTCCAAATCTGCCTCAATAATGATGATCTTCCTCTTGCATGTGCTTTTCAAATCTGGTCAATAATTATCTTTTTTCCTTCTTGATTTAAATATCAAATCAATCACTTTAAACCCTTATCATTTATTTTAAAAACCTTGCACAACCATGAATGAGATTCGATCCCCTGACCTCTAGAAGCATAGTGCCCTAACATGGGCTCATGGCCAATTGAGCTACCATAGTAGGTGAAACCAAAATGTGTAAGAATCCTTCATTGTGATATCTCAAACTCTTTAAAAAAATGAGTGTCGAAGAGATTTGACCCTTTAACCTTCTGCACCGTAGCACTCCATGCGAGCTAGGCAACCGACTGGGCTACCCTAGTGGATAAAATCAAAGGGGCATGATATGATATTTGAATTCATATTTGCACTACCTTGAATAATAAAAACCATAGTAAAATAGGTATTGAGGGGATTTGACCCTTGTACCTTCTACATAGTAGTGCTCCACGTGAGCTAGGCAACCGACTAGGCTACCCCAATGGATGAAACCAAAGAAGCACAACTAAATATATGGATCCTTCATCATATCACTACCATCAAATTTGTGCTCCTCTCCTCCTTCGTCTTCTACTCACTGCACTCTCTCACCCGAAGGATAATCGAATTGCATACTCTTAGCCAAAGTGAATTAATGGCCTTATTAATATGCTTTTGTCTTTCATGCCCAAGGAAGTCAGCCCAAAATTTTTGAATATTTAAATTTTTAAACTTTCTTTTGTATGGTGCACTCAAGGAGGTCGGACCATGCAGATTTAATTTTTAACCTTTTAAAAATATAAACCTTCCACTTTATTTAAACTTTTATATATTTAAATTATATTTAAATCCTTTGATTTAAATATAAACCTCCCTCTTTAATATTTAAATATTTCATTTAAATATTAAAGCATATAAAATCACCTTTGAAGATATCTACCTTGAACATTAATGACAACTCAACATACAATAATGACAACTCAATATTTCATCCTTGAAGATATTTCTGCCTTTGACATCAATGACAACTCAATATTTCTAACAATCTCCCCCTTTGTCATTGATGGCAACCCTACAATGAAACTGACCTTTATTGCAACATGATCACAAGCTACTCCCCCTTACTGAAATTCTCCCCCTTTGACATCAATGGCAAAGGCTCCTCGGGGCTGTAAGATAAGACACTTGACAATGCCCCCTTCCTACCTGCTCTTCTTGAGATGTTCAATTATGATATGGGAGTGAAACTCCCAAATTACTATGCTCCTCTTCTTGTTCTATTTTCTTTCTCCAAACTTTGGAGGTCATACCCTTTTGAATATTTTGACCATCCTCCTTCTTTCTTGACTTCGAAAGTTTAGGGAACACTTTTCTACACCATCTAGTTGTATGCCCAAAATTATTACATTTGTAGCATATGATGTTGTAGTCCATGAGAGGTGCAAATGAATTGAAATTCCTCTTGGTGAAGCCAAAATCATTCTTAGCATGGACCCTACAATTTACAACTTTATGACCAATTTGGTGACATGAAAAACAATAACCATGGAAGTAATATTGAAACCTATCTGATTGCCTTGGAGGATATTGTCACATGGTTCTCTCATTGTTGTTTTTGTGATGGACTTTGTTCCTTGATGATGCTTTGTTTTCTTCCTTCTTGATGCTTCCACTTCTCAATACATCAACATAGGTCTTAGGTTCCTCTTTAATCATTTTATTTGATGCCTCTTTTCCTTTTGAGCTTGACTCTCCCTTTTGTTTTCTTTGACCTTCTTCAAAACCAAGTCTAGTATTTATAGTCGAAGATCTCTGTGTTTTGATAATATCACCAATGATTTTTGTGCTTTTCCCAAACCTGTGTAGCTTATCATTAGAATCTTCCACTTCCTTCCTTAGAGAGACAACCTCATGTTCTATTTTTCACATTCCAACTCTTTTGTCTTTAACTTCTCAGCCATACCTTCTTCAATTTGCTTTACCTCTTCAACTTTAACTTTCAGGTCAATGAGTTCTTGTGACAACTTTACCTTTGTCTTCTCATCCTCTTGTACTTGAGCCTTCAATATTGAGTTCTTCTTTCTAACCCTCTTCAACTCTTCAAGAGCAACAACAAGTTCCTCTTCTATGTCAACCATGGCTTCTTCTTCATTTTCTGAATCTTTTTCTTCTTCTTGGTCTTTGACAACAAGAGCATCTTCTTTCTCTTCTATGGCCAAAAATAGGATTTCTTCTCTTTCACTATTTGAGAGACTTTCATCACTACTACTGGAAGAACTACTTGCTTCTTCAACATAAAAACTCTTCTTGTGTCTTTGAAATATCTTCTTCTCATGCTTGTTTTGACCATACCTATTTTTCTTTTCATGATAAAATTTTCTTTCTTTCTTTTTCTTATATTCCTTTTCTTCTTCACTGCTACTACTTCTAGCTTGTGGAAAATTAGATGCATAGTGACCAAGGTTACCACAATTAAAACATTTCATAGAATGCATACCTTTGTGTTTTCTTGGACCCTTCTTATTCCTTCACACAAAGTTAGCTTCTTCTCCGTTGCTTGATTCTTCACTTGATTCTAGTTCCTTATTCTTTGTCTTATTTGAAGCTTTAAATGTTGCTTCCCATTTGGATGTTTGATCTTTTTTAGTCCTCATCTCATAGGCTATGAGAATTCCATGTAGCTCATCCATGCTTAAGGTTTTAAGATCCTTCATCTCTTCTATTGCTGAAACCTTTGCATCAAACCTCATGGGAAGTGACCTTAAGATTTTTTGAACAATATTAGAGTCTTCAATATTTTCTCCAAGTCCACGAATGGTGTTGACAACCTCATCAACTCGGAGTAGATACTTGGTAATATCTTCCTCATATTTCATCTTTAAGTCTTCAAACTTCCTCCTATGGGTTTGAAGTTTTGCCATTTTAACCTTGTCATCTCCTTCATATGTTCTTTGTAACTTGTCCCATATTTATTTTGCTGAGGTGCATTGCATGACTTTCACAAACTCTAATTCACATAACCCACTTAATATTGCATTCATTGCCCTAGAATTATTTTCAAATAGTTTCTTGCCATCTCTATCCATGGGAGGAGTTGTAGGTGGTGTGAACCCATCCTCAATGGATTACCATATATCATAGCCATGTGCCATAAAATAAGTTTGCATCCTTATGCTCCAGAAAGCATAGTTAGTCCCATCAAATAGTGGTGCCCTATTTGATAAAAAACCTTCATGGCTAGCCATGTGTGTTCTTGTAAGATCTTCCTTCAAGCTATTAGGCTTTCATGAAGGAACCCGCTCTAATACCAATTGAAGAACACAAGCTTATACTGAGAGGGGGGGTGAACAGTATAAGATAAAACTTTTCTCTTTTCTTTCCAAAGAAATAACTTCAAATAATATCAATGCAATAATGAAACAATGCACAAATCACCATACACATAAGAGATAAATATTTTATGTGGAAACACCCTCTCGGGAGAAAACCATGGCAAAATATTGCTTATAAATTTCTTCAATAAATTTTGTGGGCACCAACCCACAGGAGACACCAATCCCCTATACAAGTTCATGGACACCAATCCACAGGAGACACCAATTCCCTATACAAGTTCATGGACACCAATCCACAGGAGACACCAATCCCCTTTGCTCAAGTTCATGGACACGAATCCACAGGAGACACCAATCCCCTTGCTCAAGTTTGTGGACACCAATCCATAGGAGACACCAATCCCCTTGCTCAAGTTCATGGACACCAATCCACAGGAGACACCAATCCCCTTGCTCAAGTTTGTGGACACCAATCCATAGGAGACACCAATCCCCTTGCTCATGTTCATGGACACCAATCCATAGGAGACACCAATCCCATTGCTCAAGTCTACTCCAAAAAATGCTCATAAATCTACTCAAATATGCTCCAAAACCTTCTCAAATATTCTCCAAAAAATTTCTCACAAAATCTGCTCAAATATGCTCCAAAACCTACTCACAAAACTGCTCAAATCTGCTCCAAAACTTGATCACATCCTTCACTTTTTCTTGAGTTTGCTTTCTTCAACTAAAGGTAATACTAGAACATATTCTACCTATAATTATTTTATCTTCATGAACATATAGAGGATGATATGCACTAATGTAGTAAGCTTCAAATGGCTAATATGTTCTTTACATTCATTAAGTATCATTTCCACATATATCACATTTATTACATTTTAAAGGTAGCTCAAGTCTAGCCTAGATAAATTACTTGTGTGTTGACTTGGAGATGCTAATACTTTTCTCTTCTTCCACTATCAAGTGTACATTTCTTCTTGAAATGATGAATTGTTCCTTCCTTTTTAATTGAATGCTTGGGTGAATATGTGCACTTAATATTCTTTGACACCTTGACTTGTTCCAAATCTATGCCCTCCAAATCTGCCTCAATAATGATGATCTTCCTCTTGCATGTGCTTTTCAAATCTGGTCAATAATTCTCTTTTTCCCTTCTTGATTTAAATATCAAATCAATCACTTTAAAACCTTATAATTTCTTTTAAAAACCTTGCACAATCGTGGATGAGATTCGATCCCTTGACCTCTAGAAGTGCAGTTCCCAAACACGGGCTCATGGCCAACTAAGCTATCACAATAGGTGAAACTAAAAGCTATAATAAAATATTTAACTCCTTCGTTGCATTGTCTCAAACTCTTTAGTAAAATGGGCATCAAAGAGATTTGACCCTTTAACCTTTTGCACTATAGTGCTCCACATGAGCTAGGAAACCGATTGGACTACCCCAATGGATAAAACCAAAGTGGCATAATATGATATTTGAATTCATCTTGCGCTACCTCGAATAGCAAAAACCATAACAAAATAGGTACCAAGGGGATTCGACCCTTGTACCTTCTGCACATAAACGCTCCATGCGAGCTAGGCAACCGACTGGGCTACCCCAACGGATGAAACCAAAGAAGCACAACTAAATATATGGATCCTTCATCGTATCACTACCACCAAATTTGCACTCCTCTCCTCCTCCATATTTTACTCGCTACACTATCTCTCCCGAAGGATTAATCGAATTTCATACCCTTAGCCAAAGTGAATTAATGGCCTTATTAATATGCTTTCGTCTTTCACACCCAAGGAAGTCGGCCCAAAAAGTTTGAATATTTGAATTTTCAAACTTTCTTTTGTATGGTGCGCTCAAGGAGGTTGGCCCATGCAGATTTAATTTTTAACCTTTTAAAAATATAAACCTTCCACTTTATTTAAACTTTTATATATTTAAATTATATTTAAATCCTTTGATTTAAATATAAACCTCCCTATTTTATTTAAATATTAAAGCATATAAAATCACATTTGAAGATATCTACATTGAACATTAATGAAAACTCAACATACATTAATTACAACTCAATATTTCATCCTTGAAGATATTTCTGCCTTTGACATCAATGACAACTCAATATTTCTAATAATCTCCCCCTTTGTCATTGATGGCAACCCTACAATGAAACTTACCTTTACTGCAACATGATCACAAGCTACTCCCCCTTACTGAAATTCTCCCCCTTTGACATCAATGGCAAAGGCTCCTCGGGGCTGAAAGATAAGACACTTGACAATGCCCCCTTCCTACCTACTCTTCTTGAGATGTTCAATTATGATATGGGAGTGAAACTCCCAAATTACTATGCTCCTCTTCTTGTTCTATTTTCTTTCTCCAAACTTTGGAGGTCATACCCTTTTGAATATTTTGACCATCCTCTTTTTTCCTTGACTTCAAAAGTTTAGGGAACACTATTCTACACCATCTAGTTGTATACCCAAAATTATTACATTTGTAGCATATGATGTTGTAGTCCATGAGAGGTGCAAATGAATTGAAATTCCTCTTGGTGAAGCCAAAATAATTCTTAGCACGGACCCTACAATTTACAACTTTATGACCAATTTGGTGACATGAAAAACAATAACCATGGAAGTAATATTGAAACCTGTTTGATTGCCTTGGAGGATATTACTGCATGGTTCTCTCATTGTTGTTTCTGTGATGGACTTTGTTCCTTGATGATGCTTTGTTTTATTCCTTCTTGATGCTTCCACTTCTCAATACATCAACATAGGTCTTAGGTTCCTCTTTAATAATTTTCTTTGATGCCTCTTTTCCTTTTGAGCTTGAATCCCCCTTTTGTTTTCTTTGACCTTCTTCAAAACCAAGTCCAGTCTTTATAGTTGAAGATCTTTGTGTTTTGATAATATCACCAACGATTTTTGTGCTTTTCCCAAACCTGTGTAGCTTATCATTAGAATATTCCACTTCCTTCCTCAGAGAGACAACCTCATGTTCCAGTTTTTCACATTCCAACTCTTTTGTCTTTAATTTCTCAGCCATACCTTCTTCAATTCGCTTTACCTCTTCAACTTTAACTTTCAAGTCAATGAGTTCTTGTGACAACTTTACCTTTGTCTTCTCATCCTCTTGTACTTGAGCCTTCAATATTGAGTTCTTCTTTCTAACCCTCTTCAACTCTTCAAGAGCAACAACAAGTTCCTCTTCTATGTCAACCATGGCTTCTTCTTCATTTTCTGAATCTTTTTCTTCTTCTTGGTCTTTGACAATAGGAGCATCTTCTTTCTCTTCTATGGCCAAAAATATGATTTCTTCTCTTTCACTATTTGAGAGACTTTCATCATTACTGCTGGAAGAACTACTTGCTTCTTCAACATAAAAATTTTCTTGTGTCTTTGAAATATCTTCTTCTCATGCTTGTTTTGACCATACCTATTTTTCTTTTCATGATAAAATTTTCTTTCTTTCTTTTTCTTATATTCCTTTTCTTCTTCACTGCTACTACTTCTAGCTTGTGGGCAATTAGATGCATAGTGACCAAGGTTACCACAATTAAAACATTTCATAGAATGCATACCTTTATGTTTTCTTGGACCCTTCTTATTCCTTCGCACAAAGTTAGCTTCTTCTCCATTGCTTGATTCTTCACTTGATTATGGTTCCTTATTATTTGTCTTCTTTGAAGCTTTAAATGTTGCTTCCCATTTGGATGTTTGATTTTTTTCAGTCCTCATATCATAGGCTATGAGAATTCCATGTAGCTCATCCATGCTTAAGGTTTTAAGATCCTTCATTTCTTCTATTGTTGAAACCTTTGCATCAAACCTCATGGGAAGTGACCTTAAGATTTTTTGAACAATATTAGAGTCTTCAATATTTTCTCCAAGTCCATGAATGGTGTTGACAACCTCATCAACTCAAAGTAGATACTTGGCAATATCTTCCTCATATTTCATCTTTAAGTCTTCAAACTTCCTCCTGTGGGTTTGAAGTTTTGCCATTTTAACCTTGTTATCTCCTTCATATGTTCTTTGTAACTTGTCCCATATTTCTTTTGTTGAGGTGCATTGCATGAATTTCACAAACTCTGATTCACATAACCCACTTAATATTGCATTCATTGCCTTGATATTATTTTCAAATAGTTTCTTGCCATCTCTATCCATGGGAGGAGTTGTAGGTGGTGTGAACCCATCCTCAATGAATTTCCATATATCATAGCCATGTGCCATCAAATAAGTCTGCATCCTTATGCTCCAGAAATCATAGTTAGTCCCATAAAACAATGGTGCCCTATTTGATGAAAAAACTTCATGGCTAGCCATGTGTGTTCTTGTAAGATCTTCCTTCAAGCAGTTAGGCTTTCATGAAGGAACCCGCTCTGATACCAATTGAAGAACACAAGCTTATACTGAGAGGGGGGGTGAATAGTATAAGATAAAACTTTTATCTTTTCTTTCCAAAGTAATAAATTCAAATAATATCAATGTAATAATGAAACAATGCACAAATCACCATACACATAAGAGAAAAATATTTTACATGGAAACACCCTCTCAAGAGAAAACCATGACAAAATATTGCTTATAAATTTCTTCAATAAATTTTGTGGGCACCAACCCATAGGAGACACCAATCCCCTATACAAGTTCGTGGACACCAATCCATAGGAGACACCAATCCCCTATACAAGTTCATGGACACCAATCCATAGGAGACACCAATCCCCTTGCTCAATTTCATGGACACCAATCCATAGGAGACACCAATACCCTTTACAAGTTTATGGACACCAATCCACATGAGACACCAATCCCCTTGCTCAAGTTTGTGGACACCAATCCATAGGAGACACCAATCCCCTTGCTCAAGTTTATGGACACCAATCCACAGGAGACACCAATCCCCTTGCTCAAGTTCGTGGACACCAATCCATAGGAGACACAAATCCCCTTTCTCAAGTTCATGGAAATAAATCCACAGGAGACACCAATCCCCTTGCTCAAATCTGCTCCAAAACCTACTCACAAAACCTGCTCAAATTTGCTCCAAAACCTACTCACAAAATCTGCTCAAATCTACTCCAAAACCTACTCACAAACACTGCTCAAATATGCTCCAAAACTTGCTCACATCCTTCACCTTTTCTTGAGTTTTTCTTTCTTCAACTAAAGGTGATACATACATATTCCACCCAAAAAAAATTTAACCCAAAATTCTTTTATCTTCATGAACATATAGAGAATGATATGCACTAATGTAGTAAGCTTCAAATGGCCAATATGTTCTTCACATTCATTAAGTCTATCACTTCCACATATCTCACATTTATTACATTTTAAAGGTAGCTCAAGTCTAGCTTAGATAACTTACTTGTGTGTTGACTTGGAGATGCTAATACCTTGCTCTTCTTCCACTATCATGTGCACATTTCCTTCTTCTTGAAATGATTGAATTATTCTTCCTTGTTAATTGAATGCTTGGGTGAATATGTGCACTTAATATTCTTTGACACCTTGACTTGTTCCAAATATGTGCCCTCCAAATTTACCTCAATAATGATGATCTTCCTCTTGCATGTGCTTTTCAAATATGGTCAATAATTCTCTTTTTCCCTTCTTGATTTAAATATCAAATCAATCACTTTAAATCCTTATCATTTCTTTAAAAATAAAATTAAAAATTTTTTTTTTTTTAAAAAAAAAATTAAAAAAAAAAAATAAGAAAAAAACCTTGCACAACCACGGATGAGATTTCATCCCTTAACCTCTAGAAGTGCAATGCCCTAACACAGGCTCATGGCCAACTGAGCTACCACAATAGGTGAAACTAAAATACGTAAGAAAATATTTAACTCCTTTGTTGCACCTATCTCAAACTCTTCAACAAAATGAGAATCGAAGAGATTCGACCCTTTAATATTTTGCACCTTAGTGCTCCATGTGAGCTAGGCAATCAGCTGGGCTACCCTAGTAGATAAAACCAAATGGGCACAATATGATATTTGACTTCATCTTTGTGCTACCTCGAAAAACAAAAACCACATCAAAATAGGCGCTGAGGGGATTCGACCCTTGTACCTTCTACATAGCAGTGCTCCGTGTGAGCTAGGAAACCGACTGGGCTATCCCAATGGATGAAACCAAAGAAGCACAACTAAATATATGGATCCTTCATCATATCACTACCACCAAATTTGTGCTCCTCTCCTCCTCTTTGTTTTACTCACTCTATCACCCGAAGGATAATCGAATTGTATACTCTTAGCTAAAGTGAATTAATGGCCTTATTAATATGCTTTTTTCTTTCACACCCAAGGAAGTCGACCCATTATTTTGAATATTTGAATTTTCAAACTTTCTTTTGTATGGTGCACTCAAGGAGGTCAACCCATGCAGATTTAATTTTTAACCTTTTAAAAATATAAACCTTCCACTTTATTTAAACTTTTATATATTTAAATCCTTTTATTTAAATATAAACCTCCCTCTTTAATATTTAAATATTTCATTTAAATATTAAAGCATATAAAATCACCTTTGAAGATATTTTCCTTGAACATTAATGACAACTCAACATACATTAATGACAACTCAATATTTCATCCTTGAAGATATTTTTGTCTTTGACATCAATGACAACTCAATATTTCTAACAACCTTGACCTTGCAAGTAGAGATAGCATGCTCACATGGTGACTTCGACTCTGACATCATAGGCATGACCTCTAAATATTGGTATCTTGATGGCTTAGCCATATTTTCCCCAATGGAATGACCCTGGTCCCCTCAATCTCTCTCACCAACATGATATTCCAGAAGCTGCCTTTGATGCCCTACCTAAATATAGTGGCATCAAGGGAGTTGTGAAGGAGCACCTTGAATATGTGGCTTCCATGGCCACCCTTCATAATATTGTGCATGAGGATGCAATGATCAGGTTGCTGGTAGCTTCTCTTGAAGGCAAAGCCTAGCTCTGGTACAAGACCCTACAACCAAGGAGCATCTCTACATAGGCAAATTTGGTGGAGCCCCTAATGGATGCATTTGTAGAAGTGGAGGACCTCTTAAAGTCTCTGAACCAATTAACATTTATCAAGAGGAACACACCTAAAAGTGTGGTATACTTTAATGTATATTTTGAGAAGATTTTAAAAAGGATTCCATTGTAGATCCTCCCAATCTCCACCCAGGTGCATCTTTTTTACACCCAGGCCCTTGGTCCTAATATCAGTATCCTTCTGTACTAATCAGATGAAACTTATTTCTCCCAACTCTACAATGAGGTTGTAAAGGCTAAACATGTTTTGATGTGGAGGCTCCAACCCACCAGTTCTCTCCAAGAGCTGGTGCTAAATCATCATGTGGGCACATACTAGGAGCGGGTCTACCACAAATACCACATCCACGAGGATGACACTGTAAATCAACTCTAAATTCCTATAGGGATTGGAAAGGATGTGGATACACATGCTCAAGAGAGGGACATGATGTCAAAGTAGGATGTAAAAAGGATATTGGTATAGTTGGCATATCTCAAATAGGGACAACATGAAAATTTGGTCCCTAATAGCTCGTTGCTTGGGTGGAAAAAGACATTGTCATTCCAAATTTTAAAGGCCTAAGTGTTTATACCCTCAGGAATGTACAAAAGAAATGTGATTTTTTCATAATTCTTAGCCAGTGTGGAAGGTTTCAGACATATCATAAATAGTACCTCAAATACAATGTGATCTAGTCTTGCTACTACAAATTCAAAGGATAATTTATGGATGACACCTTGGCTCAAGCGTGCTTGTCACATCGTAATTTTATGGCTGATAAATAAAGCCTTGCATTATATAGGATTAGTGTATTGGGAATCACAAGTTTTGTCACTAACCAATGGCGCAATGATATCCCATGAAAAGTTGCCACATGGTCAGGCACCAATGGGCATCAGCAAGGATTTTCCCAAAAATTGTTTATGAAATATAACATTACCCTCCGTCCCTATGTTGTCTTCCTAGTCCTCTATTATTTTATCCATTATTTTCATGACCTCGTAGCTGAATGGATACATCCAAAAATTTCCAAAACCTCAGATATCATAAACACAAAATACAAGACATAATGTATTTTCTATAAGTAGCTCCTGTTGTATGATGTAATTTGGGACCATGAAACTGCAAGTTATGGATAAAGAAAAATGGATTCTTGGTTGAAAGCAGTCAGTAAGAGGTGATCATTATTGTATTGTATGAAAAAGAAGATTTTGGATAGGAAATATGAGTAATATTGGTAATTTTTCTGCTCTTGGAATGTCCCAGATCTTTGACGGTTCATATTTAGGGTGACTCAATCCATAAGCATATATTGTGAAAAATGGTCAATGCTCCATCAATTCCACTTTATAGGTTTTAGGTTGCTTTTACCTTTGTGTCTCCCTATATCCCTTCCCTTCCCTCCTCTTTGCCTTCTTTTCTCCTTTGTTTCCTATAACTTTCTCACTTGGTGACAGGGGTCTTGTCACATTTTTTACTTCTTGTTACCTTTGCCTCCTGTGTGTGTCTTACAACGAACTCCTTGAGCATTTATTTTTTGTTTCTATTTCTTGTCTTCCTACTGCTCTTGTTAGTAGTAGTTCTCTCTATAGTAGCCATCTTGGTCTTGCTTTTCTGGTGTTCTTTTCCTTGTTTCTCCCTTCTGCTCTTGTTGGTTAGCCACCTATTATTTTTCCTTCGCTATGTTTTTCACCGTATTAAGTGTTTTGTTTCTTCAACTATATTTTTGTGTTTAGTTCTTCCTATCCTCCTTTCGTGCCCTCCTTTCATATCTATATGTATTCCCTCATATCTCACTCTGTTGTGTTTGTTATATTTTTGAAACCTTTTGGGTTCCATTTTTCCATAAAATAGAAAACCCTTGTGAGTTTCCAGAAGTGTAGGAGAAATTTTGCACCTTTAACCCACTCTAGATGATTCCTTCTAATTGAAAAGATTCCACTAAATTTTTTAAAAATATAATACTGGACGAATGGGAGGTACCTAGTGGTGATGACAAAATTCATGGGTGAATGATAGAATGAAGCTGAGCGGGCCATCAAATGGGTGGACCTTTTCCTTGTGATTCTAGGTAAAATATTTTCTAAAACCTGCCAGATCCTTGGGTGGGTATTTTGAGTGGCCAATATGAGTGAAAGACTTGGTAGACCCCACCTTGGAGAACAAGGAAAAACCCCACCTATATTGGATGGGGTAATGTGGGAACACTCACCAGACCCTCTTGTGGGTAGAAGGAAGTATCCACCTGACATGCATGGTTCCTACCACCACTCAAAATTTAAATGGAAGACTTACCTGCCACTCTAGTAATTTTGGTACCTAACAAATGTACACATAAGTGATATATTTATTGTGCAATGCTCCCGAGGACCTCTGGTGTCTGTCATGCACTTCCTGATCAGGAGATCATCAATTAAGGAGGACATGGTAGCTGAGTAATAATGAGCTAGGTAGTAGATCCAAAAGCCCAAATTGATCCATAAGCACCTATCACCTTTTAGAAGATCAACAATTCCCAAGGAAGTAGTGTACCAGGATGATTCTCATCAGCTACAGAAGCTATCTTCTCACCTTCCGCCATTAATATCCAAATTGTGAAGAAATTTTAAATTTTGGACATTCCAAAGGATAACTCTTTAGCCTTTATAATTATTATGTAAGTTTTCCCCTCTATAAATACAAATTCTACATTATTTAGTCTCTAGCTATGTCTGCTTGTTCTTTGAATGAATGAATATTCTGCTTCTTAGTTACTTAAGTCATCCTAGTTATTCTACTATCTGGATTCCTTGGGGTGTGCTTGAGTGAGTAAGGGGAAGTGTGTCCATTATATGGGTTGGAGGTTTTCTTATACTAATGATGTATGAGTGGGAGTGCTTTGATTATGCATCCTAGATCTCATGCACCTGCTCATCGGTGCTGGAGTTCATCTCCCACCCACCATTGATAAGAGAGCTAGGACAAGGGCACTTTTGGATAATTGAGTTTAGGGTTATATGTTTTGGATGGGGTATCATGCTTGCATATGTCTTGATGCAGCTATACCCATCATTGTGAGTTCAGCTATGACCTTTTATTTTATTTCTTTATATTTTATCCTTTCCCTTTTCCTTTGCGATATAAAGTAGCTGGAACCATCCCTCATAGGAACTAACCTTCTCTAGATATCGTCCACCCCATCCTCATGATGTAGTGGTCATTATATGTTGGGTGCTTACTCATCCACCTCATCCTACATGCAGTGCCGAATTGGTGACCAACACTAAGCTTGAGGTATGATTGTCTATTCATCATTCTCCTGTTGTATCCTCTTCTTCAAACTTGTTAATTTAAGATAAACAAAATGTTGCAGTTGTTGTGCAGTAAGTTCAAATATATAAATATCATGTATTACTTTTTGAGAGTTGTCTTTCCATATTTTGAACTTCTTCAGCCAACCATTGAATCTTTGTCCTCAGTTCTTGTTTTGTTTTGGGATTGGTGAGAGTATCATCCCCTATTATTTGATATGGTAACTATCCAATATTCTTAGGGAATGGAGCATGAAATACACTTGTAAAGGGTTGAAGTGGATATGCAACCTCCCTCAGGGGTATTTTTATCATTTGGATTTACATATTTTCAACTCGTATGGCCTCCTTGAAATTTTATGAGAATCTATTTTCTTCATATTCTTGAATAATAATGCTTATGTTAGAGTTGAAATCCCAAATGTAGTATAAATATGCCTAGGTATGGGATGGTTAGAAATCATGGGGAATCCTCCTCCATATTCTTTTGAATCAAACATTGAAGTTGACCATATTTTCTTGGGGAGATTTTTCAATAAATGAGAATTGAGTAAGCAACAAAAAGGGGTCTTCGAAGTCATCAAACACATCAATGAGAGATTTCGCTAGACCAGCACATGTGCAAATGCTTATATTTTCTAAATATTTATACCACATTAGTGTCTTCCCTTTGAGAGAGAGAATGAGTAGTCTAAGCATCACATCCTTAGATGCAATGTTATGAATAGTAGCCAAAGAAGCTACATCCTGACAATGCTCAAATTTAGTCTTTCCTATACAATTAAATCTTGGCAAAGACCTCAAGGTATCTTTGGGGATATCATATCGATATGAGATATTGAGGGGACTAGTGTCATCTCATAAAGGATAATGTTGTTGTGCTATAGGTATCTGTTGTGACAATGATCTTTCAAAATTCTTGGATTCTTTCTTCAGGTTGGAGTTGCCAGATGAGCATAATTCCTCCACAATTGAATTTAATATTGCTAATTAGATTAGGTTTTGAAAATTTTATTAGGCTCTAAAAGGTAACTAATCATATAGATCTAGGTTAAACTCCAAGTAGATTCACCAGGTGAATAGAGCATAAATATCATAAAATAGAGTATCACTAGACTCTATTTAACAAATATGGTGTGACCTTTGGGTCCCATCGAGTGTGCCAAAGACTATTGGTCTATAAATTTGTCTAAGGTTGTGCACCCACATAACTTGACCAACATTGAATGACCTAAAACATTTGAGGCTTTGGTGTTCAATATCTAGAGGAGGTCGGTTCCTTTGAAGCTCAAGCTAACTAATCCTAAAATACAATGGGAAAAGGGTGTTGAAATAAGTTAAAGGAATTGAAGCTAGAACTTATAATGGTGTAGATTAATCCACATAAATGCACATGCAAAGTGATATATTACACATGAATGTAAGTGACCCACCTAAAATACCATCTAGTCTTACTACTAATCACAAAATGGTTAATCCATCATATTGTAGATCATTAGATTATAAATTCCAAAACAAGTGAAAGCATCATAAGTATAAATCCAAAAAGAAAAATAAACACTATGAGCACTCAATGGGCTAAAATTAGAAATAAGTAAACATTCATACATACACATTCTATAATTTAATGGAACCATAGGCCAAACAATAATTTGTTTGTATTAAAATGCAAAGCTCCATTGTACATGTAAATTGTAAAAGCCTAAGAGTCTACCTTTTTGTTCTACATTCTAGTATATATAGTCCTTTACAACTTATTCAGTTACTAAAGCATCATTGCCTAAGGAGTGGATTTATGTTATGTTAGAATATTCACCCATCTATTGAATTAACTAAAAGTATGCTTGTTCTAACTGAAGAACATAAGCTTATACTGAGAGGGGGGTGAATAGTATAAGATAAAACTTTTTACTTTTCAATCCAAATACTAGCATCAACAATATCAAAGCAGTAATCATTGCACACATCATCACACACATGAGAGACATGATTTAACGTGGTTCACCCAATGTGGGCTACTCCATGGAGAAAATATTCCTTATAAATTTCCTCAATAAATATTTTGGGAATCAATTCCCTATTACAATGTTTATGGACCTCTTGTCCAAAGGAGACACCAATCCCCTATGCTCTGATTTGTGGATCTCTCTCCACAGGAGAACTCTTTCCCCTTTTTCTCTGGTTCATGGAACTTGATCTAGGAGAACTCTATCTCCTCAACTGGTTTGTGGATCTCTCTCCATAGAAGAACTCTATCTCCCCAGCTGGTTCATGGATCACACTCCATAGGAGACCTCTGTCCCCACTGCTCTAGTTTGTGGATCTCTCTCCATAGGAGAACTCTATCCCCTTTGCTCTGCTCAACACTGATCAACACTACTCACAAATATACCTCAAAAACTGCTCAGAATCTACCTCTAACCTGCTCATAAGTCTACCTCAAACCTGCTCAAAATTTGTTTTCAACCCTAGTACAAGTAGTTCACAATTTCTAGTACAAATATCTCAATTTCTTTTAATCATGCAAGCCCAATATTAAGTTCAAATTCTATCTCCAATCATTTACCCATGAAACATAAGTTCTAACTCAAATATTTCCAACAATTCTTATCAAACAATCCTTTTCACTCCACCTTATGTTTCAAAAATATTCATTCAAACAAATACCTTAAATAAGGGATGATATGCCCATACCTTTTTGCTTGCTCTTATGGAGATATGTCTTCAAAAATCTATCTCACACACAATATCTTTTGCAACTATAAAATGGTTAGCACAACACTTCTTTATGAGTTAGCAATCCTTCAATATGTGTGCCCAATTAAATTCCAAACCAACTCTCTTGGTTTCTCAAACTATAGCATCAACTCATATAATCAAACCCTTCACAAATAAGCAAGAATACAAACAATTAAAATACCTCATACACCTTTTAACTCCCTCTTAACTTCTAAACACATTCATAACAAATTTATCAAGGATTCTTATTACTCCAATAATTCACTTTCAAAATAATTCATTATAATTTCCTTCAAAAATTAAATGCATGAAATAATAATAAAAAATAATTCCCTTATATCTCCCAAGGCCAACAATGCTCACAATAATCAATTAAACCACATGCACCTACCCTCAACCTTAGAAATTACCAAAATTAATTTACGCTTACCAAAAATACTATCATAAGGATTCGAACATAGTGCCTGCCACCTACTAGCACACTAGCTTCCCTTGGGTTGCCACTAGGTCAACCACCCACACAAGGACCTAATACCATGATGCCCTCTTTAACCATTGCTCACCCTTCTTTCCAAAAAAATAAACAAAATGTTGTCATTGAGTTTTGAATGTAGGATCTACCATTTGCCAATGCCTTAGCACGCTATGGGCTACCACTAGACCAACCGTCCACACAAGGACCAATTACCACCATGTACTATCTAACCACTGCTCACCCTTCTTACTAACAAAACAAATAAACTACTACCATTAGGAATCAAATGTAGGATCTACCATCCGTAAGCATCTTAATGTTGCCAAGCCTATCCGTCTAGGCCAACCGCTTGGTTGGTGATAGGGGTATACAACCTTATCTCTTTATTCATCCACATTTTCCTCTTTTTTTTCCAAACTAAAAACTTCTTCCACCTTGCTCATGAAATTTACATCAACAATTAATATTAATCATTCACAACATGCATCGAGAGACTTATCTTTTGGCCTCCAAAATTTATCATATAAATACCAATTTTTCTCCATGCTCGGATGTCGACAAAGTTTAATAATTTAAAATTTATTCTTGGCGCCAAACCCACTTAGGGTTATAAAACATTATAATATAAATATAATTATTTTATAATTAACCTTAGGCTTTATCTTAACAACTTTAATATTATAATAATAAATATTATAATATTATTTCCTTTGGGCCTAGGTATTTCCTTCCTTCAGGATATTTAGACAATATTTTGACCAACCATGTGGAGCTTTATACCAAATATCTTGGGCTTAAAATATAAATATTTTAACCCTCTTTTTATCAATTCCCTTGCACTGAGATGAACTAACTTTTGACATCAATGACAACATAATTACTCAAAATTTCCAACAATCTCCCCCTTTGTCATTGATGGCAACCCTTTTCTAAAACTTCCTTTTTCAAACCATTTGATTCCAAATCTGCTCCCCTTGAGAAACTCCCCTAATGAATGCTCTCCCCCTTACTCAAATCTCTCCCCCTTTGACATCAATGGCAAAGGGACTCCTTTGGGACTAAATATAAGACTCTTAGCTCAGCCCCCTCCCCACCTCCTCTCCTTGAGGTGATTAATTTTGGGGTGGGAGTAAAACTACTCCCAATTTTCTTCTAAGATACTCAAAAGTTTCCTTTGGAAGTGGCTTAGTGAAAATATCCGCAATATGTTCCTTTGTAGTAACATATTCCAATTTGACTTGCTTATCCATCACCTGTTCTCTCAGAAAATGGTATTTGATCGAAATGTGCTTGGTCTTGGAGTGCATCACTGGATTCTTTGAAATGTTTATAGCACTTGTATTATCACATAGTATGGAGATGGGATGATCATGCTCTATCTTGAAGTCCTTTAAAGTTTGCTTCATCCATAATACCTATGTACAACAAGCAACCACTGCAATGTACTCTGCTTCTACTATGGATAAAGATATTGATGCTTATTTCTTGCTTAGCCAAGAGACTAAACAATCTCCAAGAAAGAATGCTCCTCCACTTGTGCTTTTTCTATCATCAATACTACCTGCCCAATCTGCATTTGTATATGCTATGAGAGTAAAATTATCACTTTTGGGATACCAGAGTCCAAAATCCATAGTCCCTTTTAAATACCTGAGAATCCTTTTTACTGCCATTACATGTGTTTCCTTTGGTGTTGCTTGAAATCTTACCACCAGTCCCACTGCCTGCATTATATCTGGTCTTGTAGTTATGACATATAGCAAGCTGCCAATCATAGATCTATACAATGTCTGATTTGCCTCAGGAGATTCATCATCTTTACTCAATTTGCATCCTGTAATCATGGGGGTACTTACTGGTTTGCAATCTTCTAACTTGAATTTCTTTAGCATCTCTTTTATATACTTGGTTTGTGAGAGAAATACACCCTTCTCTGATTGTGAAATCTGTAGTCCAAGAAAGAAGGACAACTCACCAAGCATTGACATTTCAAATTCATTTTGCATGCTCTTTGCAAATTTTTGACACATCTTATCATTGTTACCTCCAAAAATGATATCATCCACATAAACAACCACAATTAGTAAGTCATTTCCTTCATTTTTGATGTATAAGTTACTATCCACTATTCCTTTCCTAAAACCCTATTCCTGAAGATACTTATCCAACCTTGAGTACCAAGCTCTAGGAGCTTGCTTTAGTCCATAAAGTACTTTCTTTAATCTGCATACATAATCTGGCTTATCAGTTAGGTTGAATCCCTCAGGTTGCTCAATGTAAACCTCTTCTTCCAAGACACCATTGAGAAAAGCTGATTTAACATCCATTTGATATACTTTGAAGTTTTTGAAGCTTGAGAAAGCTAAAAACATCCTTATGGCCTCAAGTCATGCAACAGGAGCAAATGTTTCATCAAAATCAATCCCTTCAACTTGTGCATAACCTTTGCATACTAATATTGCTTTATTTTTGACTACCTGACCATCTTCATTTAACTTGTTTCTGAAAACCCATTTAGTGCCAATTACATTCTTATCTTTTGGTCATGGGACAAGTTCCCAAGTTTCACTTTTTTCTATTTGATCCAGTTCCTCATCCATTGCCTTGACCCAAAACTTATCTTCTCTTGCCTCATTGAAATCCTTGGGCTCAATTTTAGATAACAAAGAAAAATTTGCATGCTCACTTGTTCCTATTATCTTCCTCCTTGTCTGTCTCTCATCTGGATTTCCAATGATTAGATCTCTTGGATGATTTTTCTGTACATACCTGGATGGAGTCTTAGGTAGTGTTCTTTGAGTTTCTTCTTCCTCTGATTCTTCACCTAATTCTTCTTGACAACTTTCTTCTTCAATTTCTTGAGCTGGTTCTTTTGACCCTATTTATTCATCAACTGTCACATTTATACTTTCCACAATTGTATGTGTTCTCTTATTATAGCACCTATAGGCTTTGCTTTTAGTGGAATAGCCAAGGAAAATACCCTCATCACATCTTGAATCAAACTTACCCAAATTTTTCTCTTCCCGTATTATGTAGCATTTGCTTCCAAAATTTTTGAAATATTTTATAGTAGTTGGTCTCCCTTTCCAGAGCTCATATGGGGTTTTGTGATGATTTACTCTTACTTGAGCTCTATTGATGATATATGATGTTGTATGAACTACATCTCTCCAAAAACCATCTGAAATATTAGACTCATTCAACATAGCTCTGGCCATATTTTCAATAGTCCTATTTTTCCTTTCAACCACTCCATTTTGTTGAGGAGTTCTTGCTACTGAGTATTCTCTTTTGATCCCATGTTGTTCACAAAAATTTACGAATTCACTTGAAGTAAATTCTCCTCCTCTATCTGATCTTAAACACTTAATCCTTCTACCTATTTCATTTTCTACTAATTCTTTGAATACCTTGAACTTCTCAAAGGCTTCTGATTTTTCTTTTAAGAAGGCTACCCAAGTCATTCTGGAGAAGTCATCTATAAATAACATGAAGTAACTTTCACCTAGTAGACTCTTTGTCCTTGTAGGACCACATAGGTCAGTGTGAACTAGTTTTAATGGTTCAGATGACATAAATTATTTTGACTTGAAACTTGTTCTTGTTTGCTTTCCATGCTGACATTGTGCACAAATCATGTTTTGTGGCCTTTTTATCTTGGGTAAATATCTGACTGCCTACTTGTTGCTTATTTTCACTATGTTGTCAAAGTTCAGATGACCCATTCTTCTATGCCATAACCAAATCTCATCCTCTTGTGATAAGAAACACTTTTCTCCCTTAATCTCACTTAGCATGTAGAGATTGTTGGTAGTTCTATTTGCATTTGCAATGAGCTTTCCAGTTTTAGATTTTCTAATCTCACATTTATTTGGATGAAAAGTTATTGTGTGCCCTTGATCACAAAGTTGGCTTACACTTAGTAAATTGTGCCTTAATCCCTTGACATACAATACATTCTCTATCTTTGTTTTTCCATTATCTAAACTCAAAGTTCCTTTCCCACAGATTTTTGTTGAACCATTGTCACCAAATTTTATTGATCCTCCATTGATTTCTTTAAGTTCAAGAAATTTATCCTTGTCCCCTATCATATGACTTGAACAACCACTATCAAGAAACCATTGTTTTCTCTTATCTTGCACATGAAGAGTTGTTTGTACCAACATTGAGTTCACTTTCTCTTGCTCTTTTCTCTCTCTCCTAATTGTTGAAGTTGTATTATTTTTGCTTAATTCAGGAAATACCATTTTACACCATTTGGCCTTGTGCCCAAAGTTATTGCATTTGTAACATATGATATTATCATTCATGAGAGGTGCAAAAGAATTAAAATTTCTATCAACATTATTTTTCACATAACCAATGCAATGTACAACTTTATGACCATATTTGTTACATGAAAAACAATAGCCATGGAAGAGATTTTGTAACCTGTTGGAGTGCCTTGAATAATATGGTCACGTACTTCTTCTTTTACTGTCCCTGTATTTGACTTTTATCCATGGATCTTCTTTGTCTTCTTTCTTCTTGATATTATTGCCTTCCACTGCATTAGCATAAGTCATGAGTTCTTCTTTGTTTGATGTCTTTGTTCCTTGGGAACTTGACTCCCCTACCTTTATGTCTTGCTGTAATTTACCCTTAGTCTTTTCAACTTCCTTTCTTAGAGAAATAATTTCCCATTCCAATATTTCACATTCTAATTCTCTTGCCTTTAACTATTCTGCCATATCTTATTCAATTTTATTTCCCTCTTCAACTTTTACCTTGAGCTCTGTGAGGTTTTGTAGAAGTTCCACCTTTGCTTCCTCATCCTCTTGGATTTGATCCTTCAAACTTGAATTCTTCCTTCTAACCTTTTCCAAGTTTCTAAGAGCAACAAAAAATTCCTCTTTTATGTCGATCATGGCCTCTTCTCCATTTTTTGAGGTCATGTATGTTCTTGTGGGATCTTCCTTCAAGTTGTTAGGATTTTTATGAAGGAGCCCACTCTGATACCAATTGAAGAACATAAGCTTATACTGAGAGGGGGGTGAACAATATAAGATAAAACTTTTTACTTTTCAATCCAAATACTAACATCAACAATATCAAAGTAGTAATCATTGCACACATCATCACACACATGAGAGACATGATTTAACATGGTTCACCCAATGTGGGCTACTCCACGAAGAAAATATTCCTTATAAATTTTCTCAATAAATATTTTGGGAATCAATTCCCTATTACAATGTTTATGGACCTCTGTCCAAAGGAGACACCAATCCCCTATGCTCTGATTTGTGGATCTCTCTCCATAGGAGAACTCTTTCCCCTTTTCTCTGGTTCGTGGAACTTGATCTAGGAGAACTCTATCTCCTCAATTGGTTTGTGGATCTCTCTCCATAGAAGAACTCTATCTTCCCAGCTGGTTCATGGATCTCACTCCATAGGAGACCTCTTTCCCCACTACTCTAGTTTGTGGATCTCTCTCCATAGGATAACTCTATCCCCTTTGCTCTACTCAACACTGATCAACACTTCTCACAAATCTGCTCATAAATCTACCTCAAAAACTATTCAAAATCTACCTCTAACCTGCTCACAAGTCTACCTTAAATCTGCTCAAAATCTATCTCAAAACCTACTCATAATTTACCTCAAACCTGCTCAAAATATATTTTCAACCCTAGTACAAGTAGTTCACAATTTCTAGTACAAATGTCTCAATTTATTTTAATCATGCAAGCCCAATATTAAATTCAAATTCTATCTCCAATCATTTACCCATGAAACACAAGTTCTAACTCAAATATTTCCAACAATGCTTATCAAACAATCCTTTTCACTCCACCTTATGTTTCAGAAATATTCATTCAACCAAACACCTTAAATAAGGAATGATATGCCCATACCTTTTTGCTTGCTCTTATGGAGATATGTCTTCAAAAATCTATCTCACACACAATATCTTTTGCAACTATAAAAGGTTAGCACAACACCTCTTTATGAGTTAGCAATCCTTCAACATGTGTGCCCAATTAAATTCCACACCAACACTCTTGGTTTCTCAAACTATAGCATCAACTCATAAAATCAAACCCTTCAAAATATTTAGCAAAAATACAAACAATTAAAATACCTCATACACCTTTTAACTCCCTCTTAACTTCTAAACACATTCATAACAAATTTATCAAGGATTCTTATTACTCCAATAGTTCACTTTCAAAATAATTCATTATAATTTCCTTCAAAAATTAAATGCATGAAATAATAATAAAAAATAATTCCCTTATATCTCCCAAGGCCAACAACGCTCACAATAATCAATTAAACCACATGCGCCTACCCTCAACCTTAGCAATTACCAAAATCAATTTGTGCTTACCAAAAATGCTACCACGAGGATTCGAACACAGCGCCTACCACCTACCAGTGCACTAGCTTCCCTTGGGCCACCACTAGGCCAACCACCCACACAAGGACCTAATACCACGATGCCCTCTTTAACCACTGCTCACCCTTCTTACCAGCAAAATAAAAAATGTTGCCATCGGGATTCGAACGTAGGACCTACCATCCACCAGTGCCTTAGCACCCTATGGGCTACCGCTAGACCAACCATCCACACAAGGACCAATTACCACCATGCACTATCTAACCACTACTCACCCTTCTCGCTAACAAAACAAACAAACTGCTATCATCGGGAATCGAACGCAGGATCTATCGTCCACTAACATCTTAACGCTGCCAAGCCTATCGCTAGGCCAACCGCGTGGTTGGTGATAGGGGCATACAACCTTGTCTCTTTATTCGTCCATGTTTTCCTCTTTGTTTTCAAAACTAAAAACTTTCTTCCACCTTGCTCACGAAATTCGCATCAACAATTAACATTAATCATTCGCAACATGCATCGAGAGACTTATCTTTTGGCCTCCAAACTTTATCATATAAATACCAATTTTTCTCCATGCTCGGACGTCGATGGAGTTTAATAATTTAAACTTTATTCTTGGCGCCAAACCCACTTAGGGTTATAAAATATTATAATATAAATATTATAATTATTTTATAATTAACCTTAGGCTTTCTCTTAACAACTTTAATATTATAATAATAAATATTATAATATTATTTCCTTTGGGCCTAGGTATTTCCTTCCTTCAGGATATTTAGACAATATTTTGACCAACCATGTGGAGCTTTATACCAAATCTCTTGGGCTTAAAATATAAATATTTTAACCCTCTTTTTATCAATTCCCTTGCATTGAGATGAACTAACTTTTGACATCAATGACAACATAATTACTCAAAATTTCCAACACTAACCACCTGATTATGCTCTACTAACCTAGTTGAATTTACATCATGTTAGCCTTGTTGCTTGCATTGGGTTCATTGATCTTCTACTAAAATTTGTCCCTTGTTGTTAGGATTTTTAGTCAAGTGATCCTATCTTGTAGATGGCACAAGATGACAATCATCTAATCTCTAACATCGAATGTAAGCCCTTTTTGTGCCCATTGATCATTACTAGGTATTAAACAAGATTGTTGAAGCATGACTAGCATTGGGTACCCCCTAGGTTCTAGTGGGGTGCAAATGTTACACCATCTTCATGATTTGTCATTTTTTACTACTCTATCTCTTTCAACAATGCAATGGACATTCGATATACTAACGAGCTTTGACCAGGTACAAAATTTTTTGCACATCCCATACTTAGCCAATTCTACTTTAGGAGACCATTCAACACTACAATGAACATCTGGTACCTTAATAGGTTCCAATTGGGTACAAATGTTCTGGCACATACCACACTTGGCCAATTCTAATTGAGGAGACCTTTTGACACTACGATGAACATCTGGTAGTCCAATGACCTTCAATCAAGTATAAAAGTTCTAGTACTTCCCACACTTGGCCAATTCTACTTGAGGAGACCTTTTGGTACTACAATGGACATCTGGTATCCCAATGGACTTCAACTGGGTATAAAAGTTGATGCATACCACACTTGGCTAATTCTACTTGAGGAGACCTTTTGACACTATGACGGACATATGGTACCTCGACAGGACTCAATCAAGTATAAAAGTTCTGATGCATCCCACACTTGGCCAATTTTGCTTTATGAGACCCTTCGACACTACGATGGATATCTAGTACTTTCATGGGCTCCAATTGGGTACAAAAATTTTGGCACCTTCAAAACATAGCCAATTTCTTCATCCTTTCACTTCTGGTTGCATGATAGACTTCCTACACTACACCGAATTTCAACCAGGTAGCCAAATTTTAATGTTTGCAGGACTTAGCTAAATTTACCAATTTGAGTCCTTTTTAACTCACTTATGTTGTACAACTAGTATTTGAAGGACTATCCTTAATATACCTAGGTCATAAGGTGCTCGTTCTTCCTCCTGATTCCATTGTAAGAGAATTGGAATGACTATCCTTGCACCTTCTATCAAATTGCATGTGGGTAATGCATGAAAAATACCCATATTTTTGGTGACTTACAGAGGATTTACACTTGTGGAAAACAAATAACCTAGAGAACCATTTTTTGGATTTAGCACTTTCTAAGGAAAAGGGAGAGACGAAGGAGCTAAAAGATAAGTTGGAGGAAAAATAGTTGATAATTTATGCAAGATAAAGGAGGGTGGTGAGTGATGGGGTGGGAACTACACGCGCGAAAAGGTGGCAAATAAATAAAGACAATGGCTAAATGGAGAAGGATGGGGACAACAAAATTTTGGAAGAAACAATAATTACATGAAGGAGAAAAAGAAGGAAATAAAATGGAAGAACTAGAGTATTCTAACAAAATAAAGAAACAAAAGGGAAGGTAACCCTAGGAATATCCCGTAAAAAAGGTAAGGTAAACTACTAGTTCCATGGGATACCCCCACAAAGTAGTAGAAGGAATTACCTGGTTCATGGTATATCCCCAAGCATCGCACTTCCATCAGTACACTCTACTGTAGCTAACAGTAGTTCCAAGAGTAGACATATTGCCATGCACATGTTATTTTTATGTGTTTTTTTCTTACACAATATAGAAAAAACTTGTTCTGCTGATCAAGATCTACCATGGAAAACTTTGACTGCACTCATGGACTCATATTTAATTTTTAAATCATGTTGTATTTGGAATATACTTTCCACCTTATATAGAGTGAATCTCCAAGGGATGTTTTTGCCAGTTTTCACTTGTGCAACTCATGCCACCAAATTGGGTGTTGTTTTCAACAAAATTTGATTTCACATGAATCATTTCTTAGCATCATTTTATGGCATCCTAGTTTCTCTCTTTTTTTTGTGACCTTTTACTCATTTGACATCATCTCCTTATATGGTATGGTGTATCTCGAACTGTGGACCTCCCATTCAATGGGGCCAAGATCACCTTCTCCACTTGCACTACAAAGGTAAACAAAACTATTAGGATAGAGAGAAAATATTGAGAGTCGCTCTTAAGTGGTCGACAATGCCATCCCATCACGGTATAGCACTATCTAGAGGAAAGCCACAGGATATTTTTTTTCTCCCTTCGTATTGTAGAGGTTTGGACCATGGACCTCCCATTCAACGAGGCCAGGGTCACCTTCTCCACTTATGCTACAAAGGCAGATATTGTTGTTATAATAATAATTATTATTATTATGATATGCCACTCTTCAATAAATCTAGATGACATTAAATTTTATTAGAATATATGTTTTCAAAGGTTTATTGTTTTAATTTTAATGTTTAAAGTTTTATTAAATTTGATGCTTAGGCCAAAGTCTTTATCTTCAAATTTAAAACATAATCTCAAGCCAAGGATTTAGGTTTTCAAATAAATCTTTTTTGAAGACGTATTTCTATTGGTCACTCACAATTTATCATTTAATGTTTATAAAGTTATACTTCCCTTAACAAATGGTCAACATTTACTTTTTATTTTAATTTCATTTTTGAAAAAAATGGATCTAATTTTTTAAATTAATAAAATGCCCCCTTTCGAATGATGCAATATGGATTGTTTGCCACCTTTCAAAGATTAAATCTTGGTCATCCACCATATTTTGAAGATTAAATCTAGACCATTTGCCACCTTTTGGAGATTAAATATGGATTTTTCACCACCTTTTAGAGATTAAATCTAGATTGTTCACCAAAGAATTAACTTTAACATTAATTTTCCTTTTAATTTTAATGCCAAAGTATTAAAATTAATAGTAAAGTCAGTCGCTAAGGTCCAAAGTATTTCTTTTAATTCCATGTTAAGTATCTTCGCTTTTAATTATAGGGACACAATATTAAATTTAACATTAAAATTCTATTTTAATTTTTAATGTCAAAGTATTAAAATCAATACTAAGGTTTTCATGATTCTTTCAGCCCCAAAATCTTAAGGTTACATAAAAAATATTATTCGAATTGAACTGTCACCTAAAATTTCTTCTTTTTGAAAAAAATTAAAACCAATATTAAAGTTCTCATGCCCTAATTCTAATGTCAAAAATTTATTTTAATTAATATTTATCTCTTTCTTTCCATCAATTTACATTCAACTCTTGACTATGGGTAGGCCAATCTGGGTTGTTCACCTCTAATTGGGCAATGCATTGTTTACCATTTATCTTTGGCCAATTACCATTTAGTGCCCTTCCTATGGTGGGTCAATCTAGGTCATTCACATCTAATTTTGTGATGCACTATGGGTCATTTATCTCTACCTACATTTAATTTTAATAAGTCTTTAGGAGTTGACATTATTATTGTATTCAACCAAATACCTTACAATCCCTTATCTTTTTTCTCCTATGGTACAACTTTTGTATCCTTTTCCTCTCGTGGCACAACGTTTATGTCCTTTTCCTCTCACCAATCACCATTCGATGCCCAAGTTCTAGCAGGCCAATCTGGGTCGTTTGCCTCTAGTCTAGTGATGCATTGTGGATCACTTATCTCTGGTCAATCACCATTCAACATCATACTTTTGGCGAGCCAATTAGAAGCATCCACCATTTTTTGAAGAGTGGATCAAATATGCCTTAGGGTTAAATAAAAAATTATTTGAATTAAAGCATTGCCTAAAGTTCAATTAACATGCCCAATATTAGGGTTATTTCAATTAATCATTCACAAGAATTAAAATTTAGGTCTAAAATGTTAGGTTTGACCCTAAAGCTTCCATATTTTTTTAATGCCCAAATCATTAAGATGTTCAATGCTAATGTTAGCTGCCTTTTATTTTAGAGCCATATTATTAAAAATTAAAACTAAGGATTAAGGTTCTTATGGGGCTTTAAAGCTTAGAACTTGGATAAATGATTATTGCACCTCGCCCTTTAATATGGATAATTTTTTAAATTAGGCGGAGATCCTAAAAAAATTAGTGGTACAAGTTGTTTGTCATTTACCTCCCACCAATCACCATCCAATGGCTAAATTTTGGTGGGCCAATCAATACTATTTTCCCTCTTGTAGTGTTGCATTGTTAGTCGTCCATTTTAGACCAATAAGATGTTAGTGCCCATCTATAGCAGGTGAATCTGAATCATTTGCCCTTGATCTGGTTGGGATTTCTAGGCCATTCACTCCTATGAAAATCACTATTCGATGCCCAATTCCTGGTGGGCTAACTAGAATCACTCATTTTTGAACCAATCACCATTCATCACCCAATTTTTGGCAGGTGAATCAGAATTTCCTTATTTTTTTTAACTTATCCGAATGCGGCCATAACCTTAGAATAATTACTCACTTAAGATATGAGCCTAAGGTGAAAGTTTAGGAAAATGAGGCCTTAAACCTTAGCAAAAAAAGGGATTGATAATGGGTCTAAGTTGTGGTTTTATTAGGAAAAAAAGGGGGACTATGATGGATGTGGCCTAGGACATAGGACATAGTATTTTGCATGGATTTACCAAATATGGGTTTGAAAAAAATAATCTTAAGAATCATTGTATTTTCTTATTTTTAGTCGTTGGGCTAATATGGGTGGTTTACCATTGATGAATGACATCATCTCTTGGTGGTGTGGAAGACTATGAATTTAAATGAATTCATGGTGCCATAACCCATTAAAATGGATAGTTTAGCTAGCGATGAGGAAAGTAGTTGCATAACATGAATATAGAAATGTTTATATGCAGAACCATATTTAATGGAGAATGAATATTATTTTTTTGAATCCATGATCAGAAGCTCAGAATTATCTTGTAGTGCAAAAAATAAGGTAAAATTTTAAAGTGACCAAAATTTTATGCAACTCCAAAATAGTTGATATAACTAAAAATCACTATGGATCAAAAGATATAGCCTCTTGAAATTCAAGGACTACTATGGGGAATTGATGCTATTAAATGGTATTCTCATCAAATATCTTAAAATATTGATATTGTGTATGTAAGCTTGATACCATTGTAAATATAATTTCAATACCTTTCTATCAGGATTTGAATCATATCAAACAAAGTTTTCTAGCCAAAGTTATGGTCATTTTAGGTTTGCAACTATCAAAAATGGCAAAAATCAAAAAACCCTAAAAACAACTTCAAAAAATGAAATCTTAAAAATATAAAGAGCAATTGAAATCCAAACCATTCTAAAATATTCAATTTCAACAAATTTAAGAACTTATTCAATGCAAGCAAATGTAACACATGAGTGCAAGTAAACTTAAAATCTTGATATAAAACTTAAAATTTCAAGTGGGTCCCCATTTGGGATGAGTTATGCAATGGCAAAGATGTATAGAAGAGATAATTATGGTTTTACTAAAAAAAATAATGATATAGACAACAAGAATCCCATATATTTCATGATCCAATCCCTTCACAACTATGAAGAGAAGCATACATTGATCAAAAAATAAGTATTCACCATCATGAAGGCCTTGACGAAGTTCATATGTTATCTATCATATACCAATACTATCATATTTGAAGCACACCTTGATGTTTGATTTGCTATATTACATGATGAACTGGGAGAAAAGAGGGTTGGGTGGATCAATAAAATTTAAAATTTTGATATTGAGATTAAACCCACAAAATCGTTCAAGGGAAGAGCCTTATATAAAAGTTTGATAAGGATAATATTTGAAGATCTAGTCACTCTAGTAGAGGATGCATATATTTATTAAGGAACTATATGGATAAGTGACATGTGTAAATATATGACTATGGGATAGGTATTAGAAGAAATGACAACCAAGAAAAGAGCTTGATTAAAACAAAATATGACAAATTATCATTAGCTAGATCATGTCTTATTTAGGAAAGGATATAATGATGTATAACTTCACTATATAGGAGAAGAAAAGATAATATCCTTGATTAGAAAATGCCATGATAAAAATGGAACTTATCTACACTCATGATATCTCAAAAGATCCTAAGGGGTGAATACTTTTGGTATACCATTTTCATCAATTGCTATCAATGGGTCAAATATTGCAAATCTTGTTGTATGTTTATGGGAAGGAAAATAATATCTCCAATTCCTTTGAGTCCTATCATCATGACTAAACCATTCCAGCAATGGGACCTCAAGTTTATAAGCAAGATTAACCTAATTTCAAGTATAGGACATGGATGGATCCTCATCACTATAGATTATTTTACCAAATTTTCAAATTGATCATAGCCAAGGTAGCTAATTATGAGATATTGGTGCAAATTATTGAAGATATCATTACTAGATTTAGGGCACCTATCACCATAGTTATAAATAATTCCATTTACTTCAAAGGGTCTAAAGTGATAACATACACCTTGGGATATGAATTTTTGCTCAAAATATCATCTAGTTACTATCCCTAGGGTGATGTATTGGTTGAATAAACCAATAAAAACATCACTAGAATCTTGAAATGGACCATATTAGAGTTACAAATAGACAAGCATATGAAGTTGCATAAAAAATTATGGGTGGTAGAGTGAAACCAAAACCTTCCATTGGATTATCCCCTTACAAGCTAGTCTACAACAATATGATGATCATCTTGCTTATAAACTTGAGGTCCCATTGCTTATCAATATGATGAGAGTCCTTCCTCAGTAATAGAATTTACTATGACTGCTTGTTTTTCTTCATCCTCCAATATTTCTATATGAAAGGAAGATGGTTTTTCTGAATAAAATATTCACCCTTCTTCCTTTATATGGAATTTCCATATGATAGTAATCAAGAGAAAGGTATCCACCCAACATGGTAGTGAATTCCTTAGAAAGGCACATCCGAAAGTATGGTTCTAGATCTACTACCATAATTTCTAATATAATAGTGACCTAAGGTAGTCTATGAAGGGCCATAGGTACATATTTGATAACTCCTATAGTTACTTCTAGTATATTCCATGCCCATGACATCACACACCACCTTGAGCATTACTGTAGTGGTAGTACCTAAACCTATCATGTAGTTATGCATAACTCATCCTTCCATTTCTAAATAAAGGTAAAATAGGGAAGACATGTTCTTTCCACATCCCATAATAGAGCTTCCTTGAACTAGATTTTGTTCTGATTGAACCTTTCTTTGGTTCTTGATCATTTTAAGAGAAGCTTAAAGTAGATCAATCTATCTAGGAATTAGTAGAGCATCATACATGCTAGACCTTAAAGAGATTTTTTTTATTCTTCCATAAAATTAAAGGTGAGGATTTCAAATTTCTTGTCCTTATATTTTCAAGGGTGTTAAAACTTGCTCCTATACTCATGGGTAGCTTCAATCCACTGATGCTTTGTCAAGGAAGAATATTTAATCTTATATTTAGCCTTTGCTTGAGTCTCCACTTCTTTGGATTGAGTTTCAATGGATTTAGGATCCCCTTTCTACTATTGAAGAAGTTTTTGAAAAGGAACCTTTTGAGGAGCTTCACTTTTAGATTTATTTTCTTCTAGATTATTAGTAGCAATTTTCATGGGATTCATCTCTTTAGGGTTCACCTGGAGTGGTTTCTTCTTGGATCTCATCAAGACAAATACTTGTTCCACTAATGGCACCATGAAATTATGCTCACCATTTTTGACCATGGTGATTTTTCCTTTCTGAACTCTTTCCATCCTCTTAATGTCCATTCTCTGCATATAGTGTTGATGCATCATGTATGTATTTTTCCCATGGGGATCATTACATGTAGAACATCAATAATTTGAATCAGACATGGAAGTTGAAGGCTCACTTTCTCCATTAATAAGGACTACATTAGTTCTCTTGGATGGCCTAATAGTGGAGGGAATAATATTTTGCCACATATGGGAACCCTCTTGGTTGGAAATTCCTTTAATATTTCCTTATTTTCATCATGGTGACCTCATTGGATATATTTTTCATGACGCCCTGCATTTCCTATAAGGTAGCAGCTTGTGAATTTGGAGTGGGTAATGTAGGTACTACAGGAGGAGTGATAAGAGTTGATATTATAAGCAAGGAAGGGAGCACTAGCACTATAGGTGTGTTAGGCCATTGTGAAAATCTCATAAGAGGTGGGAGTGTTGTATAAGTAGGAATTGAGACAACTAGATGTGGTTGATCGTTAAGGAACTTAGGGAAAATAGGCATAAAGGGCTTGGAAGGCAATATACCTATAGTAATAAGATTTTTTTTTGCCTTTACATCTTCTTGGAATATTTGAGGGAAGGCAAGGACATTTGATTACCTTATCATCAGTCCTAGATCATAACTCAAGGCTCTTAGATAATAATAATTGACTTTCTTGTGAATTTACCTAAGACCATCATGTACTCTTTTCTAGGTGTGACTAAACCTGATTTTAAAATCCATGATATCTTCTTGTGGATGTCTTTGTATACTATAAACTAAGTAAGTAAGGAAAATGGGTCTACTTGTTCTTTGAACTCTTCTATTAGCTTAGATGCCAAGGTGTTCTAGGAATTTATACTCCCGTCAGGCAAAGTTCTATACCAGTAAAGCATATTTCCTTTTAGAGAAATAACCAATAATTTGATCATCACATCCTCATATTATATGTTATGCATGACAACCAATGATGCTACATCCTTAACATGCTCATATGTTGTTTTTCCAGTACCATCATAGGTTGGAAGAGCTTTCAAGGCTGCTTGTGGAATCACATGTTGATCATCCAGGTTAAGGGGTCCTATGTTATTCCATATAGGGACTCTTGGATTTTGATTTTTGGTTATTGCTATTTGGTGGGAGATGGGTATTTGGGATATGAGTACCAAATGAGTGTCAATATGATCTTACTCTTATTATTAAATAAAATTAGGGGCTGCAATGACCAACTCAGGTTGTTGCTTTCTAAAAGATAACTCCAAGAACTCAAATGGTTCTTCTAAAATACTGGCCCTATGTCCTTGTAATCATAAAATAATTTTAGGGCTGATATGGATTTCTAGGTATATATTCAATGGAGTCTTCAGGTGATTAAGGAATCTAGACAAAACCAAATATCACCAGTTCTTTTGTTAATCTAGAATGTAGAAAATATGGGTGTGCTAGAAACTTTTGGTTGAAATTTTGTATAATGGTAAGGATTATGTGCCCATAGACCTTGACCAATGTTGAATGACCTCAAAATTATGAATCTCGAGATCAATCTCCAGATTATGTCAACTATTTGCAAATTCTAACTAAATTCTTGGTAAAAAGGGAAGAAAAAGAGATTAAAAAAAATATAAAGCTAGAACACTATGTGGTGCAAATCCAATCGCATCAAGATACATGCCCAATAAGTTTGAAAATATACAACATTCATGGAATACCTAACAGACCAACCACTAGTTCCATTAATCATTTACATACATAGGTCTATTGAGAATTCTAGAATTAAAGAATAAACAACATGAAATCTAGATATCAGAATTAAAGCTAGTTCATTCACTTAACTTTAGCAAAAGTAATCACTAGAGCAATATCATACATACATGAAAATAATTAAAGACCAAATAGTAATCCACTTATATTACCAAGTGCATCAAATTGTACATACAGGTTGTAATTATTGGAGAGTTGACACTAAAAAATACATTACAAGAATGTATATAGCCCTCAAGGAGTGGTCTTTAGAAGAATAATTAATACTTTATTAATAGGGGATTAAGATATAAGTGTCTAGATGGTTTGAATGACTTCTTTTGTGATTGCTCTATCATAGATGAAACATTCTCCACTGTGTTCAGATAGGGACTACTAACATTCTCTTTCTAAGCCTTCCTTTCATAATTAATGAACTTGATGCTACTATCACCCAAACATGTTTTGGTAATTCCCACGATAGGTTCGTAGCCTATTCTTCCATCAGATGCATTCCTTGATTTAGCCTTTTTTGGATGGGAGCTTTGGATAGCCAATGACTTGAAAGTGACCTATTTCTCCATCCACCTTTCCTCTTAATAATTTTTCATATTAGCCCTTTCCCCAAGTCTTTTCTTCTTCATGGAATAAAACAAGTGGGCGCAAAAAACTCACCTACAAGCTCTAACATTGTAATCATTTGGTATTAAACATAATACCAATTTTAGATTCTGCTCTTTGGGATATTCTAAATTATCTCAATCATTGTGTGTATGTTGTTTATTTGTGCATTGCATTACTTGAATCCACAAGTAATATTTTCTCTTACTAATTTAATACATGTGTTGATTACGTTATTCGAATGAATATGGGTATGTGAGTTACTTCTTTCTCTTTCTCACCATTTCATGAAATTCGTTAAACTTTTTTATAGTCTCCCAATAGACAAGGCATCGGTTTGTATTCTTGAAGCCAAGGCTTAAAATACTACATTATCTTGGTCATAATCCAAACACATAAAAAAACCCATCTGATCTAGTTGAGCCAAAGGGATAGGATGTCCATTTTTAATTAGGCTCTTACTAGGGTGTTAGACCTAACCTGGTATTTCATGAATCCATATTAAAATATCTTTACTGGTCAAAGTAGCAAGTCCACCAGAGCTTGCAGTTCTCATTGTGAATCTAAAAAATTGGGTAGCATGATAGATATCTTAAGGATACCTAAATTTTCCATCATAGATTTTTGGTGCCATTGTTGAGGATAGCCTTTTGTGATTATCTGTATATCCTTTTTAGTTTATCTCCATATGACATTTTTTTCATACCAACCCAACAACTTACGACAATAGATTTTTGGCATTATTGCTAGGAATGAACTCTTTCATTTCTTTTGGCTTATCTCCTCATGAAATTGTAAATACCTTACTGAGTATATTTCTATTCTCATTCATGGGTATCTCAGAGAGTCTATGAGAAATCTAGAGAGTGTTAAGGGCACGTTGGTGTTGGCAACTCTGAACTAAATGAACCCAAAGAAGAATCAAGAATTTGATTTGGTGCATACAAGAAAGGGTGACAAGCAAATATTCGAAGGATTTGAAGACCCAAATATATTTATCCAAAACCAAAAGAACCCAATTCCCAAAAATCAATTTTATAAGGTAAAATCATACCGTAGAAATAAAATATTTTTGTTAACAATAAACATTTTATTAAATAATAAGTCTACCATATTATATCATTTAGTTAAGGGTATTCCAATTGCTAATAATTATGTAAGTGTAATTTCTACCACTCCCCTTGTAACCATCATGGCCAAACCTCCCTCTTAGAATAATAAAAATAACCAGAATAACTAGGGCCTTTTTAGTTGCCCCAAAATATCCATGACCTTTCTAGTAAAGCCCATAAATACTTACCTAAATTCAAAGGTAATAATGTTGTGACTAAAGAAGAACATATCAAGATATTTTTGTATGATCTAGATAGCCTCGAGGTCAAAAAACAAATCGTAGTTCTCAGGCTTTATATTCAAACTTTAGAAAAATATGCCAAAGATTAGTTCAATATTCTCCTAGAAAACCACATCCTTGATTTCCACATAATGGAAGAAGCATTTTTAAAAAAATATGGTAAGAAAGGAAATAAGCATTCACTATTAAATGAATTGGCTACGATGAAAAAGGATAAAAATGAATCGGCTAATGACTTCAATGAAATATTCATCGAGGTAAAAAATAAAAATTTTGGTAGGTCAAATATTAATGATTAGCAGTCCATTTGCTTTTATAATAATGTTTTTTTTGCAATATTCAATTATGAACTAAAAAAAGAATGAATAAACACTATTGATGAGTGTATGAATAAAGTGGCTCATGTAGAATAAAATATGATCAACGATGGAAAAATAAAATCATATTCTCTAGAATCCAATGTAATAACTGAAATATTTGGTATAATGAACAAATGTTTTAGGACTAAAAAAGAGAATGGAAGCGTTCCTGTAACATCTCAAGAGAACAAACTAGCATTCAAAAATAACTTCGATAGGAACTGGAACAAAAGTATTATTGATAGTTGAAAAAGAAAGACAGTACAAGAGTTTTCAAGTATGGTCACAAAATCTTCCTTCTATTGCTCTACTTGCAATCCACCTCATAATCCTTTTAGTTGTGGCATGTACCTCAGTAAAAAACCAGATGAAGACATCAAAATATACTTGGATAACAGTCAAAGATACGAAGGTAAAAGTTGAGTCTGAAGAAGATATCAATCTCCATATTACTACTCCTGAATAGAGAACTCTATTTTCTAAGGAAAAAGAACAACATTCTCTTAAAAATTTTGGTAAAAATCACTCTGTAAAAGCAAATATTTCTAAAACTTCTTATGCCATTGAAAACACACCAAATAAGGTGGATGATGGTGATATAGAATAAAAAGAAGAACAATATCCGGAAGCAGAAGCATTGTCTAGCAAGACTGAGAAAGTTGAAGCCGATGAAGGATAAACAACTAAAAAAGATGAGATTATTTTCAAGAAATCTGACATGGAGGAAGACCATAAAATAGAATTTATTGATAATTGACTTAATAATACTGACCAAAGTACTATAGAGCAAAAATAAATAAAAACAACTCTCGAATGTACAGAGGACATCTCTAAATCCTCCAAGCCCATTGTTTAGACAAGAAAATTGTCAAGCAAGTCTCTAAGTCTAAAAAAATGTAAAAACATAGTCTTATCTATAACAAATCCCTTCTATATCTCTTTAGGATATATATCCAATATAGGGGATTATTACGTCATTACAAGAGAACCACCTACTATTATTGGCTATTGTCCAGAGAAAAGAAATACCATGAATTTTGACATAATAGGTAGGGATTCCATCTTGTATATTTCATTATTCGAGCAGTGGGTTAAGAAATTAAGAGACACAATGCAACCAAACTAGTCACGAAGCTTAGGTTTCGAGAACTTATCAATAAATTAACCCTGAGAAACATACGGCTTGGTTTTTCCCTACTAACAAAACCTCAAATAATATCCCATATTTTATTCCATTCTAGAACCAAATTCTAAAAGACCAGCACAAGGGAACATATGAAAGTATCATGAGGAATTTTACAAGAATTGGACAAACAAATAATAGGAACAATATGCCATAAAAATAAATAGAGATCAAGAAAACACATACCACCTGATTAAGAGACATTCTTATTTGGAAAAATAAAAAATCAATGACATATCCCAAGCCCTTCAAAAAAAAAACAAATGAGATTTGAACTTACCTTGCATCCAAAGATTAAAAAATTATTTCATAATAAAATAAAAAAGTAAGAGACTAAAAGGACATAATGTAAGAAATGCATGATTCTGACACAGTCTAGAAGTACAAGCCTCCAAGTCATGAACAAAGCATAAAATCATACCTATAAAAGACTTAGCCAGAAAGCTAGGCATCAAGGAGTGGAAGAGGTATTGACCCCTATCTTGCTTCCATGTGAACCATTATTCTCTAGAGTAATCAATATAAAAACATTCCAAAGAATAACGACCATATGGAAGTAATAAAAAGGTCATCACTCCTAAAAGCATTCCAATGAGCTACTTTTCCTTTTTACTTTATCATCACTTTTATCTAAAAGTTGTTATATTGTCATCATAAGATGTCTATTTCACATAAACTTGTTTTTAATCGGTTAAGAAAAGAAAATCTAGATTAAATATCGATCACACTAAGGACTTATAAGCCAGGTTTTAGGCAATTATTCCATAGGTCTGGAGTTAAAATAGATTAAGTTAAAGATATTGTGAGTTATGCCAAAGCTTCACATTTTCCATAAGTTTTAAGGTTATTTTCAACATTGGTAGGATGCTTTGAGCCAAAAACATCTACACTCTTCTTTTAGCCTTACATATTCCTAGCCCAAAATGCATATTGAAAACTTTACAATTCATAATTAATCTTCCCAAGAAGAAAAATATAAATAATTCAAAGTGGACAAGTGCTTGGGCTATCTGGATAATCTCTACATTGGCTATAGATGTTTGACTGGCAGTAGAGCAAGTCTAGAGGGAATCAAGGTCATCTCCATTAGGGCTATAGATGTCTAGCTGGTAGTGGAGCAATGCAAAGGTGAATATCATTTAGAGTGAAATATTTAATAGGCCCAAATCCTACCAATACGATAAAATTTATATTTATCAAGGAATAATAATGAATGCACAAGACACACACAAGACAAGGCATGATGAGACACCATCTTCCAATTAAATCTGTCATAGCTCTTTCTTAAGATATTGTTGAACAATTTGTTGCCTCATAAGTAAAATTTCATTTGTTTTTAAGCTAGGTTATTTGACTTTGCTTATTAGAATAAACGTCAATCCATTTCTTGCTTCTCATAATTAGTTTATTCATTTTCATTTTTTGTCCTCAATCTAAGTTTTTGTGGTTTCTTGATTGTCAATTTGAAGATTTTGAAGTTCTTAGGAACACTCATGTACCATTAAGAGCATTTATGCTACCTATCCTATTCAGATTCAATGTTGGGTTGCATAATCCCAATCCATTTTATACCCCTATTTTATCAAAACATATCAAAATTAAGAGCCTAAGTCATTTTAAGAAGTATTGGATATATTTTTAAAGGTCATAGGGTTAGTGAGGTCCAAAGTCCATAAATCACAATGATAAATTTCATCCCAATGGTAATTATAGCCTTAAGAAGTTAATGTTGTAATACTTGTCCATATGTCTTCAAAAATAAATTCTCTAAGGTTTTCATTTCCCCTTTGGTGCAAATGCTCATAGGTTTTCAAAATGACAAAATATTTCCTAAGGTCCACAATTTAGTTCATTCCCCAAATCAAGCATGTTCCTTCATTGCTATTTTATTTTCCCCATCACTTATTCATTAGTGATAACCCTAGGTGATCGACGATAACACTAACCCAAGACCTAACAAACATGTTTCTTTGATGACTATAATTCCCTCATCTCTAAGGAATTCATTAAGGTCTCAGTCTAAATTATTCCTAAGCCCAAAAACATAAGTATCCCCAAAGATATTGCTATCATTGTTGGACATTTTGAGTAGATGAAGTTGTCATTGATGTCAAAAGGTCAAAAGGAGTAATGCAAAAGGTTGGTGGCAAAAGAGCTTCATAATGTTTATTTTTAAATATTATGTGAAGCACAAAATAAAAGGTTTTTATTAAAACCATGGTTGGGCAAATCAAAAAGGTTTTCTAAAACCTAAGGAGGCTTTTATTTTAAAATCCCAAAGGAGATTTAAATATTTAATTTATAATATTTAAATTCCTTTGAATTTAAATAATTATAAATAAATATATTTCGAAGGTAAAGTTGGTAGCGCCGACGACAACATTGTTTCCCCGATGTATTTTCCTCTCCGTCGACGTGTGTGACAAGGGAAGGCATATGGTATAAATACCATAGCCATTCCTAAGGTTTGGCATCAATTTTATTGCATCCACCTTAAGCGAAAAGAAGCTCATGCAAATTTTGAAACGTGTGCCTCCCAAATAGCGTAGTGTGTGGTTCCACCGACATCGAAGGAAGAGCCAAGGGCTCTTAAGGGTTTGAAGGAGTCAAAGCACACATTGTGCTTTGAGGCTCCAAGTGGAGCACGTGGCTCACACGACGTGGAAGCCACGGCCAAGGCGTTGTGGGAGTATTGTGCCAAGTTTCGAGCCCCACGGATTGCAAAAAGTGGTAATATTTTTTTGGAAATTATTTTAATTTGTTTTGCTAAGGTTTAGGAGGGATAAGGTGGAAGTTAAGTTGTGAAATTAACCTAAGTGTTGAGGAAATATTTTTTGATATATGAAGGGTTATTTTTGCTAAAGTAAAAGCTAGGGTAATTTTGTTTTACCTTAGAAAAGTGAGAGATTGACTTATTGCATTATTTTATAAAGTGATTTATTTAATTAATGCAATATTAAGTAGGGAGTCATAAGTAGAGTTTGGATTATTTTTGAGATATCTTTCTGAAAAGGGTTATGATGAAACTGAATTGTTAAGATGTTCTTTTGATGAGTTAGAGTTTTGGAAGAAGTGTTTTGATTAAATATTTGTGGTGTTGGATATTATTTTAAGATGGAGCAATAAGGTGTATTTGAGCTTTGATTATTTTTGTGACTAAGGAATATTTTGAGAAAGTGTTAGAGTGATATTTTGGTCATCTAACCATTGAAAACTAGAAAGAAGGAAATTGTGATTGAGACAGGTTTTCTAAGGGCACTTCTACATCAAACAAAAGGTATGGGCACATCTTCCTAGTGAGTGATTGTTGAATGTTGTGAATGCTAAGTTGGAGTGAAAAGGGTTTTTCTGGAATAAAGAGTTGTTGATAAAACCTTGTTTGATAAGCATTGTTGTTGAAGTGATTAGTTGAGTGAGGAACTTGAACTAGAGTTTGTGCAAAGATCATGAGTATCATTGTTATGTGAAGTTGTCAAAGATCATGAGTATCATTGTTATGTGAGGTTAGGTGAGTGAAGAACTTGAACTAGGGTTTGCAAAGATCATGAGTATCATTGTTATGTGAGATTGGTTGATAAGCATTGTTGGAAATATTTGAGTGAATGATCATAAGTTTGGACTAGGGTTTGTGAGCAAGGATTATTTCATTGAGTGATTGGTTGAGTAGAGTTGGTTGAGCCTAGTCAAGTGGATGTGTTGATGTGATAGTTCAAGTTCTGTGAAACAAATTGTTCTATATTCTGAATTGATTTGAGAAAGAGGTTGAGTGTTGATGAATGTGAAACATATTGAGTCTCTAACAATTCTCTATATGTTTTCTGATAAAAAGAGAGATTGAAAGTGATTGAGGTTTGTGAGTGTGAAGCATATTGAGTCTCTAACAATTCTCTATATGTTTCTATGGTAAAAAGAGAAATTGAAAGTAATTGAGCATTGTGGTGAATGTGAAGCATATTGAGTCTCTAACAATTCTCTATATGTTTCTATGAGATTGGACAAGTTCTAGTGAGGACTTGTTGAGCAGATTTGAGGTAAGTCTTTGAGAAGACTTGTGAATAGATTTGTGTGAGCTTTTGTGGAAGCTTACAATATAGAGTTTGAGGATAGAAATTGTTGAGAGATTGGACAAGTTCTAGTGAGGACTTGTTGAGCAGATTGGACAAGTTCTAGAGAGGACTTGTGGATAGATCAGTGTGAGCTTTTGTGGAAGCTTACAAGGCATATTTGAGATAAGTCTTTGAGAAGACTTGTGAGCAGAGTTGATTGATTGATTTGTTCAAACCTTGAGTTAAGGTTTGGGGTAGATCTAGCAGTGTTGATTTGTGATTGGATCAAGCTTTGTGTTAAGGCTTGAGGATAGATATTGAGGATATATTTGTGCTAGACCGAAGGACTGTGTTTAGTGCAGATCAGAGGATAGATATTGAGGATATATTTGTGCTAGACCGAAGGACTATGTTTAGTATAGATTTGAGGATAGAGTTTGGTGCATATTTGAGGATAGGTTTATGCCAGACTAGAGATAGAGATTGAGCAGATTTGTGCTAGATCGAAGGACTATGTTTAGTGCAGATTTGAGATAGAGCTAAGAGCAAGCTTTGGAGGTGATAGAGTATAGAGGATGATAGTATCTAGTGGATAGAGATCCATTAGCTAGGGTAGTGAGGATATGTGTCTTCAGTGGATAGAGATCCATTAGCTAGTGCAGTGGAGGCAACAGTTCTTCTAGAAGATCACCAGCCAGAGCTAAGGAGAAAGGAGTTCTCCTATGGATAGAGATCCATGAACTTGATTAGGGGATTGGTGTCTCCTTTGGATAGAGGTCCATAAATATTGTAATAGGGAAAGGATTCCCAAGAGATTGATTGAGAAAATTTTAGTGAAATATTTTCTCCGTGGAGTAGCCCACATTGGGTGAACCACGTTAAATTGGTGTCTCTATTGTGTGTGGTGATTTGTGCATTGCTTTGATTACTACTATTGATATTGCTATCTATACATTGCATAATATTGATTGGGAAAGAAAAGTAAAAAGTGGTCTTATACTGTTCACCCCCTCTCAGTATAAGCTTGTGTTCTTCAATTGGTATCAGAGTGGGTTCCTTCGGAAGAGTTTAACAGCTTGAAGGAAAATCTTTCAAGAACATAATGGATTCTAAGAATGGGTCCTCAGATAATTCAACACTAGTATTTTATGGAAGCGATTATATATTTTGGAGTATGAGAATGAAGATTCACCTGATGGCACTTGGCAATGAAATATGGGAAGCAGTTGAAAATGGATACACACCACCAACTACTCCACCTACAGATAAATATGGTAAGCTTCTACATCATTACAATTCAAAAGCAATGAATGCAATTTTGAGAGGTTTGCATAGAACATAGTTCATAAAGGTTATGCATTGCAAATCAGCAAAAGCAATTTGGGATAAGTTACAAAGCATATATGAAGGAGATAAAAGTGTCAAAAAGGTAAAGATACAAAATCTCAAGGGACAATTTGAAGATTTAAAAATGAAGGATGAGGAAAACATTAGTACTTATCTACTTCGGGTAGATGAGGTTGTTAACGCCATGCAAGGACTTGGACTTGAGATTGAAGAATCTGATATTTGTGATAAGATCTTAAGATCTCTTCCAAAAAGGTTTAGTGAAAATATCTCTGCTATAGAGGAATCAAAAGATGGTGATATTTTGACAAGAGATATGTTACTTGGTATTCTTACAACTTTTGAGTTAAGAACAAAAGAGGAACCTAATATCTAGAAGGAAGCAACATTCAAAGCTACTAAGAAGACAAAGGGCAAGAAGTCAAATTCAAGCAATGAGTCATCCAGTGATGAAGAAGCTAATTATGGTAGAAGGAATAAGGATTCAAGAATATTTAAAGATGCAAAATCTATTAGATGTTTCAATTGTGGAAAGTATGGTCACTATGCAACTGATTGTCAAGAAGCCAAAAATAGCAATGATGAAGAAAAATAGGATCATAAGAATAGGGAATCAAAAAAATATAGGTACCAAAAGAAAGGCAAGGATGGACAAGGCAGACAAGGGAAGAAGTTCTTTCAAAGACAAAAGAGGAGCTACTATGCAGACAAGGCAAGTAAGTACTCAAGTGATAGTGATAATAGTTTCTCAGATAATGATAAAGATGAAGTCCTATTTCTGATAGAAGAAAAAGAAGAAGTTAAGAAAAGGTCACCAATAATTCTCAAGTGTTTTAGATGTGGTAATTTTGGACATCTTGAAGATAGTTGTACAAAGAATGGTTTCAGTTTCAATGATGATGAATATGAGGATACACTTGAAGGACCAGAAGAGAATATTCTAATGGCACTAGAAGAAGAAGGAGGTGATCCTATAGAAGACAAGTCAGAAAAGAATGAAGATGTTCTCAAAGGTAAACAAATAGAGGAAGAATCATAAAAAGGAGAAGTTGATCTTGAGGGAGAGCTTATTTATGCTCTTAAAACTTTAAATAAGGTAAGAAAGAAAAACTCCCAACTTGAGCTTCAGTTTCAAGAATGTGATGAAGAGAGAGGAAATCTTATAGAGGATCTAAACAAGTCAATGGCTAAGACAAAGAAGTTCAAGGATAAGTTAGAAGCAAAGGTCTTAGAATGTGAAAAGTTAGAACAAGAAGTAGCCCTACTAAGGGAAGAAGTAGAGAAGTCTAAGGACAAGCTACACAAGTTTGGAAGAAGTTCAAAGAATTTGGATAAGATTATCAAGTCACAAAAGCCTACATCAAGCAAAATAGGTCTTGGTTTTGAACAGGCTCAAAAGAAACAAGAAGAAGAGTCAACCTCAAGTTTTGAAGAAGAAGAAACTTTAGAAGAAGATAGTGTAAGAGAAAGTGAGACTTCTGAGGATGAGTTGGACAATAGAAATTTCAACAAGGAAAGAAACAATGCACAAAGGAGAAACAGATGGAACAGGAACCAACATAGGGTAAGAGAGACTAAGAGACCAATGAGGTCAAGACAAGGAAACTTCAATGGATGATGTTTCTCATGTCACAGATTTGGGCACAAGGCTTCACAATGTAGGACACATGAAATATAGGAATATGGGAATTTTAGAAGCAGGCAACCTTTTCATGGGTATTGCTACTCATGTAATCAGTTTGGTCACAAGGCAATGAATTGTAGGGTCCATGACAGGAATAGATATGGCTTCACCAAAAGAAATCCCAAGATATTTGCACCTACAAGGAATAACAATACTAAGTGTTACAAGTGCAATAATGATGGACATACAACAAAGTGGTGTAGAGCAGATATTCTAGAACCAAGCATGAACAGGAATAGGAACAAAAATAGGAACATGGACATGAACAGGAATAGTCAAAGAAATTAGAAGAATCAGATGAGAAAGAAAGTGGACAAAGGTAAAGATCAGTGCTTGATGGGAGTAGAAATACTCCCACCCCAGAATTAACCACCTCAAGAGGAGGTGGGGGAGGGGCTAAGCTAAGAGACTCATTCTTAGCCCCGAGCCCCAAAGGTGACCCTTTGCCATTGATGTCAAAGGGGAGAGATTTAAGTAAGGGGAGATATTTGATTTAAGAAGAGAGCATTGAGTCAAGGGGAGCAGGACAAAAATAGGTTAAGAAAATTTGAAAAGATAATTGGGTTGCCATCAATGACAAAGGGGGAGATTGTTGGACATTTTGAGTAGATGAAGTTGTCATTGATGTCAAGGATGAATTGTCATTGATGTCAAAAGGTCAAAAGGAGTAATGCAAAAGGTTGGTGGCAAAAGAGCTTCATAATGTTTATTTTTAAATATTATGTGAAGCACAAAATAAAAGGTTTTTATTAAAACCATGGTTGGGCAAAATAAAAGGTTTTTATTAAAACCATGGTTGGGCAAATCAAAAAGGTTTTCTAAAACCTAAGGAGGCTTTTATTTTAAAATCCCAAAGGAGATTTAAATATTTAATTTATAATATTTAAATTCCTTTGAATTTAAATAATTATAAATAAATATATTTCGAAGGTAAAGTTGGTAGCGCCGATGACAACATTGTTTCCCCGATGTATTTTCCTCTCCGTCGACGTGTGTGACAAGGGAAGGCATATGGTATAAATACCATAGCCATTCCTAAGGTTTGGCATCGATTTTATTGCATCCGCCTTAAGCAAAAAGAAGCTCGTGCAAATTTTGAAATGTGTGCCTCCCGAATAGCGCAGTGTGTGGTTCCGTCGGCATCGAAGGAAGAGCCAAGGGCTCTTAAGGGTTTGAAGGAGTCAAAGCACACGTTGTGCTTTGAGGCTCCAAGTGGAGCACATGGCTCACACGGCGTGGAAGCCATGGCCAAGGCGTTGTGGGAGTATTGTGCCAAGTTTTGAGCCCCGTGGATTGCGAAAAGTGGTAATATTTTTTTGGAAATTATTTTAATTTGTTTTGCTAAGGTTTAGGAGGGATAAGGTGGAAGTTAAGTTGTGAAATTAACCTAAGTGTTGAGGAAATATTTTTTGATATATGAAGGGTTATTTTTGCTAAAGTAAAAGCTAGGGTAATTTTGTTTTACCTTAGAAAAGTGAGAGATTGACTTATTGCATTATTTTATAAAGTGATTTATTTAATTAATGCAATATTAAGTAGGGAGTCATAAGTAGAGTTTGGATTATTTTTGAGATATCTTTCTGAAAAGGGTTATGATGAAACTGAATTGTTAAGATGTTCTTTTGATGAGTTAGAGTTTTGGAAGAAGTGTTTTGATTAAAGATTTGTGGTGTTGGATATTATTTTAAGATGGAGCAATAAGGTGTATTTGAGCTTTGATTATTTTTGTGACTAAGGAATATTTTGAGAAAGTGTTAGAGTGATATTTTGGTCATCTAACCATTGAAAACTGGAAAGAAGGAAATTGTGATTGAGATAGGTTTTCTAAGGGCACTTCTACATCAAACAAAAGGTATGGGCACATCTTCCTAGTGAGTGATTGTTGAATGTTGTGAATGCTAAGTTGGAGTGAAAAGGGTTTTTCTGGAATAAAGAGTTGTTGATAAAACCTTGTTTGATAAGCATTGTTGTTGAAGTGATTAGTTGAGTGAGGAACTTGAACTAGAGTTTGTGCAAATATCATGAGTATCATTGTTATGTGAAGTTGTCAAATATCATGAGTATCATTGTTATGTGAGACTAGCATTGTTGTTGAAGCAATTAGTTGAGTGAAGAACTTGAACTAGGGTTTGCAAAGATCATGAGTATCATTGTTATGTGAGATTGGTTGATAAGCATTGTTGGAAACATTTGAGTGAATGATCATAAGTTTGGACTAGGGTTTGTGAGCAAGGATTATTTCATTGAGTGATTGGTTGAGTAGAGTTGGTTGAGCCTAGTCAAGTGGATGTGTTGATGTGATAGTTCAAGTTCTGTGAAACAAATTGTTCTATATTCTGAATTGATTTGAGAAAGAGGTTGAGTGTTGATGAATGTGAAATATATTGAGTCTCTAACAATTATCTATATGTTTCTATGATAAAAGAGAGATTGAAAGTGATTGAGATTTTGTGAGTGTGAAGCATATTGAGTCTCTAACAATTCGATTATTTCTGCGCAATTCTCTATATGTTTCTATGGTAAAAAGAGAAATTGAAAGTAATTGAGCATTGTGGTGAATGTGAAGCATATTGAGTCTCTAACAATTCTCTATATGTTTCTATGAGATTGGACAAGTTCTAGTGAGGACTTGTTGAGCAGATTTGAGGTAAGTATTTGAGAAGACTTGTGAATAGATTTGTGTGAGATTTTTACTACTGTTTATATTGTTATCTATATGTTGCATACTATTGATTGGGAAAGAAAATTAAAAAGTGATCTTATACTGTTCACCCCCTCTAAGTATAAGCTTGTGTTCTTCAATTGAAAAGAGATCCTCTCACTGGTCAAACATCAACAACGTTGGTCACTCAACGACCATGCCAAGTTTGAATGATAAAATATATCATTGTTGCTTGTTCCAAGGTCTCATCACTGATTCATCGATGACTACCATAAAGGATTAGTGACTATTAGAATCCTATATCCTAATCCTTAATAATAATAATAATAATATAATAAACTTAGTATACTAAGGTTAGTATAGTTAATAGTTAATTATTATATTATTAGGGTTAAGTTAGATAATCATAATAATTAAATATCTTAATTATTATGAATCATCATGATGTAGTGATGTAGGGTTTGTTAGAATTATTAATTATTGAGTTGTCATTGATGTCAAAGGTCAACTTGGTTGCTAGCAAATAGTGGGTGAATTATTCAAGGCAAATATATTTTTCAAGGGTGATTTAATATCAAGTTTGAAATATTTAAATTAAATATTTAAATATTAATGTTAATGATGGAAGGGACCGACCTTTATAAGTGAATAAAAGGTGATGTTTTAAATTTAAAATAAAAATATAATTATCTTGAAAAGGGTCGACCTCTTGGGTGCCAAAAGTAAGATGGTGAAAGGTTTGTATAAATACAAGGTCAAAGTTCATTTTAAAGTATGAAAAATTGATTGGAATGTATTCGATATAAATGATTGTAGTTGTTGGGTATCTTCGTGCTTAAATCCTCCTTTCTATTCTAAAGCAATTGTTCTGGCACCATAGTATACAATGGATGAGATGAGTATCCCTTCACTTTTGTTTTTCAAGGGTTAGGGAGGAGATCAAGGGTAAAGAGCACTTAATACTTCCCTACATAGATGATGTTTTGATGATAGCATTAAGCTTCGATGATGAATATAGGAACGGTGTAGACATTGCCACTATAGCCACCATTATTTTTCCTTCGTGTCTTTGGCCTACACAAAATGAAATGATGCCAAGTGTAGGACTGGTTCAAATGGATTATATATAGAAGAGAAGATGATTTAGTGCATTGTGACAAAACCACCAGGCTTGTAAGTATCAAGGTTTTAATTTGTATTTCATGTTCTGCATGTGATTTGAAGGTATTTTAGGTTTCAATTGCTTCTGTACGGGACTTTGATGATGAATCCCAACAACTATGGAAATGCCTAAACTAGATAGCACATGAACAATAACAAAGTCATGATGTGAAATGAAGCCTCCACACTAAAGGCTCATGAAAGCTAAGTTATGTAGAAGAACACCAAGGGCTGTAAGAGATAAAAGTATAAAAATGTAGAAGCAAAAGTTTATCAAGCTCTTATAATAGCTCAATAAAGCGTAGTAACCTAACATGGAAGGGCTAACAGATACAACAAGAGAAGGTGGTAATTTTATCTTTGAAATAGACATTACAAGCACCAAGTGGAAGCCATTATTGAGAGCAATATTTTACTACAGTTTCATCATTGCGATGTACACAGAGTGTCTTCGAAACACACATCAGAGCTATTACAAATAGTGTAGAGTCATTATAGAAGAAAATAAGTTTATTTTAGGAGTTTTATGGATGTTGAGAGTCAAACAAGGAATGCTAGCCTAGAAGACAATAAGTACGAGCACTTGGAGTGGTCGTTACAGTTGAAAGGATGAAGATTCATCATATTGAAGAACCATTAATTGGAGTAGCTATTACTTGGATTTTTTTACAGAATCCACCACAGTGAAGAACACTAAATTGAACACATCTTAGCTACATCAGTTATGAAAGCAATCAGTAAGTGACAATTGATTTAAATACCACAACATGTTAACATCCGTGGAATGTAATACATTGGAAGGATGAAATAATCATGCATACCTACACTTTAGAGTAAAATTAAGGTACAACAAGGTTGATATTATCTTGGTGAACATAATTGATGATCAAATTTTTGGAGCAGACCTGAGCAAGTTTTACATGGTATTTGTGGAGCAGTCTTGTGAAGTATTTCTCCAAGTTTTGCATATCTTTGTTCAAAGGTTGGTGCCTTCATATCTGAGGTTGGTGCCTCAAGGAGATTGGTGTCTCCCGTAGGTTGGTGCCTACATATTTGTATAAGGAGATTGGTGTCTCCCATAGGTTGGTGCCTACGTATTTGTATAAGGATATTGGTGTCTCCCGTAGGTTGGTGCCTACGTATTTGTATAAGGGGATTGGTGTCTCCTATGGGTTGGTGCCTACAAATATTTTGAAGAAATAAAAGCAATATTTTGTCGTGGTTTTCTCCTGAAAGGGTGTTTCCACATAAAATCCTTGTCTCTTGTGTGTGTGGTGTTTTGTGCATTGATTCATTATTGCATTCATATTATTGTAGTTATTGTTTTGGAAGGAAAATTTTTATCTTATATTGTTCACCCCCTCCTCTCAGTATAAGCGTGTGTTTCTTCAATTGGTATCAGAGTAGGTTCCTTCATGAAAGCCTAACCGCTTGAAGGAAGATCTTACAAGAACACACATGGCTTACCAAGAAGGTTTTTCATCAAGTAGGGCTCCATTGTTCGATGGGACTAACTATGCCTTCTGGAGCGTGAGGATGCGAACCTATTTGATGGCACATGGCTACGATATATGGCAATATATTGTGGATGGGTTCACACCACCTGAAACCCCTCCCATGGATCGAGATGGCAAGAAACCATTTGAACATAATGCCAAGGCAATGAATGCAATATTAAGTGGGTTATGTGAATCAGAGTTTGTAAAAGTCATGCACTGCACCTCTACAAAAGAAATATGGGACAAGTTACAAAGAACATATGAAGGAGACGACAAGGTTAAAATGGCAAAACTTCAAACCCACAGGAGGGAGTTTGAAGACTTAAAGATGAAGGATGAGGAAAATATTACCAAATATCTGCTCCGTGTTGATGAGATTGTCAACACCATTCGTGGACTTGGAGAAAGTATTGATGACCCTAAGATTGTTCAAAAAGTCTTAAGGTCACTCCCCATGAGGTTTGATGCGAAGGTCTTGATGATTGAAGAAATGAAGGATCTTAACACTTTAAGCATGGATGAGCTACACGAAATTCTTACAGCCTATGAGATGAGGACTGAAAAAGATCAAACATCCAAACAGGAGGCCGCATTTAAAGTTTCAAAGAAGACAAAGAATAAGGAACCAGAGTCAAGTGAAGGATCGAGCAGCGAAGAAGAAGCCAACTTTGTGTGAAGGAATAAGAAGGGATCAAGTAAACACAAAGGTAAGTATACTTTGAAATGTTTTAATTGTGGTAACATTGGTCACTATGCAGCTAAGTGCCCACAAGTAGGAAGTTGTAGTAGTGAAGAAGAAGAGGAATACAAGAAAAAGAAGGAAAGAAAATATCATCATGAAAAGAAAAAGAGGCACGGTCAAAGCAAGCATGAGAAGAAGATCTATCAAAGGCACAAGAAGAGTCTTTATGTTGAAGAAGCAAGCAGTTCTTCCAACAGCAATGATGAAAGCCTCTTCGATAGTGAAAGAGAAGAAATCCTATTTATGGCTATGGAGGTGAAAGAAGATGCTCCTATTGTCGAAAACCAAGAAAAGGAGAAAGATCCAAAAAATGAAGAGGAAGCCATAGTTGACATAGAAGAGGAACTTATTTTTGCTCTTGAAGAGGTGAAGAGGCTTAGAAAGAAGAACTCAAGATTGAAGACTCAAGTACAAGAGGATGAGAAGACAAAGGTAAAGTTTTCACAAGATCTCATCGACTTAAAAGTTAAAATTGAAGAGGCAAAGCGAATTGAAGAAGTTATGACTGAGCAGTTAAAGCCAAAAGTGTTGGAATGTGAAAAACTGGAACATGAGATTGTCTCTCTGAGGAAGGAAGTGGAAAAATCTAATGATAAGCTACAAAAAAATATTAGGTTTGAGAAAAGCACAAAAATCTTGGATGATATTATCAAAGCACAGAGATCTTCGTTTATAAATACTGGACTTGGTTTTGAAGAAAGTCAAAAGAAACAAAAGGAGGAGTCAAGCTCAAAAGGAACAGAGGCATCAAAGAAAATAATTAAAGAAGAGCCTAAGACCTATGCTGATGTGTTGAGAAGTGGAAGCATCAAGAAGGAAGAAAACAAAGCATCATCATGGACCAAGGTCCATCATAGAAACAACAATGAGAGAACCATGTGGCCATATCCTCCAAGGCAATCAGACAGGTTTCAATATTTCTTTCGGGGTTATTGCTTTTCATGTCACCAATTTGGTCATAAAGCTGTAAATTGTAGGGTCCATGCTAAAAATGATTTTGGCTTCACCAAGAGGAATTTCAATTCATTTGCACCTCTCATGGACTACAACATCATTTGTTACAAATGTAATAATTTTGGGCATACAGCTAAATGGTGTAGAACGGTGTTCCCTGAACTTTCAAAATCAAGTAAGAAGGAGGATGGTCAAACTGTTCAAAAGGATATGTCCTCCAAAGTTTGGAAAAAGAAAATGGAACAAGAAAAGGAGACATTTGAGTTGGGAGTAGTTTCACTCTCATCTCATCATTGAATGTCTCAGTTAGAGCAGTTAGTAAGGGGGAGTTGTCAAGTGCCTTATCCTTTAGCCCCGAGAAGCCTTTGCCATTGATGTCAAAGGGGGAGAATTTTAGTAAGGAGGAGCAACTTGTCAAGGGGAGCAACTTGTGATCCTGTTGTAGTAAAGGATAGTTTCTTTGTAGGGTTGCCATCAATGACAAAGGGGGAGATTGTTAGAATTATTCACTATTGAGTTGTCATTGATGTCAAAGGCTGACTTGGTTGCTAGCAAATGGTGGGTGAATTATTCAAGGAAAATATATTTTTCAAGGGTGATTTAATATCAAGTTTGAAATATTTAAATTAAATATTTAAATATTAATGTTAATGATGGAAGGGGCCAACCTTTATAAATGAATAAAAGGTGGCATTTTAAATTTAAAATAAAAATATAATTATTTTGAAAAGGGCTGACCTCTTGGGTGTCAAAAGTAATATGGTGAAAGGTTTGTATAAATACAAGGTCAAAGTTCATTTCAAAGTATGAAAAATTTATTGGAATGTCTTCTATATAAATGAGTGTGGTCGTCGGGTATCTACATGCTTAAATCCTCCTCACTATTTTGAAGTGACTATTTCAGTGCCATAGTACACAATGGATGGCATGAGTATCCCTTCACTTTTGTTTTTTTAGGGAGGAGATCAAGGGCAAAGAGCACTTAATCCTTCCCTACACAAATGATGTTTTGATAGCAGCATTAAGCTTCGATGATGAATGCAACAACGGTGCATACATTGCCACTGTAGCCACCATTATTTTCCCTTTGCATCTTCATCTTACATAAAATGAAATAATTCCAAGTGAAGGACTAGTACAAATGGATTATATATAGAAGAGAAGAGGATTTAGTGCACTGTGATGAAACCATCAGGAGTTTATCAAGCTCTTATAACATCTTAATAAGACATAGTAACTTGATGTGGAAGGGCTAATGGATAAAACAAGAGAAGGTGGTAATTTTATCTTTGAAATAGATATTACAAGCACCATGTGGAATCCATTGTTGAGAGCAATATTTTGTTGTAGTTTCATCGTTGTGGTGTGCATAAAGTGTCTTTGAAACACACATCAAAGTTATTAAAAATAGTGTAGAGCCGTTATAGAAGAAAAGTGGAGCATTTTAGGAGTTTTATGGATGTTGAGAGTCAAAAAAGGAATGCTAGCCTGGAATGCAATTAGCATGAGCACTTGGTGTAGTCATTATATTTGAAAGGAGGAATATTCATCATATTGAAGAACGTTACTTAGAGTAGTTGTTACTTAGAGTTGCTACCAGAATCCGCCACATTGAAGAACACTGAATTGAAAACATCTTAGCTACATCAGTTATGAAAGCAATTAGTAAGTGTCAATTGATTTAAATACTACCACATGTTAAAATCCATGGAATGTAATACGTTGGAGGGGTAAAATAATCATGCATACCTACACTTTAGAGTAAAATTAAGGTACAAAAAAGTTTATATTATCTTGGTGAACAAAATTGATGATAAAATTTTTGGAGCAGACTTGAGCGAGTTTCATATGGGATTTGTGGAGCAGTCTTGTGAAGTATTTCTCCAAGTTTTTACATATATTTTTTTGATTCTTGGTGCCTTCATATTTGAGGTTGGTGCTTCAAGTATATTGGTGTATCCTATAGGTTTGTGCCTATGTATTTGTATAAGGAGATTGGTGTCTCCCGTAGGTTGGTGCCTATGTATTTGTATAAGGAGATTGGTGTCTCTCGTAGGTTGGTGCCTACTTATTTATATAAGGAGATTGGTGTCTCCCGTAGGTTGGTGCCTACAAATATTTTGAAGAAATAAAAGCAATAATTTTCCATGGTTTTCTCTCAAAAGGATGTTTCCACATAAAATCACTGTCTTTGTGTGTGTGGTGTTTTGTACTTTGATTCATTATTGCATTCATATTATTGCAATTATTGTTTTGGAAGAAAAGTTTTATCTTATGTTGTTCACCCCCACTCTCAGTATAAGTGTGTGTTTCTTCAAGGTTAGGGTAGATATATATTATTGTCCAATCATTCATTCGAAGGCATCCATGATGAAATAATATAAAACATATATTTATTTGAAACCATTGGAGGGATCCCCTTACCAGTGCAACATTGATTATCTTAATTTAGATGTTATTTTATTTATTAATTTATTAAATATTTTTCTAGAACCTTCAGGGTTCTACCATTTGGTATCAGAGCCATGTTGGACCCAACCATGTTTGACCCAGTTAGGATGGGTGCGTTCATAAAAGATGAACTTAACCAACTTTTGAAAAGAATCAGGGAAATTAAGAGAGACATTGCAGACTTAAATTTTGACATTATTTTGAGTCGTATGGAGTATCTAATAAATAACCAAGGGGAGGAATTTTTTTCCTTTAAAAGAGCCTGTCACCATGGAATTCCAAGTGGTACATATTGCACTTTCGAAGAAAGAAGAAAATAATTCAAACCCTAAAATACAAATTTTTATAAAAGAAATCAATGATGAAGATAATTTTTTGGATAACACTGCACAAATTTTGGGGTTTCCAAAAGTGATCAGGATTATGGAAGTAGAATAGCTTGAGAAAATTACAAAATTCTAGACAACACCAGATGAGTCATTAGCCATCAAAGAATACAAAAAATATGGATTTTTATATATTGCTATTACATAGATTTGGGTCTCAACCCACTTAATTTTGAGTTGTTACATGATAGAAGGGATTGTTGCTCTTGTAATGATAGAGTTTAAATTTTTTCTATAAGTGCACCCTCCACCTTGGCCACCGTCCATTTGAAAATTAATAAACTCCTTTCAGGTCCAAATATTGGAGTACGCCATGGGTTCTTGATCCAAGGATTGGCGAGTGGAATAAGGTGAAAAATATAGAAATGCGTCCTGGACCATGAGTGGTGTTCTCAATGTGTGTTCAAAAAAATTATGTTATCCTATTTGGAGGTTTATTTGATGTGGAGGATAAAGGTAATGTTTTACGTAGTGTGTTCCTAAATGAGCTTTATGGGTTCCAACTGGATAATTATCATTGGTACCCATTGGAGTTAAGGAAGGCTAAGCCTGCTAAAGATAAGATACCAGGACATGTGAAGCCTGAGCAACAACCTAGATAATCTCTTCAAAATATCAAATGTGGAGATTTTTTGTGTGGAACAATAGAACTATATGAATATGGGTACGAGCAATTGTTTATCAAGTAACTAGCAAGCTTTCTATTGATGATCCTATAGATGATGCAAAGTGTACTTCCAATAAAAATATAAACAAAATATGGATGCTAAGAAATAGAAATAAATTGCAACTAAGGCAATAAATCCATGTGGAAGTGTAACCACCAAAAAGGCTCATACCCGATGTAACTATTGCAATTGAAGAAATATACACAAATAGGCATGCATAAATTGATAACCAGAAATAACATGAATACAAGGAATCCTTTATTAATTTCAATGGATTCAAATTATATATTTGCTCCCCTTAGGGATACCAATTTGATACATCAATTACAATAGTTTATAATCCCTATCAAGGGTAGGTTTGATCAAAATGCCCCTCAGGGTGACACAAACTGCTCTAGGGTGTCTATGACCCTCTTCTTCGCGTTGAGGAAGGAATTGGATGCTTTATCTCTCCTTAAAATATTGTTCCTTGCAATCAAGAAGCAACAAGAAGAAATTAGTAACAAAGGAGACCTCTATTTATGAGGATTTTGGAGGAATATTGCATAAAGAATAACATGAAATCAAGAAAGCATTTAAAACTATCAATCTATGCAAGAAATGAGGAAATTATAATATAGCATGTAAAGAAGCATGAATCTAGCTAAGAAACATCATAATTAACCATTAGAAAACTTGAATTGTATGAAACTAATCTAGATTAACAAATTCAATGAAAGGTGAAGCAATTCTACCTCTAATTCCTAAATAAACCGGTCAAATGTCTGCTAAAATGTAGATCTATGCTAGATTAAGCTATTGGCATCATTGAAAATGGAAATCTACTACTAAAATGGAGGAAGGAGAGCATCAAACCCTAGCCATAGGTATGAGGTGTGGTTGGCACTGTTAACCATGGCTAATAGCTATAGTTAATATGAAATTGCCCTTTCTCTCAAAACTAGGGCCAAAAACTCTTAAATCCTCCAAGGAATTGATGGTCAAGGGTTGCCTGTGTTTTTTGGAATAGATTGGCGATTGAATTCAATGGAATTAGAAATGGAGATGTGTAAATTTTTAAGCTTGCTCCTCAAGCTCTTGAGATCTCCATTGTTGCATGCATAGTTGTCATTGATCAATTAGACAACACTTCGTTACTCCTCAAGGGGATATGAAATTGCTCTCCAATCCGACAGGGTTCCATTATGTGCAATTGAGCTATTCTTCAGGATCTTTGCTCTTTGAAATTGGGGTCTTAAGTAGACTCCAAAAATCCTTACTCTAGCTTCATGGAGAAGCCAAGAACAAGAATTGGTAGTTGGGAGGAAGCTTTTGGATGCTTCCCAACCCAAACCACTTTGAAAATCATTGTAATTCAGTTGTTGCAACTGATTTGACTTGGATCTAGTCGTCCGAGTTTGTTACAGTGCTAACTGTAGGTCTCAGTTGCATCTAGCATGCAAGATTTTTCTAATCGTAGGTGTCAGCTATGGTCCCCAATTGGTAGATTGGGGACTACAGGTTTCAGCCGCGGTCAACACTTCTAACCGCGGGTGTCAGTCGTGGCTAGAACTAACTAGGCAAATATGCCCAATTGAGTGGTAAAAACCACTACTATACCTTGGATTTGTCCAAAGGTCTTCCATATGATCTTCTAGCATGTCCCATATGAGTAGTCGCCATCGACATGACGCATTTTAGGTGTCTATAGGAAGAATCAATGCTTACATGACTATTGGGAGAGTACAAATCTCAAAGCTTAAATGTGGGTAAAATCTCAACATTTACGTAAAAATTTGTTACAATATTGAGCATTCACAAGGCATGAATACATGATGAATCTATTTGATGCACATTATATTGGTTTTTCACATTTTTGTTCATTCTTGGATAGAGGTCTTACACGTTCAATAACACTGTGGGTCTTCAAAATTCTAGTCCTAATATTCAATTGGTTCATTAGCTCAAACTTAAATTCTTGGAAGGAAGTATTTTTGACTGGCTTGTGGCTTTGAAGCAAATTACACCCATACCACTATACAATAACTACTGCACTCATATTTTTAGAAATCATGGACTATTGGCATTCGATAAAATATTGCTCATAAATCCCTATACTAGTAATAATGTGAATATTAGAACATAATTTCAACTTCCTCTATGCACTCACTCTCTGCCTTGGCCTCCGCATTGGGCTCATTAATTTTGGGTGTAGTTTGAATTAGAAGCTTCAAATTCAAGGATTCATCCATGATTTTTGTGGGTTAAATCTATCATTTCAATGAAGGTTTGGAATAGTAGCCCATGCCAAGATGTCCTTAGCATCTACCATCGGATGCCTCACATGATCGAAAAGCATCGGTAATGTTCCACTTAATTTTAAATCCCCTTTGAAGAAATTGGCAAAGATTATTTTTAGCACTGATGTTTATAATTTATTTGATGGGAATGATGATGGTCTTTGAGACACAAGTTGAACAATAAAAAATACTCACAACCCTTTCTTACTTAGCTTTGTTTTCATGGTTCTGTTGGGTGTCCAAGCAAGAGGTGAGAGGAAGTCAAAATTAGTTTCCAAGAGAAACTATCAAAATAGATGTTAGCTTTCCAAATTCTATTGTAAGTTTCACGCTAGCTTGATAGAGACGGGCTAAATTTTTATAAAATAGCTTCTCAAATTTTCTATTTCTTAAATCTATCTGAAATTAGTGTTGGAAAAATAAAACTTCTGTAAACACAGAACCCACATACAAGAATTGTATGGATTCTTTAATTGGACTAACAATAGGAAATAATAATACATACCATCTTTTAGAGATAAAGACTCCAACACCACCTGTGGATAGATTTTGGGATTTTGACAATTGCCCACTCTCCATAAGTGTTCAATTGGAGAACGTGGCACCCAACATAATTGAGGGACTCCACCTTTACCATACGCGTGTTAGTTAGCATTACAGATGCATCGTATACCTATGACTTAATAAAGTTTAATAACATCACTGCATTTAATACATGAAGTTATCTATTCGGGTAACCAATGCATACAAAGGAGAAGCTAAAAGCCCCACTAATCATCGTAAAGATATACATTCCATGTAACATTCAAACCTCTCATCCAATCGTTGCAAGCAGTGAAGGTTTGGCATTAATAAATCAAGGAGTGAGCAACATGATTTATGTGAGATGACTATAGTTTAAAGAGTGTGTTAGTGTTAATAACTGCTACAAGAACCATTTCATCAAAAGCATTAAACAAGTTTAAATCATCTTGATTTGTGTCTAAAATATAGCTAGTATAAGGCGATTGGGAGATGTTACTTAAATCATGGTATTTATATCGAAGCAAAGGAGGATGGGTCACAATGGAGCAACTGCCTCCCAATGATAACCATGGAAGTATAACTCCTGATGATTATAGGTATGCCTCACATTTTCCACAATCAGTGGGCTAACATCCATAAAGTAAACGCAAAAACATAAGTGTGTTAAATAAGCTTACCAAGGCTTTCTACGTAAATGCCTTATTAAGAGAGAGAGAGGGATTGATCAAAGGAAGACAAGTGGTTCAACGTGAATCTTGGATGGATAAAAATACAATCACCAATCAAATATAATCAACTCCACCAATAAAAATTTGGCCACAGAAAGAGCAATTTTTTGCATAACAATTAGTGTCAACTTTTACAATAATTTATCAATTTTTTGTAACTTCTTTTGTAGTCTTTCCTAGATTTGAGGATAAAGTTGTTTTTGAGAGGGGTGGTATGTTAGGATCCTATATCCTAACCCTAATTAATAATAATAATATAATAAATTTAATATACTAAGGTTAGTATAGTTAATAATATAATAATTAATTATTATATTATTAGGGTTAAGTTAGATAGTCATAATAATTAAATATCTTAATTATTATGAATCGTCATGATGAAGTGATGTAGGGTTAGGGTTAGGGTAGATATATATTATTATCCAATAATTCATTCAAAGGCATCCATGATGAAATAATATAAAACATATATTTATTTGAAACCATTGGAGGGATCCCCTTACCAGTGCAACAATGATTCTTTTAATTTAGATGTTATTTTATTTATTCATTTATTAAATATTTTGCTATAACCTTTAGGGTTCTACCAATGACATGCTCTTTTCATGTAATCCAAGGGTCTAGGCATCATAGGATATCTTTTCCCCTTCTCATTCGCACAAACATTATGGTGATTCCTTTAGTTACAAGTATTCTGAGAAGCCTTTAATCACTTGAATTTCCTAAGTCTCTTATGTGCATACCCAAAGAAGTTTTACAGTCATCTAAACTACCTAAAATATTTTTCATGGTCTCAACCCTAAAATTTATCTCCCAATTTCATCGTTTGAACTCTATTGCTGATAATTATTTCCTATCACTCATTCATCGATGATAGTCTCAAAGCTTCAATTAGCATACTAATTACCAAAAAGCAATAAATCTCTCTTTTCATCATCGTATCCTCTATCACTAATCCATCCATGATAGCCTGAGTCAAATGGTGATAGAACTAGTCAAGCAATGTTAAAGCCCTTATCAATCGCTTGTCCTTTGCATTAATAACAATTTGAACATTCACTAAGTCTTAAGTCCTAGTCCTAAGTCCCTTTCACTGATGAAATACTCTCATCACTTGACAAGTGGTTATAGTAGTTGGTCAATCTATGACAAGCCCTTATCCTTCATCGATCCAAATACCTCATCACCAATACATCAACCCTAGCATAATCTTATTAGAAAAAATCCCATTTGTACAAATGAAGATAAACCACCTAGGTTCAATAGAACATATCAGTATTCAAACCTCCATTGAAAATAAAAGATATTACATCAGGTGGCAAAACCAAATTATGACTCAAGGTACGTACATACTTTCCCCAATGACTAACAAGATCAGAAAGGTGATTGCAAAGATCTCAAAAGTGGTCAACCTAGGAAGACTAAATTTGATGTGGCACCAATGAAAGTTCAACGTAATGAGTTTGCAAAATTTTTGGGCCAATTACAATGTTGAGTTCTCTTAATAATACTGTTGCAGCTACTGCAGGAAGATGAGGTGGCCATGATTAAAAAAGCACCCTCTTAAATATGGTAGCTAGGACTAAAATTAAAGCATTGCATGAAAACAACATCCCACACCATTCTAAATACTTCACTCAAAATATTTGAAACTTCACCATAGTTGCACTTTAGTGTGATAATTTAGAAAGGATGACCAAGGAAAGAGAGTTTGAATACTAGTATTACAGTGTTGCAACCATGGCTTCTTCCAATGCTCCGAAGAAATCTTTTAGCCTTTCTAAGAAGTCTACCAAAACTCCTAAGATGCACAAATATGAAATTATAGACAAAGTTCTAAAATTCACCAAAGCATACCCATATGAACATTTATCTAGGAAGTTGATTAAGAAGAAAAAAGAGGATATATTAGCATAGGTAGGACCGGATAGGGTAATAATGGAAGAAAAAAGGTAGGAGTTTGAAGATACAATTTATTATTTTGAGAACACACAAGAAGACTATAGGAGACACCAAATATTTCTTAAAGATTTATTTAGGAAAGCAAAATGAGATCGATAGGTAGATAACCCATACTGTAATAAGTGAAATAGCAACCTGGGGAAACTCATTTGCCCTAGGGTTTATCATTCATTTGATCTCTTATCATGGTTGGTAGTAGCATACGATCCAAAATCCAAGGCTATATTAAATAATCAAAATCAAAAGGTTTTAAAAATTATAAATGAAGCCATTCAAAAGGTGTTCAATATTTCTTCAACAAAATTAGTCCCTAGAGCTAAGGTACTTCAATTGCAGACATATTTTTTGCTTAATACTACGTTTTATCAAAAAATGTTCTTTTATGATTACAAAGTTTCTTATAAATTCTCTATTTAGAAATTCATTCTTAAAAATTGATCTAAATATTATACGAACATGATCAATATTGCATTGGGGATAAGAGACCTGGATAATATCAGAAGAGAAGTGATATTTATGGCAATGTAGTTGAATAAAATAGGAAGGATACCCATGTATTCATGGGAAGAAATCATACAAGAAAACTTACATAGACAACTCTCAGTGTTACAAGCTATTAAATAAAAAGGAAGGTAATGTCAAAATTCATGTACTACTCTTTTCTTATAAATCTTATCATAGGTCAGTTGAGTGCCCAAATGATTCAGTCTTTAGTAGGGGTGAACACCGAATTGGTTTAGGAAAAATTACCTCAAATTCACGACGGATGGTCTAGTTTTAGTGAATTCATCAAAATATTTTCTACTGTAATCCATCGTGAGTTGTGTGGCCAAGATCAATCAAGGATTAGTGCCAAAATAGCTAGCTTTTATGTGCAACTAAGTTAGGAGACTTCTTTTTTGTAGAATAATTTACATATATTGGAATATATGGTGCAAAGCTACCCCTAAAAGAACTTCTAAAATACTACCCAATGTTGATAGCTGTACTAGAAATTTCTAGAAAAGCAGGTAAAGAAGTGATAATGAGGATTACTAGAGGTAAATACAGAGTCCCTTAGCTCAATATACCTTTTAATCTAAGGCACTATGTTTACAAAGGGTACTATAGCACACTCAGAACCATTTGGAGGATGAATGATTATGGATTTGTAGAAATTACTTGGAGAGCATATGATTCACATGGAGAATATGACAAAGAAATATTGAAAGTAATGAAGTTGCATATGAGGCACAAAAAGGATCCATGCAAATTGCTATCACCAACAGAGAAAATTAAAAGAGTCTTGGAGATAAAGGAAAGGCCTTACACTTCAATTGAGGAAGTTGGAAAATACAAGGTCACACTTAATATACTTATATTGGGAACCGTAGAGTCTTATTCCCCATTGATTTTGGTTACCCTACAAAATGAGCTCAAAGATATTTTCCTCAAAATTCTTGAAAAGGATCCAAAGAAAATTGAAATAGTCATCCAAGAGGGCCTGCTTGCAAAAATGACTTTTCAGTAAATTGAACCAACTCCTCAGGAGGCTTCTTCTGGAGACATGTAGGAAGAGTTGGCACTTCTGACTACAAAAATGGCTGAATAATCTAGTAAAATGTTGATCGGTCCTCGGTAGCAAATGAAAATGACATTTAATACCCCTACCATACATCTAGTCATTGATGATGAAAAACATAAGATCTCTTAGAAAGCCATGAAGAAGATCACATAGGATGGAGGACTTGGAAACCTCCTAAGAGAACACATTCTAGAGGAAACAACTCCCCCTAGCTCCTTGTCATACAAAAGGAATCAAATAGAAGCTAGAGAAACTTCAAAAGAATCCCATTGAGTTATCTTAGTTAAGAAAAAGGAGATGAATATTCAATACCATGTCGAAGAAGAAGAAGAAAATATAACTACTCTAGAACAAGTAATTGATGAAGAATATGCTAGGCAATTGATGGCTTAGCAAAAGACTACACAAGAATATTTTGATATCACCATTACATTACCTTTACCTAAAATTTTAACAAAATTCTTTATCAATCTAAATAATAAGGCAAAAACTAAACTGGCATCTTAGGCTCAAACCGTGATAGCCATCGAAGAAGAATTAAAAGGATTGAGAGCTTAAAAAGCTTAGATGAAATGGGTAAGAGAAGAAAGGAATCAATTACGATCTAAAGAAAATAGACTTTAGGAATGGTTAAGTAAATTACAAGAGGAAACCAGAAAGTTGCAAGAACAAGAATCATAGGCCCAAGATGAAAAAATAGTCCAAACTAAGCAACAATTTGACAACATTATATTTATATAATATTACAATCAAGCATTGATAGAAGAAGTGAAGTTGCAGGTGAAAACCTTACCCAACATCTTCAAATAAGTAGTATAAATAATGAGTATATATTATAATACATAGATTCTACTGTAGGATGTTGATTGAAGAAAGTTGGATATCAATCCCATCTACCATAAATACAAGCAAGAATATAGCCAAGTTGAAAACAAACAGATCACAACTACATATGGACATAATTACGACTATAAAATAGAATTTTAGAAGTTGAGTACTTACCTTTGGGTAGGGTTATGCATAAGGGGTTGGCACTAAAATATATTTATAAATATGGGGTGAATTAGTTTGGAAATCCAAAAAAAAATTATAATTCAAGGTGAAAAGGTCCCCTATTAGTAGGGGTAATATTGAAGATTTAAACTTAAAATGGTCTAATTATTATAAAATTGGGGCGAATCTACCCAAAAAAAAAATGTACACATTTTTTTTGTCTAATAGGCCCTAGTCAAGGATCCCCAATATTAGTCAATTCCAAATTTCAAAAATCTAAATATTCGTTAATTAATTATGATTAGCCACTATGCATAACCCTATCTTCATAAGAGACCATACTGGGAGAATTTTCTCCAAGATTTGAATGAATGGACAAAATAAATGGATGATATAGGAATACAAGGCTGTGATTCCCTCAAGGAACTCGTGAAAGCATATGGTTGTAAATAATTCATAACCAATAGAATAACTAAATTCAAATGCTATAGATAGAACAAGAAAGATTTAGTGCAACAGTTGAAGGAATTGATCCAAATGAGCCAAGAGATAGTCAAATTTGCTAATGAAAATGGGCCATTGAATAAAAATAATATCAATAGACTAATGAGCATAGAACATGAACTTAAGTTGACTTATTATTTTTGTGATGAAGCTTGGTGATAGATTACAATCCTATTGGGATTTGAAATATTAGAAGGAAAAAATAACAAGTTAACCTCGGGCCCACCGCTACAGAAGAAGATATATTCAGAGCCAATCATAGAACAAGAACAATCAAAATAACTGTTTGGGGATAGATGGCCAATTTTTCCAATTTTGAAAACTTGTGATAGCCTATTTTTGGCTGTAATGCATTCACAAAAATAAAATATTGAGAGAGTTCTATGTGGTTGCATCTGCGCCAAGTATCCAGAACAAAATTATAGAATTTGAATTACAAAAGAGGCCCTAAGGATAGAATTCAACATCAAGCACCAGAGTAGCAAGTTCTAAAAGAGGTCTTCTAATTTTTTTGCCTAGGTCAACTATATCTTCCTTTATTGTCTTCATTTTTCATTTCTCAATTCTTCTCACCTTTGTGTAGGGATTACCAAGAGTTGAGTTAGTCTACCTAAGATCATTTCTAGGAGTTGCTTCAAGGAGCTAGAGTCTTCATGTCACTACAATTAGGATAGTAGATCAAAATTCCCTTGTTACGCTATTTGAAAAATGTGAATATTATATTGTGTTATTAAAGAGACCTAAGCACATCACTAGGCTCTAACATTGTAATCATTTGGCATTGAACATAATACAAATTTTGAATTTTGCTCTTTCTCATATGGTGAATCATTGTGTATGTTTTTTATTTGTGCATTGCATTAATTAAATCCACAAGTAGCATTTTATTTCACTGATTTAATACTTGTGTTGATTATGTTATTTGAATGAATATGGGTATTTCAGTTATTTCTTTCTCTTTCTCACTATTTCATAAAATTGGTTAAAATTTGCTATAGCTACCATAAAAACAAGGCATCGGTCTACATTCTTGAAGGTAAGGCTTAAAATACTATATTAGTGTGGTCATAATCCAAACCCATAATGAAACCCATATGATCTGGTTTTTTTTTTATTAATCAAAAAACCCCTTGTGGGGCCGCCTTGGTCTGAGAGACCACGAACAGGGGGTTCTACACCATCAAAGTCACCTAGGAGTCGCACCCGACCCTGCCCGCACCAACATTATCAATTGGATTTTGGATACCCAATTTAGCTTTTTGATAGGGTGGAGATTTGAACCTGGGACCTCTCTTGGAGGATTTCCCTCTCCTCTCCAACTCACCTACAACACCTGGGTAAAACTAATTTATAGTGGAAAACACCCCTTTCGAGGTGCCACTTTCAACATTTTGGGCATAGGAGGAATGGAGCCTTGTCGGCCTCTACCAACACATAGGCCATTCCTAACTATACCATATATCTTCAGGATGGAGACAATGGGAATGGAACCTAGGTTGGCCTCTACTAGCACCTAGGGCATTTACCACTACACCACAACAAGAAGATCCCATATGATCTGGTTTAGCCAAAGGAATAGAACATCCATTGTTAATTAGGCTCTTACTAAGGTGTCTAGACCTAACCTGGTATTTCATGAATTTGTATTAAAATATCTTTACAGGTCAAAGTGGTAAGTCCACAAAAGCTTGAAGTTCTCATTGGGAATCTAAAAGTTCATGTAGCATGATAGATATCTTAAGGATTCTTGAATTTTCCACAAAAATTCCTTAACAAACTTCTTTTGTACTTGATATATAACATAATACACACATAGTAACATGATAAAATCAATCCTGTATCTTTGTGCAATTGATATTATAATATAATGACTAAAATAATATCAAATAGAATTAAAAGGAAGATTAATAATTTTTTATTGATTGGAGGAAAGGGTTTTGAAAGGGTACTTGAACCTTTAACAAAAAAATATCATCAAGAGAGACTATCTCCCAAATATAAAAGTAGAATATCCAACAAAGAGATCAAGGGAGACTGTCTCCTTGAGAATGGTTCAATATGACAAATAGTAATAGGAACAAAGAAGAAGGGGTCTCCAAAATAGGGGAGACCACCTAACAAGCAAGGAGAAGAACATAAAAGACAAGAATCAATAAGATATACATAATTCACCGTTAGCACGAGTAGGGGAATACATTCATCATGTTCAAACTGGTTCTTGAATTCATCCAAAGTGACTACGACCTATTATAGTAGAGATATATTCATTTTGGTTTCTCTAGACATAGCACTCATCATATCATCGAGCTTTTGAATATAGCCCTTCTTGGTGATGAATCGGACACACGTTATTTATTGGATGTGTCTAGATGGCTTGGATGAGCTCCTTTAGAAAGCTCCCTTTTGAGAGGATGACCACACCAAGACATCCTCATGTTTGACTTTGTGACAAATAGTGGGAGAGTCCTCTGACTTCTCTAGTTCTTGCTTGAGGATGATTGGATATTTTTATTTCGTATTCTAGGACTTGTTGCGGGTTGAGCAGTGTTAGGCCAATGATTTTACTATGGGAGGAGTGTCTCCAAATTTAGACCCAAACTATAGCATCCAGTTGGTCTTAGGAGAGATGTTTTTTTTGGAAGCTTCACCAATAACATCTGTGAGAAGGCTCTCATAGTGAATATACTCAAGAACTTTAGGAATAACTGACGAGCTTCCAACATAAGAAATAACTATATTTTAGGATTCCCTCTAAAGAACATGACTATAAATGATTAGGTGGAGGTATTGATGTATAGGAAAGGAAGAATATCCTTTATAGAAATTGTTTTTAGACTGCTCAATGGACCTCAAAAGTTATTATAGGATATTAATAAACTTATTACATTAGAGGTGGTTTAGAAATATGATATGGAAGCTTCGAAGTATGGAGCTTGGACCATCGATTGTGAAATATTAGATTACAGGCACCATTACTTTGTACCACAGCTTGGAGAGGGACTCTATGACAATACCACCTTTGTCCCTACCAATATTCTCCTCTTTTTCAGTGAAAAAGGATAATTTTATGACCAAGGAATGTTTTTCATGTTGAACAAGCTTCCCATCATTAGGAAGCCTAGTGACTTCTACCAGTAGATTGATATCAATGGTGAACTTGAGACCTATGACTGAAACTCTACCATCCTCCCATGATTGATCTAGTTCCTAAGATATTTCCATGTCATTACCTTAAAATTTTTGAAGGAAAGGAAGGAGCCCTTGGTCCTTGAAAATCTCCTCAATAATCATATCCAGCTAAAGAACCTCAAGTTCAAATTTATATTCATGGTCGATCATAACCAAATATGGGGGAAGCAAAGTGGAAAGGGAAAAATGTAAGGGGGTGTGCAAGGCTTGGTGATAGGGGAGGCAAGGATGGTGATCAAAGCTAGCAATAAAACTCTCCAAGAACCAACAAGAAGAAAAGTGTAGATAGAAAAACCTCAAGGAAACAAGGTGTTATAGTTTGCAACAAGTGATAATGTGGATCCAAATTAATATTAAAAGACTAGAGGTTTGGTTAGTTAAAATATTCAAGAAAACACCATTGTACATGCTGATGCACCTAGAAATATTGTAATGTCATAGCCATTGATGATATTTCATATGCCAAAAAATCCTCTTCAAATCTAGCACCTGTGTTGCAAATAAGGAGGAATTGGCATGACAATAACCAATAAGGGAAGTGACTCTCATAGTGTGTATCCTCATATTTTGCACATACAAGTAGGATTAGGTGACATGGAATTGCCATGAGAATGGTTGAGGAAGGTGATTGAAAAATTGATCCATAATTATAAATGAGTACCAAAAAGATGGTGAAGAGTTCAAAAGGACCAAATAATAATGGCAAGGATAGGGCCATCTTGGATACGATTGGAAAACCAATGATGAGGATTGATTCTCCTAGAAAGTCCTCAATGAGAGGATAAGGTGAGATTAGGAGAAGCAAAAAGGGTCATGTGGCAAGGTTGAGGTGGGAGTAAGAAAGAGATATGAGGATGCAATTAAGGCAAAACATGTGACTAGGGGAGCGCTGACCCATGACCAAAGGCTAAGGGATAATTTGAAGGACCAAGGTTAGGTGATAGAGAGGAAGAAATGATCAAAATCCCTAGAAAAAATAAAATGAACCAAAATATCATATCTATGAACATGATCCACATGAGAGGGACTATGAGACTCAAACTAAGAGTGAAATACCATTTCTAGACCAAAGAAATTTAATCATGAAAGGGGTCACCATTGAGGAATTAAAGCAAAGAATGAATCCTAATAGGATTGTCCCTAATCAGATATTGCAGTAAGTTATTGTGCCAAATGAAGAAATTTTCTTGGGATAGGCCCAAATTGGCCATGACATCTACAACTTGATTGTCTTCACAATAAACATGTTCGATAACATAATTGTTGAGTTTTTGTAAACAACTCTTGGATTATTTGATGAGGTTTTGGACACTCCAAGAGGGAGGTTGGGCTCCTTTGAGGTAATTTATTATGTTCATTGAATCACCCTCTATGATGATACTAGATGAGGGGAGGCCATCAAGAAGAGTTAACCCTTGGTAGAGTGCCCTAGCCTCAACAAAATGATTGGTTTGAATTCCAATATTTTTAGCATAGGCAAGGAGAATTTGGCCTTGGTTATCTTTGAAGACACCACCAGTGCCTACATGCCTAGGGTTGCCTTTAGCTACTCAATAAAAATTTATATTAATCCAACCCATCATAGGAGGAGACCACTTAACATTATATTTGTCAATAGAAGGAAAAATGGGAGGATAAATATGGGATAGGGAGAGGCTTAAAGAAGCAACTAATCTAGAATTTGCAATGGGTTCCTAAGAGCCAGAAGATAGAACCAAATAAGAGTTCTCTTTAGCTATAGAAATAACTTAAATCCTAACAAAAATAAAATATTTGGAGATGTTACAAAAGGATCTAAAATTTCTCTCTTCAAATTTCCCAAAAATAATGAGGAAGACAAAAGGACCAAATAGATTTTAGGCGATGACCAAAGATATAAGGCCATTAAAGGCAAAGGTCAATGATGGAGTTGGGGTGGGCCCAAGCAATCCCAAAGGACATGAAAATGAAATGGAGGATATTCAAAGAAAAAGGGCAAGCAAGAAAAATGTGGTGGGTGGATTTGGGATTGAAATTGCAAAGGTAGCACCTATTGGGGATGATATTTCCTTTGGATTGAAGTTTATTAATGGTAAGAATTTTATTTTGAACCACAAGCCAAAATATGAAAGCAATATTGGGGGTGAGATGCTTGACCCAAATGATACTAGTAGGAAACCAATTACCCTTATTATCCTTCGAGATGTAGTAGGTAAACTTGAATAAAAAATGGCCATCTTCATTAGCTTTCTAGATTGGAGAATCTTTAGAATTAACATTAGGTATGACATATGAATATTAATGATTTGATAGAGCTATAACAAGGGGGTTTTATTCTAGGGAAATAAATATATGATAACATTATAATTATTCATGAAGCCCTACACTCAAGTTCCAAGTCCAAAAATAAAAGAATAACCATTAAACTTGATATGGCTAATACCTTTGATAGAGTATATATTGGCGTTTTAACACAATTTTTAGCCAAATTTGGATTTCTAGCTTAAATGATAGACTAGATAATAGCTTGCATAGAGGGACCTTGGACAACCCCTCTAATCAATGGAGAACCTAATAACTTCTTTGAAGCCACTAGAGGATTAAGGCAAGGGTGTACTCTCTCCCCTTACCTTTATATTCATCTAGCTAAAACTTTAGGGAGGACCCTAACCAAATTGAGGAGGAAAGAAATATTAGAAATTAGAGCAGCTATAGGATATAGAACACTAACTCATGCTCAATTTAAAAATGACACTATTTTACTGGGGAAAACCATAAAAATAAATGTCAAGTTAATCAAAGAAGTTTTAAATTGTTTCTCTTCAAGAATAGGGGCTAAGATAAACACCCAAAAGAACAAATTTTACACTATAAATAGTTCAACAATAAAAGATACAAGTTTCTCTTATATTTTGGAATTTCATATAGGTAGTGATGCCTTTAACTATATAGGTATTCCTATGGAATTCCAAAAAAAAGGAAACTTGGAATGTAATTCTAGAAAAAATGTCAAAGAGAATACACCAATATAGTAATGGTTGGTTGATTTTGGCTAGAAGAGTTATTTTAATCAAATCAGTATTAGCAAGTCTTCCAATATGTCAACTTTTGGTGTATCATGCACCCTTATATATTTTACAAAAGTTAGATGTAATGTCAAGAACTTTTCTATGGAAAGGAAGAAGGAAATTAGATAGGAAAATTTTTTATTTGGTTAATTTGGAAACTATTACCAAGCCAAGGGAGCATGGAGGCCTAGGAATAAAAAATAGAAATTGTTAGCAGGGCACTAAATACTAAGCTAATTGTGAACTTACTCACTCCACCAAACTCTCTATGGAATCAAATATTAAAATGCAAATATTTAAAAAAATCTAATGGGTTCTAGCTCATAAAAAGTGTGAAAAGTATAGCAGGATCCTCCTCAATTTAGAAATATATTGTAGATATTATATTAAATCATAACTCTTGGATTCTATGAGATGGTAAACAAATTAATATATGGGATGATCCAATATTGGGAGAAACTAAAATCATTAAGAATTATTTTCTAAAAATAAAGGCAGACTTACAAAAATTGGGTGTTAACTCTCTTGTAAGCTTAATTAAATGGGTGAGAGATCCACCCCTACCACATCTTAACCAAGAATTATGGAGACAAGTACACATCCAAACTAAAGGGATTCAAATTTCTCCCCAAATTTTAGATCAACTTATATGAGAGTTCTATTAGTGGGTTGGGTGTTTACATAGTTAGAAAAGGGTTGTTATTATAGTAATAGGGTCAGAAGAACTCAACCATAGCTAAGGTATGAAATTACAAGGTTCCCCTCAAACGTCAAGCCTTTATTTGGTTGGTGCTCCAAAATTATATTCTTATTGGAGACAACTCATTAAGAGGAAATCATGGGGCCTCATATTTGCCATAGTTGTCTCAAGAATAATGAAACAATATGATATATTATTGGATAATATTACATTATTTGGTACATGCCAATGTACCACCTTGGTACAAAATTAGATTAGGTGTGTGTCTTAGATTAGAGTGTGAGTTTATATTTCGTGTAATGTAATAATGTGCATGAAATGCATGTCATGTAACTAATTGTGCAAGTGTTGTGAGTGTGGATGTGCACAAGTATCCATTATATAAGAGTGCACATGTGTCCTTAGAATAGAAAAGTGAAGAGTTTCAAAGAAGATTGAAGGTCAAGAGTGATTCATATGAATATTCACATACTATTATGTATTTGTGATAAAGTATTGTAATTGGTATAAAAAATGCATAGCATACAACATGCATTAGTAGACCTTAATTCTATAAAATTTTCAATATTTTTGTGAGTAATTTTCATGTTATTATTCTATGATTTTTTCTAAGTTATTCTTATTGTTATTATCATCTTTATTGAGTTCTTTATATTTCAAATTTGTTATATTGGAATCTATGGTTATTTACATTAAGTGTTAGGCTTCAAAATCTATTAGTGGTATTAGAGCCACAACAAGTTTACTTACATAGGTTTCTTAAAAGTTGTAAATAGTCTAAGGACATTTCCATTGGCTAAGGAAAGACCAGTGAAGTTGAGGACATTACCACTGGATAGGAAAAACCAATGAAGACAAGTATTTCCACTGAGTTAAAGAAAAATTGGTGAAGGAAAGAATTAATACTATTAGGTTGAAGGACAACCGATGAAGATTAAAGATACAATATTGAAAATATTCAGATAGATTGAGTTTACCTATTCCAAGAATAAATTTGGAATAGAAGGTAATCTATAGCATAGTTTTAGGTCTTGAAGATAGACCTTGAGATTGATAAGAGTTTAGAGACTCCAAAAGAGAAGTCCCATAGAAAGCAAATTAAGGAGACCTAAGTAGAAAGGTCCAATTGAAATATTGATAGAGTAAGAAAAACTTAAAGGTAGCAAGAAGACTTCAAGAATACTTCAAGATAGTAGAGATTCTTGAGGATAGTCCTAGCTAATGGACAACACATAACATATTAAAACAAGCATACTAGTAGTCCAAATTGGACAATAAAAAACCATAGAATTTAGGACAACAAAAGAGAAAGGTAGTATTTGGAAGGAAAAGAGTGAAGGCCATAAGGAAAATATTGAAAGTAAGTGAATTCCACAAGGGTAGAATTGAAAGCATTTAAATATCATAAAAACAACATTGAAGAGAAGCCACAAGGGCAGCATTAACGAAAAAAATCAATTTTAGAGAACATAAAGCAACATTCATAGTATTTTCATAATCAAGTGAAGTGTCACAATAGCATCACAAAAAGAAGAACTAAATCTAGAAAAGGCAACATATTCAGTCAAGAAAAAGACTAAAATCTAGAATAACAACCTTGAAGACGAACAAATATTCAAGAGATAAAGAAGACAAAGATAGAATAATTCTAGCTAAGGTGTTTACATAAGGTTTGGAACAATCATCACTATTCGATAACAAGCTCATAAGATATATAAAACACCCATTGAAGGAGGTCACATTAAATATTAAGGCTTAGAATTAAACTAAGCACAAGGGGGAGCAATCAAAGTGCAAAGGTCCATTGCAATCAAAGGTTGATAGAGGTCACCTTTGGACAATAGAAGAAAAGTAGTAATTCAAGAATTATTAGTATTAAAAATAAGATCATAAGGGTGAAATATAAAGTTTCTGAAGTAAGAATTCAACATTAAAAAGGAATAGCAAGAAAAATACCACAAGGGAAATAGAGTCAACCAAGAAAGTAGTTACAAATAATCAATAAGAAGAGTTTAAGAGCATCATTCTTGAATAAGGGCCAAAACATCCAAATCTACATCTGCACAAAGAGCAAGAACATCAACAATAGATGACATTATTAAAGTACTCAAGGTAGTAGTGAAGGTTGATGATTTCATCATACAAAGTTGAGCAGCCAAAGAGCACCAAGTCAAAAGCTGGTAGCACCATAGCAAGGCAGCAAATATCTAAAAAGGAGTGAAATAACACTCAACCCAAGGAAGACAACAACACTAAGGTGACTAGAACCATAAAGGAAACCAATAGAAATGTTGATTATAATGCCATCAAGGCAATCAGAATTATAAAGGGGTATAAGCATCATCAAGAACCAAATAAAGAAGAGTTTACCTCAAGAAATAGCCATTGAGAAACAAGAAGAATTGAGAAATATACTAAGGACTAGCACCAAAAAATTTACATAGGTACCATCCAAGACACATTAGACAAGGATTGTAGAAAAAAAGTGAAAGTTCCATCCAAAGATACATAAGCCAAGGTGTGTAGAGGATGTAGTAAATGCCAGTTAAGGAATGTAAGGACTGACCAATCTGTATAGAATCTCGAGTGATATAGGAGATGAAAGGTTGAGCAACAAACTTGTTTTGCAAGAATCAAAGCACTGAGGAAGTTAAAAATGGTAAGAGAAGTGATAGAGCCATGGGAGATCAAAATCCAAGCATCTAGAAAAAGATATCAAGTGCAAAATAAACTTAGAAGTAAGTATTCAAACATTGTTTTTTGCAATTCAATAGGAGTATTGAAAGGTAACATTTTATTGGCCAAAGGGAAGTGCAAGAAACAAGTTCGTTGGAGCCAAGCATTACTCTGATCTGAGAACTCAAGAAAGTGAAATATTTGAACATTACAAGTGTAAGAAAGAGTGTCTACTATTCTAGCATGTATTATGCCATATGATAGAAAGGAAGAAAATAGAAAAAAATTGAAAATATTTAGAGAAGTCTTTAATATTGTTTCATGCAAATAATATTGATGCATTGAAGCCTTGCACGATTGTAGCCAAGCAGTCATTCTTTCAAATTCAAGGGAAGCACATAACATAGTGCCAAAATCATTCACCAAGCTACATGTCTTAAGGAGGTAAATTAGAATTTCTAAAGATTATTATTTTTCCCTAAGGTTAAAAGGAGAAATAAGGAGTATATAGTTCTAGTTATTATTTATTTATTAAGGTTAAATAAGTCTAATGAAGAGATAAGTAGTTTAATAGAGAATTCAATGCCTTAACTACTTTTTGGAGTGATAAGTAGGCTTTATTATTTTTGAAGTCTTGTTTTTCAAAGATTTATATAATAGCTTTATTGATTTTTTATTTCTTGAAATTCAAAAATCATAGAATATTTGCAATAATCTAATGTTTGGAGAGATAAGGAATTATAATTCAATTTTAGGAATTTTTGAATTTGTAAAATTCTTAGTTTTATAGTTTCTAACTAATTAGGAAGCCATAAGGTATTCAACTACAAATATTCTTGTCAAACTTGGAAACTTGGAATTTTTCATTCAAAAATTTAGGGAGACAAGGTAGACTACATCTATGGAAAAATGAATAAATTCATTAAGCACACATTTAATAAGGAAAGAGAAGATATTTTGCATGACCTTAAATATTATTCTCAAAGACTAAATGAAGAGAATAAAGCACCAATATGGTTTAGAAATACAATTGAGGAAACAATAAGGTTTTATGATAATCAAGTAGACATACCATTGGAGTCCTTTACTACAAAGTCCATCTCAAAAATGGAGTGTACCAAAATGATTGAAGACCTTTATCATATACAACACAAATGGTTTTATTGTTTTATCAAGAAAGCAAATGAACTTAAAACTTCAAAAGATATTAAAAACAAAGTGATGACATCTTCAAAATGTATATATTGCAATAAGATTGGTCATGAGAAAGTAGATTGTTGGAATCTCCATCCATGTAAATATTGTGGGAAAAAATCTCACTCATCTATTTTTTGCTACTATAAGGACAAGTACTATAGAATATTTGAAAAGATATTAATATTCATATTATATTGTATTTTCAAGATCTTATTTCTAAAGCCTCTATTAACAATGGATTTAAGTTTGAATATTTTGAAGAACAAGAAGGAAAGTCATCTAAAGAATCAAGGAAGGGAATGGGATTAATTTTGATCCACTTCTAACTTATAAGATAATGAGATATATTGTTTAGGATCAAGTATGAATATCATATCAAAGACATCAGAATACAGAAATGCAGCAAAATGAAGAAAGCAAGAAAGGACATCATAAGTGCTAGGATCAATATGAAGACCCATATTGAATACAAAAGTATTCAATAACTAAATAATGTACTACAAGGGGTGTTGGATAATATTATATTATTTGGTATGTGTCAATGTACCACCTTGGTACAAAATTAGATTATGTGTGTGTCTTAGATTAGAGTGTGAGTTTATCTTTCATGTAATGTAATAATGTGCAATAAATGCACGTGTGATGTAATTAAGTGTACAAGTGTTGTGAGTGTGTATGTGCATAAGTGTCCATTATGTAAGAGTGCACATGTGTCCTTAGCATAAGAAAGTGAAGAGTTACGAAGAAGAGTGAAGGCCAAGAGTGCTTCATATGAAGAGTCATATACTATTATATATTTGTGACAAAGCATTGTAATTGGTATAAAAAATGCATAGAACATAGCATGCATTAGTAGACCTTTATTCTTTAACTTTTTTAACATTTTCTAAGCATTTTTCATGTGATTATTCTATGAGTAATTTTGAGCTATTCTTATTGTTATTACCATATTTATTGAGTTATTTATATTGCAACTTTGTTATATTGGATTCTATAGTTGTTTACATTAAGCGTTAGACTTCAAAAGATATCACATCTATTATTTTAGTGTATAGAAGCAATTAAAATTTAGATTGAAATAACCCAAAAACTAGGATTAGCACTATTAGAAACCTTCAACTCAAAAATTACCTAACCAATTGGGGCCAAATGTGCTAAAGGGTACTGAAGGACAAGTACCTTACCAGGAATATATGGTATTTAGTGCCAATATTCTTCATTTGGCACATATGGAAGGATAAAATAGGATAATATTTGATGAAAAAAGAACCAATTTTCAATTTTTAATCGAGTCGTAAGGGAGATAGTATTGAACACAAAAGTTATATATCATAAACAACAAAAAATTAGCAGATTAAGAAAAAAATATATGCAACTGCTACAAAAAATGGATCTCCAAATTATCCTAAGTTTTGGGCCATAGGTTAGAATAATCAAACCTCCAAAGATAAAGTTCCTAGCAATTTTATTTGATGGAGCCTCTAAATAAAACCCAGGTCATGCAACAATTGGTGGTGTGATACTAGTGGCACCACACTATGAAAAGGTTTAGTTCAAAATATTTTTGGGAAAATAACCAATTAAAGGAAACTTTGATAGTTCGTGAAATGGGATAAAAATTGACTCAATAATAAGGCATTAAACAACTCCATGTGTATGGTTATTCAAGACTTGCGATATTTACCCTATCTAAGGGGAAGGATTTCTCATTAGTCTAATTACAAATAGTTTAGAGAAGGCTAAGAGAATTGGAACCGAAGCTTAATATATACAAAACTCCCACATTGGAAATAGGTACAATATGATGGTTTATTGCCTTGAAAATGAGGCTATAAATATAGTCTATTTGAATATTAGAGTAATAAGAAAAAATAGAATAGCAACATGAGTGGCACAGATCATAGGAAGTATATGGCATTTTTTAAGCCTTTGGATATTCTGGAGCATTTGACGGTTTCGACAACCTTGGATATTTTGATGCCTCTAGCCAACCCTAGAACATTGTGTGATTCTAGAGCTGTTGGTGTTTCAAGTTTTATCGATGATTATGATACCCTTTGCATCTCTAGTACCCTTGGTATATTATTGCACTTCTTGGAGTTTTTAGATTTGATTTGTTTCTTGTTCCTCCTTTTGGACAACAATATTGTGACCTACAAGTTGCTTGTTCAATCATTTTTCTCTGCAAATATTAATAACAATATATAAATTATTTTATTTTAAAAACTGAGAAACACCATAGATAATCTCACACATTTTCTTATATTATAAAATAATATCATATCACTTTGTTAGATGTCTTAACCTTTTTATCATAAGGATTGACATAAAAAAAATACTTTAGACTTGATTTTGCTTTGTTGTCATTTTATTATTTTGAATTAGAACTAAAAATATTATTTAATTTTTGCTTATCCTAAATAAGACATGCCCATATTTAATTTAGAATTAAATTGAATAATTTTACAATTTCTATCTTCATGGTGTTTCTATTTTTATATTTTAACATGAGATATTTAATTTTGCTATGCCATTCTATGTATACATATGAATATCTTGTGCATCATTAGAAAAAAGAAAAAATAGAAAGAGTGAGAAATGGCATAATGATTTAATCTATTTTATTTTTTGAAAATATATTATGTATATCAAAGGATGCAAACCATGTTGCCTTTAGAGAGGGTTCACAAAGTGATGCTCTACACTACAAGTAGCTAGTGTAATCAATATCATTGTCCACTTAAGATGACTTGTTACCATAAGAACTACCTCATGATAGTTCACTTGTTGACTAGATTCTCAAGAGTTATATGTTGATTTTACAAAATATCATTCTCATTTTCTAGAAAATATGCAATTAATCTATTAAGGTATTTTTACTTCCAATTTATGCAAATGCAAAGAGATAAAAGGTGTAAGGCACAAAGTAACAACTCATTGCTATCAAATATTTGTCTAATGTTTTGGTTATAAGGTTGTTTCTTCTATTCTTTAAAGTTCAAATAGGCAATTGATTTGGTGCTATTGTTGTCTTTCTCATAACTTAAACTTTGTTTTAATTTTTATTCTTCATAGCAATGATTACATAGTATGTCAATGTTTAATATTTTCACTATAGGTTGAATATCTACATTTTCATTACATGGTTAATTTTAAATTCTTTTATACTAATCCAAAATAATTACATCAACTAACTCTTTCAATAATTTTTTAATCCAATTCCTAATTTCTTGCTAATGTTCAGCTTAAAGTGAATCCAAATAACTAGAACATCTTTTCATAACTTTTATTGTACATTACTTGCATGTTTACAATGACATAAAAATAAGTGATGATTTTGATAAACAAATCCAACAAGTTGAATTGATCAAGTTGGACAAGGTTAGTCAAGATTGGTCAAATAACATAGTTTTCTATGAGTTCCAAACAAGATGATCACATGATAAATTACATATAGAATAATCATATTGTAATTGTATAACTTCTCATAATATCTATATGAATGATAAAATATCTAAATACAACTATGTAACATACTATTTTTTTGTTAATAATGGAACTTTTCACTTTGAGTTGGATTAGGCTTGGGACTCAAATATTAAACATCCCTATTGTGATGCTAAAATCCAAGGCTTGGTTAGAGACGAAGTCTATAGAAGAGGATACACGCTAATTATAAAAGGTAAGAGAACCATATGGCCCAAGAATTAGATAATGGTCCAATAAAGGGGACTAAAGATCATAAATAAATTTTTAAGCAATATATTGTCCATGCATCTTTTATCAAAGTCAACTAGAGTATTGATCATCAAATCATTTTCATATGAAAGCTTCTCTTATGAATAACACACACTATGAGGAGGAAATAAAACTCAAAAATATTTACATGTGAGATATAATTTTAACTGAAGTAATACACCAACCATTCAAATCCATCTAGACATATTAGAAGTATTAGTATCACATTCATATCAAAATTTTCATAATAACCAATTAAATCAAAATGACTAATTCATAAGCTTCCTACAATGCATAAGGGATGATGTCCTAGGACCAACCATGGAAAATATAGACTCCATGTAGGTGGTTATATGACCATATGATATCCTTAGCTAGTGTCACTCTTTAGTGTTGGGACACTGGTAGGTAAAGCTCATAATATGGAGTGATAATTTTTGCAATGTGATACCCCCTATAAAAATATCATCATTTTGCTCCTAGAGAAATAATAGCTGCCATGATTTCCCATTTAAACATGAGTATAGCAACTTGGCTCTAATACTATGTGTAATGATCCTATAAGGATCACATAATGCACAACCAAAATTTTCTTCTTTACAATAAAAAAACTATTAGTTATAGGATCTGAAGCATAATTTATATAATAGAAATAAAATATTAAAGCTAATACTAGTAACATTAATATAGATATGTGAACTTTAGGGTTTAGCATAGTAATGGTAGGAGTATGGGCTGATTGAGATGGACTGGAGGAATGTTGTGATGGCATCGAGCTCGTCATAGAATGTGCATGCTAGTGACATTTTTCATATAAAAATGATTGTAAGGAATAGGATTTTCCAATGCATGTCATGAATCGTTTGTTAAATAATAATGTATGTTTGGAGCGATGTGAAGCCAGGACGGTTATAGTGGTTCAACCAAACTCAGTGATGGAAGATGTGGTGTATTTAAGCAAACATGCACTTATTGGTAAATTTATGGACATCCAAATTTCTCTTCACTTTGTGGAGGCTTGATTTAGGAAGACTTGGAATCCTGACGGTGATGTGGAGGTGATGTTGAGTGCGAATAGTTATTTTATGGTGGTTTTCTCTTGTCTTGCAGATCGTAAAAAAACATTTGAAGGGAGTCCCTATTTATGTAACCAAGCTGGACTCTTTCTTAAACCTTGGAATGTGGGTTTCAACCTATTAGAGGAGCAGCCATCGTAGGTTCCAATGTGGGTTTAACTCCCATGGCTCCCATTGGAATTATGGAGAAATGATATCTTGCATATGATTGCCCTTCTTCTTGGGAATCTAGTTGGACCATCACAACATATGATGGAGAAAACGGTAATTTTGTTGTCTGTATCTGTGTCAAAATTGATTTAAAAAATCCTATTCTAGATTCTATTGAAATACAGTTTGTATCATCTACATGGGTTCAACAACTTGACTATAAAGCTCTTCTATTTCATTGTCAAATCTATCATGAATATGACCACCTAAAAATAAAATATCCTAAGTTTCTCCTATCCATGGCTTCAAATCCTAGGCCCTCTCGATCTGCACAAAATTTGGATAAAGAAAAGCCTCAATAAAGAAAGGGGATTGGGATAAGGAAGGCTTTATTCCTATAAAACCCCTAAATAGAGGAAGAAGAGTAAAAATATCCCTTAAGGATAGCCATCCAGATGCTCTACTCAACCATTTTGAGATACTGGATGATCCTAATTAGTGCATGGAGTTACCTAAAATATTACTACCTGATGTAGATATAATAGGGTTGAATCAGATGTCTCTTCTTGAGGTGGAACCTAAGGAATTAGATCTAGTGGGTTTAAATGAAGAAAAAATGGCTTTGGTTCTAAGTACAGGTGATATGGTTGGCTCTAGCCTTGGAAGGAAAAATATTTTGGAAAGTGGCACAGATATAGTTGTGCTCTCTCCTACTCATGTACTAATGTAGTAATCCTTGGACTGTAAAACTCCTACGATGTTGGGATTGAAGTAGAAAATAATTTAAAAAGGTGCTTTGGATAAGAATATGAAGGTGGGTCAAAAGAAAGGCCAAGACAACATTAATTTAATGGGGGAGACTTTGGTAGAGTCATGCTTGGTGAGAATATTGGACTCCCATTTTCTAACCCCCATAAATTATTATCCTGTCATGGAATGTAAGGGGGTTGAAAAACATCCCTAGATAAAAAGTTGTTCATGATTTGATTCGTGTACATTCTTTGGATGTGGTGTTTATTTAGGAGAATAAATTGGATATTGATAGTTTATTTAATATTGCTCCCAATTTGTGGATAAGGGATCAATTCTAGTGTATTGGTGCATGTGGATATGCTGGTGGAATTGCTTGTTTATGGGATTCGATTAAGATCTCTCCTCTTGGATTTCTAGTAAATGTTCTATTTCAATGATCGAGCATGATAATAAATATGGTGAAACCATCCTAATACAAACGTGTATAATCCTATTTATTACAATGGTAAAGTTGTGGAAGCACATTGGCTTTGTGAGAAGTTTTTCTCCCATGTACCCATGGATTTTGGTTGGATATTTCAATTCTATCACTTGTCTAGAGGAGAAACGTGGTGGAGTTGATCATCTCGAGCCTTTTTATTCTATATTTAGTGCTCATATCTAGGCCCTAAACTTGGTTGACATCAAGATGGATAATGGGATCTTTACTTGGCACAATAAAATATGTGGGGAAGAGTTCATCTCAAAGAGACTGGATAGGTTTTTGATCTCTAGTTTTTGAATTGGTAATAATAGAAGCTTTAGTTCTGTGATTCTAGAGAGTAGGGGATCTTATCATTGGCCTATCAAAATATCTGCACTTGAGTTTGGGCTAGATGAGGATCCTTCCTTTAAGTTCCAACTTATGTGGCTTCAGGATCCTAAGATTCATGATTTCATACAAGACTAGTGGACCAATGGCAAACCTTATCATCGCACCGCTATGTATTCCTTTATGGAGTGGCTAAAATTTATTAAGCATAAATTGAAGAGGTGGAATAGTCTAAATTTTGGGAACCTTTCCTTGGATAATTTGGTGGCTCTTAAGAAGGTGGAATAAGCTTCAAGGAATATTAGATATCATGGACTCATGAAAGAGCTTCTCTTTGAGGAATTTGAGGATACAAAAAACTTGTTGAATGGGAGCTGAGGGAAGAATTTTTTTGAAAACAAAGAGCTCAAGTGGATTGGCTTTAGGAAGAGGATAGGAACACGACCTTCTATTTAACTCAGTTAAGGCTCACCATAATGGTAACCTGATTTCCTCTCTTGTGAATTCTCAGGGTGTCCTCTTTTCTTTTAGGGATATTTTAGAAGAGACTAGGAGGTATTTTCTTCTCTCTTCAAGGAGGACTCCCTCTCATATGATGAGGATGAAAATCTTATTCTAATATGTATTCCCTCGATTATTTCTAGAGATATGAATGAGCATTTGATGGGCCCAATTTCCCTTGAGGATTTAAAAAATGTTGTATTCAAGATGAAAAAGGGGAAATTCCTAGGCCCGAATGGATTCCTGATTTATTTTTATCAGGAGTTTTGGGAGTTAATCAAATTTGATCTTCTTGATGTGGTCCATGAGTCCCAAAAGAACAAACATATGCTAAGGGTCATGAATGCTACCTTTGTGGTGCTTATTCCCAAAAAAGAGGAAGCAAATTCTCTGGATATGTTCAGGCCTATTACTCTCTATAATGTTGTGTATAAGATCATTACAAAAATTATTGCTGAGAAGCTAAATATATGGTTGAGCAAAATTATATCTGAGGAGCAAGGTGGGTTTGTTTTTGGCTGACAAATCTTGGATGGGATTTTTATTGCTATGAAATATGTTCACTCGATGGAACTTCTAAGGAGAAATATATGTTCATTAAGTTGGATATGGCCAAAGCCTATGACTGGTGTAACACCTTAAAATTGATCCATTTTCACAAAAATAAAAAATATTAAAAAATAATAGTCGTTGCATTTATTACCCCAAAATTCAAGCTTAGCCGATGAGATCATACTATGATTAGCAAAATCATAGTATGACCTCCAAAATTATAATAGGATTTCGACATACAATCGACATACGATATTTATGATCATAATATGATATTGATGAGTGTAATACGATCTTGCCTAGAAATAGAAAATCAAACTTAGAAAAGTGATAAATTTATTTTAACGTCTTTTATCCTTGATTGAGTAACCGTACGGAAAAAAAGAGATCAGATTCACTCGATCATGCTCAGCTTAGAAGAATTTACAACAAAATTATTTACCTCACTATTCTGGTTGTTCTATCTAGCCTGTCTAACCAGGCTCCCCTCCCTTGAAATCCTCCTGGCATTTTAGAATACATTCACATAATTTCGCATTTAGTCTTAGTTATTTTTTTGTCGCATGTAGGATCAGAGGATATTGTCACATATCAAAAGGATACGATATTGCAATCATACTACGACTGGGTGTGTTTGGCATATGATCTTGCTCTACAAGCTATGATATTGTCTACAAGTTTCTTGGGGGTAACCCCAAGCTCTGGTTTGCATAATTTGATATATTATTCATTTAAACATCATTTTAGTTACCATTTTTTATTATATAGAACATTAGATTTGATCATCTACATTCTTGGAGTTCACCTAATTTCATGTAATTACACATTTCATGTAGTTTAAAGTATTAACTCATTGATTTTTATTACTATAGATATTTAATAGCCGACATTAGATCCTAATCATGCTTGCAAAAATCAATAGAGTTCCATGTTTTTTGTTTTCTACTCTCTACCCATGAATCTGTAGGTTTCTATCAAAATTGGAATAGGTGGTATCTGATCATAGTATAATCTTGTAGATCATAATATGATATTGCAAATCATAGTACGATATCGACCTATTGTGTATGATCTGGACTGCACTCAAAATATTAGAAACTTCATCAGACTTTCGGATACAGGTAAGAATTTGAAATCACTTTTTAAGCATTGCATTATCTTTTTGAATTCTATTTTCTGCTATTTGCTATCTGCATTTGAATCAAAATTGCATATAGGTTAGTGTAGTTGCATATTGGCCAAAACTAGGTGTATGCGAGATTTGATAAAAGGAACACATCAAAACAAATCCCAAAACCTAGGCATGAAAACTACCACAAAATATTTCCTTGTGAACCCTAAAACCAATTCATCAAAAAATCACCATTTAGAAGGTAAAATTAAGTACCTCTCTTTTGAGGTGTAGACCATCCATTCTCCCATTCCCCTCTGAGGCGCGGATCCATTAGCCTTGAGGAAAGGAGTGCGAGAATTTTTGGCCTACATTCTTTGGTGAACCCGACGTGAAACATAGGCTTTCTTATGATTTTTAAATAGTCAAAAAAAAAAACAAAATAAAAAAAACATTAGTTTAAATCACATAATCTTGCATTTCATAGATGGTAGATTATAACATAAGGAGAGTTGTTCAAATTAATGTTAGTATAGTACTAGAAAACCAAGAATTTTCTTCATTAGGTAGTGTGCCATACCCTGATATTTGGAGAAGGTTAGATATTATAAGAGCTAAAGAACCTGAACTTAAGAAAATCATAAGGTTTGACCTATCTAGAATCTTGGATCCAGATAGTGCACCTTTTTACTTTGACCTTCAAAGAGCCTGTGATAGGTGGCTAGCAGATAAGAGAGCTGTAATTTCCCCAAGTCTTTATTCCTTTGAAGATTATCTTGAGAATGCAATAGTAGTACATAAATTTCTATCATGAGTGGAAAATCAAGAGATTGTTTTAGACGATAAGAGAAGATTTAACAGAGTTCCTAGAGTTGTGCTTTATCGAGATTACTGTCATGAATTACACTTTTATATGTCAAATTATGAAGTTGATTGCATCACTATAGCACATTTCATAAAATTCTTAAAATCCAACTTCCAGTTTGAATAAGAACACTACATGTCACCAGACCAACTTGAACCTGTTAATGATATCCATAGGATTTTCCAAGAAAATTAAAGTATAACTAATATTATAGTTGTGTTTGCTTTATTGTTTGCATTCTAAAACTACAAAAACCCAAAAAAAATCATATTATTTCATTTAGTTAGGTATATATATAGCATATATACCCCAAAATTTTAGGCACATATATATAATATATATCTGCAAGAGAAAATATTCTAAAACAAAATGCCTATATTAAGAAGTGGTAAACAAGTAGAAAATGATAATATGGGAGAACAAGAACAAGAAAATATTGAGGATAGAGCACTCATTGAAGAGGATGTACTTTCAAAATATGAAGGTGATAATGGGGAAAACAAAATAGAAAATACTGATGAACCTACATTAGATGAAAGAGGAAATGTTAAATTTGAGTCTATTGGAAAATTCACTAAATTTATAAAATATCACATAGAGGATTTTAATCAAGTAGTACAAATCGATAATTTAGGAGAAGGTTCTATGGAATCAACCTTAGCAGCTACTTTTCAAATACATACAAATCCATTACCTTACATGAATCCAATAGACCAAGATAATAATCAAGCAGGACCATCTAATCAAAACATAATACCTTTAAATCAAAAGGTTCAAAAACCAATGACACAATCATCTAAGATGGCTGCTAGTAACACCAAAGTAAATTCTAAACAATAGAAACAACCATTTGCTTCCATATTTTCTCAAGCTCTTAATCAACAACAAAAGGCTAAACAAGTGCAAAATACAAATTATCAACAGAAAATTCAACAAAACATAATTCCCACAAACACTTTACACAACATTGTTTCAGTTGGAAACCTTTATACAACAACACCAACTTATTATCAAAGACACAATAATATGGTGCAACAAAATCAGTTTGGTGGACAACAACAGGGACTTGAAGCCATGGTTAAATAATTAGCTTCTCGTCTAGACCAGATGGATCCCTACCATCCCTCATATATTTATCGAGAGATGTGTAGTCAACCTTTGGATCCTATTGTGGTAGCTCAACCTTACCCTAAACATTTCCCTATGCCTGTCCTCCCGATATATAAAGGAACCACCAAAGATCCTATTGAGCATCTTCGCATGTTTAGGATAGCATGTCATGATGTTTCTCATGATGACTTGTTGTTACTAAATATGTTCCCTAAAAGTCTTGGAGGCATGGCTCTAGAGTGGTATTATCAGTTACCCACTAACTCTTTAAGGAATTTTGAGGAGACAACATAAATGTTTGTCCATCAATTTAGTGCCTACATAGAGAGGCATGTGACTATTAAATATTTATACAACTTGAAACAAGGAAAAGATGAAAGTTTTGCTGAATTCTTGACTAAGTGGAGACAAATTTTAGGCAAATTACACTTTGCATTACCTCATCATGAAATGTTGGACATATTCATAGGTAATTTGCAAGAACAACTATCTTATGAACTTTCTACTGCTACGGTAACATCCTTTGATCAAGCCATTGATTTAGCAAGGAGGGTAGAATATGCCCTTATTAGAAGAGGTCAATTTAAGAAGAAGGATGAAGACAAAACTTCTAAGAATCAATATAAGAACAAACAAGTAGTGGGTGATGGAGTTACTGATAGTAGAAACAACTCAAATGTTAATCTTTCCAAAGTTGTGAAGAAATTTGTATTAAAGGTTCTTGATAAACCACCAAGAGAATTTACAAGATTAAATCATCCTTTAACTATGATTTTACCTCAACTATTGGAACAAGGTTTGATACGGTTGCCTGAAATAAGACAACCTGATACAACTGTAGCTGGATTTAGGGCTGATTTACATTGTAACTTCCATAGAGTTGATGGTCATTCAACAAACTCATGTAAAATATTGAAACACATGATACAATATTTAATTGATAATGGAAAAATGGAAGTAGAGAATTTCCCTCCAAGAAATGCTCAAAATAATACACAAAAACCTCAAAATCAAAATGCAAATCAAAATTTGGATATTTTTCAACACCCCTTACCAAAGCATGGTAAAGAAGCAGTAAATCAAGTAGAACATCATAATGTTCCTCATCCAACTCGATATGTAGGAACTATTAGTAGTTTTCTACCACATCAATATTTGCAAAAAACATGTGTAACTACTAAATCTCTAGTCACTATTAGACCTCTAAAAATTTCCAAAGTACATCTTTAGAAAGTGACACAAAAAGTGAAACAAGGAGTGAATTAGAGATTGCTTCAAATAGTTCTGAGTATGAATCAGATCAAGTCACCCCTATTATAGATTTATCAGTTCCAGAAGAACCATTTCCAAGAAGAGTAACTACTAGACCATCATCTCAACAATGGATTTCAAATGAGCAAGCATAAAATACTAGACCCCATTTTGGTGATCCTCGACATAGCAACATTGTGGGTACCATCGGAGCTGTTACAAGACAACAAGTACAAAATCAAAATTCTCAAGATCAAAGTCAAAATGAGAAATCAACTCCTTTTGTATTAAAATCTCCTACTAAGGCAAATAATGTACTAAGTTCACACCAAAGATCTCCATATGATATTAATGAACAATTAGCTACCATCACAGCTAGAATTTCTCTTTTAGATCTCTTAAGAACTTCTTCCATACATAGAGAAGAACTGATGAGAACTTTAAGTAAGATGATGGTACCTGAAGATATTGAACCTAATGTTGTAGTAAATGTTGTAACTTTGGATGAAACAAATTTCATAGATTTTCGTGATAAAGATATTCCTCCTCAAATTTTGTATGGAGATAATCCTTTATACATTACAACATTGATTGGAGATGTAGGAGTTAAAAGAGTCCTAATTGATAATGGATCATCATTAAATATATGCACATATGATTTCTTTCAAATATTTGGATTTAAAAAAGAAGATATGAAAAATACTAAAATGATTATTAAAGCATTTAATGATGAAACTCAAGAAACATGTGGAGTAATGAAAATCCCATTGCAAGTTGGCCCAAGGATTTTGGATACGACTGTGTTTGTTGTACCTTGTTTTGCATCATACAACATTCTTCTAGGTCGACCTTGGATCAATGCAATGAGAGTAGTACCTTCCACATTACATCAATGTGTTAAATTTGAGTTTAAAAATCAATTAGTCACCATTCATGGTGACCCTAGGCCATTTGACATGTGTGCTACGGTGGAACCTATAGGAGTTCCGTTCTGTCCTGCTATATATTCTGTTCATCCTAGTACACCCCCATCATCAAAACCTTCTAAATTTAAATCATCATCACCTTCTAAATCAATATCATTAAAAACACATTCTAAAACATCAACATCAACAAATTCTAAATCATTATCATCATCACCTTCTGAACCTATATCTAATCCATTTCCTAAATCTATAATAGCAGATTCACTTCCTAAGTCTACAACATTTAAATTTATAGCATCTAAAGAACCAGTTAAGGAGGATAGTCCATCTACTTCATATGCCATTTTGGATGAAGTATTACCGGATTTATCTTCAGTGCTTGCAACTACATAAGAAGTTAATTTTGCTACCCAAGATTCCTTGGTGCTATCTAAGTTACCACCATCTCCTCGAACATTAGGCTTGCCAAAGAAGGGAAGCATTTTTCATATTGGGAGTTGTGCCTTTGTGTATGCGGGGTATGATTGGGGTAAAATTTCAATTGTAAAATTTACAATTGATCAGGATGGATTTGCTAAATGTTATTTTTCTAATGGATATATAAAATCAAAACCAATGATGTGTAATATGGGATATAGAGGTAAAGGTTTAGGACCTCATGAAAATGGTATAAAATAACCTTTAGAGGTTAAAGAATGGCCGGTCTGATGTGGTCTTGGTTATATTCCTACAAAAATAGAACCATTCCCATATGAAGATGATGATCACCTTATAACATATCAAGAATATATGGAACAACAAGAGCTTCTTAAAAAGATACATACTTGTAATATGTTGACTATGGTTTACCCAAAAATGATTGCTTCTCTGGATGAATGTTTAGAGGGTGATATATGTCATGATATATCTCTTGATGAAATTTTAAGGAATAAGTTCTTCTTTGATGGATCTATGCCATGTATAGCCCATATTGAAGCTACTACTCCTCAAGAAGAGTTAGCTAAATGCACATTAGAAGAATTACAAGAAATGGGTGTGTCACCCACACCACCCAAATTTGAAAGAGATTTAAATATTGTTGTAGAAAATATTTTAAAAATCAATATTGGGATAGAAGAGAACCCTCGCATGGTCAAAATTGGATCAGAGTTAAGTGAAGAGAAACAAAAGTTATATATTGAATTCCTCATAGAATATTCTGATGTCTTTGCTTGGACATACATAGATATGCCAGGCTTAGATCCTTCTGTAGTTATGCACCATTTAGTAGTGCGCCCTGATGCTAAACCTGTAAAGCAAAAACTTAGAAAAATGCATCCTAAAGTAGCACTACTAGTTAAAAGTGAGTTAGAAAAGCTTTTGAATGTAACTTTTATACAAGCTATTGACTATGCTGAGTGGATATCAAATGTTGTTCTAGTAACTAAGAAAGAAGCTACTAAGATTAGGGTTTGCATGAATTTTAGAGATATTAATGTTGCATGCCCTAAAGATGATTTTCCTCTCCCTAATATGGATCAAATCATAGATTTCATGGCTGGAAGTGGAATGTTATCCCTTATGGATGGTTTTTCAGGATATAACCAAATCGAAATAGCTCTTGAAGACCAACCCAAAATAACTTTTATTACACCTTGGGGGACTTTTTGTTGGAAAGTGATGCCCTTTGGTTTAAAGAATGTTGGTGCAACTTATCAGAGAGCCATGACATATATTTTTCATGATATGATGTATGATATTTTGCATGATTATGTGGATGATATTATAGCTCGTTCAACTAAAGAAGATGATCACATTAATGATTTAAGAAAAGTGTTTGATAGATTAAGAGAATATCTGATACGCTTAAACCTAGACAAGTGTGTATTTGGAGTAAAATCTGGAAAATTATTAGGAGTTATTGTTTCTATGTGAGGTATAGAAATAGATCCTCTAAATATTAAGGCTATCCATGATATGCCACCTCCTAAAAATATATCAGAGTTAAGAAGCTTACAAGGAAAATTACAAGCTATTCGTCGCTTCATTGATAAATTGGCAGATAGAACAAAACCTTTTCTTAAATTGCTCAAGAAGAACATTTCCTTTCAATGGGATAAGGAATTTCAAGAAGCTTTTGATAGTATTAAGCAATATCTTCTCAACCCTCCAGTGCTTATTCTGCCTAGACCAGATTGTCCTTTCATTCTATATATTTTTGCTTTGGAATTAGCACTTGGAGCTATGTTGGCTCAAATTGATGATGAAAAGAAAGAATGAGCCACATATTATATAAGTAGAACTCTAATAAGTTATGAAACCTGATATACTTCATTAGAAAATCTTTGTCTTGCAGTTGTATTTTCTACGTAAAAGTTGCATCATTATATGCTTAGTCAGAAAACATATGTCATTGCTAAAGTTGATCCATTAAGGTACTTGATGAGTAGACCTTATTTATCAAGGCACACAACTAAGTGGGTTCTTGCTCTTAGTGAGTTTGAACTCACATTTATCAGCCAAAAATCCATAAAAGGCCAAGTTATAGCTGATCAGTTAGTTGTTGCACCTTTAGAGTCTACTCACCCTATGCACATTGAATTTCTTGATGAGTGTCTTAATCTAGAAGAAGATCATTCTGAAACTTGGACATTATTTTTTGATGGAGCTAGATGTATGAGTGGTGCAAGTGTAGGTATTATATTAATATCTCCTCAAAAGCACCTTATACCGTTATCTTTTAAATTATAGTTTACCTGTACTAATAATACTACAGAGTATGAGGCTCTAATCCTTGGATTACGAGCTGCTTTAGCTTTAAAAATTAAAGTCTTGTTAGTTTTTGGAGATTCTCACCTCATGATAAATCAAATCAATGAATTTTATTAGACACGAGATGAGAAAATTTGCCCTTATAAAGAATATGTGCTTAAACTTATATCATTGTTTGAGAAAGTAACTTTAGAAGCTATTCCTAGAACTAGCAACCATGTTGTCGATGCTATGGTTACGGTTGCTTCTCTGTTGCCTTTAGAGTTAGATGATGAGTATGCTACTATCATTATTCACAAAATCCAAGAACCTACTTCCTCTAAGTCTTTCTTAGAGCCATTAGATGTATTTTTTATTAATGAAATTACCCCAGAGCCTTGGTATATAGATATCTTTAATTTTTTGCAGAATGGGACCTTCCCTGAAGGACTAGATAGAAACCAACGTAGGTTATTATGTAAGCGAGCTGTTCACTTTGTAATTGTTGGTAATACCTTATATAGAAGATATTTTGAAGGTATACTATTAAGATGTCTCAACCTAGAAGAGTCTAAGAAAGCCTTAAGTGAAGCCCATGATGGATCTTGTGGAGGACACTTTAGTGGAAGTGCCATTGCTAAAAAGCTCCTTAGAATGGGATATTTTTGGCCTTCCATGGAAAAATACGCTAATGATTATGTGCATCATTGTGACAAGTGTCAAAGGCATGCTGACCTTGTCCATGCTCCTGCTCAGGAACTCCAAGCCATAGCCTCTCCTTGGCCCTTTTCTAAATGGGGTTTAGATATTATTGGTAAAATTAATCTTGTTTCTTCTGATGGTCATAAATTTATAATAATAGCAACAAAATATTTTACAAAGTGGGTTGAAGCTATACCTTTAGCTTCTTGCACAGGAGTTCAAGTGTCTAAATTTATTTTCAATCAAATCATTTGTAGATTTGGAATTCCATATAATCTCATCTCTGACAATGGTACATGTTTTAAGAACAAATATGTTAAGAAATTATGTCAAAAATATAAAATTCAACATAGATGGTCTACTCCTTATCATCCACAAGGAAATGGCCAAGTTGAAGCATATAATAAAACATTAATCAAAATCCTAAAAATATTGGTTAATAAAATAGGTCATGACTGGCATATACAATTATATCCTACCTTGTGGGCTTATCGAACTAGTGTTCGTACTCCTACATGCGCTTCACCTTTTGTCTTGGTTTATGGTGCCGAAGCGGTTTTTCCATTTGAGCTAGAAGTTCCTTCTTTAGCTCTTCTACTTCAAGATGTCAAAGTAGGAGATGAATATCACGCTGGCAGGTTAAGTCAGTTGGAACTTCTAGACAAAAAGTGCATCCATGCTCTAGAGCATCTTCGTGCCTACCAAGACAAACTTAAAAGATCATATGCAAAGAAAGTTCACAATAGATCCTTTGAAGTTGGAGATTTAGTCTTAAAAGAAAATAAAAAAAATACTAATGCAAGAAAATATCTTAAAGGAAAATTTCAACCTAATTGGCTTGGACCATTTATCATCACTGCTAAGTTTGGATCAGGTGCATACCGATTGGCTACCTTGGATGGAAAATATCTCAAGGAACCCATGAATATTATGCATCTAAAAAGATATTATGCATAAAGCCAAAAGTCTCCTCACTGTACATAATTGTAAATAAATTTTCTCATGCATTTCAATATATTATCAAAAACAACCAAAAAAATTACAAAATCTAAAAATCTACAAAAATATTTCCAAGGCATTATTAAATTAGTTTATTTCTGCATTTATTATTTTCCAAGATTGCAAGTTATATTTTATTTTACTTTAGGCAAATTAAAAATTTATCTTGAACCATGCACTAAATTTCACAACTTTTGATTTTGTTACCTTGATTATAAATCTCTCTTGTACCAAAAAACACTATTACTTCATTAAATAATTTTGAGTTTTGTGAATGATCTTGCTACTTCTTGAACCAAGAACACACTTTTACATATTAAAATGATTTGTTGCAAATTTGAAAGTGATACTACATAGTAAGTCTTAATACCTTAAGTGAAAAGTTTCCCTTGCTATCCTATCATGTGCGTGGTCTAGAATACTGAGAAATTGGCAAAAGGACAAGCTCCTCCCTACCCGAATAAAATCCCTTGCTCTACGTCTAATCTAAGCAAGTATCCCTAAAAAAATAAAAAAAAGAAAAAGAAAAATAAAAAGAAAAAAAAGAAAAAAAAAGAGAAAAATCAAGAAAAGTGTTCCATTACAAAAAGCAATAAATCCCCTTGTTCAGAAATGGACAAGAAATCCCTATTCCAAAATTTTGAAGAAAAGAAGGGGGAATTGAACTTGAATCCCTGGAATTTCTCAGTTATTCAAAAACCATGAGGTAAGCCCCATAACAGGTGATTTGTGCGACCTTGGGTAATTCCTTTCACGTGGCGATATGTCTGTCACATTAGCAACCTTCTTTTGTACAGACCAATGTCCACTTACGGATCAACTAGCTTTTGGTAATTTGATTTATATAGTAGTTTAGTACCAATGCCTGCACAAAATCATGGTTAATGAACATTTCATGTGCACACACATTGGTTCATTCAAGTTTGCTTTATCATTACCTTACTCAAAAATGGTAAATTAACCTTACAAATCACACACATTTGTTACTTGAGAGATTTTGTATCATTTTGACAATCAAAATAGATAATGAATTCACTTTTCACACACTCGTTCTAGATAAATTTGAATTTTGTCTTTGAAATAAGGTAAAATATTTCTTTGGAATTTTGTTAGATAATTAATATTCCTTCACATTAATCCCAAAAAATTATTTTATCATCATGGCACAATAATTTATCTTAAATAATATTTGCAAAATTAAACATTTTCATCATGCATTTCATTTTGATTTTCGCGATGATGGTATAGTTCCTAAGTAACTATTTCTTTCAAAATTTCACACTTAGGAATTTTATGCCTAGCGCAAGTCATCCTTCTAATTTTTCATGCCCAAAAATTATTCCATATATATTTTCATAAAATTATAAAATATTTTGAACATGTGACATAATGATTTATCTGACATTAATTTTGCATTTTAAAAGAACAAACAAAATTCATATCATCCTGCATTTCATCTTGATTTTCATGATGATGGTATAATGCCTAAGTAATTATTTAGACATTCTATGCCTAGCGCAAATCATCCTTCAAATTTTTCATGCTTAAATCAATATATTTTCACAAACATTTATTAAACACATTGTTCCAAAACAACATCAAACATTTCTTTTTCATCATAAAAGCCTTAAGATTATTCTTAAGCACACGACCATTTTATTTTAGCAATATTAAAATCTTCCTCACAACAAGATTAGCTTCATGACTTAGCGAGCTTTGATCTCCACCAACAATCATATAACAACACAACATCCTTCGAGGTCTATTGCTAAATATATCAAATTTGTCATCACACAAAAACACATTTTTCAAAAACACATTTTCAAAAAAATCAAAACATTTTTTTTAAGCATGATTAACAACATTCATAAATACTCAAAACATGATCATCCAAAAATTTTAAACAAAATTAAAATGTAAAATTAATCAACTAAAATATATGAAGTCACATAAGACAAAAGATCCATCTATATATATATTTTATATATATATATATATATATATATCATCAGAAAGTATATATACAATATAAGGTTGATCGATATGCTAAAAAATCTATCATCGAAATACTCAGTCATCAAAATACAAAAATAGTCAAGTAGGTCATCCCTAGACTCCTCTAGAACCCCTAGAGCTCGTATCATCATCATCTCTACCAACGGGTGGTGGTGGAGGTCAAAACTGTCCACCCACTGTATTTGTAACTGTCCTAGTAGAAGTCACCCTAGAAGTAGAGTGAGATGATGATCCTATGCGAATAGGATCTATAATCTCAAGAGGTAAAGCCTATCTCTGCTCTATTGGTATGACCATAAAGTATAGAGCTTGATAAAATGAGGTTTGTCATATAGACCGCACTAGCTCATCCCCTAACCCACTCCGCCTAGAGTGAGTTGTATGTGTAGATGTAGGATCGAGAACCACAAATCCTTGAGCTCCAAATCCCTTAGCACCAATTCCTTGAGCTCCAACTCCCTGAGCTCTAACTCCCTGCATCAATTATGCCCTAACCTGTGCCAAATCTGCCCTAGGGCTACACGATGACAGTCGTGCCCTAAAATACCAAATTTAAATTTAATTTGAAGAAAAAAAACATGCAAAATCTAAGTTAAATAAGTAAGAAATACTTACCCGGAGTGCTCCATCTCTAGCCCAGACCAAATCAGCATGATGGGAAGCTCCTGCCATATTTTCTCTAGGGCTCTAAATAGTACAACAGTAAAAATAAAATGAACTAAACTTTCACTCTTCCTTTTCTTATTTACTCTTAATTTTCAATTTTTTCACCCAAATGTCCAATTTGGCGTAAAAACTCGAAGGGGGTACCATAGATATCATTCTTTAAAACAACCTGCATTAAAACTTAAATCATCAAAAAAATTCATAGTAATTTTTTGCTTTCTTGTAAATCATGCCGCACTTTTCGTTAACGCACTTTCTTCCGAAACTGCGCTAAAGAGGGGGCAAAATGTAACACCTTAAAATTGACCCATTTGCACAAAAAGATAAAAACATTGAAAATAATAGTCATTGTATTTATTATCCCAAAATTTGTGCTTAGCTAATGAGATTGTACTACGATCAGCAAAATCGTAGTACGACCTCCAAAATAGTAATACGATTTCTGCATATGATCGGCATATGATCTTGACGATCGTAATCCGATATTTCCTAGAAATAGAAAATCAAACTTATAAAAGCGAGAAATTTAGTTTAACGTCTTTTATCCATGTTTGAGTAATCGCACGGAAAATACGAGATCAGATTCACTCAATCATGCTAAGCTTAGAAGACGTTACAACAAAATTATTTACCTCCCTATTCTGGTTGTTCTGTCTAGCCTATTTAACCAGACTTCCCTCCCTCGAAATCCTCCTGGCATTTTAGAATACATTTGCATAATTTCGCATTTATTCCTAGTTATTTTTTTGTCGCATCCAGGATCAAAGGATATTATCACATATCAAAAGGATACAATATTGTGATCGTACTACTACTGGGCATGTTCGACATATGATCTTGATCTGTAGGATACAATATTGCCTATAGGTTTCTTGGTGGTAACCCCAAGCTCTGGTTTGCATAATTCGATACATTCTTCATTTAAACATCATTTTAGTTACCACTTTTTATTGCATAGAAAATTATATTTGATCATATGCATTCCTAGAGTTCACCTAATCTCATGTAATAGCACATTTCATGTAGTTTAAAGCATTAAATCATTGATTTATATTACTATGGCTATCTAATAGCCGAAATAGATCCTAATCATGCTTGCAAACATCAATAGAGTTCTGTGTTTTTTTTTCTACCCTCTATCCATGAATCTGCAGGTTTTGTCAAAATCGGGATAGGTGGTCTCTGATAGTAATACGATCCTACAAGTCGTAGTACGATATCAACCTGTTGCGTATGATTTGGATTGCACTCAAAATATGAAAAACTTCATAAGACTTTCGAATGCAGGTAAGAATTTGAAATCACTTTTTAAGCATTGCACTGTCTTTCTTAATTCTATTTTCTGCTATTTGTTGTCTACATTTGAATCAAAATTGCATATAGGTTAGTGTAGTTGTGTATTGGAAAAAACTAGGTGTATGCAATATTTGATAAAAGGAACACATTAAAATAAATCCCAAAACCTAGGTGTGGAAACTACCACAAAATGTTTCTTGGTGAACCCTAAACCAATTCATCAAAAAATCACCATTTAGAAGGTACGATTAAGTACCTCTCTTTTGAGGTGTAGACCATCCATTCTCCCATTCCCCTCTGAGACGTGGATCCATTAGCCTTGAGGAAAGGAATGCAAGAATTTTTAGCCTACAACTAGGTCAAATGGTCATTTCTTCAAAAATTTCTTGCTACTTTTGGATTTGAGGAGGAATGGTTTAGATGGGTGATGAGTTGTGTTTCTTATTTATTGTTCTCTATTCTTGTTAACAATGAGCCATCAGAGTTGTTTGAGGCCTCGATGAGATTGAGGTAAGCAGATCCTCTATCTCCTTATTTTTTTATAATTATGGTGGAAGATTTGGGAAGACTTTTCAAGTCTCAAGTTAGGCATGGTCTCATTCAGGGTTGAAAGTGGGATAGCAGTCCACCGCATCTTTTCCACCTTTAATTTGTTTATGATATAGCTTTGTTGGGAGTTGCCACTATGAGAGAAGTTGGAAATATTATATGATATCTTGACATATATCTTGGTGCTTATGGGTAGTTGATTAATGATAACAAGTCTTCTATTTCCTTCTTCAATACCCCTCCTCTTATTCAAGCTAGGATTACTAGAATTCTAAGATTCCAGGTCAGGACTCTCCCCTTCATTTATATTGGTATTTCGATTTCATCTCATCCTCTACCTATATCTTATTGGTATTCTATGCTTGATAATTTAGAGGGAAGGTGAATCACTAGACTGACATATGGCTCTCCTTTGCAAGTAGAGTGTTGCTTTTAAAATTTATTGTTCAAGCTTTATCCATTTTATACATGTTTTGTGCAAACAAATTCCTCTTGTTTTATCAAGGATATGAATGCTTTGTCAAGATAGTTTTTGTGGTCTAAAAAACTTTCTCAATCTAAATGGAGTTTGGTTATGTGGGATTCTATTTTTAGGTCGGTTCAAGAGGGAGGCCTTGGGTTGTGATAAGTAGTTCTTATGGGTAGGCTTTGGATGTGAAACTCTACTGGAGATGGTGTACTTCTCAAGATCATATTTGGGCTAAAATATTATCTTGTAAGTACTTGAGAGGTATTTCTAAGGCTGAGATCCCTAGATTTAGCTTGGTTGGGAAAGGTTCGATTATCTAGGACACTCTAAAAAGAGGGGCTAATTTAATTAAGTAGGGTTTATTCTAGATTTGTAATCAAAGATCAGATGCTCTTTTCTAGGAGGATTATTAGGATGGCCACCCTCATATATTGACTCAATATCCCAGGTTACATTCACTAAGTCTTTATTTCTTGGAAGTGGGCTAGTCTCATGTGGAGGACTTGTTGGAGCAAAATCTGCCTTTGGTTACGTTTGCACCCAAGACTTTGCCAACATTGAAAGACCAGGTTAACACGAAGTTTACCTGGTTCAATCTCCAGAGGAGGTTGGTTCCTTGCTTCTTTTAGGAAAAGGGAGAAAGAGGGAAATGCATAAAGAGAGGGAAATATAGCTATTGCTAGAGAGTTTAAATGGTACAGATTAGGTAACAACAAAGCAACTATTACAACCTTTTACAGAGAAGCATATAACTGAACCACCAAAACAGAGAAACTTAACTTCTGGTGAAAATCTATTTTAAGTGCAAGCTTATCTGTAAAGTTAATTTCAGATCTAGCAGAACTTTATTGTAGGAATTTAGAGTAAGAATTAATGCAGGTTACATTCAATCTAGATTTATATAGCAATAAAAAATACATACATACTTGATTTAGAACACCAGTGAGCTAGAAACCAGAATGGATGATCTTTTATTAAGATTTCAGAAGTTTGTATACATAGCCTTGTAAACACCTAAGAGCCGACCATTTTTTTAGGTCGCTCATTCTATATATAAGAGTTTTACATAACATAAAAACTAAAAGTTGTTACAACATCATGCCCGTAGGCTCATTCTAGTTTAGAAGCAGTTGAGGGAGCATGGAGTCTTCAACTAGAAGTGGTTGAGATCTTCTTGTTATGGTGATCTTCCTTAACCTCCTTAGAGATGTCGTGGTCCACTTGGCCTTCAAAATATCACACCATCGTGACTTTCCACCTCAGTTTGGTCCTTGGCCTTCAAAATGTCGTGCCATCATGACTTTTCGCCTTAGCTCTACTTTCAGCCTTCAAAATGTCATGCCATCATGACTTTTCACCTTAGCTCTATCTTCGGCCTTCAAAATATCATGCCATCATGACTTTCCACCTTGGTTTGACCCTTCGGCCTTCAAAATGTTGTGCCATCATGACTTTTCACCTTAGCTCTGTCTTCGGCCTTCAAAATGTCATGCCATCATGACTTTCTACCTTAGCTCTGTCTTCAGCCTTCAAAATGTCATGCCATCATGACTTTTCACCTTAGCTCTATCTTTGGCCTTCAAAATGTTGCACCATCATGACTTTCCACCTTAGCTTTGTCTTTTAACCTTCAAAATGTCGTGCCATCATGACTTTTCACCTTAGCTCTATCTTCGGCCTTCAAAATGTCGCGCCATCATGACTTTCTGCCTTAGTTTCTTCGGCCTTCAAAATGTCATGCCATCATGAATTTTTACCTTAGATTTATCTTTAGCCTTCAAAATGTTGCACCATCATGACTTTTCACCTTAGCTTTGTCTTCGGCCTTCAAAATGTCATGCTATCATGACTTTTCTCTACACTTAGCAAAATCTTGAGAAGATTACTCCTTATTTCCCTGGATGTGGTCATTTTGACCAATATTCTTGGTGCCTCTTGGGGTAATTCTATTAGTGGAATGTTAGAACCTAGAGCCTTTATCCATTGGGGAATGGAGTAAAAAGAACAACTTAAGAAAAATAAGGGAAAGAAGGGGAATGATACCAAGCACAAAAATACTTCCTGCTTTGGGGTGGTCATTCTTTCGGAGTATCTTCTTCATTAGATTTTTTTGCTTCACCTTGACCAGGAGTTGCTACACTACTTGACAAGGCTTTCTTAGCCTTTTCTTATTTGTCCTTTTCTTTAACTACTTCATTATAGGTGGTGCAGGCCTTCCTCCAGGTTTCCTCATCTATATCTATTTTTTCCTTGAAAGTGATGTACAAATACTCCAACTCTTCAACCTTGTCATATGATAAAGTTTTTGATTTCATGTATAGCTCATGTAGACAAGAGTTGATCTGGGTAATATCCTGAGCCATGTCGAATATTTGTTCTTCTTGAATAGGCTCTTCCCAACTATCAATTTTTGACTCATCTTCTACAAATTTCTTCCAGGCGGCTTTCAGTTCATCTTCGACTAGGAGATTTGAATCTTTGTCCCAGAAGCTAGGCATGCCATAGTTTTTAGCTATGCTTACATGTTTTAGAATTGCCTTAGCTTCTGCTCTGAGCTCCTACATGAGCTTAGCACTTTTAGTTACCAGCTTGTACCTTTTGAAAAAGTTCTTGGTGACTAACTTGGCCTGGGACCAATTTTTATCCCGTGCTCTATATCCAGTTATTGCTTGGGTGCTATCCACCAGGACTTGAATTTTTGTAGCTATTGATAGCCTCATTGCTAGGAGTTTGACTGATGCTTCAAATTCATCTTCCACTTGCCCTAGCGTATTTTTTATTTTGAGCAGATATGATAGTGTGGGCCTTGCCTTCAGGGTCATCTTGTTGATGCTTCCAATCATGTCTCTCCTGACTGTCCTAGCTTTCTCTTTAGATAGCCTACTGGTATTATTAGCATTGTCTATGAGCTACTTTTTAAGGTCCTCGACCTACTATTGCAACACTTGGATCTGCTCTTCGACTTTCACCACTTTCTCTTTGTAGGGGGCCGCTTCATTGAACATCAGCTCCCATTTCTTAGCTTCATTTTTTAAAGCCTTTTCGATTGTTTTTTGTTGGTGCAAGGCTTCTTCCAAATGCTTTCTTGCTTGTTCAGCCTGGAGGTACTTTTCTTTGTAAAACTCAGTGTTTAGATAAATGGTTCCCATGTGGGTCTAGGCCTTGCCCCACTCATCATCCATTGGTAGTTGAGTGATATCTTTCATGGTTATCTCAGCTTGGTAGTCCTCCAGGGTCATTTCTTTCTCTAGCTTCTGTACGAGTGGGGTCATTTTCATAGTGGAATATTGCATGCTGATGGGATCCAACATTGTTCCTTCTCTGATATGGGCTATATCTTTAGAAATTTGGGAGCTCCATGACTTCAGCCATGTAGCAACGTTCAAGGTTACCTTTTTTAAATTTTTGAATTTAGCAATGGTAGGGTTGCTCTCGAGAGAAGTGGTATGAATGGCTTGAAAGCTTAGTAGGTTGGTGGAGTAAGGGAAAGGAGTAGTGGCTAGAGAGGCCTCTACATTTGATTGTTTGGTGGGAGAACCTATGGGGGTAGAGGAAGATGCTTTTGGAGTCTGGTGAGTTGATGGTGGAGATGGTGGAGGTTGATGAGTTGAGGTGGGAGAGGCATTACCATGACCTTTAGAATGGGAAGGGGAATTATTTTGGGAGTGAGAAGAGGAAGAAGGAGTATCGAGATTTATAGGAGACATACCTAAATATTTTGGTGGATTGGTGTCTCTGGTTCCTTGTGACTTCTCTGGGTCCTCGGTATAAGCTTCTACTATTTGCTTCAGACTCGAGTCATCGACACCAGTTGCTACTTTTGTTGGGATTTGTTCCATGCTAGGGGTTCCTTTTGTTGTGGGAGGCTCTTCAGTCATCTCGACCACTTGTTCATTTGTCTCCTGATGCTCAAAAGTTTACTTAGAGCTCTCCCCTGTTCCTTCCTGGTCCCCTATTCCTTCATGTTCCTTTGATTCTTCATGCTCCTCTGATTCTTCATGCTCCTCTAATTCTTCCTGTTCTTTTGTTTCCTCTAAAGGTGTTTCTTCCTATTTTATTTTCTTTTGGTCTCCTCCCTTTGCCAATTCTACTTTTCACTTTCTTTATTCTGCTCTCTTTCTCCTATGGTCAAGTTGAGCATCATCATCGAACTCTGTATCTGATCCAAAAGGGGAATGAAACTTTGAGGTTTCTTTTTTCTAGGGACCTCCATTTTCTCAATGGCGACCCCCTTCCCTTTGTCTTTTTTAGTATCTATTTTACCTTCAATTGGTTTTATGGGGATGCCATTGATGCCCAGAGGGACTTTATCTACAAAATTTTTAGACCATTCATCATGATTCTCATCATATTTTTCTGAGAATTCCTTATCGATATTTGTCCCATACCTGGAGAATGTTTGTAGGTGGCATCTCATTTGCCACCATGCTAATATCTTAGCATGGTCCCAATATTCCCCTCTTTTCTTGGTGCTTTCGATGGTCTTGTTACTTAGCTTGTGGGTTGGGTTCACCTCAGGGCACCAATCTGCCAAGTGCAAATAGAAATCGTGCCATGGAGGTAGTGGCTGCATTTTTTCAATGTGCCACTCTAATGGTTGGTTCTCTTCATTGTTCCTGCCCTGTTTATCAATTTGCCTATCTGATGAATGAAATTTCTTGAATGGTGCTTTATTGAGGGTAGCTTGCCTTTGAGAGAATTTATCTATGGGATCATATTTCTATTTTTGTGGTAACTCTATCAACTTTAGATTTCTCAAAGTTCGAGCAATTCGCTCATGGTCTCCTTTTTTTGACACTGATACACCCTCAAACTGAAAGGGCATGAGGCAAGTACCTATCTTACTAGCACTTGTACCAAATCTATTATTGATGAATTTAGTTTACCTTACATATTCTAGAGTGAATAATCACTTAGTAACATAATAAGGCAACAAAAAGGGCTTCTCCATGAAGCCATAGAGTCTGATGACCACTCCCTGTGTCAAAATAAACTAGTCCCCCTCTTCTGCATGGAGGTGCTACAAAGTATCTCACATCTATTGGGGAATTCTTGGCATGATGCCATACATGAGTTTCAATGCGGGGCCCAAGAATTCCATATTGAAGTGATAGTATGAACCCACATTTGAAAGGAGTGGTGTCCACTCACATACAGGCAAGAGGTCTCCCTTTTGGTCCTTTTGTGTGGTAGGGATAAAACCCAAATTTTTTCCTGAAAGAAGAAGAAAATCCATACCAGGTAAGAAGAGAACTTGAAGGTATCTGAGATATCTTTCTGTAGCTTGAAGAGGCCTGCATGCAGCTGTTGGGCTAAGTATGTCAGCTAGTCAAAGAAGATTGGCACTCTTCTTGGGTCTACATACACCGCATCATAAAACTTGGGATTAGATATGCATTGTACTATTACAATTTGCCATCCATAGACCTGTGTGTCTATTTCTAGCCCCACCACCATGGCTAATATGGAAAAGAGCTCCTTGTTCTTGAATTTGTCCAAGGGAATTGGGGATTTTGGCATGGCTCCCTCGGGAAGAGAGTCTGACAAATGCTCTTGTAGGAATAGCTAGATGTTTAGGGCATTGGTGTAATACTTTGTAGAATTAGTAGGGTCAAATGGAATGGGGGTTACCGTAGGCTTCCTGCCATAGGTGAAGGTGGCCCTAATTGAGTCGATGTCGAGCATGAATATGACTCCATTCTTGGAGTTTCTCACTATTCTATTCTTAACATCATAGAATTCTACCATGGCCCTGATTAACTCGGGGTAGGGGTGGACCTGGGGGTAGATGTACCAGTAGAGCTAGGAGTGGTAAGGGAACATGCTTGGGCTTGATGGGGAGATGTTTGTGGTGATCTTGGCTGCTATGTCCTTTCAAATTTTCCCTAGGTCTTTCCATGTCAGCTTTATATCAGTGATGTGGCTATCGGGATCCATGAAACTGCTTCCCTTTTTGGATGACCTTCATTTCCCCTTTGAAGTAGTAGTTGGAGGTGTGGCCATCATGGTTGTATTCTATGATTTGGTAGTAAAACTAGTTTTTTGTACTTAGTAGAGTGTTGCAGAGCTTTCTGAGAGAACATGGAGCATAGTGAGTAGAAGGGAAACAATGTAGAAGATGAAAGGGTGATGAAAAAATATTTTTGATATAACCAGTTGTGCATGCACATGCCAAGGTGACATGCAATAACTATGATTGGTGGCACACACCCCAATACTATTTTTGAATATTTTTGGGTGTCTCGGTTCGTGTGCCTCTTCAAGAAGCCAACTACCATGTATTACTATTTTGTTTGGGCCAATGATATTGCTCCACTACTATCCTAGGCCAATAAATTGGTGTCACCTCTGCTCTAGACCAATCAGTGGGTATGATGGTACCTTAAAAAGTGGGACTTTTTATAATGTCGAGAAAATTGCTCTTCCCACAAAAGTTCTTGGTTGCTTTGAGGTGGCCTTTGAGCATCGAAATGTCATGCCATCATGACATTTTTCCTTGGAGTGGCCATCGGTACAAAAGTCATGAAATCATGACAATTTACATTGAAGGGGCCTTTGAGCACCGAAATGTTGTGCCATCATGACATTTTTCCTTGGAGTGGCCATCGACTGCCAAAAAGTCATGAAATCATGACAATTTACATTGAAGGGGCCTTTGAGCACCAAAATGTCATGCCATCATGACATTTTTCCTTGGAGTGGCCATGAGTGCCAAAAAGTCATGAAATCATGACAATTTACATTGAAGGGGCCTTTGAGTACTGAAATGTCATGCCATCATGACATTTTTCCTTGGAGTGGCCATCGGCTACCAAAAATTATGAAATCATGACAATTTACATTGAAGGGGCCTTTGAGCATCGAAATGTCATGCCATCATGACATTTTCCTTGGAGTGGCCATCAAAAAGTCATGAAATCATGAAAATTTACATTGAAGGGGCCTTTGAGCATCGAAATATTGCATGCCATCATGACATTTTTTGAAGACTAAAAGAAAACAAATATTTACATAAAAATACATACAAGGTAGAGGGAAACATTTTACTTATAGTACAACTTTAGGTGGAAGTCATTGACTGGGATAGGTTGAACCTGACCCTGTTCATTTCTCAGCTGGAAGGAGTTTTGCTATTTTTCTTCTATTACCTCGAAAGGACCTTCCTAGAATACATTGAATTTGTCATGATTTTCGGGTTTTGACTTCTTTTCATTCCATCTTAGGACCAAGTCTCCTACCTTGAAATTTCTTAGAGTGGCCTTTTTATCAAACCATTTTTTGTGGCAACCACATGTTTTTGATAGTGGTCATAGGCTTGCTCCTTTTGTTCCTCTAACTGTAGGAGTTGGATCAACCTATTCTCCATTGGTTCTGCTTCCTCTGTGTCGGTCTGATTGAGTAATTTTAGAGTTGGGATCTCTATGTGTATTGGAAGAACTACTTCTTTGTCGTAGACTAGAGAGTAGGGAGATGTGTTTATGGACTTCTTGATGGTTATTCTATCAGCCCACAGTGCTTGATTTATCAAAGAGTGCCAACTTCTCTTATTGTCCTATAGGGTTCACTTCAAAATCCTGAGCAGGTTTTTGTTCGTAGATTCAGCTAATCCATTTCCCTATAGATAATAGTTTGAGGATGTTTTTAAGTAAATCCCATATTTACATGTAAATTCAATCATCTTGGCACCTATGAAGGATGAACCATTATCTATGACCAATGCATCTGGGATACCAAATCTCATGATCAAACTTTCCATAAATTCCATCACAACCTCTTGGTCTACTTTTTTAGTGGGTATTGCTTCTACCCACTTCGTGAAGTAGTCGATAGCCATCAGGATGTACTTATGTCCAGTGGATGAGTTGGGCTCTATTATTCCAACAAAGTCCAATCCCCATTGTTGAAAAGGCTCTTCAACTTGAATGGACTTTAGAGGCATCGAAGCATTCCTATTTCTCCCAATGTATCTCTAGCATTCCTCATAGTTTCTTGTTATTCTAAAGGTGTCTATGAAGATAGTTGGCTAGTAGCATCCAGTTCTAATGATCTTTAAGGTAGTGGTCCTTCCTGAGTAGTGTCCTCTAGATGAGCCATCATGGAATTCCTCCAAGATCTTCTATTTTTAATTTTTATTTATGCATCGAAGCAACACTCCATCCAAATTCTTTCTGTACAACCCCTCAGGTAGCAGGGTGTATTTCAGAGCCTGGATCCTGTACCTTCTTCTTTGTGAAGCATTCAAGCTTGTTGGGCATTTTCTAGTTTGGAAATACCTAGTTAATTCATCTACCTAGTCAAGTTGCTTTGAAGGTTGATCATCATCTGAGGCTGCTTCTTGAGTTTGGCAAGCTACGTATTCTGATGAAGCTTGCTTGGTGAGCTCTTGGCATAGTGCTCTACCTCTTACCAGCTTGGTTGGGTGTATTTCTACATCATATTCTTGTATCTTAGTCACCCAACCTACTCTTTTATCACCGAGTTCCCCTTGTATGATGAAGTTTCTAACATCGGGGTGAACTACATATACTATAATCCTGCTCTGTGAGAGGAAATACCTAAAATTTTTTAGAGACTTCATTATTGCATAGATCTATTTTTCAATGAAGTTATACTTCTCTTCATGTTCTTGCATAGTTTGACTTAGAAAAGCTATGGGCCTTTCTTCATTGTCAACCCCTTTCTGTGTGAGCACTATGGCGTAGCTTTCTTGTTCACCTACAATGTATAAGATGAAACCCCTAGAGTAGTCTAGGTTCACCAAGATGGGGGCTTGAGCTATTTGTTCCTTGATCTATTGGAAAGCCTATTTCCTTGCATCTATCCACTTGAACATGATATCCTTCTTCAACAACTCGGTCATGGGTTTGATGATTTGCACAAAATCAACTATGAATTTGTGCACAAAGTTGATTTGGCCAAAGAATGACTACAAATATTTTTTGTTAGGGGGAGGGGGAGTTCTAATAGTGCTTTCACCTTGTTAGGGTCTATAGCTAGACCAGACTTAGAAACAACATGGCCGAGTAAAAGTCCTTCCTCCATAGCGAAGATAGATTTCTTGGGATTTATGGAGATACCAAATTCTCTGTATTTCTCGAACACACTCCTGAGATGTGCTATATGATCCCCTTTTTGGTGAGAGAACACTATCATATCATCTAGATATATCACTATTATTTTATTGACAAGTTCTCCAAACACCACATCCATAGCTCTTTGAAAAGTTGCTCCGACATTGGATAACTCGAAGGGCATTCTCTGGTAAGCAAACGTTCCCCACTTGGTTGTGAACGTGGTCTTGAATTGATCTTCATCCTTGACCCACACTTGATTGTACCTAGAGAAGCCATCTAGGAGTGAGAACCTTTCTACTCCTGCTACTGTGTGTAGGATCTGGTCGATCTATGGGAGAGGGTAATGGTCTTTCAACGAAGCTTTATTCAAGTTGCGAAAGTCGACGCACAATCGGATATCTCCATTCTTCTTTCTAACCGGGACTAGGTTAGCGACCCAAGTTGAATGCTTGATTGGGTAAATAATTTTAGCTTCAAGTAATTTTAGTAGCTCTTGCTTCATCAAAGCTTCGATTTTAGGATTCACCGATCGTTGCTTTTATCAAAATGGCTTTGCACCTTCCTCAAGTTTGATCGTATGCTGGATCATTTCTTTGGAGTAGACCTTCAGGTCACCATAAGTCTAGGCAATGATGTCTAGAAACTCTTTGCATAATTCCTTAATCTCATCCAGTTCTACTTCTATAGTGTTCACTCCTACTTTGATGGCTTTATCAGGTCCCATTTGAGCTTCTTTGTATCTGTGCTTGTCAACTTTCATTTTATGGCCAGTTGACCTGTCATTGTTATCAAATAAGCTCTCAAGGGTGACCAACCCTTTTGGGATGTGGTTGTTCTTTAACTGGATCATGCCTGCATCTTCTTCATCTTCGATTGTCCTATTGCTAGAGCAGTTCATCTCGTGGATGAGGAAGTCCACTATCTGTTTGTCATTCTCAAAAACTTGCCAGAAGGTATCCCTATCTGGAATAGAAGGCCTGTAGATTAGCCTAACTATTTTTGACTTTTGGATGACATTGCTGATAGGGCAAAAATTCACCCCTACTGAAGCCAACAAGTCTGCATGAGTATTTTTCTCTCTTGGGATTGCTTTTATATTTAAGGATTCAAAATATTCTAGCAAATCCCAGACCTTATTCCTGTAGGCTTTAAGGTAATGTTGTTTACTTACACACCTTTTGGTGACTTGATTCACTATCAATTTAGAGTCTCCAAAAATCTATAGCTACTTGATACCCATATTTTTAGCTTTCTTGAGGCCTAAGTAGAGTGCTTCATATTCTATAGCTATTGTTGGTGCAACTCCAGGTCAACCTGTAAGAGAAGACTTTCTCTTCGCCTGTTGGAGATATTAGAATGATGCCTACTCCAGCTCCATTTTTACATCTGGTACCATCGAAGAAAAGCTTCCACAACTGATCGATAGGTTGGTTAACCAGAGGGGGAGAAATGGGCTTACCTTTCTCAAGTTTTAGAATTGTGTAGCTCCCCATGTCAGTCTCGATCATGGCATTGAAGTCTTGAAGAGAGAACTGGTCTTCTTCCTGTAGTACATTTAGAGCCTCTTCCATCAAGTTCAGGTCTCCCAGCTCTTCCATCATCATATTCATAGTGGTGGCCTATTTGCCTTCCTCTTCCAGTTTTTCAATATGAAAAGTTGAAGGCTTCTCATTAAATACTTTCACTCTTTTGCCTTTGAATGGAATTTCAAGGTGTGAAAAATCTAGTGATAGATATCCTCCTATTTTGGCAGTGAATTCCCTAGAGAGACACATACCAAAATAAGGCTCCAAATCCACTACTACTACCTCTTGTATGACTGTGAGTTGAGGTAGTCTATGAAGGACTATTGGGATATCCTTAATTACTCCCACCATTTTTATAGGGGTTCCATCTAACTGTAAGACTCCAGGAGTGCTCCTTGTATATTCCATGCCCATGATATCACATACCACTTTGGGCATTACAGTGGTCGCAGCTCCAGAATCTATCATACAGTTGTGAACTACCCACCCTTCCATCTGGAGGGATAGATAAAAATGGGGAGGTCTATTTTTTCCCGAAGTGGACGTTAGACTAGCTTGTGTAGAATCTAACTGAGTTGGGGTCTTATTTTTATTCTTCATGGATCTCAAAGATTCTTGCAACAAGTCAATCTATCCTAGAAGCTGCAAAGCTTCATACATAGTTGCTTTGGAAGGTGTTTTCTTCATTTCCTCAACTATGTTGAAAGGGAGGGGGTCAACACTTTTCTCTTTTACACTTGTGTCATACTTATTTTTGTACCCCTGAGTAGCATCAATTCTTTGATGCTTAGTCAGTGAGGGGTATCTCAGTTTATCTCTAGCTTGTTCCTACATTTTTGCTTCCTTCTATCGAGGTGCTTCCTTACGGGTTTCTACTTCTTTCTGGTTTGAACTCTGGGAAATTTTCTCATAAGAGGTTCTTTTCTCGATAGGGTTCCTTATAGGTGAAGGCACCTTCAAGGGGTTAAGCTCTTGGGGATCAACCTATAGGGGCTTCTTCCCTGATCTGGTTAGCACAACCACTTGTTCCATTGAAGGCATCATACAATTATGGTTCTCTTCTCTAATCATATTAATCTGACCCTTGAGGCTTCTTTTGACCTTCTCAATGGCTATATTTTGTACTTGATGTTGGTGAATCATGCAAGAAGTTTTTCCATGGGGGTCATTACACGTGGAGCACCAAAAATTTGACTCTATCGAAACATTACTGGGTTTACTATCTTCATTGGCATAAATAGTGTTAGATTTATCGTAGCTTCTACCACTCGTGGAGGCTTGATCCTTTGTCACTTGTGGGAATCTCCTTGGCTAGAAATTTCTTTCTACTTCTCTTCTTTCCATTGATGTAAATTTATTTTCTAGAGTTTTGAACGATGCTTGCAGATCTTGCAGAACTACAAGTTGAGGATCTGGAGTTGATGGAACTATTGCTATAGGGAGTGCAGGAATAGTAGGAAGCATTGGAGGGGTAGGGGGTGCTTGTATTACTAGAATATTAGGTTTCCCAGTCCATTTGGGAAGACTAGAGCTAGAAGCTGAAGCAGGGGTTGGAAAAGTAGTACTTGATGCTTGGGGTAGATTTAGGAAAATGGGCATCATCATTTTGGTCAAGAATCTCTCAATGGTGATCAGATATCTCTCTGCCTTCTGTGCTTCTTGATAAATATTGAGGAAGGTAAACACGTGGGACTATCTAATGGCCATACTTATATCTGAGTTGAAAGCTCTCAGATAATAATACATTACCTGCTCATGTGTTGGTCTCAACCCATCAGGTACTCTCTACCAAGTTTGACTAAATCTGATGTTAAAATCTATGATCTCCTCTTGAGGGTGTTTTTGGATAATAGTAAACTGATTTAGTAGGGAGAATGGGTCTACTTGCTCATTGAATTCCTCCACTAGTTTACCAGCAAGTTGGGCCCAAGTGGATATAGTTTGGTTTTCAAGAGATTTGTACCAATAGAGCATTTTTCCTTTCAAGGAAATGACTAACAATCTTATCATAACATCTTCTTCATTGATGTTATGTATTGGTGCTAGTGCGGCTACGTCTTGATAATGTTCATAAGCCATATTTCCAGTACCATCATATTGGGGTAGAGCTTTTAGGGCCACTACGAGAATCGGATGCTGAGCTGCTAGATTCAATGGGCCTGTGTGGTTCCATAAAGGGTAAGGTAGAATCGGCTGATTTGTGGCCATTATGATTATATGGGTAGTTGGAGTTAAAGTTCCACTAGCAGCAGTACTAGGGAGGGCTGTAGGGGAAGGATTTGTGTATCTTGTATTATGGGTATATGCAGAAGTTGTTCTGGAAACTAAAATAGGATTAGCTCAGAGGCTACCAAGGTGTAGTTCAAAGAACTCTATGGGCTCTTCTAAATTTTTTGCTTTAGATCTGGTTATCATAAAATATGGTACATAACCAAAAGTTGGGTAAAGGATTTTTTAGGGTTCCTTTCTGGTGCGGAGTCACCAGGTGATTAAAAATAATTAACAGGGTAAAGCTATTCACCAGGGCTTTGATCTATATACTGCATGGGATTTGTGTCCCATCGGGCATGCCAAAAATTATTGGAGCAAAATCTGCCTTTGGTTACGTTTGCGCCCAAGACTTTGCCAACATTGAAAGACCAGGTTAACATGAGGTTTACCTGGTTCAATCTCCAGAGGAGGCTGGTTCCTTGCTTCTTTTAGGAAAAGGGAGAAAGAGAGAAATGCATAAAGAGAGGGAAATATAGCTATTGCTAGAGAGTTTAAATGGTACATATTAGGTAACAACAAAACAATTATTACAACCTTTTATAGAGAAGCATATAACTAAACCACCAAAGTAGAGAAACTAAACTTCTGGTGAAAATCTATTTAAGTGCAAGCTTATCTGTGAAGTTAATTTCAGATCTAGTAGAACTTTATTGTAGGAATTCAGAGTAAGAATTGATGCAGGTTACATTCAATCTAGATTTATATAGCAATCAACAATACATACATACTTGATTTAGAACACCAGTGAGCCAAAAACTAGAATGGATGATCTTTTATTAAAATTTCAGAAGTCTGTATACATAGCCTTGTAAACACCTAAGAGCCGACCATTTTTTTGGGTCACTCATTCTATATATAAGAGTTTTACATAATAGAAAAACTTGAAAGTTGTTACAACATCATGCCCGTAGGCTCATTCTAGTTTAGAAGCAGTTGAGGGAGCATGGAGTCTTCAACTGGAAGTGGTTGAGATCTTCTTGTTATGATGATCTTCCTTAACCTCCTTAGAGATGTCATGGTCCACTTGGCCTTCAAAATGTTGTGCCATCATGACTTTCCACCTCAGTTTGACCCTTGGCCTTCAAAATGTTGCACCATCATGACTTTTCACCTTAGCTCTGCCTTTAGCCTTCAAAATGTTGTGCCATCATGACTTTTCACCTTAGCTCTATCTTCGGCCTTCAAAATATCATGCCATCATGACTTTTCACCTTAGCTTTACCTTTGACCTTCAAAATATCATGCCATCATGACTTTTCACCTCAGCTTTATCTTCGGCCTTCAAAATATTGCACCATCATGACTTTCCACCTTAGCTCTGCTTTTAGCCTTCAAAATGTCATGCCATCATGACTTTTCACCTTAGCTCTATCTTCGACCTTCAAAATGTCATGCCATCATGACTTTTCGCCTCAGATCTGATCTTTGGCCTTCAAAATATTGTGCCATCATGACTTTTTTCCTGAGCTTTGTCTTCGACCTTCAAAATGTCATGCTATCATGACTTTTCTCTACACTTAGAAAAATCTTGGGAAGACTACTCCTTATTTCCCTGGATGTGGTCATTTTGACCAACATGAATTTAAAAGAATCTAGCATTTTGGTAATATGGTGATGTACAAGTGGAAATATCCATAGTAATGGCCCTAGGGGGATTGTCCAAGGATAAATATGTGCTTTCTCTTATTCTTGTGGGTAGGCCCTACTCTTCATTGAGGGGTAAAGACATTTTGACTTGGAATCCTAATCCCAAGGGAACCTATTCTGTAGCCTATGGTTATCAGGTTCTTGATAAGAAAAATTTGGGGAGCCTCCCTGTCACATGGTGGAAAAAGGTGTGGAAAAATTTTACTTGGCCTAAATATAACTTCTTTCTTTGGTTGATCGCTCATAATAAATGCCTCACTTGGGATAATGTGAGGAAGAGGGGATTTCAAGGTCCCTCTTTTTGTGTCCTTTATGATAATAAGTAGGATGACTCTTCTCATTTATTTTTCTAATGCTCCCTTTCCAAAGACATTTGGCATCATTGGTGGAGTGCCTAGAACCATCCTTATTTTCATGTTCTCTCCCTGGTGGAGTTTTGGAGTAGTCTAGGCAGACCTTCGACCAATACCCTCTTCCTTCAAGTGGCTTGGAATTTGGGCCCTTATTGCATCATCTGGAAGATTTGGCTTGAATGAGACCATCACATATTTTAGGGTAGACATTTGGCTATTCAACAGATCTAGAAAAGGATCTTGTGTATGGTTTAGGAAACTATCCATAGCAAATGTGATGTGGATCCTCTTTTGAAATCTAGGGAGGAGAAGGTACGATAGACCCTTGGTATCTTTGGGGTTGGTGTGGACTCTTCTCACCTTACCAGGGTTTCCCAACTCAACAAGAAAGTTTGGAGAGATGGTAGGTGGAGGCCACCTCATGGAGGAGTTTTAAAATTAATACTTATGGATCATCCACGGGTAATCCTAGATATGCTATAATTGGTAGTGTTGGGAGAGATACTGTTGGCATGGTCAGATTTTTCTTTTCCATTTATAAAGGTGTTCACTCCAATAATTTTATGGAAGCTCTTGTGATTCTCAAGGTCTTGCAGAGGGGGTTTTATCTTGGTTGGTTTAGGAGCATCTACGAGTATGACTCTCAAATTTTGGTTAATATTTTAAACAAAAAAATGTTGGAGGATGTTAATTGGTAGTTGGTCTCTATGGCCATTCAGATTCTTAGAATTAGTGAAGAGTTCAAATTTATCTCCTTTGTGCACATACCAAGGGAATGGAATGGGGTTGCTAATTATTTGGCCAAAAGGGCTTCTAAGCTTTCGGGTCCTTGGATTATGGATAACTGGGAGAGTATCCTTGTTGGGGACTCTCAATACCTGTGGGAGTTGATTCACAAGGATGTCTAGACTTAATGTGGTTTTTTCTTATTATTTTATTCAAGTTTTGACCCTGTCTGGTGGTTTTAGCCTATTTTATTATTTTTTTAGTCTTGGTTGGGGGCTTCACTGTACTCTGTAATATTTTCTTCATGTCAATAAATTTTTACCCCTTCATTTTAGAAAAAATATAGATATGTTTACAATATCACATGTGAAAATGGTGATAGTGATGAAGTTATTGTAATCAGGATTGTAGGTGAAGCTAGAGCTATGATGCATGAACTAGAGAGCCTAGTCATTTGGGGAAGAGCACAAGGTCACTTGGAAAGTTGAAGTTTCATGCAAAGATCCAAAATCAAAGGAAAATACACAAAAAATAAACCCTATTAGCTATAAAGTATGATGGGAGGATTTTGTGATGCTTAGAGTGGAGGAAGATTCAAGTTTTTTTACAATATTGAGCTATTAAAATATGGTAGAAGAGTAGTAGATTTGTTCAAAGTATATCAATGCTTCAAACCCTTACCATGAATGCAATGAATATTGTTTCTAAAAATTTATCAAAGTGAAGGAGCACCGAGAGAAAAAAGAGATAGGAGCGATTGTGATATAGGAGAGAGTGCAAGCTAGGAGGAAGTGTGATCTAGGAGCAAGTGCAAGCTAAGAGGGGGTGCAATCCAAGAGTTATACCTAGCCCCACTATCTACTATTGAAGGAAATTTATATTTAAAATCCCTAATGGGAAGTAAGGATACCCTAGCTAGAAGTATGGATGCCCAAGTTGAAGATAAATGGAAGAGAAAATATATGGAAAGTCGATCCAAGTAGAAGATATTACACCAAAAGTGACCATCAAGGATGAGATTATTGAGCATGATATCATGGTTTTTAAAATACAAGGGTTAATATATAAGTTCCATAGATCCTAGTGAGGGTTTTTGGAGATTTAATATTGGATCAAGTGGAAGTGGGGATTGAATTCAAATTACTTTATGATTTTTCTTCCTAAAGTTTTTTCCTTGTCATATTTTCTAATAAACAATTAGGGATAAAATATTTAGTGTTGGACCATGGTTTAGAGGGAAAGATACCCTATATTTAAGACCATGGAATGAATTTTTTTCTATTGAGAAAAAAACTATTAAGAAGCTTCTAGTTTGGGCTAGGCTTTTTTGACTTCCATATCATCTTATCAATAAGTATATTTTGAAGAATATTGGAAATACCCTAACAAAATTCATCAAGGAAGTACTAACTATTAAGGAGTATAAGCATGCTATATACCAAAATATGTGTTGCGATGGATATTTTAAAACTTTTACCACAATCCAATAATATTAATTTTAAATCAATAGAATGGAATCAACAAGTGGATTATGAAAACAATGCATTTCATTGTTGCAATTGTTATGATACTAACCACTTGGCAAGAGTTTGCAAAGTGAAAACTATGAAGAAAGAGACATAGTTTTTTTATCATGAGATAAAATTCAAGGTTAAGTAAGGAAATCATACATTAATAGAAGGTAGATCAGATCAAGGATATTCCACTCCTAAATAAGGGGTAAAGAAAGGTTATGTATAACATCTTATGGAAAATGCCACCATAACTTACTTGGATCAACAGTTAGAAGAAACAAAGAAGGATATAAGGGATGAGAAAGTACAATATGTAAGTTCAATTTTAGAAGGAATTAAAGGTGCAAATGTAAACGTGGAGGAAAATCCTAACACAAATATGACAAAAGAGGTCAAGATATTTCCAGTTAAATCATCTTCTTTTTCCTCAAGTATTAGAATACTCTCATGGTAATGAAAGTGAAAATGGTATAGATATTATCCATTGTAGTTTAAGGTTTCAAGAATAAAGAACCGAGGATGAATTATGTAATAATTTAGGGGTTTTAGGTAGAATAATAAGGCAATTGATTTGGAAGAGCATCCTTGCACTTTAGGATTTCCAAGGAAATATAAAGAAGAATGTGCTTTTGAGGTTATTCCTTGCTCTACAAATCTTGCACAACAAGATAAACCTATAGATGATAAGTCTTACATTGAGAAATGTGAGAATATTTAAGAGATGGATGAATATGAAAGCATTGATGGAAAAAAAAGAGAGGAAGACCTAAGAAGAAAACCAAAGAGAAAAAAAACCTAGAGGGATATTATTATGGGAAAATAAAAGCATACATCACAATTGTTAACAATAAGCGAGGCTATACCCATAAATAAAAAAATAATAATAACAATGAAAATAATATCTTGGAATATTAGGAGCATGAATAAGAACCTTTTAAAAAGGTATTAAGAAACTCTCATATTGTTATAGACAATATTTACATTTATAGATATGAATAATGGGTAACAAATATTTTAGTCATTCATGGTGTTGAATTTTATCTGTATGAAATATTTTAGTTATTCATTTATAGATATTTTTTGTATCAAATTTTGAAATTCAAAATCCCCTCTAAAATGGTTATGGGTAGGAGCATCAATATCATTTATGATTGATGAGTCAAAGAAACCAAGCTGCATTTATTTTTAAGAGATCTAGAGTTGTTTGGGGGGTCAAGTCACCATAAATTCATCCATAGATGACATGATATATTTGTATATATATCATTAATGATTTCACCATCCTCTATGGAAAATCAAGCTCAAGCAATGGATTTTACCAATGAGAGTTTCATCTGGTGGTCATGATCTAGTATTTTCTTAATCTGTCTTGAATCCTTCTCTTTTTGTATTGGTTCACTAGGTTTTGGTAAAGGCTTGGTTTTGGACCTTTCTTCCAATGGCCTAGTTGCTCTAGTTGCTCCCATTTTTGTACTTTTGGTTAGCCTCTAGCCTAGTTGGTACCACTTTCCATGTTGCTCTACTCCTTTTGATTATTAATTCTTTGAAGACTTCTCTATATGGGATTCCACAAAACCTCATTTTATTGTCATGCTTCCAATACTATATATTTTTTACATGCTCTTCTTGTCCCTCTCACCACCATGCCTCTAGGGGATTTGAATTTGCTCTAGAAAGGCTTAATGACCTTATTTATTCCTCACTTGACTCATCTCATCCATATTTTTCTTTCCCTCCAAAGTCCTTAGGATTTTTCTCATGAGTGCATTGCTTTTTCCACTAAGCATCTACCCTTGGGTAATGGAGTGTTGCAAACCAATTACCAAATGAGGATAGATAGGTTCTAGGGCCTATCTATTTAATTGGTAAATGGGCCTTGGAAAAAAAAGCTATTAGAGCCCCTACCATCAAAAAAAACCTTTTATTATCCATTAGAATGGTCTTTGGATTCCTATTGATGATGGGATGTAGCTTAGTCAACATCATAAAGGTTGTGATCCTTTGTTAGCTTGATTTGGGTGACTTTTTCTCATGGTGTGGGGATCTTTAAGCATGTTAGTAGTCTTTTGCATAGCCTCTCTATTGATATCTTCTTCAAATTATATACTTGATAAGTGGATGGAGCTTTAGGGCCTCTCATCTACTTAGATTCAGGCAATGATGTTTGTTAACTTCCTTTTTGGATAGAGGTTTACCCCTATGTAGTAAAATTTTCACTATAGTTTGGTGACTCATAGGGGACATGTACTTATAAGAGTTAAATATCCTAGAAAAAGGTAGCCTTATCCTTTGGGCATAAAATATATGGGGTAGATCTAGGAGGATTGAGTATTTAAAAGAGGAAATTTAGACTCATAAAATGTGTCAAGGAGAGCCCTCATTTTATACACTTGTTATTGGTAAAGCATTGAAGCCCTATGTATTGTCAATATTTATCCTCAATATTTTTCATGTAGATAAATTAGATATAGAATGGTTATCTATTATGTTTCTACCCATTCAACCATGATAGATATCTTTTAATTACCTCAAAAACCATTAGGTGTAGCATAGTGAATTATTATCTCAAGCCATTCTCACCAATCACTCATCCTTCTATTTCATGCAACCTTATTTTCCTTGTTTATTTGACCACATGGTGCATTTCCTAAAAATAATTGCATGGATATTTTGACTTTCCATCCTTTATTTAGGTGTCATCTATTTACATTAGTAAATAAATGTAGTACTTGTCTCTTACTACATTTATTTAAAGTTCACCTATTTATGACATAATACAAGGGTTGATGTGCCTTCACACATCAAAAATTGCCTACACAACTCCCTATTTAGAATCTACAATGCTTGGACCAAAGAGATCCAAATATTTTCCCATCCTAGTGGTTAAGCTATGGGGGTAGTTTCTCTATTGGCTCTGATGAGTGGTGGGTACTAGTGGTTTTAGTGGCCTCTGATGTGATGAACTCTTCTTCTATTGGGATTAGATATGTGCATACTCTATTTATTCCAAACTTCCTATATAGGTTTGTTCCCCACATGTTATTGAACTATTTTTCCATCCAATCATATGATACTTTGGTGTACATGTCATCATTGAGGAGGAGGTAAAACTCAAAAAACTCAATGTTAGGATATCCTAACTATCTTGGATAGTTTTGATAACCAAACCTTTAGATATTTTGTTGGTGCTTGAAGGATATAATTTCATTATTCATATCCCTTATCATGTTTTACATTCTTTCTATTTTTGGGGATTGAGATACTGAAGGGAACATCCTAGAAGAAAATGGAGATGTTTGCATAAAGGTTTTACTAGAAATAGTGGTTGGATGGAAATTTATGGGTTGCATGGTTGGAGGAGGTTGAAATGATCATTAGAAATCAAGGAAGAGAGGTATGGGTGGTCTAGGGGCTAATCTTCCAATCTAATGAGATATATCTTATCTTGAATGGCTATCCCATAGGTTGTTGGTGATGAACTACCTCCCTTGGTTTTTACCATCATGGCTATTTTAAAATTGATAGCCCTTAGATAATAGATAAAATTCATACCTAGTATGGGTTGTATCCCCTCTAAGATTCTACACCAAAAATTTTGAAATTTGGCATTGAAGTTGTCCATGGCTTCCATAGGGGCCCTTTTGATGGTTTTTAGTTATTCTGATAGTGATACTCTATCTACCTTTTCTTTGAAACTATCCATGAGAAAATTTGTGAGTTGATCCCAGTTAGTGATAAATTTATGGGTAAGGTATATATATCACTCTCTTATTTTCCCTTTTAAAGAGACCACCAAGAGTTTGAGTGCAGCATATTTTTCTCTAATACTATAGAGAGCATATAGGTTGACCATGCGTTGGAGGTGCTCAGTCCAAGTTATTGCTTCTTCTCCAATAAAATATGATAAGGATTTCAAGGCAGAGGTTGAGACCTCATTCTAGGTGTCTAGTGTTCTTGATGGTGGTAAGGTATACCATAATCCCATGTTAGAAGCCTCATTTGGTTTGTATTGAGATGAGCAACCACATTTTGCTGTTGATTTATTTATCTATCGTAAAGGTCGAGAGGGGGAAAAACTAATTGAGGATTTATTCTTGCACATAATCTTGTAGTAAGCCTTGAGATCATGAAACAATGGGCCTTCTTTCTACCACCTTACCTAGGTTTTCTTTTCTATTCTTGTACAATGGAGTAACTAGGTGATGAATGTTTAAGTGAATGGAGGTTCCCACCATAACCTTGACTAGTATCTTGGAAGTCAATTTCTTTAGGTTCTTATTTTGTAGTGAAGTCACTAGGTGAATATTTATAGTGCATCAATAAGCAAGAGACTAAGGCCTTCACTAGAAACTCAATATGACTTCTAATAAAGGAATAAATTTTATAATTTACATCTCATTGAGCATGCCAGTTTGAATTTTTGTGGGTCAAAAATAACCCCTACACCCCAAGAATTGTGACCACCCATGAATACTATTTTATTTGGGCATGTCTAGTGCTTACACCTCACTTGGGGTGCTAGTCATAGGAATTCCAAAAAGTATGGGACATGGATTCTTTGGATAACCTCCAATATTTTTACCAAGGTTGTCTCCTTGTATATGTGCAATCTCTAATGCTCTTCCTTATAAGTTTTGGGTAAAACATCAGGTAGTTTTCTACGTTTAAATTCATTGCCTCAATTAATTTGTCAACCTGGGGTAGCTCATAAACATATGAGCAACCTTGCACAATATATGCTTGCAATTCCCTCCAATGAGATGAGCCCCTTAGATTTATGGTTTGGGGGGCTTTTGTTGTTTCCCTAGAGTTTTGATTTAGTTTCCAAACCATTAATCGATACTAAATTATCAAGACATGCCTAAACTATATTCAGAAACCAAAATTGCACACTTGTTGAAAATTGCAGAAAATAGGGGAAATTAAGCTAAGTACAAAAAATTGGAAACGAGATTAAAAATGATAGAAAACAAGAAAAGAGAAGAGAAGAATATTGTTGAGAGTGGGCCCATGCTTCCAACATATTTTTCCCACATTCAATTATACATCAGATACTTAAATAAGATGGATGAAAATATGCAGGTTTATTTTATTAATTTGCAATAGAGAAAGTTATAGAAAATATCCAGGATCTTGATTTCAAGGGTGGCCTGCATATTTATAAGATATGTGACCATACCTTGTTACATCATGACGGTAAATAAAATTTAGATTCTTATTTTACAACAGTATGCATAAATGAAGAAGATCAAATAAAATATCAGTTTCAAACCAATCAACATATTTTATTTTATCAGAAAAGAATACGTTTGATATTTCTACTTTTATTTGATTACATTGATATTTTACATTAATGCTAAAAAATAGATAATTGATGATATTTGAAATTTTCCTTGGTCTGCTTTCACTGCTGAGAATCCATCCACATCCATCGCTAAAATCACCATACTATTTTACCGACAACGGGAGTCATGTCAGAATTTTGCGTTAATGGGAATCATGCACCTTATCTATAAAATTCGGGAAGCAGGTGCCAAAATGGGAGTCAGACACCTAATAGGAATTAGGTTCCCGATAGTCAAGCACCAAATGGGAATTAGGCACCCAATAGTCAAGCGCCAAATGGGAATTGGGTGCTTGAAAGAGAATCGAGCGCCTGACTTAGCACTTCACACCAGTGTACTGCAAACATTTTCCTTGATTTTTGCCATCATAAAATTGAAAGTGTCAGGTCCGAGTGGTACCTTGATGTAATCATACTAATCAACAAAAAAATTTGTAAAATCTACACAAAATGCACTTAGAAACAAATATTAAAGAACATGCACAATAAACTATTAAACATATATAAAATTTGGATAGAAACACATATTTCTATTAAAATAAATGCCACAATATATGGAAATTTTGTACAAAAATGAGAATTTTCAAGGCTCATCATCCCCCCATGCTTAAGGGTTGGCACATCCCTAAACCAATTTATACTGATAATTACCAATTTCATCCACAACCTTCTAGTAAGCCTTGATTGTTTCTTTCCTCTTCTTTGTAGTAGCCTTAGATTTTTTCTTATCCTTGGGTTTTCATCCTTTTGATTCTTTGGGAGTGGTTGCCTCATATTCCTGCTATCTCTAGTGCTCGCTACGCTAAACTAGTTGACTTGGACCTTCTTCTTTACTTGGTTATTTCCTTATCTAGGCTATCTTTCCTTTCTCAAATTTTAAGTAGTAACCAGTAAAAGTGGAAGTATCCTTCTGAAATGTGGGCTCATCCATCTTCCAATATTCATGGTGAAGGAGTAAACATTATTCCACTAGTACTACAGATTCATCACCAAATGGGATGTTGGATTTCTAAGAAACCTTGGCCTTGGGTAGATTGGCACCTACTGGGTCAAGTTTAGCATCATCCTTAGACTCTACTTCTTCCACCAAAGGGGATTTGCTACTTGTTTCTTGATCTATAGGTGGTACATGACCTAAAAATCCCATCTTCATGAAATATATCTTCATATTTGAAGGATGATTACCTATTAACCCATACAAGTCCTAGAACTGCATTGGTCGGGCAACTTCAATTTTAGGCCGAGGAGTTTTGGATGCCTCTATAGCCTCTTTTCTAGTTTAATTGGTCACTCTCTTAGAGGATTTCTTACACTCATTTTTATATACTTTCATATCCACCTTGAGTTGTTCAAAATTTTGTCTTTTCTTATTAAACAACTTCAAGATCTTTGCCCATTCCTCATTGGAATTCATGCTCGATTCCTTTAATTATGCAATCCTTGCTCTGTTCTTGGGTATTCGTTGAGATCCCCTTATAGTATTTCTCTTTGGTCTTAGATTTTTAGGCTGTCTTGCAAGGCTTGTAGGTATATCCAAAGTGAGGGAATTTATTTTTCTATTACTTCTATTGTTGGGGCTTCTGTTATAGTTGCTAGAGTTTATTTTATTGCCTGAAACTATTTAGGCTTAGTCCTTGCATCTCTCTATAGTTCTTGGTCTACAAAATTATTAAACCCCTTGATCCTCCTTTATAGTTTTATCTAAAATTTGAGGCTCTTCAGCCTCAATTTCATCTTCTTATTTTCTATCTTCCTCTATAGATTTTTCTAATAATTAAGGTTCTTCAACATCAATTTTATCCTCCTAGTTTACTTCTATATCTACAAAGGAAGAAAATGTTATGGAATATCCCATATCAACTTCAAGACCCTAATCTTACCCATGTTCTATAGAGTAAGTTGGTGAATGGGGTTGTTCAACCTCCATTGCTTCATTTGTTTCATACTCTACTTTTGCATGTGATTTCAGGGTTGATTCTTCATCTACACTTTCAATAATAATTGTAGGAGTTTTTGCTTAAGAATTAGGGCTTCCCTATGCAAAAATATTTTTATTAGAAGCCTCTAATTGGTCTCCTACCTCAAATTCCTGGTTGTAATTTCTTGCATCTGACTGAAAAGGGCTAGAGGAGAATGTTTTCTCCTCAAAATTTGGAGAGTTAGTGGGCACTTCCATAGCCCAGTTATTTTGTACTGCTGCTTCTGCCCTGGATGGCCTTCTAATCTCATATTATTGGGATTGAAACTATGATTTTTATATTTTCTCCTACAGTTGATGGATAGTCCTATATATTTCCTACAATTTTGTTGTAGCTACTTTTCAAGACTCTTGAAAAAGATCCTGCTCTTCCTTGTATTTGGCCTCCCAAGTGCAGGACTATTCTTTCAATATCTTTAGCTGCTACTGTAGGTCCTTTGTTTGCATTTATTGTTGAGGAGTATTATCCTTGGATAAATTCTATAATATGTGGGCTATGAACTCATCCTTGTTAAACTCGTCAATTTTTGCATGATCATTTGATGAGCTAGAAACCACCATATATTTCTTCATTCTTCTACTTCTAGTTTTTGTGGAAACTAACATGAAATTAGGGCTTCGTAGATCATGCCCTACCTCATCATAAAATTGAGGTCCAGTAGGGGATGAAGCCTATTTTTCTTCCTCATTATATTGGGGAATAACAAGGGATGAGGCTTATCTTGCTTCTCGTGTATTTTCCTCAAGAAGGGATGCAGGTTTTGTCTCTTCTTGCTCTATCACCTTATCGACCAATTGATCAGTCTGTTCTGGCACCTCCACTTCTTCCTTTGATCCCAAAATTGCATTATTTCCCTTAGCTTCCTCAACTGTCACATTTTTGTGTGACTTTGCATATCTACCAAGGCTAAAATTAGGCCATGGTGAGCCAAGGTAGATGTTGTGCTTGTCTGTTATCATTTGGCCTCATGTTTGAGTGAACATGCAAGGTAATGAGGGACATTGATATTGTACTTATGCAATATATGGTTGAGAAAATAAAAATAGTTAGAGTTTAGATTGGAAATTCTACCCGTGCAAGTTAAGAACTGAGCAATCTACTCAAAAACTAACCTCTAGAGCCCAGGGATGTGCTAATTGGGAAAACCAACACATGTTAGGTACTGTGTTGGATGCCCAAATAATATTTACATGCTGAGTATAGGGTTGTCCTCCTTATATATATGTTCCCCTATTTAGGGAATGCCTATTACTATGATAATGTATTCTTTGATGACTGGGATTTCCAGTCCTCGCATGCGAACAAATTTGTCCCTCATGTATGCTACAAATTCATTAGCCACCTCTATGTCTTGGTTTTGGCTAACCAAATGGTAGTAGTCCAACCATCCTATGGTGTCAAATTGCATTCGTACATCTTCACCGATACCTGAACAATCTGTAGGCTCACTCTTTTTCAATAAGTGGTTGATCAATTTCCCCCCATGGCAAATTTTGGACTTCTCTCTACTTTGAGTTTCTATCACCTGCAAATTTGTTATTTCTTGCATAGATTTTTGTCAATGCATGGTTTAAATTGCCTGCATCTGTGAACATAGGCACCCGATTTTTGTAATTAGAAATAATTACGGTTATCTATGTGAAATCTCAAAAAGAATGTGCCAATTTTTTTGTAGAGGATGACCATGAGTGTTTTTCCCAATCATAGAATTGACACATAAAATATGCCAAGTGGAGAGATATGGATGACTGGTAATTTTATGGGGGTTGTGCTGACATTATTTTCTAGAAATATATGCCTGTGAAAATAATATATACATGAAATAAAAAATTACACACGTACCTATATTATGTTGTGTATGTGTATAATGTGCAAATACCCATGGTGCACTGGTATTGGTTGCTTGATGATGACTAGGCATTCTAGAACAAATAATGATAGGCATTTTTCCATGTGGTGAATTTATCTCTATTTTAAGTGGTTCTTAGTTTCTACCATTTGATACCTTTAAGAATTCCTACACATTTTCAATAAAAATCTAGAAAAACACACCTTCTCAGGATGACAAACATCCCCTCCTCAAAAAAATTTCGCTAGTGACTTTGGAATGTGCACAAATCTTCAATAGAAAAATTAAAATAATTTTATCCATTGAAGTTTGACTTCTGCATATGAGTGGAATTGTGAATGGTGAGTGATTTAGTAAAATAGGAAATATTGCATTAACCTTCAAACTTAGGTTACATAGTTTAAATAGGCGGTAAATAACCTATTCGAGAAAGAAAGGGGGAAAGGAGAAATTGGGGGAAAAGAAGGATGAAGGGAATTCTCTTGCCGCCCAAATTGTTGTCGTCCACTGCCGTCCAGGTAAGGTAAAAGGTAAGTTACCTTTACCCCTAGTAAAATCAAATTTTTAACTTTTACTGATGGTAATTTCCAACATTATCCCCCTTAAAGTTGAGAGGACTAACTATATAGTCTCTCAAATTTATAAATTGAGCTTTAGACATGCCTTTGGTGAAGATGTCTGCTAGATTATCCAAAGTGCTACAATATTGAAGCTCAACTGTCTGTTGTTCCACCATATCTCTTATGAAGTGATACTTCATATCAAAATGTTTTGACCTTTTGTGGTGGATTGGATTATATGCCAATCGTATGGCACTTATATTATCACAATTCAGTTTGGTTGGACCAATTTTTTTTCGCCAATCTCTTCAAGGATTTTCCTCAACCAGAGGATCTGAGTACTTGCATGAGTGATTGCTATGTACTCAGCTTCTGTAGATGATAATGCTACAACAGATTGCTTTTTGGAACTCCAAGTTATTAGTCCTGAACCTAGACTAAAACAGTTCCCTGATGTAGATTTTCTGTCATCTATATTACTGCCCCAATCGTTGTCACTATAACCAAATAACTTCATAGAGTTAGACTTGTGGTAATGGATTCCAAAATCCAATGTACCTTTTACATATCGTAAAATTCGTTTGGTTGCTTGAAGATGCAGCTCGGATGGGCATGCCATAAATCGTGATACAAGAGAAACAGCATATTGTATATCTGGCCTAGTGTTGGTGAGAAACATTAAACTCCCAACCATGCTTCTGTAATTGGTCAAGTCAACATTTGGTGCTCCATCTTCTTTGCTTAGCTGGATTCCATGTCCAGTTGGTGTTTCAGCTGATTTGCACTGTTGCATAGCAAATTTCTTGATCATGTCATGAGCATATTTCTGTTGACATATGAAGATCCCATTCTTTGATTGATGTACTTCCATTCCTAGAAATTATCTCATTAATCTGAGATCCTTCATCTCAAACTGATTCATCATGGAGTTTTTGAACTCCATATTCATTTTATCATTACTACCCATGAATATTAGATCATCCACATATAAACAAACTATGAGGATATCTACTCCATTTTTTAGGTAGTATAATGTTGGTTCACTCTTGCTTTTTGTGAAACCATATTTTCTGAAATAGCCATCAATTCGTGAGTACCATGCTCTTGGTGCTTGCTTGAGGCCATATAGTGCTTTTTTCAATTTATAAACAAGGTTCTCTTTTCCTGGTTCTTGGAAACCTTGAGGTTGTTGAACATACACCTCTTCTGTTAGGTATCCATTTAAAAATGCACTTTTCACATCCATGTGTTGTATTTTCCATCCTTTATGGGCTGCCAAGGAAAGAACAGTTCTGATTGTTTCTTATCAAGCAACTGGAGCAAAGGTTTCCTCATAATCTATTCCATATTTCCGAGTAAAACCTTTGGCTACTAATCTCGCCTTGTGCCTTTCAATGCTTCCATCAGCATTGAATTTGGTCTTATAGACCCATTTACATCCAACACATTTTTTTCCCTTGGGAAGCTTCACAAGCTCCCAAGTATCATTCTTTTTAATTAAGGATATTTCCTCTTCCATGGCATCTTGCCATATACTTTCAGTGCATGCTTTTTCATAGCTAGATGGTTCTAGCTGTGCAGCATCCAACAAAGCATAATTGACTACATCACCCCTTGGTTCATGAGACTCATCATCTCCTAACATTTGAAGATTTTCAAGTCTTGACAAAATGTCATCCATCTCACTAGCTTGACTCCTAGTGTATCTTTGTTGAAAATTCCTATCCAACATTTGAGAAGATGGATGACTCTGTAGTATGCGCTTTCCTCTATTTGTCTCTTTCCTTTGAGAAACTGAATCAATATCCATCGGACTTGGAGCGCTTACAGATCTTTGAAATCGTTTTGGAGAATTTGGGGGTGCCAGCAAATTCCTTCTTGGACTTGGTGTACCACTTGATGTACTTGATGAAGTTTCTTGATGTGGAGTTTGTGGAGGAGGACTGCTTTTCTTGGGTTGTACCATTATGGGAGGTACTGGTGTGGTATTGTCCGAATTAGAGTCAAAATCAACAAATTTTTTATGACCCCATTCTCCCCCTTCATCAAAAATTACATCCCTGGAGATAATGATTTTATGTGTCGTGGGATTGTACAATCTATATCCTTTGGTTGAATCACAATACCCTACAAAAACACATGCTTGGCTCTTTGGATCAAGCTTCTTTCGCTTCTCTTCAGGAATGTGTGCATAAGCTAAAGAACCAAATACTCTGAAATGTTTGACATTTGGTTTCTTACCGTACCATCCTTCATAAGGAGTGATACCATCTAAACTAGAAGTCGGACTTCTATTTAGAATATATGCACTTGTTCTCACTGCATCTGCCCAATAGCTGTTTGTGAGATGTTTTTCCTGAAGCATTGTTCGTGCCATTTCAACAAGGGTGCGGTTCTTTCTCTCAGCCACACCGTTCTGCTGTGGGATGTAGGCAGTAGTGAATTGCCTCTTTATCCCATTTTGCTTACAATAATGAAGAAATTCATTTGAGGAGTACTCTCCTCCTTTATCAGTGCGAAGACATTTGACATAGTAGTCACTTTGCTTTTCTACATTATTTCTAAAGTCTATGAAGCAATCAAATGCTTCATCTTTGTGTTTCAAAAAATACAACCAACACATTCTAGAATAATCATCTATGAATGTTAGAAAATAAGAATTGTTTCCAAGGCTCTTTGTTTGCATTGGACCACAGATGTCCGAATGTACTAGCTGAAGAGGATAACTTGCTCTCCATGCTCGGCCTCTTGGAAACTTCTTTCTGGAGTGCTTTCCCAAAGCACATGCTTCGCATACCTTTTTATGTTCTGGAATTTTTGGTAGTCCTGTCACCATAGCTTGTGATGTTAACATTTTCAAGCTAGCGAAATTGAGGTGACCATATCTCAAGTGCCACAATTCACTTGGATTTGAAATAGCAATGTTTGCAAGTTGAGCTCCCCCTGGCTCACCAAACTTTAGAGGGAACAACCTATTCTTTGTCATAGGTACTTCTGTGATGACCCGGTTACAATTGTTTTTATCAAAGATTGTACATTTTCTTTCATCAAAAACTAATTTGTAATGCTTCTCCATCATTTGGCCAACACTTAACAAATTGTGTTGTAGCTGTGGAGTATAGTATATGTCATTCACATTTTCAAGGCCTTATTTTGTGGGAACTTCCATAGCTCCTATGCCTTCAACTTGCAAGGATTTATTATCCCCTAACTTAACTTGAGATTTGTAATTTGAATCTAATGTAGCAAAGAGATTTTCTTTGCCACTCATGTGGTTGGAGCAACCAGTATCCAAAATCCATGTATCATTTAGATTTTGATCCGGTTGTCCATAAGAGAGAAAAATATTTGGTGGACCTTCTTCTTCTCCGTAGAATGAGCCATATTGACTACTTTGATCTTTTGAAGATTTTGACCAGCAGCCACGAGCGAAGTGGCCTTGTTTCCCACAATTGAAACAAGTTGTTTTGGTCTTATTACTTCCTCGTCCTTGATTTCCACGGCCTGCATTGCCACTTTGGTTCTTATTGGCTCCTCTATTTTGATTTCCACCTCTGTTTTGATTACCTCCTCTATAGAAGTTGCTTTGTCTCTTGCCTCTTTTTTGTTGTCCTCTGCCTCTACCTCTTCCTTGTCCTCGTCTTACACTTTCATTCGAAGTGAAGGCTTTATCATCACCTCCATAGCTTGTTGAAGGTGCACCTTGAAGTCGCTCTTCATGTGATGTTAATGATCCAATCAAACTATCAAATGTAAGAGTAGAAAGATCTTTGGATTCTTCAATTATGATTGCAATGTGATTCCACTTAGGAAGAAGATTTCGCAACACTTTCTTCACAATTGTTTCATTTTTTGTGTCTTCACCTAAAGTTTGCATCATATCAACTACTGCTTTAACACGAACACAATAGTCTCCAACTCTTTCATTGTCCTTCATTCTGAGATTTTCAAAATCTCTTTTCAAGGTCTGAAGCCTGACTTGCTTTACTTTATCACTTCCTTGGAATCCTTATTTCAAGGCATTCCATGCATCTGTAGCAGTTAAATAAGATGCAATTCTTGGAAAGATACTAGGATCTAGTGCTGATTGAAGATGGTATAAGGCAAATGAATTATTTTTCTGTGCATCTTTGTAGATTTTCTTATCATTTGCACTTAAGGTAGTCCAATATATTGGAGCAATGTAACCGTCTTCAATAATATCCCATAGTCCTTTTCCGATGAGTAATGTCCTCATCTTGATGGACCAGTACTCATAATTATCCCCTCTGAATTCGGGAATAGGTAGATTATTATGTGAACCCATTTTTTAATCTACTAAAAAAAAAACCTCTCTTTTATAGTCTTATTGGAAAAAGACTTTACAAACTATCAAGCCCTGCTTGATTTACAATAAAAAACAACTCAAATTTGTTCAGAAATTACAAAATTGTCAGCGACTTGTTCATCATCGTCACTGATCAATATTATTTCAGGAGAAGGAGGTTGTAGGATTTCAACCGAATTACTATAATGAGTATATTCGGATCCTTGTGCAGCAATTGCAATTGTGTCAGATTGTTCAAACTTGCTGCCGAAGGAGTTATCCTCTGAATCCGCATCGTATCCTTGATCGGGATTTCTCCGGTGTGCAATAACCGCATTTTGCAATCGTGAAAAACCGTATTCGAGACTTAGTGTTTTCACGTGCCTATCAAAGTCTTCAGGTGTTGTTCTCAGTAACACCTTGCAGAGAGCATGATAACAACCTTTCGATCTTATCATTTAAGAAAATTTCCCAGAAATTTTCTTTTACAAGAATTTCCTCTTAGGAAATAGTAAAAAAATTAAACTTTCTAAGTTAAAAAAAAATTTAACTTTCTAAGTTTTTTTTTTAACTTTTACATATATTTCCTCTTAGGAAATTTCAAGCAATAAAAAGCTTTCACATATATTTCCTCTTAGGAAATTTCAAGCAATTTAAAATTTTTTTTTTATAAAAGCAAAGGAACAGTTAAAAAACTAAAAAAATATATATTTTTTTTTAATTTTAAACTTATTCCTTTAGTTTTGCTTTTGATTAAAAAAATTTAATAAAAAAATTTGATTTTCTATCGACCCCGCCGAGATTTGATCCTGCGACCTCGCGGGTCACAAGGCTGAGGGTAGCCGCTGTGCTACCCGGGCTGATCCGGGAGCAGCTAGCGCTCCCTACCCTATAGCCTTCAAAAAATCACGCGAGGCTAAAAAATTTGATCCCGCCGAGGATCGAACATTCGACCTCACGGGAGTCAAGGCTTAGGGTAGCCGCTATGCTACCGGGCTGATCCGGAAGCTAATCTGGCGGCTCCTAGCCTTCTAGCTTGCACGTCGAGCACGAAGCTTTTAATTGGCTTCGCGCTTCGGCGCGAAGCTTATTTATTTCTGGGACTTTAGTCCCACATCGCCTGTGAGGCGATGTTAAAGCTTCTTAAAAGAAGCAAAGCACGTATAGTGCTTTGATTGCCTGCGGGCAATCGCCAACTATGTAGATCCTTTTGCCTCGATTCACGAGCACAGGTTGCCACGTCGCTGCACCTCGGGCCACGCGCCAGTCACTCCATATCACGCCATGTCATGTCGTAGATCGCCATGTCGCTACACCTCGGGTCGTGCGCCAGTCACTCCACGTCATGCCACGTCACGCCATAAGTGCCTCGGGCCACGTGCAGGTCGCCAGCCACATCAGCAGTGCTACCTCGGGAATCGTGCCAATCTGCTGCTCCTACGGGCCGCCTCGTCCAGCTCCACCAATGCCTCGGGAGTCACGTCGATCTGCTCCTACGGGCCACCTCGGGATCCGTGTCGCCTCGGACTGCGGGCCCCACCACCTCGGGAATCGCATCGCTCTGATACCAAATGTGAATGGTGAGTGATTTAGTAAAATAGGAAATATTGCATTAACCTTCAAACTTAGGTTACATAGTTTAAATAGGCGGTAAATAACCTATTCGAGAAAGAAAGGGGGAAAGGAGAAATTGGGGGAAAAGAAGGATGAAGGGAATTCTCTTGCCGCCCAAATTGCTGCCGTCCACTGCCGTCCAGGTAAGGTAAAAGGTAAGTTACCTTTACCCCTAGTAAAATCAAATTTTTAACTTTTACTGATGGTAATTTCCAACAGGAATGTTGACGTGGCTTGGGCCACTTTCTAATGTTGAAGATTATTTATACGAGGCATAAACTCTTGTAAAAATAGAAAGGAGGCACCTTTTGTTGTGTGGAGATTAGGCACCTTATTTTGAATCAAGGTACACAGGTTCTTAGAAAATAGAAAGTAGGTGCCTTAGCAATCAGGTACCGTGCTTATATGGAAAGGAAGCATCTTTTGCTGATAATAAGGCACTGTACTTAAAGAAAACTTTATACAAAACTCAAACTTTATACATGACCTTTTTTTTTGGATGATATTTTTAGGAAATTAGGTGTCGCTTTCCTGAAAAATGGAATTTGGGTGCCATATCCTTAGAAAAATAGGAATTAGGCATTGGTCTACTAGAAAATGGGATACAGGTACCTTTTACTTGGCATACTAGGAGTTAGGCATCTTGTACTATACAAATGGGAATTAGGCACCACCTTTCCAAAATATAGGAATCAAATGCCTTCTTTCGTAAAATGGGAATTGGGTGTCATTTTCTCTAAAAATCAAGAATCAAGTGCCTTTCTCATCAAGAAATAGAAATTTGGTGCTCCTCATTTATTTCAACATCTTCTTGATATGCCTACTTATGTACGCTTATGATTTATTAGGACTTTAGTGCTTTGGTTGAATAATAGGGACAAAATCAGCATCTGCTACCTGAACCAGTAGTTGAGTGTTTTATTGTCCATAAAGACCAACCCAAACACTCATGTATAGATTCAGGTATAGTATCCCCATTTCTAAGTAGGTACAAACTACTCCTACTACAAACAATTCTTCTAGAAATTTGGGAAGGTGTAGGTTCATGGATCCTATGATTGTTAGGATTAGGTTTCCTAGGCTGCCTAATAGCTACACTTAGGGCATTGTTCCTACAAAATAGAAATACAACTAAAAAAAAGAAAAATTTAAAGAACAATTTTTTTTGGGACCATGTGGACAACCTCCACATATTACTAACTCAATTTTAAACTATAATCAACTGGGGTATCCCCCATGCCTAATTTGGACTTCATCATATATGTTTCAAACACATGATATAGACGTAGGTGGTGACCATTGACTGTTAACGTAATGTTGCTACCATCAATTGTTCTGATCCTAATAGCTTCATTATTGATGACTTCAGTCACTTCATATGGCCCAACATTATATGAGCTTGAATTTCCTTTCCTAGAACCGAGAGTCATACAGTAATGTCCATTCTTCCACTTTGAGTTGTTTTGACCGGGTGTGGCAGTCATGCCACTTGGCCCTTTGTTTCTGGATAATATTTTTTCTTTACAGAGCATCTCTTCGGTATTCATCCAGCTGGTTAAGATATTGAATTTATTCCTTCTGCACATCATCCAAGTTTATATTCAACTCCACTACAATTTTGAGTGTTTTAACTTCAAACTCTATGGGCATCATAGCATTCTTTCCATATACTAGCTGAAATGGTGTGAAACCAGTAGTAGTCTTCTAGGTGGTTATGTAGGCCCACACTACTTCTGGGCATATAGTGGTCCAGTCCTTCCTATGTTTTTGTACTATCTTTGTTAGGATATTCTCTAATTCTCGGTTGGTTACCTCAACTTGCCCATTTTCCTATGGATGGTAGGGAGTGGTTTTGTTATGCCTGATTTTATATTGCTTCATAAGTTCATGTATCATATTTGAAGTAAATTGAGGTCCTTGATCAGTTGTGATTTCCCTTGGAACCCCAAACCTTGTGAAAATAGATGACTACAAGAATTTTGCCATAGTCTTCTCTTTTGAATCATGCAATGCCTGCACTTTAACCCACTTGGTCACATAGTCAGTACAAACTAATATATACCTCTTCCTTGCTAACTGTGGATTAATGGGTCCTATGAATTCCATCCCCCATTTATCAAATGGCTCTATGTGTACATGTGGTTGGAGGGGCATCTCATCTTTGAGAGTTGGTCTGCCCATCCTATGATGTTGATCACATTGGCTCACATGCTTGGTTGCATATTTGAATAGTGAAGATTAGTAGTAGCTAGCTTGCAACACTTTGTATGCAGTCCTTTTCCCTACAAAATGCCCACCACAAGGTTCATCATGGCAAGCCTTATGTATTTATATTATCTCATTATTAGAAACACATATTATCATGATCTGATCAGGTTCTATTTTAAAAAAGCACCCATCAATCCATGAGAAGTCTACACTTTTCTCAATTAAAGTTTATTTCTCCTGTGGTGAAATTGCAGGGGATACTTTACCAGTGGCTAAATAATTAGCCATATCTACATACCATAGTATATGTTCATTCAAAGAAAATAAATGCTCATCTGGAAATTTATCATCTATAGTTGCATGGTCTAGAGGTATCAACCTAGATAAGAAATCAGCTACCACATTGTCTATAGAATCAAAAACCATCTAATAATTCTACCACTAATCCTAGGTTTTTTTGTTGGACATTTTGAGCTCATTTAGTTCTCATTGATGTCAGGGTAAAATGTTGTCATTGATACCAAAGAGAACACATCAAGCTATCATTAATACCATGGATTAAATCATCATTAACACCAAGAAGCAATGTAAAGAGATGGAGAAAAGTTGTCCAAATATGTTTTTATAAGGGTTTTTGTTAAAACCATGGTGGAAAATTAAAAGGTTTTTTACTAAAACCATAATGATAGTTCTCTAATATTGTGATGGCAGAAGTAAGGTTTTATTAAAACCAAGGTGGCGAAATTATTTTTCATCAACCCAATGAAGTGCAAATGATAATTTGATATTAACTCAAAGAGGGCTTTAATTTTTATTAAAGTCTAAAGTTTATAAATTTAAATTTATAATATTTAAATTCTTTTGAATTTAAATTAATTATAAATTATAATTTATACAAGCTAACGTCATCAAGTCGAATCATCCACCGAAGTTGTATGCAAAGCAAATGAAAAGTATTTAAACCCTAAGACAAACCGTAGAGATGATGGCAATGCAAATTTTATACAACAAAAAATTTGGAGCCTCCGAAATTTGTGAGTGGTGTATTGTCGAAGCAGGACAGTGCATTGTAATCAGGGTAGTGCATCATGATCGAGGCAGTGCATGGTGTTTGAGTGAGGAAGAAAGCAAAGGGAGAAGAACTCGCAGTCTAGCTTGGTGCTAGACATAAGTGAAGGCCAAAGGCTTTGAAGCCTTTATGAAGAGGCTTAAGCAACCTTAGGGCTTAAGCTAAGCATGTGGAGTGCTTAGCTCACATGGCTAGCAAGGCACAACTGAGGCACCAGTCGAGGAGAAGGTGCAGGTTCAAAACTCTGAAAAACGTGAAAGGGGGTTTCTTAAAAGGTTTTTATGATTTAAATTAGATTTTTGCATAATACTAAGGTTTAGGAGGCATAAGGGAATATTTGTGATATTTGATCATTGTGTTAAGGTTTTAAGGGTGTTTGTGGAATTTGATTGATTATGCAAAGGTTAGGGAGTTATAAGATGATATTAATTTACCTAAGTGGCAAATAGGTGCTTTATTAAGGTAAATATTATTTTATCTTAGGAGATAGAAATTAAGTTGGAAATGGTGGAAATTAAGTAGTCATTCATAGATTTGCACTCAGGGCCTTTAGGAATTGAGGCGATGAAAGTGGATTTGGTGCTTCTGGGGATGGCTTTGGATTTCTACATGTTAATAATGGCTTTACATATGTCAACCCCTATGATATCCCAGTAAGTTTAGAAAAACCTAGGGGAGAAGCCATCAGGCCTGGAGCTTTATCAGGGGCCATGGAGAAAATAGCATGTTTTATTTTTTATTAGTAAGGTCCTTGATTAACATGTCGGTCATTTTAGGGGATATAAAATTTGGAATATGCTGAAGAAATTGATCCTGAGCCTGTTTGAAAATAGTGGAATTTGTCCCCAACATTTTTCAAAGAAAGTGACTACTTCATTTTTGATGAGGTGGATGTATCTCACACTTGTGCCATCACTGTTTATTAACTCCTTGATCTTGTTGGAGCTTCTGTGGTGAAGGGTGGAAGCATGGAAAAATTTTGTGTTTGAGTCCCCGTTATTGAGCCACAGGGCTCTAGAATTTTGTCTCCAATACATTTTTTCCTTGGCAAGAATGTTGTGGTAATTGACAAGGAGCTTTTCTCTTCATTCCTGATTTGTATGCTCATTTACCCTTTCTAAATTTGCTCTTCTATAGCTTTGAGCTTGCTGATGATTTACTCCTTATTTTCAAAAATATTATCAAACACTTCCTTGTTCCATATTTTGATGTGGTATTTGATTATTTTGAGCTTTTGAGTAACTTGAGCAATGGGGGATCCGACCACCTGTTGTTGCCACCACCCTACAATTTAATTACATAAATATAGGTGAAGAATCCACATTATCTCAAATTTGAAAGGGGTCCTAAAAACTGGAGGCTTGTTAGCTTTGAACAGGAGAGGGCTGTGATCCGAGCCAATTCTGGGCAGGGAGATAATGGAAGCATCACCAAACAATGGTATGGCTTCTTGAGATAGGAAGAATATGTCTAGCTTAACTTGGGTTAGATTGTTCCCTATTCTTCTATTATTCAATGTGAATTAAGCTCCCTGAATCTGGATATCCATTAGGTTATTCTTAGTTACAAAACCATGGAAGTCCTAAATACTTTTTATTGGAATATCATTTCCTCCTGCCTTATCTGACGAGTAAAGGAGGGAGTTAAAATCCCCGGCCAAAATCTAAAGGAATTTTCTGAAATCCTGCCTCATTTGACTTAATTTGTCCCAAAAGGAGCTCCTACTGAGGGGATTGTTTAGGGAATAGATATTAGATAGGATCTAGGATTGATCCTTATCTTTGCAAAAAAAATTGATGTTTATAACTCTATCTGAGGACGATATTAATCTACCATATACTTTCTCTGGATCCCAAAGGCACAAGAGACCCCTAGATGGGCCTTGGTTGGTAATGAAAATGCTTCCACTATTTTTCCAAATGGTGTTGCCCACCTTGCATGCTTTTGACTGATCTAACTTGGTCTCTTGGATAATGAGGATTGTTGGTTTGATTTATTTTCTAACAGTTCTAACCAGCCTCTGCTTGGCCGCGTTGTTGAGGCCCCTCACATTCCATGAGAGTATCCTCATCTGGAAACTTTGGATGATTTCTTTCCCCCTTTTGACTACTGCATAGGGGATTTGGATAATTTGGGATCTTCCTTCGGGTGGGTAAACATTTTTGGTACAAGGTTTGTTTGGACTCCATTGGCTATGTCCTCAGTGTTTTGGCTTCTTATTTGCTCTTAGATATTAGGCCTTCCTCTTTTCTTATCATTTACAACATCCACACATGATTTTTTGGAGCTTCAAGTGTTTTTGGGACTAAAATCTACTCTTGTTTTCTTGATAGCCTCTTGGGAAAAAAGACTTTCAGGAGGGGATCAAGGGAACCTAGTCTGGATGGAGATAAAATAGGGCTACTAGTGAGAAGGGGATACTACAAAAAAAATTTGGTGGTGGGGATTTGGAGGTCGACATTTAGGTCTGACATGTCATTTGCTTGTTGAGTGAATAAAACTTCATTTATTTATAAATCAGAATGAGTGATATTTATTGGAATATCAAACCGATTGGGGTGAGCGAACAGTGAGCTTACCTGAGCCTAGTCCTCTTATTATTTTGGTTGCATTTTTTGATTCCCTTTTTTTGCCATAGGGTTGTGCCTTGGTGCTTGCTGAAGAGGGTTTTTGCTGTATATTTGCCTGATATTTTGCATAGGGAGCTTCCTAGGGAAGCGAAAGCCTTGGTTCCTATACAGTTGGTTGCCAGAATCTACCTCCTGATTTTTGAGTGAGGAGTAGTGGGACTTGAGGTATCCTTGAGTTTGGCATTCGATGCAGAATGCTAGTTTTTTTTCATACTCTATGGCCTGGCAGTGATGAAAAGAACCATAGACTAGATTGATTCGAGTTGGGATCTAGGAATCAATATTTGCGTTGACACATATTCTAGCTTGGGTCAACCTGGTGTGAGCTTTGGTGGTTGAATCCATGGCCACTATTTCCCCTATGTATCTACCTATTCATTGTAGGATATCTTCATGCCACATCATCTTCATTTCCCCTATGTATCTTCCTATTGCTAGTAAAATCATCAGCTTTGCCACAAAGAACTCCCAGCTCATCCCTTGCACAGAACCCCCTGATGTGGGATTGGAGCTTTTTTTGTTCAATAGTATTAATATCCCCAGGGAATATAATACTTGTGTCACTCATCCCCACACAAGGCACATCTCTTCATGGGAACCCCCCTTGGTAGGATGGCTCAAGCACAATTTCGATGGAGCTTCTAAAGTAAACCCACGAATTGTAGGGGTAGGAGTACTGGTTAGAGATAGTAGCGGTAAGATTGTGGTCACCTTTGTGAAGAACCTAGACATTCAAACTAATCATGTATTAGAATCCCATGCCCTATGGAGAGATATCACCATAAACTAAAAGTACAAATGGAACTACGAAATAGAATGGGACTCTCTAAACATCATAAATTATATCAACAATAGCTCTAATCCTTCATGGAAGGTCATGAATGCCATCAGGGAATCCAGAAGCATGATCATAAGATAGGGTAGTATGATATGCATACATGTGTATAGGGAGGAAAACAGATTGGCTGACCTCTTAGAAAACATGGGAATCAGTTAGAATTCATTGACTATATGGGATAACAATCCACCCTCAAACATTGTCAATGAAGCCAACCAAAAGTGGGTAAATCAACAATGAAGCACATGAGCAGGAGATTCATCATCAGGTTGCCAACATCCTCATCAGTAGCCTTATTAGTACTCTTGACAGCATTAGCAGGAAGTTGAAGCATATTGATGAGGCCCAAAAGTGCCTCATTATTGCACAATTTTTGACTACCATATGATAAGTTAATTGCAAAATAGTTGACTAAAATATACTATTTGTTAAGTTTTTGCATGATTTTATGTTAGGAATACTATATCTTTGTTTTTGACTATTTTCAATATTTTGTGACTGATTTTGCTTGATTAAGTAACAAGTAAAAACATGCATTTCAATTAACCAAATGTGGTATGCTGATATCCATTAACTTCTCAATGGTTTTTGAATTTTTTCCTACCCTTCAACTTGTTTCAAATCCACATTTAAGCCAAAATTTTAGGACTGTCATAAATCTGAAAATATGAGAAAAACAACCATATAAAAATAAGCAAGCTGTCACTTTATAGGAACACCTTGAAGTTTTCAAGCAAAGCATGAGGATATGGATGGAATGAGTTCAGAAGGACTACAGAAGACATCTGAACTATTTAGAAGCATTCCCACATGGTCTAAATAGGCAACAACAGGGTATAACAGAGCAAGGACAATTGTGCAAGCATTATTGCACTATTTCAGCATGGTTACTTGGTGAATGAAGTGTATAAATTCAGTAGCAACTTGATGTACTCCTTCATGTTGATATTTGAATAATTTTTCCATGTTCTAATTTGTTTAAATTTGTAAGAAATGCCAATATTTTACAACTGTGCAGCAGAGCTGGAAAATGTAGTAATTTACCATGTAAATTCCAGCAAGCTACCAATGAATGGCAAGGCATGGAATTCACACATGGGGAGGAATGAAGGCTATTGCAATATGATCCTGAGGGCTAATCCACCTGATAAATTCAGCTAAAATAACTTGAAGAGCACATAGTTGTTCATTCTAAAGATCTTCGAAATGAACAAACATCTTCGGAATGAGAAATGCAGTCTCTTCGAAATGAGCCACTTATCTTCGAAATGAGAACAGAAAGTGCTTTTTGACTTGTTGAATGATTTTTGATGATGGAAAAAGGGAAATAAGGTTGAAAAGGTTAAAATAAAATATCTCCCATCTGACTTTGCCATCCTTGCCATCCAAATCCACCATTCATGGAAAAGATCAATTTTGATCCTCTTCTAGGATAAACCCAAAAAAACTGCAGCATAATAGAAAGTTGTTTGCAAGATAGGAATGGCATATTCTAAAGTGGATAATGATGTGTGAGATATTTATAGACTCCTACCATGTACTTCCACCACTGAAGATGCTTTCTAAGGGCCAATGACTACTACTGCAACACAAACTGTCCAGATTTGCATTTATTTCAGATCCAAAATTATTGGCAAATCACTGTAAAGTAGCACATAGGCTGATTTGAGCATGGGATATGTTGTAAATATTTATATAAATAACACATATCCCTCATTTATTGATCCAGTTAGGAATTATAATAGAGGAGAGTTTTCAATAGCAGCAATTAGGACTGTACAACAATTTTTTGTAACAATTTTCAGCATGTTATGTCATCAATAAAAGTGCAACTATTTTATCATTTTTTGTTCTGAGTGTTAATTAGTTAAGGAGTGCTTTTCACCTCGTTATAGATTAGGAATTATGGGCCCACTTTTAGATATATAAGGAGGGATTTTATGGTAGGTTTTAATCTATAATTTTGCTGCAGCAGAATTAATAGATTGCTTTTCAGATTTCATTTTCTTGTTTTTATTTTGTATTATGTGATTTATGTTTTCTATTATTTTTGTGTACAACATTTGTGTGTATGTCAGCTGAAAAATTATATTACACATTTTTCCTTTGCTTTCCATGTTTTCCCTGCTTTCTATTTTAGCAACTTTCCATTTTTAGCATATTTCATTTTGTTGTCAATTCTTGTAGCAGAAGCTTGACGACCTTTTGTGGCAGGGCATTGACAGGTGTTTTTAGAATAAGTTTCATTTACAAGCATCATTTCAATTATGCAAAAGTAACTAGATTTCAATTTTGCAAATGTAACTTAGGATTTCATTTTAGCAATTTAAATTCTACAAGAGTAGATTAGACTTTCAATTTAGCAATTCCAATTCCTGCAATTGTAGTTAGATTTCAATTCTTGCAACTTAGAATTAGTTTTCAATTCCTATAATTTATTTTAGTTTCCATTCTTCAGACTAGGTTTAGTGTGACACCAAAAGGCTAAACCAAAATTTGCTTCACCAATAAATGCTTGAAATTTGAATGCCTGAATTGTACTCTACCCTAGCCTTCTATCATAGATAGCCTTGGAAACCACCCCGGATTGATAAATCATTGAGATTAAATGATGAGACTCAATGACACTCATCACATATCATAAATACTGAGGAAAGCACTGTGAAGAAGGTGGCTAATGCATGATGGAGGGCCATGGGTATTTTTTTGTTTATGGTTCTCCAGGTCCTTACTAGGGTTTGTTTCATGAGGGTTATTTTAATTTTACATATATTATATGCATCAATGCTATTTTGGGTGTGTGCTCTCCATATATTATCTGCATCAATCTTGTTTGGGGTGTTGTCCATATATTATCTACGTCAATATTGTTTGGGGTGTTTGCTATTAGGCTTCTCAGCATTTAATCAATGTATAGTTAACAGTGTTTATCCATGTACGAAAATGCTTTTTTAAATTTTAGTCTTCTAAGTTGCTAGCCTCCTTTGAGGGTTTTGTAACTACTGGTTTTGGAATCCAGGAAAAAACCCTTTAATATAAGCTACACTATTTACCAAAAAAAAAGAAATTAAGTTGGAATATCAATTTTGAGAAATTGAAGGTGTGTTTTAAAAAGGAAATTTCTATGAAAATATTATTGTCAAATATTGCTATTGATATGGAGTGATAAGGTGTAATTGAGTTTTACATTACATTGTGAGAAATATTTATCTTCTAACCTCTTTGAGCTTGGTATAGAAGTATTTGTGGTTGTGACAGATTTATGAGATCCCTTCATCATCAAGAAAAATGTATGAGCACATTCTTCCATAGTTGAGTTGATTGATTGGTTTTTTGGAAAATAAGTTTGGAGTGAAAAGGACTTGATTAGGTTTTCCTATTGAGTGTGTTGAGTGAATGCTTCAAGGTTTTCTAGAATAAAGAAGTGTTGTTAAAACCTTGTTTTATAAGCATTGTTGTTGAAACCATTGGTTGAGCAAACTAGACAAGTTTTGTGTGGACTTATTGAGAATATTGGACAAGTTCTCTATGGACTTGTTGAGTAGATTGGACAAGTTCTGTGCGGACTTATTGAGTAGATTGGTCAAGTTATGTGTGGACTTGTTGAGCAGATTTAAGAAAGTTCTATGTGGACTTGTTGAGCAGATTTAAGCAAGTTCTATGTGGACTTGTTGAGTATATTTGAGCAAGTTCTATGTGGACTTTTTGAGCAGATTTAAGCAATTTCTATGTGGACTTGTTGAGCAAATTTAAGCAAGTTTTGTGTGGACTTGTTGAGCAGATTTAAGCAAGTTATGTGTGGACTTGTTGAGCATATTTAAGCAAGTTCTGTGTGGACTTGTTGAAAATATTTGAGGACCGAGTATGATGTAGATTTGAGGATAGATTTATGCCAGACTGGATATAAAGATTGAGCAGATTTGTGCTAGACCAAAGGACTATGTTTAGTGCAAATTTGAGATAGATCTTTGGAGGTGACAAATAAGAGAGGACAGTAGTCTCCAGTGGATAGAGATCCATTAGCCAGAGTAGTGAGGATAGGTCTTCTGATTGGGGATAAGAGTCTTCAATGGAGAGAGATCCACAATCCAATGCAATGGAGGCAGTAGTCTTCTTGAGGATCACCAGCCAGAGCAGAGGAGAAGGAGTTATATGGATAGATATCCATGAACATGATTTAGGGGATTGGTGTCTCCTTTGGACAGAGGTCCATAAACATTGTAATAGGGAAATTATTCCCAAGAGATTGATTGAGAAAAATTTAGTGAAATATTTTCTTCGTGGAGTAGACCACATTGGGTGAACCACGTAAATTATGGTGTCTCTATTATGTGTGGTGATTTATGCATTGCTTTGACTACTGCTATTGATATTGCTATATTTACATTTCATAATATTGATTGGGAAAGAAAAAGTAAAAAGTTGTCTTATAATGTTCACCCCCCTCTCAATATAAGCTTGTGTTCTTCATTTTTTGTTACGTATTTGATAGCGGAGTGATCAGTATGTACAAAAACCTAATATCCTATGAAATTTGTTAAGAGTATGTATAACTACAAGAAATTTATTTTCTATGGTAGTATAATTTAATTCAACACCTATGAGGTTTTTACTGATATAATAGATGGTATAGAAATCATCACCATCCTTCTATCCCAACACTGACCTTATTGCATTTTTAGATGCATTAATATATATGTGAAAAGGTATGGTCCAATTTGAACCTCTCAGTACTGGAGCAGTGATCAATTTTTCCTTTAAGGTTTTAAATACTTGTTTACATTCCTCTATCCAGATAAAATCTATGTCCTTTGATAACAATGTGCTCAGGGGTTTAGTAGTTTTTCTAAAGTCTGTTATAAACCTTCTATAGTAACCATTTGATCCCAGGAAACTATGGATATCCTTTTGTGTTTTAGGAGTAGGCAGGTTTTGGATAACTTTTATCTTCTTCCTATCTACTTTGATCTCATCTATAGAAATGTGATGTCCTAAAACTATCCCTTCTTGCATTAGCATATAAAATTTTTCATTGCTTAGGGATAGGTTATTTTCCTCACATTGCTTAAGTGTTTTCTCCAAATTTTATATGGTTGTTTCAAAAGTTTCACCATATACAGTGAAATCATCCATGTATACCTCAACAATTTCTCCAATCATGTTAGAGAATATGCTTAAAACTAACCTCTTAAATATGGCAGGTGCATTGCACAGACCAAAAGGCAAAACTTGGTAAGTAAAAGTCCCCCAAGGGTAACTAAATGTGTTCTTGTCTTGATCTTCTCCTATTTGAATCTGATTATATCCACTGAACCCATCCAAGAAAGAAAAATACTTCTTACCTAATAAGGTTTCAAGGACCTGATATATGAAGGGTAAGGGGAAGCGTTCTTTATTATTTTCTTTATTCAATAACCTATAATCCACACAAATTCACCACTTGCCATTTTTCTTGGGTACCACCACCAAAGGTGATACCCATTTACTATCCAAAATGGGGTAAATGAACGCAACTATGAGGAGTTTTTGCAACTCAACAATTTTCTTCATTGTTGGATTCATTATTCTCTGTGGTTGCCTTACTGGTTTAATTTAATCTTCCAAATATATTCGATAAGTACAGGTTTTAGGAGCTATTCCTCTCATATTTGAATATTCCCAAGCAAAGGCATTTTTATGGTTGACTAAGGTTTCCCTCAATTTGTTCAACTATTTAGCTATCAACCCATAATTTATGTTTAAGACTCTTCTAGTTGTAACTTCAATTTGTTGTAAATGGTGGTCTTTGCCCCTTACTAATGGCAACTTTGGAGGAGGACAAGAGGGTTCTCCTTGGAAAAAATTTGATATTACCCTATCCTTATCACTCTCATATTCCAACCCATAAAGTGCCATGCTATATTGGATCATTGATAGACCACCAAAGTTCTAGTTTTCATATTTAGATTCTTTCAACAATTTTGCATATTGCGCAGGTGGATGGATGATCAATTTTTTTATTTTCTATCCATTTAAAATAGTCATTTTCCCATCTTTATAGCCTATATAAGCATAAAATATTTATAGCTAAGGTATACCTAATATTAATGGATATCCACCCAACCCAGACTTGGATTGTAACACTAAGAAATTAGCTAGATACTCCCATGCATCCACTCTAACAGTGATGTCCTCCAGCATTCCCTCTAGGAGCATTGTAGACTTGTCTGCCAACTACAAAATAGTCTTGGTTGGCTTAAGGTTAGATAGTTTAAGATTTTGCATGGTTTATTTGGGCATGAAATTAATTAAAGCCCCCAAATCTACTACTTTATTGGATAAAACACAACCCTCTATTTGTACAGTTAGGACATGGCTTCCTAGATCTGAGTATTTTTGGTTGTAGGTGTTCCCTAACATAAGATTAGTTAACTAACCTACCAAATTAATTGAATTTGTAGGTTTTCTTCTTGGTTTCCTTAGGCACAATTCTCTTATGGACTTGCCATAGATAGGAATATCTCTAATGGCCTAAAATAGAGGGATTATGACTATAAATTTCTTTAGACTAGAGATAATATCAAATTCTGATTGTATTGGTTTCTTGGGTTCCTGCAACCTTTGTGGAAAAGGTGGAACCCCTTATTTTTTATTTATAGGTGTTGATTCTTCTTCTACTTCTACTATAAGAGGTGATTCCTCTTTTCCTAATTCCATTTTTTCCTCATCTTCTATCAGAGGAGTGACTTCTACACATACTTATTTTCCTGACCTTAATTGTCTTGGACTACATGGGGTACATCTCATTCTCCATTTGATAAGTTGGTTGTTGTTTTTTATTTGGATCGGTTGTAGGCTATGTTGGTAGCTGAGTAGGCCTAAAATAAGGATGAGATAATAGGGTTGGTTGTAGTGGAATTGGAGCAACATGTTGTGGGTTTTGATTCTAAGCATTCTAGTTCCTCCACTACTGCCTATGCTACTGGTATTGCATCCATGGGTAGGGGTTGTAAGGATTTTCTCCTTGGGGATACTAATTCCAAGGTTATATCCACCAGCCCATGTTGGGTGGCTAAACTTGACCTTGGTTCTAAAAATTGTTGTCCCCATAAGATGGCATTCCTGTTGGCATGTTGTTTCCCATAGAAGACTGTTGTCAATTTCTCCTATTACCCATGAAGTATGCTTCTACTACCTCAAGTTCCTCTCTAGGTTTTGATAATTGTTGACACAACTTTGTTTTGTGATTCTTTTGGCATACAAAACACACTTGAACTTTATTTTCAAGACATTCATTCCTAGGGTGTTTTCCCTTGCATTTAGGAAAAAAGTAGGGCAGATTTACCTCATTTTCCTACTTCTTTTTCTGAATAAGAAGGGTTTCCATTTGCAAAGTCAGATATGATAACATCTCACTCTTAAGATCTTCAAGCATATTGCCTATTTTCGTTTTAGTGACAGTGATTGATTGTTTGATATTTCTAGGGGTCAACTTACCTTTCCTATTTGAAAAGTTTCAACACAAACACCGAATATAATTCATTTGATGTTAATAAATATCCCCTATAGAAATCATGTTTAAGGCTTCCAGAGATTCATTTGTAAGTCCCTTTAAGAAAATACTTCTTAGGAACCTATTTCCTAATTTTGAATGGGGTGATCTTTGTAAATTAAAGTTGAACCTATCCCAATATTCCTCCATACATTCTCTTTACTTTTATGTCATATATAGGACTTCTTCCCTTGTATCACGTGCTATGCCAAAATCTTGGTACTGATCTATGAAATTTTTTTCAATTCTTCCCAGGTAGTTATCCGTTTATTTCCCAAATTGATGAACCAACATAAAGTTGAATCATCAAGAGTGGAAGAGAACAATTTTATTTTTTTGGCATCAACTATATAATCCACTGATCTACATAGGACATCAAATTTAAATAGAAATAGATCTAGATATTCTTTTAGTAGTCCTCTAAAGATTTTAAGGTGGGTAGGGGAGATATATTTCATCTTGTGGTCTCCTCCTACCTCTCCTATGGAAAAATTAAAACTAGTGGATGCTTACTTTGCATCAGTCATCTTATCTATGAACAAGGTATATACACTAGTTGCGTTCAAAGTGTATGACCCCAAGAAGCAAACACCTAATCTACTTGCAGCATAATATCAAGCGAAAGAACCATAAATGCATAAAGAACATGGAAGTAACAAAATCAAGAGATCTCTTTTATTAATTCATTTGAAACTTTGGTTATAGATAGGTCCCTCTTAGGGATACCGATTGCTTGATACAATGATTACAAATAGAAATAGCCCCTGAAAGGGGATGGTGCACTCCACAGGCCTCTCAGATTCGTACATGAACTTGTACAAGGGCTTACTGATGCCTTCTTCTCCTCTTGCTTGGAGGGATCTGATGTCATAGATGCTTTGACTTGGTCTAGGAACCTATGATCTACGTACAAGAAACAACAGAGAATAATCAGTAGCATATGCGGCCTCTCATGATGAGGCTCCTTTTTAAGATCTACAAGGAATGATGTAAAAGCATAGTAAAAGCATAATGATGCAAAGACAAGAAAAAATGCATAAATAACTTAGAAATTACTATGCAAATGCAATGAAAAGATAGATCTATGCTAATATTAATTGATAAAGAAAAAATAATGAGAAATCTATGCTAAAAACTCGGGAAATAGTGTCTCAAACCCTAGGCTATGCCTGCAGGCCGTTGTCAAGGACAACGACCATGAAATGAAACCTTCTTCCTCATGAACTAGGGGTGGTGACACTCAATCCTTCATCTGAATTGATGTTCAAGGGTCACCTTCTTGTCTAGAGATGGATTGGTGGTGAAGCTCATGTGGAACTGAATGCTTGAATGGTGCATTGTCATTGCTCAATCGGACAGCACTTTGTTACTCCTCAAGGGGATATGAAATTGCTCTCCAATTTGCTAGGGCTTCGCTACATAAAAACTTAGATATTTTCTTTTTCTTGGGAGGATGCATATGTAGACCTCCCAGATTCAGATCTAGATCCAGATCTTGGCTTCTTGGAGAAGCCAAGATCCAGATCTGCATGTAACTGACCATTAGAGGGGAAGGCTCAGTCATAGATTTGCATGGAAGGGGTAGTCAGGAGGAGCTCTGGGAGATCCATGCCAAAAACTACTCATAAATAATGCAAGTGTAGTCATACTATGTGATTTGGGCCTGTATTCATGGCCATTCTATGTTTTAGTGCTAGTCACTATCTAGAGTAGCGACTAGATGTGGTCACTCTCAGCTTCAGTGGCTTGTGTTGGCGACCACTCTGGTTGATAGCGATCGAGCTTGAATGGGCTAGAACTACCCCTTTTGAGTGGTTAGGACCACTTTTAGCTCTTGGAAAGGTCCAAGATCAGTCATATGGTCTTTGGATGTGCCCATATGAGTAGTCTCCTAAACATGATATATTTTAGGTGTCTACAGATACCCCTTTTTGGGATGCATTATGGGAAAACACAATGCTGAGCAAAAATAGACCACCTAGGGCCATATTGTAGGGTGTGTGATGATCATTGATCTGATCAACATTAGATGCCCTAATCATGAGAAAGGTGTGCATCTTAGAATCATTGCTTCCAATAGGATGGAAGGCTTAAATTTGTAAAAGCTTTCATGAGTCCAACGATGATCGGGTAGCCTTGGTGCTACGATTGGTCTGAAAGGAGGAGAGTTTCAAGCTTAACTATCATATTTGCTTTTTGCCCCAACAAAGGGTAAGCTTATGATAGTTGTTGGCAATGATTCATAAGATGAATATAATTTGACATGATCGAGTGATCCTTTGTTGATTTTGATTATGATTGTTGATATTATGACTACCCCTCCAAGTGATGAGTCGATGAGGGAAGGACAATGAATAAAGCGATGAGTCACTTGACCAAGATGATTGATTTGGATCCTTTAAGAGGTTTGCTTTGTTGTTATATGGTAGGTCCCATTTTAGGTGTGATTTCAACCATTTTTAGTAATTGTACATCTCTATCCCATGGAGCAGTCTAACCACAATGGCCTTCTTAGGGAATCAAGATGATAGCAATTCTATTTAAGCTTGTGTTGAATCACTATGTTCGATGATTTTTTAAAAGTGTTATAGAAGAAATGAGATGAATGCCTCATTCTCGTGGGGCAGTCCAGCCACCATGGCCTTCTTCGGGATTGAAGTGAAGCATCTCAATTCAACGATGACTAATTTACCCCAAATGGCCTTATGGTAATTTACTCATCTTGTCGGATTGCATGGAGCGCAAGTCGCTGCAACCGCCAAGTGTATAGAGTAAATAACTGGATACGAGGCGCATTTGAGATTTTGTTTATTTGATTTTTTTGTTATTTTGAATTTTATTTTGTTTTTGAATTTTGATTTATGCAATTTTTGATGATTTTGGACTGATAGATATGCTTAATTGTCCATTTTGAGATTCCTCATGGTGAGAAATTTAGTGCATTTATTTTTCTAGCCACTATCAGATAGGCCAATTTATAATTTATGGTTGTTATCGATTAGGCTAGAAAGTGTGGGCCATTGATGCTAGTAGTGACTGTAGGAAAACTAAAAAATATAAAATAAAATTAGGGTTTTGACTTTCATTATTTCCAGCTATCAATTTGCATTTGAGCTCTGAGAGAGAAAGGGAGAAAGTGACCCAAGATGCTACATGACTACCAGACACCATGGTAGAGTAGGGTGAGGCATCCATGAGTGGAGCCAGAGCTTCATGGGTATTTCTCTAAACCCTAGCTTATTTTTGATAAAATGAACCACACTAATTAATTGGAAAATGAACCAAATTAAACCCATTGGCAATGAACCGAATCTATAGATAGGCTTAGTTTAGGGTTAATTTAGGTGGGTTTTTTTGTTTTAGCTTTTTGTCAATTTTTTTGGTGTTTTTGGGTGAGGGCGGACGTCGTTGGCGTGTCGCCTCATGGCCGCTATCGTTAGAGCAGCCCCTAATTTGCAAAGAGGGCTATTGTCATAATAGCTAGTTTGAATTCCAATGGTTAAATTTTTTATCATTGGTGGCTAGCCATTGTCGACTTGAATGACCGATCAACTTTAGAAAATTTATTGAATTTTTTTATTTTTTATTGGTTTTAATTGATTTTTTGAATTTTTTAAGTGTAAATTTTGATTTTTTGTATGTTATGGTGCATTTTCTCATTGTGTTTGTACCCTTAGGTTATTTTAGGTTATTTTGCACCATTTTGCATTTTATTACTTTTTTAGCCTTTAAGTGCATTTAATTTAGGTATTTTATTTTGCACTTTTAGCTTCTGTCTTCGTGGGCTCGAGACCCTAGTTTGCTCGTGGTACTTCTACCTCTGATGGATGATGTAGATTGGGATTGGTTTGATGCCCATGGCCTCATGTATGTTATGAGGCTATCGACTATCATGTCAGACTAGGCCTATCTCACTGCTCTGGCTCATAGGTGGGATTCTAGGATGAACACTTTTCATCTCCCTATTGGTGAGATGACTATCACTCTTGAGGATGTATATAAGATCTTTAGGATCCCTTTTGATGGAGTGGCTATCGTGTCTTCTCCCACTAATGCTAGAGATGTTGTATTTGAGAGGGTATTTGGAGATCATGTAGTTGTAACATTGGCTGACACCCTATATGGCGGAGTCTCCATGGCTCGGTGGTATCAGGAGGATGTTTTCTCATGATGGTAGGTAGTCTTGATGCATGTTATATGTAACATGCTTTTATTGGATTCTTTAGGAGTGAGGTTCCCATGGAACCTCTTGGCTATGGTTTAGGACCTTTTGGATAGTGAGGAGCCTATCATTATGGCTTGGGGAGCACTTGCTAGCTCAGTGCTATGATGAGCTCTATAGGATTTAGTGGTATGGATGAGCTAGTGTTGCTTGCAACCTTCTTCTTTAGATCTAGGGTTAGGAGCACATCAGGGTGGACCACCTAGGAGGATTACCTATTAGGATCACTACCATAGCAGAGGTGGCCTAGTGCTATGGATGTAGGTGGCCTCGAGAGTGAGAGGAGCACTAGAGTTGATGTCATGCAGGGATTTGACACATTATGTAGCCACCTTGATTGGCCTGTAGGTGAGGGATATTATATGGAGGCCTTATTTTGAGTGCCCTACATGGCTAGAGGTAGATAGATTCATGGCTTAGACTAGGCATGATCGATGGGTGATCGATCACAAGGGAGGTATCAGAGAGTTCTTTCATTACTCTTGGGTGCTTTGTTAGTTTGGTATCCAGTAGGATGTACCTCTTGAGCGATTTTGTATAGGTAGATTATCATAGAGAGGGATCTTCCACTACCTCGAGTTGTAGTAGTTTTAGAGGAGGAGGACCCTCCTATAGTTGATGTTGGTATAGCTGATGTTAGGGTTATAGAGGCGTATACCTAGTGGTGGGTTACATGGTTATGGCATGGTGGTGGTCGCTTAGGGTAGACTAAGGATGAGGTAGTTGTAGAGGAGGATCTTGATGCATGTTGAGTGTGACCTAGGACTAAGGAGTGGGTCTAGGCAGCAGAGGAGTAGGTAGCTCAGAGGAGGAGGAGTTAGCTCTAGAGGAGTAGGAGTCTCCTCTCTGGGCTTAGTTGCATAGTGTTGAGGTCGAGCTTCAGGTAGCTCATATTTAGATTTTGTAGTGGGACCTACCTCATTGCATACTCTAGTCTTAGGTTAGGGTTTTATGAGGAGAGGACCACTTATAGGACATAATTGACTTGGTAGCTTAGGATAGAGTAGCTTACTATAGAGAGAGGATGTTCTGAGGATAGTTGTCCATTCTCTATTATTAGGGTGATAGGTTTGGATCTAGGTGATATGAGATCCTATATGGCTATTAGAGGATTATGAGGCCAATATAGGATATATTGGTATATTTCCCTTTGAGTCTAGATTAGGCTGCTAGGTGTCTCTCATGAGAGGTCTAAAGGGGCTCATAGATAGGTAGAGTGAGTCAGGTAGTCATCATTGGTCACAAGAGGACAGGACCTAATTAGAGTGGACCATAGGGACTAGCTCTAGATAGACTCATAGGGATGGAGTCGAGGGTGGAGGTGAGCCTAGGGGTGTAGGCCCCATCTGATATTCATGATGGCTTGTATTATTTTTGAGTGTAAGGTCTGTGGACCTACACTATTGTAGCCTATGGGTATTTTTGTACCTCCATGTACTTATTTGACACACATATATATATGATATTCTATTTTAGACTCATTATGTGTATCATGTGATTGGTTTTATTATGATGTTTATGAGATGCACATGGATGCAATGTTTATGCTCTTATGTTATATGATGTGATGTATATATGACATGCACTAGCTAGATGATGGATGTATGCTTAGATGCTATGATCTAGATATATAGATGGACTATTATGTATGCTTATATGGATGTAATGCTTTGTGTTAAATGCATGTTTAATTTGTTTTAATTGTTTATGCATTTAATCTATGTGCTATGATATGATAGATGATGTATGTAATGTGATGCATTAGTTATATGAGGATAATCTAATGTAAATGAACTTGTATGCTTTAATCACTTAAAACATAAGGAATGAATGTGATATGAGTTTAACAATCTAATGGATGACACCACAGAATGTATAAAAATCATGAATGTAAATGATAACTCTTATCATAAGAATTAATCATTTAAGCATCCATATGTGAGATGAGATGATGTGATATGTATGTGCTTTCTTTATAAGCTTCTGTAAATTAAAAGATATGTACAAAATAGTCAGTGGCCATCTAAATATCATTGTTGATATTTATCCGGTATCTATCCTATTTCATGAACACCCTTTAATGAACAAAACCTCCTAAAGAAAGTTGTTGATTTGATTGATGACATGATTTGTTGCTATTAGGGGATTTTTGAGGTTTTCCATGAGACTCAAACACCCTAGTTACTTCATCAAAAGTTGTATACTGACCATACAGGACTCTTGAAAGATAAAGTTTTGTTATGAAGACCTAGATATTCATTATCCCTGTGTGTGCAAATGAATATATTAGATGAGACATAAGCATACCCCAATGCCAGGTGGGATTCATTCAACCCATTGTTGTATTGGGGATCATCAAATGCTCATCATGATCCTAAGTTGGACTCAGTTGGATTAGACCATTAGGCGATATAGGACACCTAAAGCTAGCTCTTTTTACAAATTGCTTAGAACTACCCTAATGCCATGCGGGATTCATTCAGCCCATTGTTGTATTAGGGATCACTCAATGGTTTGTGGAGATTGACCATTCTAGGGATTCAAGCTCTTCACCCCCTTCTTTTCTTCACATTTATTTGGGATACTTGCTCATGTTTAGTGATGAAAATCACTCTTTATTTTGAATTTTGTTTTCTTTTGAGCAAGGGATTTATGTAGTGATGATAATCACTATTTATTTTTCTTTTGAATTTTGCTTTGTTTTAAGATTTTTGCTTGTTTTTATGAAAGCAAGGGATTTCTTTGGGTAGGGGGAACTTGTCCTTTTTCCAATGATCAAAATCCTAGACCATGTACATCACAAAATGAGCAAGTGAAGACCTTTCACTTAGGATACCTAGTACCACTTTGTAGTGTTCATATTTCCCTTGTTCCAACTAGGATTTTAGTGTTTTTATTAGTGATAGGATTTTGATATATGCTAGGTACTATCAAAACTAGACCTCATCTTCTTCTAGTGAAGATAGCTTTCTATAAAATTTGATAAAATCACTAGGTATGGTTGAGTGACCAGAAAACCCTAGTATATCCCTTATAGCAATATGAGGGGTTGTGTTGAAAAATATAGTTACTCACATGGGTTATGGATGATGATGGATTTTGAAGATGCATGATTGAGGTACAAATGTGGTGTCATTTGTAAGATTGCAAACACAATCTATCCTAATGCAAGTGCAATGGATGGTCATGCCTAAATGCAATGCAATTACATGAATGCAAAATGCAAATGTTTTTGTATTTTTGCAATGTTTTGAGTTTTATTGCTTTTTGATTTTTGATATTTTCCATTGTTTTTGGAATTTTGATTATTTTGAATGTTTTTGAACTTTTGATTTTAAATTGTTTTTGTGCTTTTGTGTTTTGACCAAAGGGTTTAAGGTGCCTTTGGGGCTTTTTGTGAATTGACCAAAGGGCTTTAAGATGCCTTTGGGGCTTTTTGTGAAGTGACCAAAGGGCTTTAAGATGCCTTTGGAGCTTTTTGTGAGTTGACCAAAGGGCTTTAAGATGCCTTTGGGGCTTTTTGTGATTTGACCAAAGGGCTTTAAGATGCCTTTGGGGCTTTTTGTGAGTGTGACCAAAGGGCTTTAAGATGCCTTTGGGGCTTTTGTGAAGTGACCAAAGGGCTTTAAGATGCCTTTGGGGTTTTTGTGATGTGACCAAAGGGCTTTAAGATGCCTTTGGGGCTTTTTGGTTTTGATGTTTTTTGATTTGTTTGGATTTTTATGATTTTCTATTGTTTTTGAAATTTTGATTATTTTGAATGTTTTTGAATTTTTGTTTTATGTATTGTTTTTGGATTTTGTTGGTTTTATGTGTAAAATACCTTTAGATGAAGAATTTTGAGAGGCTCAGGCTCTTCAACACCTTCTAATGATGTTAGGTGATATGTCCCAGGTCCAATATTCTTAGATATGATATAAGGACCTATCCAATTGGTCATAAATTTGTCTCGTAGGTGCGATGGTAGGTTTGAATTCTGTTGGTTCTCTTTGAGCATGAGATCCCCAACCTTAAAGTCTCTCAAGTGGACTTTATTGTTATAAGCTCATGTTAGATGATCTTGGTAAATATGAAGATGCTCAAGAGCATTGATGCGACGTTCATCAAGAAGGGTCAATTGATCAAGGTGAGCTTGATGCGTAGTGTCATCATCGATGAACTCTTTCAATGTGATGCATAATGTTGGAATTTCCAACTCTAAGGGCATAATGGCCTCAGTACCATATACAAGCAAAAATGGTGTTGCCCTAGTGGGCATCCACACACTAGTCTTGTAAGCCCATAATGCAAGAGGTAATTGTAGATGCCAATCCTTATGATTTTATTTTACCATCTTCTTTAATATGGCTACAATTATTTTGTTTGAGGCTTCTGCTTGCCCATTTTCTTATGGATAATATGGTGTCACAAAACTATGTTGAATGTTATATTTGGATGTTAAAGCCCACATATTTTTGTTCTTGAATGAAGGACCATTATCCAAAATTATCTTGAATGGGACCCCAAAGTGATAGATGATATTGTGAAGTATGAACTCCACAATTCGTGGTCCTATCATCGATGTTAAGGGGACCACTTCCACCCATTTGGTGAAGTACTCAATGGCCATTAAGATAAATGTGTGTCAACCTAAATATGAGGGAGAGATATTTCCAATTAGATCGAAACCCCACTAAGAAAATGGCCAAGCCACCTGAATGGGTTGTAAGGCCTGTGATGGCAAGTGCATCAGATTTGCATGATGCTGACACTTAACGCATTTCTTGACATACTCACAACAATCCTTCTCCATGGTGGGCTAGTAATAACCCATTCGAAGGATGCACTTGATGATGGCCATGCCACTGAAATGGCCACCACATGTACCATCATGAGCTTGTGAAATCACCCAAGCTGATTCTTGGGGCTCAAGACAATGAAGGAGGACTCCATCATAGTTTCAATGATACAATATACCTCCTAGCAAGACATATCTTATCACTTTTTGTTTGAATGCTCATTTTTTAGCCTACGATAATCCCTGTGGGATGATTCCAAGCTTAAGGAAATCTTGTAATTGGGATAGCCAATCCTGATAAGCTACAACCTCAATAGATAAGATGACTTGTTCCTCCTATGATTCGATGTGCACAAATGCAGATTGAGAAATAACCTTGTGGTGAATGATGGTACCATTCTCCGTAGGACCCTACGAGATCAAAGACCCCCAAGGTACCTTCTTTAGAAAGTCTCTGGCTTTATAGAACCACTCATGGTCTGGTTCTATATGAATCATGTTGACTGATTCTTTGTTGTCAAAAGCCTCACATTGCATCACTGATTGTGAGAGCATTTTCACATGAATGGTAGTGAAATCAGCAGATGGATTCTGAGGGATCAAGGATCCCAAAGATGCCATAGTGTCTACAAATCTATTTGACGTGTGAGGGATTGCCTCGATGTCATACCATTCTAGTTGGGCTAGATAAGTGTCAACAAGCTCTTTGTAAGCTTTCAGGATTGGATCCCTACATTGAAATAGTCCCTTAACTTGGTTGACTATGAGAAGGGAGTCACCAAAGATATTTAGCCTTTTGATCTTCATAGCGATGGTTGTTTGGAGACCCAAGATTAGGGCCTCGTATTCGATATTGTTATTCATGCAAGGGAAGTCTAGCTTAAATGACAAGGGTATTGGAGCACCTTGTGGCGTGAAAAACACAATCCTTGCACCACCCCCTTGCTCACACTTTGAACCATCAAAGAACAAAGTCATGTCAGCTTTATTTTTAGGTTCTTCGGGTTTGGGTGCTTCTGATAATGCAAAGACTACATCATCGAGAAGTTCTATGGTGAGAGGCCTACTATTCTGAAGAGGTACCTCTACTAGTTGATCAGCTATGACTTATCCCTTGATGGAATTTTGGCTTATGAATTCCAAGTCAAATTCTATCAATAGCATGATCCACTTTGTAGTACGTGTATTATGATATGTCTTGCTCATCATATACTACAAAGGATTTTGTTTTGATATCACATACGTTGTATGGCTCAACATGTAGTGGTACAATTTCTTGGTCGTAAAGACTATTGCTAAGCACAACTTCTCTACGTATGCGTACCCTATCTCGTAGCTCACCAAGGTGTGGCTGATGTAATATATCACTTGTTCTTTGTCTTGCACATTCTTTTGAGCTAACATGGTGCCCAAAGCAAAATTGGTAGTGGATATATAAAGCAGAAATGGCACATCTGGCCTTGGTGGAGCTAGTACTAGTGGTATTTCTAGGTATTTCTTGATCTCAGCAAAGGCTTGTTGACATTCTTCATCCTAGTGGAATGGGACCCCCTTGTGTAGTAGTCGATTCATGGGTCGACATTTATCCGATAGTTGTGTGATGAAATACTTTATGGATGCTACTTTGCCTTGTAGGCTTCTCAACTCTTTGATGTTAGTGGGTGGGGCCATTTCTAGGATAGCCTTTACCTTTGCTGGGTCGACTTTGATCCCTCATTTAGAAATGATGAATCCCAAGAGTTTTCTAGAAGTTACACCAAAGATACATTTCTTGGGATTCAACCTGACATTGTGCTCTATCATGTGGTCGAAGACTTTTCTTAGGATCTCGACATGCTCTTCATGTAGCAATGACTTGGCTAGTAAGTCATCGATATAATCTTCTAGGATCTTATGCATGTAGTCATGGAAAATGTATGTCATGGCCCATTGATATGTGGCACCAACATTTTTAAGACCAAATGGCATTACTTTGTAACAAAATGTCCCCCATGGAGTAGTGAACATGGTTTTGTGTTGGTCTTCGGGTTTAATTTAAATCTGATTGTAACCAAAAAACCATCCATGAGGGAGAGCATCTCATGACCTGTAGTTGCATCTACAAGAGCATCTATGTTGGGCAATGAGAATGAATCCTTCGGTGTTGCCTTATTGAGATCCTTGAAATCCATGCAAATATAGATTCTTCCATCAGGTTTTCCTATAGGCACCATGTTTGATACCCATTCTGGATAGTCGATGGGAATAATAAAGACTACATCCAATAGCTTCTGTAGTTCATTCTTTACCATCAAGGTGATGGTTGGATGCATCTTCCTAAGCTTCTTCTTGATCAGTTTCTTTGTGGGATCTAGTGAAAGGTTGTGGACAACCAATTTTGGATCTAGTCTCGACATATCCTTGTAGGTCCAAGCAAAGAGATTAGGTCTCTCTTTCAATAGAGGTATGATGATGGCCTATTCTTCTAGAGATAAGCTTTCCTCAAACTTGAATTTCTTTGGATTAGAAGGATCATCATTGATGTCCACTTTGAAAGTCTCCTCTATTGCCATATGTGACCCCTCCTCAAGCTGGTGAGGAGTGGGGATCAAGTGGATGTCATCTACTGGGTTTAAAGGTTCAACTGAATCAGGGTCGAAACTAGCATGATAAACATCATGTGCGCATCCTAGTGCAAAATGAAATGGTTGTAGCATTTCTTCATTGGGGAAGAAATATTCAGGCTCTAAGGGTGAATCAACATGATCCCAATCAATAGCATCTAAGTTAAGACACAATGGTTTAGAAGGATCAGCTAGGTTGTGAAGTGGAGTGGTCAAATCAATGGAGATCATGTTGATGGATGGGATGAAATCTCTAGGACCATGTGGGTACAACTTTGCATTATTGTTTTACCTTCCATACCCAAGATGAGGCTCTAGGGGTATGGGGATCTCAGGATCTAGTCTATGGATAGATGAGAAGATGGGATCATTTGGCTGAAGTAGCTCTCTAAATGTAGGTAGATCAGGGAAGACTATGCGATAGATCGTATCTAAATTGGGTGGTCTTCCCCTGAGGCGAGGGCTAAGATATATTGTGTGGAGTATCTCATCTATTTCAACAAGCTAATTGACTTGATGTAAGTGATGAGGCCCAAGATAAGCCATCTCAATCTCATCTTCATAATCATTATCATCTATGAAGAACCCCTCATTCCTACCCACTAGAATTGGGTGGTGACCTAAATGTTGAGGCCCAAGATAGGCCATTTCGATCTCATCTTCATAGTCACTATCATCTATGAAGAATCTATTGTCTATTTCCACTGCCCTAGATGTGGGTGTGTAGGCCAAGGTAGGCCATTACTTGAGTCTATGACTCATAGCCACTCTCATCCATGATGTATCTGCCTTCTATGTTACCTGACCAAGTGAGGTGTTGTAAATATCGAGGCCCATGATAGGCCAATCCAGCTTCATCCTCGGATTCACTTGTGACATACTCATTCTCTTCTCACTCATAACCATGGCTTGGTTCATCCTCCCATAGGATGATTCCTGATGGGCTTGCTTCGAGAGAGAAATTTGGATGATACTCATCGGGTGGTCCTATATTGACCATAGCCACCCATCTATCACTCAAGTAGCTTCTGTTTGGTTGATAGGGATTCCATTCAATGTCTTCCCTAAACCCTAAGCTTAGCCTATCTAGAGCTGCTACCAATGAATCATCATGGCTTTGGATATGATATCCTAGACCAAACCTATCAGTAGGTAATTGGTATTATGGTTGGAATGGAAGTTGACTCCCTTGCTCATATAGACCTAAACCATAGCCATGCCAATGGCATCATTCAAAGTATCTTAGAGCAAACTCAGGATTGGACAAGTAATGAACATTCATGGTGAATGGCTCATCCTCATCCTCTTCAATATCAAAAGCATCATGGGCATAATCCAAACCAGCATATATGAAGTTGGTTTGGTTAGGGAGAATCCCCAATGGAACCACTATCCCTATTGGTAAGTTTGGGACTCTTGGTCATCCCATGTCTTGTGTAGACTCGATAATGGGTGTGAAAGTCACATTCTACACAAGATATTCACCTAACCCTATGTTAGCTAGGTGAACTATCACCTATGGTGCAGATGATGTTGATGATGATGCAGGTGAGGTAGGTTGAGGTACCTCCTCGACTATGTCTTGGGAATTTTCCTCCTCCATGGGATTTGGAATTTTTGTTGCTGCTATGGTTGGAAGTTCCTTAGGTCTTTCCTCCACCAAGGGTGCTTTTAGCTTCTAAGAGTCTTTTGCTTTAGATATTGTTGGTTTCTTAGAAGTGCCAGTAGCTTTGGAAGCTAGAGGTGGTGCCGATGTGGATGGGTCACCTCGCACTGATTTGGACTTGCTTCCTGGCTGCGTGGTAGGGGATGATGGCCTAATGTATATGTGTTTGGATGGAAGGACAAAATCCCTCGGTAAGTCAACTTGATGCACATATTTGAATGGCTCTTCATCCGATGGAACCACATGTACTTGTCCCTCATGCACATACTTGATGCATTGGTGCAAGATCGAGGGAACACACTGCATGTCCCTTATCTAGGGATGCCCTAGGAGGATATTGTACTGCATGGCCCCCTCCAATACATGACACATCATAGGGATGGTCTTATGCCCTACCTTTATAGGTAGGACGATTGTACCCACTATGGAGCATAGTGCATCATTGAAAGCTCTCAATGTGTAGGAGGTTGGGATGATGTTTGACCTAGGGATTTTCAAGTGCCCTATAGCTTTTGTTGTGATAATGTTAATCGATGAGCCTGTGTTGATTAGAACCCACTTGAAGGGTATGTCATTGATGGATGTGATGATATGTAGAGGTGGGTCTGCTATGGTAGTAGGGACTACCTTTATTTTGTGATCGTAGAAATGGATCACAGGCTCTTGACACTATTGGACCTACCCCACAAAGTTTGTGAATGCATCAGGGTTCTGGGGCTGTAGCTCAATCGATCTCAAGATTTCCATTAGAGTCTCCTTGTGTCTGGGAGACTATTGAATGAGCTCATATATTGATAACTTGGTCGGTGTCATTTGGAGATTTTGCACAAGTCTACTCTAGATAGTTACCATAGGTCATATTGGTGGACCTAGAGGATTATTTTGCACCTACCTCTATCGAGGTGTATCTGGGATACGAATAGGAGCCATTGGAGGCTCTGGTTGGTTGTATCATTGGCTTCTTGTCGCCACATTGACTATTTCAACCATTCCAATGAATCCTTGAGTGGGAGGTTCAACTTGGACTTGGTTTACTTGAGCACCCTAATCTCTAGGGACCTCATGGTTAGGCAACGGGTTTCTGAATATGCCCATGTCTCTATTGTCGGGTGCTAATGGATTATCAACTTGTAGCTCACCCTTCTCGATCATGTTTTGTACAACATTCTTGAATCTGATACATGCTTCGATATCATGCCCCTGTAGTCTATGATATGGGCAATATTGATCTTCCCTATATCCCTTGGGCTTGGGATGGTTAGGGTCAAGAAGTTGTACCTCAGGTAGCCTGAGTCTTTGTGCCTCACTTAGTTGGTTGAATATCGATTGCATCGATTCTGATAAAGGCGTGAAATAGCGAGGTGGTCGACGTTCCTTATTTTGACCTTGGTTGTTCTTTGGGTTGTAATTGGCTGGTGGGGGCTGAGCTTGATAGTTCTATGGTTGTTGGCTATTCCCTCCCTTTGGCATGTTTAACACAACTTGGTTGACTTGAGCAGGCTTGGCCTACTTTTGTTGATTCTTGTTGTTGTGGTTGTTGTTATTCTAGTCCTTTTTTTTTTGGAGCTTAAGGTCTCCTTCTTCAACCTTGATGTCTTCTATTAGCTTGGCTTGAGCCAAGGCTTCCTCGAATGTTTCATACTATTGTAGTTGCAAGAGCAATGAGATGTGCTTTGCATAACTCTTAGTAAACATCCGGGTGAGCTCTATAGTGGGAACAGAAAATGGTAGTTTTACCATTATCTTTCTCCATCTGTTCCCATAGTCCATGACTGGCTCATCATCATATTGCTTTAGGTTTTCCAGGTCGGACAAGTTTACTTTCTTCTTGATGCCAAAAGAAAAGCATTCAAGAAATGCATTCACCAGTTGCTCAAAATTGATGAGTTTAGAGTGGGCTATGAGGGATACAATAGGAGTAGCTAGTAGTGTAAGAGGATCAGATGCAAGGGCTAGTAGCTTGGGGGTAGTGATAGGTGGGATCAGTGTTTTGAAACTCATAGGCTAATCATGAGCACCATGAAACTCATGGGTCAATGACACCTGTAATTTTTTTTAAAGAAAAACTTGGGTCTAGTAACTCGTCGACTCGTGGTTATTTACTAGATCAATATTTGTTGAGTACTCAGTGATTACTCACCAAGACTCATACGACTAGAGGGACAAGAGAGATAGAAGATGCAGGATCAAACAGGGGAGATACAGAGCCTAATATAGAGGATGTAGGGGAGAAACAGTGGAAAGGATGGGTGAAGACTCATAAGGTGGCATTAATTGGTATATCTACCACATCTAAAGGGAGAAATAGCTAAGGTGGCATTAACTACCATATCTACCATGTAATCACCATCTCTAATGACCTGGATTTCTTCTTCATGGCCAATGATAGTGAGTGGCACACCTATCATGTAATTTATACCTAGAAATCCAGGTTTATACATCTCTTTCAATTTAATATGTTTCTCAAAATAAAATAAGAAACATATAGGAGGTAGGTTGGTTGGTTGGGGGAATGGATCCATGCCAACTCCTAATAAATTATAGACACCCACGAATTTAATGAAATGATAGCTTCTATCACAAAATTCTAGTCGATTCAAAGGATGTACTTGTCATTATTGCTTGACCAATCACTGCTCAAGACCACCCAAGACCACTACGATCATCATCTATATTTATCTGGATCTCATGTTTAAGAGGGGTGTAAAAATTATTTTAGCTTTACAGTAAAAAAATATTATTTTTTATAATAAAAAATAAATATATTAGTGGTACATTGTATAGGATCCTAATGTATATGTATTTTTTATCTATGCATGGCAAGTCTTTCAAAGATATTTTAATAACATATTTTTAAATTTATTCATAGGGTCCTAGGGGGATAGCGCAATGGTACAGGATTTGGCTATTTTTTGGGAGGCTTAAGGTTTAAACCACGGTGTAGGTGAATGTATGAGGGGGTGTATGTGTGTGATTGTACATATAAAAAAAAATTAATATATTCTAGGATATTTTTTAAGGGTATAAATCCACATTTCTTGACTTATTAGTGCTTCGAACATAAGTCACAATCATACCTTTGTGGGCTGCAACTTTAGATTCATTGGTAGGTTTTTGAAATGGATTGAATATTATGTCCCATGCCTCTTTCACAAATGTATATATGATGTTTCTTTCTCAAGTTTGTTTTTCTTTAGATAATTGGATCTCACCTCTATACAATATTTTCAAGGTTGAATTCAACTTCATATGTTAACATTAACATCATATCTAATTGATGATATATTTCCCACAAATTTAAACTTCGTTTGTAAATGTTGTTTTGATCTGAGGTTAAAAAATAATTTTTTATTTTATTTTAATTTCTTAAATATTTTTTACTGAGTTTGTCCCAAGTCATTGAGTACTTTCCAAACTTAGGCTGTTGAGTTTTTTTTGAGTTACGAGTTTCTAAACAATGGGTAGGATCAACATTGGTCCTAATGAGGCTAGTTATGAGGGGTTAGATGCAAAGCTTATGCGATGTGTGAGACAATATTTGGATAGTGGAGTAGGCTCATTTGGGATGGGTGTAGGGGGTGTGGTAGAGATTATAGTGGATGCCAATGTAGTAGGTGATGTTGGGATACCCTAGGTATATTTGGATGTCAGTTTGTACAATATGATAGATGCACTGGATGAGACCCACATGTTGTAGGACAAAGTGCATCAGGTAGAGGCTATGATGATAGAGAAAGAGGTGGCTTGGACATAGGAGAGGATGAGGTTAAATGTATATCAATCTACTTGGACTCTATAGAGGTATGCCTTGGTGTTGGAGAGGGATAGAGCACTAACTGATAGATATGTAGCTATGGTAGGGAGATGGGATGCAAAGAGGGTGGTCGAGATACTTAGAGGGTAGAGGGATGAGCTGCAGTGAGAGGATAATGCTATCACAACAGAGAGATATGTAATGATAGTGGTGTAAAGAGAGTCACAATAAATATGTAGAGCCAACTGAGTGAATAAGAGGTTATGGTAGCTAATATGACCATATTATAGTAGGAGGTAGAGTAGCTAAGGTGAAGAACACAAGCTTATACTGAGAGGGGGGGGTGAACAGTATAATACCACTTTTTACTTTTCTTATCCCAATCAAAATTATACAATATATCAATGGCAATATCAATAGCAGAAACCAAAGCAATGTACAAATCATCACACACACATGAGACACCAATTTACGTGATTCGCTCAATGTGAGCTACATCCATGGATAAAATCTTTCACTAAATTTTATCAATCCAAATTTTGGGAATACCTTTCCCGATTACAATTTTTATGGGCACCAACCCAAAGGAGACACCAATCCCCTAATATCGAGTTCGTGGGAACCAACCCATAGGAGACACCAATCCCTTAGCTCTGCTCTGGCTAGTGATCCTCTAGAAGACCTATGCCTCTGTTGCCCTTAGCAAATGGAACTCTATCCATAGAAGACACCTGTCCTCCCTGCTTTGGCTGGAGACCTCTGTCCTCAACTCTATCACCTCCAAAGCTGGTCCTCGAATTTGCACTAAACATAGTCCTTCGGTCTAGCACAAATATCCTCATTCGTCTTTGCCTGTCTGCTCTCTACGCCCTCTTCTCTCTTTACGCAAACACACCTACACTTGGTCGAACTTCAACCCTTGCACTGTCTGTGCACACTTTTCTTCCTTTGTGATCTTTCACACTCAGAATTATTCGACGAAATGCACTCTGCACACTATGATCGAATTTCACACTCTGCTCTCAGCGATCAAACTTCTTGCACTGTGCACTATCTCTGAACATTGCACATCAACTACGCATCTAATTCTGATTCAAATCTCCAAACAACCCTCATTTTATAATAGAATTTTCAAGATGAAAACTTTAATCTTAGTCAGCTGTTATACCAAAAACAAACCCTAATCTACGTCGGCTGCAAGCCCTAATTTTCATTGGCTAAAATTTAACTTTGTCGGCTTCACTGCCTCTAGAACACTTCTATAGCTTCTGTCGTGAAACTACAACATGTCGCAATATCGTGACACCTTTGCAACCATATACTTTCTTTTGGCTTTTGTCACGATATTGTGACACTTCAGCCTTTGTTGACTTTAACTAAGCTCTTGTCGCAATATCGCGACACTTCTGACTTAGTCAGCATCAACTTTGCTTTTGTCATGATATTGCGATATTTCTCCCTTCGTTGACCTCCTTTCTGCTTTTGTCGTGAAATCGTGACACTTCTGTCTTCATAGCCTTCCTCTCTGCTTTTGTCATGAAATCATGACACTTCTCCTATAGAAGACCTGCATTCTGTTTCTGTCATGAAATCGTGACACTTTCTCCAATCGAATGCTGCCATCTCAATCTGTCGTGAAATCATGACACTTTCTCTTCCTTGCACTCTTGTCTGCTTGCATTAGCAAAAATAGAACATGTCATGAAATCATGACGCTTTCGCCTTTGAGCTCTTCCTCCTTAAATTTGTCACGAAATTGCGACGCTTCTATCTTTCATATGTTTTCTTTGCAGCCTGTCGCGAAATCGTGATGCTTTCAGCTTCCGCATGACTTCTCTGCAACTTGTCACAAAATCATGACAGTTATCATTTTTAGACTCTTCCCTTTGTTGCATGTCATAAAATCACGACACTTATTCTTGCTTCCACTTTGTCTTCTAACTTGTCGCAAAATCGTGACACTTTTTCTCCTTAGCGCTTTTCTTTTCTTCGGGTCGCGAAAACCCGACATGTCACGATATCGCGACACTTTTTCTCCTAGACTCTCTCTCCTACAACATGTCATGAAATCGTGACACTTTTTCTTTCAGACTCTCTCTCCTGCAACATGTCGTGAAATCGTGACACTTTTTCTTTCGGACTCTCTCTCCTGCAACATGTCGCGAAATCGCGACACTTTTTCGTCCGTTCAACCTTCCTTGCAATATGTCATGAAATCACAACATTTCTAACTCCGAACATTCTCTCTCCTCTTTGAGTCACGAAACTGTGACATGTCGTGATATCGCGACACTTTTCTAACTTGCTTTCTCTCTCCTGCTTAAGTCGCGAAAATGCGACATGTCGCGATATCGCGACATTTTTCCAACTTACTTTCTTTTGAACCTGTCATGCCGTAACCTTCATCAAAACAAATTATTTTACATCAAATAAAATTCCTTCAAAAGCTTCTTGACATCAATGACAACTTATACACTTGAGCAAAGACAATGTACCCAAGGTACCCAAAATTGCCAACATAAGGATACATATTTAATTAATCAAGGGCACAAAAATAGTCACATTGACTATTTATCCTAACATGAAATGAGCAAACATGCAATGTGTATGATGAATACAACTCAAAATAAACCTATGTAGGGTATTTAAATGAGGCTTTGAGTATGCAGTTAATGACTGTGCATAGTGCATTGGACAATCTGATTATAGGATAATGTACATGCATGATGAAAAGAACACTTGTTATTGGCAGAACTAGTAGTGATGTTATTCGCTCTTGTTAGTATTTTACAAAAATCTTGACTATCCTGATTGAGATTAAACTTATCATGAACTTGTGTGTGCACATGATGTCCATTTATAAATTTTGAGTGAGCTTGGACTAACCAATTATAAACTTAGCCTATTAGTCTAGCTCAACCACAAGTGCATAGTGGTCTGTATAATAGAATTTCGCTAATGTGACATACATGTCACTGCTTTTAAGGCACGCTCCACTGCTATTCAAGCATCTATAGCCCTGATGAAGATAAATAACGTGATCTATGGACCTAAGGACCTCAGGGATTCAAGATTTTTTATAGTACCTTTTCTTATTTTCTTTTGTTTGTGGTGCTCTTTTTGCTTTGCTTTGTTGCTTTTTTTGTTTGCAGCTTGTCCTTTTATCAATCCCCAAGTTTGGATCATGCAAATGATAAGATGAGTGAGGTAACTTTTTCTAGGTGGCTAGTATATGCAAGGAATTGTCTTCCTTATGCTCAAAATATGCTTAATGTGTGAGGTATGTTATTGGTCCATGAAATAACTCAAATTAGCTATGGGAAGCTTTGAAATACTTTATAATTTGATTACATTGGATAAAAGGTTGATTGGACTGACTATGAATGGTTGAATAATAAAAGTGCTTTCCATTACCAAGCAACTAAGAATAGGATTGGACATAAATATGGTCATGATAACAAGTATATGTTTAACTCTTAGTTGATTTGGTTTTTGCAAAATGATGTGTGCATATGTACAATATGATTGATATGACAAGGTGATTAAGAGAAATGGAATATAATGAGATGCACGGTTATGTGACGTGATGTAATGCCTATGGATGTAGACTAACATGCGACCAATATATCATTGAGTAAGGAAACCAAGTGAGTAGGTCAACACAAATTCATGCATCCAAAAGTTTGATCCAATCTACACATTAGGATCTTTATGGCATGTATGTATGCATATGAGAAGTGGATTGACTACCAATGTTTGATGGTACCAACCTGAATGATGAGTGTGGATTGTGATGGAAGAGTATCAAAATTGAACATGTGAAATTGATGAAAAGTGGTAAGTGAAGAAGAAAAGAAAAGGAAAAGTAGGAGAGAGAGAAGAAGAAAGAGAGAAATGTAACCAATTAAAGGTATGTAGTTGCTCAATGAATGATCATACAACATTGACAGGGAACAAAAGGAGGTAGAGAAAAAGACAAGAAGAAAATAAGACCAAATCAAAGGTATGGATCCACTCAAAGTGTGACCATACAACATTGACCTAAAATATGAATAATTTAGGAGGAAAGAGGAGAAGAAGGAGAACCAAATCAAATGTATGTAGCTACTCAAAGCATGACCATAAAATATTGATAGGGAACCAAAGAAGAAGAAAATAGAAGAGATGAAGACAACAAAAAATGGGTTGCAAGATACGTCGTAGATGGATGGTGTTGGTTGTGTTTTTTTTGTTTTTATTATTTTTGTTATTTTTTTTTAATTTTGTATTTTTGTAATAGCCAAGATAAAATCTACATAAAGCTAAGAATATTGATAGACGTTAATTCAAGCATAAAATGCACAGAGGTGGATTATGTTGAGGGGTTTGGGTTTCTTAATTCCTTCAATATTGGCAAGGCGATAATCCGTAAAACCAAATTTTCTTGTGATGATATATGGTCCTAAATAGTTTGGTGTAAATTTATCACATAGGTGGCACTGTTGGCTTGTATTTTTTTGGTTTTCTTTGAGGACTAGATATTTGATTTAGAATTTGCATTGATGAACCTTATTGTTGTATACACATTGTAAAGAGAAAAATGACAACACAAAAGCAATAGATAATATAATCAACACAAAAACTTATTGCATAACATTGATATTATTATGGGGGGAGCCTTAATATCCAATGTTACAATATGTTGTGGTATTGATACAATGATTATAAATTATGTTTTAGAAACCCTTATTCAAAAATAAATATATGGTATCTTCTATGTTGTCCTTGCTCCAAACAAGTATGCAGGTGGGCTTGTGTATCCCTATGGGACCACCCTAACTGCAACAACTTCAAAAGATGTGATTTATACTCCTGTAAACAACAAACAACTTAAAAGGGGTTAATATAACCTACGAGGAATCCATAGTGTGAGGCCCTCTGAATAATAAAACTAGTAAACCCTAAAAGCTACAATGTTGAACTAAAAACAAAAGTGCAAAAAACATAAATTAATACCAAATAATATATTACCTTGTCAATGTTGATTAATGCTCATGTTTCTATGGTCGATAGTCACACAAATTCCTGAAAGCATTTGAGGGATTATAGATTGCAAATCTATTGTGGAAAATATCTGAAAGCATTCGATGATGGCTATGAACACCCATCAGTATTCTAGAAATACTCAGCAACATTCTATAAACTTTGGGCAGCATTCAAGAATGAATGGAAATGAAGCAAAACCAGATATGGTTCACAAGAGTTTTACGGTGGATGCGATGGTGGCGACGAGGGAAGAATATGATAATGAGAGGGCTAGGACTTGTGAGTGGATATATTTCTTTGTGAACTTTATAATACTTTCTAAGGTGACTTGATTCATCAAGATGACTCATCTTTTATAATATGCCCTTGAACATGTTAGAGTTTCGATGACACAAAATGGGTGGTCGAGATTAAAACATGAGGAAGGGTGGAGATTAAGATTGGTCGAATGACATGGATTGATATGGATGGATGACTAATATTAAGTCATGGCGGATGGCTAGGATTTATTCATATAAATACATATATATTTATAATATATATATAAATATAAATATAAATATAAAATATTAATATCTATATATATATATATTAAATAAATACATATATATAAATATATATTGGATGGTTGTGATTGGAGGCTACAAATGGATGACAAGTGGCTAGATTTTGGTGTCTACAGATGCCCCTTTTTGTATCACGTTGCATGGAACACAATGCGGTGCAAAAATACAAGACACCTGGTTTGGCATGGTGAAGCAGCTTTCTTTCCTTGGAACGTAAAGAAGATTTTGAAGACAAAGAATTTTTTGGTGTAGCTTACCCCCTCAATTGGTGAATGAGTGAAAAATGAGTCTCACAAGCCAATTGACAGAATTATGGGTAATTATGTGGATGAATGATGTAAGTGCAAGTGTATGATGTAAATTTGGATGATATGAATGATGTAAATTGATGTCGTTTTTACCCCAATGGAGAAAAGGGTTTTTATATAATGCAAGTGGTTGATTCTAATTTTACCCGAATAGAGAAAGGGTTTTTATCCAAGTGTAAATGCAAATGAACTCTATTTTTTCCCAATAGAAAAGTAATTTTTTCCAAGATGTAAATGTATGATGAATGATGTAAATGAATTCTATTTTTTCCCCAATAGAAAAGGGTTTTTTTTCCAAATGTAGATGTATGATGTGAATGATGTATCCCAATGTGGGAACTCAAAATAAAATTTAGCTACCCCAAGTTTGGGGTGATTCCATGCTATTGGAAAACATGCCAATTGGCATCATTGAAATGCAAAGTGATGAAAATACAAAAATAAAAAGAGTCAAACCCTAGAGGGTCGTCTAGTGACTATAGGATAATTTCCTCAATTAGAACCAATCAACCTAGGAAGATTCTATCTCTGTGATGACTGTCAATATAAAAGAAATGTTGATATGTGATTGTGTCCATGTTTAAAGCCCCACAAACAAGGCCATCAATGACAACTTTTTAAGCAAGTTAACTTGGTCATAGACTCACTCGAAAAATGAGTAACCCAAAATGATTTTGTGTTCAAACAAGAGTATGTTGATTGATGATGGGCGAATTTCCTTATGGTGATGTACTCATCTTACCAAATTGCATGGACAACCAATCATTGTAATCACCAAGGAGATAGAATATACCACTAAATATGAGGTCCACTTGAAATTGCAAATGAATTTGGCAAATATTTAATTCAAATACAATGACCGATGTAGTGGATGGTGTTGAAATAAATATGTGATGATGAAATATGCATTGATTAGATTGCATGATTTTGTGAAATTTTCCATTTTTTTGGAGCATTTTGAAGCTTGTAAGGTGATTTTACGACTTTTTATCACAAACAAAATTAAGCACCCAAATCAATTTTTGGTTTCATAAATCATGATATGATAATGAAATGAATGCATGGATGTAATGTGGAGTGATTTTGTGGAGGTAAGCTATGTTTTTGAGAATTTTGGTCTTTCTACAAATTATTGAAGCCAAATGTTAGCTAGCATATGCATCATGCACAAACATTGGTAAGCATTTGTTACTCTATAGACGTTGGTCAATGTTTCAATGTGCCAGGGAACACCCATGGGCATTTGAGTACACCAAAAATAGTTATAAATAGTCTTTAGAGGAAAAATCAAATTCATTCTTATGTTCACAAATTCTAGAAGCTACGTCTAAAGGAGAGTGAGTGAGTGAAAAAATTAGTGTGGAGTGAAGGCTATGGCGATGGAGGGTACAGATGCAGCAATAGGAGAAGAGAGGCAGGTGGATGAGGTAAGTGCCCTTCAAAATCTTGTTTGGATTTATGTAATTTTTTTAATTATGAATGAATGTGGCATTAATGTATTTGCATTTTTGTGTTGTACTACAGTTGAGGATCTTAGAGGCTCGACATAGATTATTCCCACTCATATTAGGGATGAAAAAGGCCCTACGAATGGGACATTGGGATTGTTTGGAGGATGTGGGGCTATCTGGAGAAGCCCAAGTTGAGGTTATGATGGTTGATGAGGAGTATCTCTCTACTTTGGTGGAGATATGGGATCTAGATAGGGGACCTTTTAGCTCCCTCCTAGTGAGGTGACGGTGACACTCAAGGATGTATACCGCATTCTCTGAGTGCTAGTGGAGGGGTTACATATCGATGTTGGACATGATAAGTATCATGAGATGAGTTGGATATTTGGATATCAATGGAGGAATGTGAGTGTGATAGGAGGGATCATATATTTGGCCATGTATGTTGAGAATAAGTTGGAGGTATTATCCACCTTGGTCATGTTCATGTTGGCCAACATAGTGGCACCAAACAACACTAGCTATCATTTTCCTTGAAATATGATCAGGCTTATGTACGATATGATCTATGAGCCTTGGTTGTATGCATGGGAACCTACTATTTTGGCTCAATTGTACTTGGAGTTGTACGAGTTGAGGAGATAAGGGTGAAAGGGGTTGGGTTGCAGTGTATTACTACAATGTTGGATCTAGAAGCACTTCAGTGTGGCTCAACCTTTGGTCTTGCCTATTGAGGTGTGGGATGGTGAGAAGCCCTATGCTCTGAGATGGTGGGTGGGTAAGGAGGTGCAATCGAGTCATCCTAGCTATATTGTCTAGGATTATAGGGATTTGTAGGTAGATCTCACACTTGATTAGGTGCATTGGAGGCCATGGCAAGGTGCCAATTGGAGTAGTGATAGAGAGCAGCTTTGGAGAGTCTAGAAAGATAGATGGGTGGTTGGGTGATGTAGGAGTGAGGTGGATATGATCCATTTTGCATGAGTGTTACAATGATTTGGGATATTATAGGGGATTCCTAAAGTACCAATGATGTATTGATATCGTCAAAATGAATTGAGTCTACCTTGTGCTGAGACATGATGGGTGACCTATGATTATGATGAGGAGATAGATCTCTCTGATATGGATGATGCGAGGACTACCACTGAGTATGATGCATGGTTCACTACATAGCTACCATGGGTACCCAGTTAGGTGGTGGATGAGGATAGTTAGGATGATGATGAGGCAGATGAGGTATATGAGGCTCCCAGACATCAAATACATCATCGATATAGCAATCAAGGGATGTGGGTGAGAGATATAGTAGAGGAGCCTCCAGATATTAGAGGTGATGGTGGTGGAATGGATGGTATGGTGTGAGAGCTCCTAATCAAAGTGAGGAGTGGGTAAAGCTTGAGCATATAGTGGTAGATCAATATGTAGAGATAGTGACTCAAGATGCAAAGATAGCTTAGCTACAGGAAGAGATAGAGGTATAGATGATTGTAGATGGAGGTGAGAATAGGATTGTGAGGCTCCATGTAGAGCTATCATAAAGGGACCATCATCATAGGTATGATGTATTATGCCTTTGATCCTAAGATGGATACATCCAAGAGTTGGAGGATCTATTGATACAACACAACATTGGGCTACCGTATCAACCCTATTCCTTTGTATTTGGTACTTTTATGCATAGTGAGTCTAGGCATAGTGGCTCTAGGTCTAGGTCTCCTTCAGGATCACATGGGTCCTCCTATAGGTGTTAGCTAGTACTTAGATGCACTTTTTGTATATGAGCCTTGGTGCTCCATTGTATATAGCCTTTGGACATTCATTGTACATGCGATATTATACATGGCTTTTACTTTTGTGTTATGATTTTGTGTGAATGTTTTTATGTGAATGCATGTGTATATGTGTGATGGATTATAATGCAATTATAATGTGTATGAATGCAAATGAATTAATGCACTAATTATCATTCATAGTTTAGATTTTACTTTACCATGTGTATCATTCTTGTTTAATCAGGGGAACCAAAATGGTGGCATGTGAAATAGATGAATCAAGTAATGATTTGGCTATTGATATGGAAAACTAATATGGATTTTGATATGGAAAACTATTTTTTTATAAAGACTCAAACATACTAGTGATATCAAACAAGAACCAATCAAGAATGGTAATGACTCAAGGCAATCAAGAACCAATGTATGTGCAAGTGAGTTCATTAACACATCTTGAGTAAATTGAGATAAACGTTGTCATGGAGAAGACCAAGAAACTAGCTTATTTGTATGTGTTGTCAGAGGTCTCTTCAAGAGAGATGTTTTTCCATGCATGAGTGTACTCCACTACCAATAAAGCATCTATAGCCCCAGTAGATATTAGCTCCATAGTTAAAATATATGATCTCTAATCTTTGGGGATTCAGACTACCTAACCATCTAACTGTAAATGTAGTTTTATCCTTCAAATTTGAGGATATATAGTGTATAATTTTTAAAATATTTAGAGCTTTGGAGAATAAAATTCTCAATTGAAGTGTGATGAGAATTTTACCCTATCCTTACTACTCATTCTTGTATTTAGAAGTAATTTTGATAGTGGTGAAAACCACTATTTTTAATTTTTGGACTATGTGCATAATGGGACAAGCAAGGAATACCCTTTTCACTTTGAGGTTCAACCCAATCATGGTGTTATCTCTATTTGACACAAGATGTTTTTAAGATGTGTGATTGTATTTGGTTCAAGAGTGTTAGAGTCAATTCCTAGAACTCAATATTTTCTTAGTGAAAATGTGTCTTGGTCCTAAATAAAATTTAACATGTATTGAAGGTTTCTAGAAACATTAGGAGTGGTTGAGTGACAAAAAACACTTAAGGATTATAGAAGTGTAGTTTGCAACTGATAATTTGACTTTATGGAATGGTGCAATGAGATTGATGATGATTTGAAGGTGCCCCTGATTAAGGAAACAAAACTTTATTGGACCAAATATTGTCTAAACAAAATAAATGACCCCTAATATGAAATAAAATGTGTGAAGATGATAGTGCACAATGAGTGTGAGAATTCTATGTGTTAAATGCAATTTGTGAGATGCAATTTGTGAAATGTAATGTGTGTCGTGCGATGTGTAAAATGGAATGTGTGAAATACAATGTTGTTTTTGTGTATTAGCCATGTATATATGCATATATAAATCACATTAAACATAGAATGCTCTCAAGTGGATGATGTTAAGTGGTTCAGGATTTTCTACTTCCCTAGACTGGTAAGCCTATATGGATGGATGGCAGCAAGCAACACGTGTAAATGCAAATGACAAAAGCCATGCACATGCAATGCAATGGTGATTTTTTTTTTAATTTTTGAATTTTTAATTGTTTTGTGTTTTTTATTATTTTCGTGTTTTTTTGTTCATATATTACAAAATTATCTGATGAGGTGAATCAATGAAGTGGAGGTGGTTCACCGATTGGTTCAACTCACTCCCTAGGGATGAGCAAAAGAAATATAGGTTGATGGATGGGGAACATTCTAGGTAATACTCATCCTATCCGATGAATAGAGTGATGGGTGTTGATTCCTTATTAGATTCATAAGAAGCTATCGATATAACATTGTATTCTTCATAAATATCCTCCTCAAAGTCATCAATATGATGGGTTTCTTCTTTTGAATTTAAATGAAGATTTTGAAAAGCTTATTCAAAAGAAGAAGTGGAAGAATGAGAGTGATAGCCTAAACCTGAACGATCATGCACTCCTCAATATGAAGTATCAATGATCTCGTGCATTCCATTTTCATTTTGTCCTAGGATATAGCCTTGCCAATTGACTCGATGAAAATACCTGGATGGAAAACCCAACATGTGCTATATGTTGGTAAGAGTTGGTTGTTTGGGTTCATCTATGGAATATGGATTGGATGATGAATCAATCCCCCCATACATAAAATTGATGTTATTGGGCATTGAACCCATGTTGTATACCACTACTATGGATAAGGGTGGGTCACATGGGTGACCGTAATCCCTAGAATTTTGGATGCTAAGGTGTAACAGTGATGTCTTGGACCATGTATTCACCAATACTATGACTAGTGAGGTGGATCATGACTTGGAATGATGTAAAGGTGGACGTGGAAGGCTCATGATCAGCTTGTGTCTCTAATAATAGGAGAGGTGTGGACTAGAATGGCATATCATAATCTATTAATTCAACTTGTGAAACATTAGTTGATGTAGATGAATGTGGATTTAGCTTAGATGTTTGATGAATGGGTGATGATGTGGAGGGAATAATGATAGGGAATGTTGATGTTGATTATATGGAAAATGTGGATTGGGTTCAATCACATGTACATGTAGTCAATGGTGATGAGGATGAGGGTATGGATATGGAAGCTTTGATGTGGGGTAGTGATGGGGAACTCCTCAATAATAGGAGCTTTAGATGAAGAGATGGATGGTGTGGTGGATTATGTTGTTGATGGATTCAAGAAAATGTGAGTGGATGGAATATTGGATTCATAAGGATTTCATATGAAATTGCAATACTTAAATGGTTCGACATCTACTAGTATGCAATGAATTTGTCTCTCATGTACATATTTTAAGTATTGAAGAAGTATATATGGGACACATATCATTTCCCTCATCCAAGGAGTACATTGTACACCATGGATTCTTCCAAGATGTGGAAAATTGTATGCAATATTGTTACCCCCACTTTGATGGGTAAAAAAATAGTGCCAACTGTGGAATAGAGAGCATCATTGAATGCTTTAAAGGTGAAGGAGGATTTGGTCATATGATATGGTGGAATATTAAGATGTAAAAGAGCATAGGTGGTGATGATATTTATGGAGGGGTTAGTATCAATCAAAACTCATTTGAATGGCTTCCTATCAATTTGAGCCATGATGTGTAATGGAGGGTCCACTGAATTTGATGATAGTAATTTGATTTCAAAATTGTAAATTGTAATGGAAATCTCCACACATGTTTGGATATTCCCCATAAAATTGCTAAAGGCATTAGTATCCTGATATTGGAGCTCAATGGATTTTAGAATCTCCATTAATTCCTTGTGGTGTGGGGGATATTTTTGTATTAGCTCATAAATAGATAGTTTGGCTGAAGCTATTTTAATGCTAGTAGTCAGATGACTACTTATAGAAATGATTAGCCTTTATGGATGATTGGGTGGAGTTGGATGGTTTGGAATGTGAATTGGTTGGGGAGAATTGATAGATACCTGAATGAGTGATGATGAATTGGTAGGTTAAGGAGACACACTTGTATGTGGTGCTATGGGAGATTTAATAGTCTACTATTGTGCATTTTGTTGATTGGTACATTGTTGACCTTGGGTGACTACATGAACAACACCCACAAAACCTTGGTATTATTGCACATGGTTGACTTGATTAGGAGGAGTCTTGATGTTTGACCCTCCTATTGTCTGTTGCACCTCCTCATGATGAGGAAGTAGTGTTTGATAAATGCTAAGGTTATGATTTTTTTGAGCTAAGGGACTATCAACCTTGATGATCCCTAAGTCAATTAGGTCTTGAACTATATCTTTGAATGCAAAGTAGCCATTAATATCATACCTATTTTGATGATGATAAGGGAAAAACAAGTATTCCCTATAGATTTTTCTTTTCTTGGTAGGATCATCTGGTTTAACCCCAGGTAAGGCAAGCTGATTTGTGTCATACAACCTATGGAATATGGAGGCATATGACTCGAACAAAGGTGTGTATTGGTGATTTTGTTGAAAAAATTATCAATGTTGGTGATTATCCATAGTTGGCACTATGTTATGGACTATTTTGGGTGGGGAGCCGCTTGATATAAAATTTATTGCAGTTTTTGTTGCATTGATTGTTGTTGTTGAGCCATTATCGGCTAGTTCACAACCACTTGATTCACTCAATTTGGCTTTGGTTGGCCATAATAAATTCCTTTTTTTTGGACCTTGTTTTGTCATTATTTCTTTTTAGGCTTTAGCACACCTTCTTGGATTTTTATTTCTTCAATTATGCTAGCATGGTAAATAGCTTCTTCGAATGAGTTGTATTATTGCAATCGTAATAACCAAGAGATGGGTTTTAAACAACTCTTGGTGAACAATTGAGTTAAATCTTCCATTGATATGGAGAATGGTAGCTTGGTGATAATAGCCCTCCAAAGTTTGCTAAAATCATAGACTGATTCATCATCAAATTGCTTAAGATTATATAAGTTAGATAATGTGATTTTATTTCAAACATTGAGGGAGAATCTCTCAAGAAATTGGTTCACTAGCTAGTTCAAATTTGTAAATACTATGATGAGGTAGATGGTTATACCACTCCACAACATAACCCCCAATGTATAAGGAAATGTTATGAGCATTAGAACATCTTGAGTTTGGATTCTAAAGCATGAGTGAATTAATGTGCTTATGGCTATCAGATATCGTAATTATGATCTCATCAAGCTTAGATCTGATCTTGACAAGAGGGTGTGAAAATCGAGGCAACCAACTAGGAATCAATTTTTGCAAGTTTTTGACTTAATGTAAATTAATGTGAGTCAATTTTAGGGTGTTACATTTTACCCCCTCTTTAGTGCATTTTTGAAGAAAAATGTGTTAAAGAAAAGAATGGCACGCTTTATGAGAAAGAAAAAATTTATTGTAAAATTTATTAATGTTTGAATTTTTATTGCAAGTTATGTTAGGTGTGATACCCCCTTCGAGTGTTTACTCCAGACTCTATGTTTGGGAAAAATTCAAAAAAATGTGTATTAAGGGTAAAATGAAATGAATAAAATAGAGAAATAGAAATAAAACCTAATTCATTTGTTATTTACTATTTTTTGGTTTGGTGCTCTGGAGAAAATTATGGCAGAGGTTATCCATCATGCGGATGCAGTTCGAGCAGGGCCTGGGAGTATCAAGGTAAGTATCTTACACTCATTTAGCTTAGAAATTTCATGTTTTTGCATTTAATTTGGATTAAATTTGGATTTTTAGGGCACGGTTGTCGTTGCACAACCGTAAAAGCAAGATCATATCAATCTTGCAATATCAAATCGATTTTACAATATAGGACTTATAATATTATTGAAATTGATTTGATCTTGGTCAATTTTGGACCAATTTCAATGATATCGCTAAAATTGATACGATATTGAACATATTGGTACAATTTTACAAATTTTGATCCAATCTTCTAATTTTTAGGTTCGATCACTAACTTAATTTTTTTATTACTTTTTTTATTGATAGATACCAACTCTGAAGAATCATGAGTGGAGATATGCTAAACTCGAGGTAGACTTACGTGTTCTCTATTTTGATGAGAGAGCTTCTCTAGAGGTGGTTGGGCTTCAACATGTGGTAGAGATGCCATAAATTCTAGTTGACCTCAGAGTGTTGACAGCTCTAGCAGAGAGGTGGTATCTAGAGTCATCATATTTCCAACTATCAACAGGGGAGATGGCCCCTACTTTAGAGGATGTTTGGAGGATCCTCAGGGTACCTCTTAGAGGTATGTTCATAGCTATGTCTGGCAACAAAGGCCAAGCATTGACAAGATTGATAGGAGACCCTAGCTTCGAATTGAAGAAGGGTGGGATCAGCATTGACAAGCTCAGATAGACAGATGGAGTCTCTCAATTGACTACTCTTTTGAGAAATACAATGGTAAGCCTTGTATTATGTCATCTCAATGGGTACCACTTACCTTGGACTTTGGTAGAGATCATCTGCAACATGCAAGATCAGAGGGTATGATTTGCTTGGGGCTCGTTCCTTCTCTATAGACTCTATAGGATATTACACAGGGTGGTCTACAAGAAGGGTAAGGGATTGGTGCTCACCTCTTTTCTACAGGTATAGTTCTAGGAGCACATGGCTATCAGGAGATCTGTAGAACTTCCTTTAAAATATGTAGGGGATGGTGAGCCTAGGGTGGAGGATGACAGACCCTAGGTATTCTATTGGCCTATATAGAGAGGGCACCATGGTTGGGTTAGCCTTGATGTAGCGAGGTAAATTTTTGATGATCTACTATCAAAGGATATTTGGTGGAGACCCTAGAGATACATTAGGGTGGGGAGATGATGGTTTTGAGTTGTCTCACATGAGGTGAGTTATCTAGATATAAATGGATCAGGGGGAGTTGGAGCTACACCGCATGGATCGAGTGCTCTATCAGTTTGGATTACAGCAGGACATTCCTTAGTATAGGAATGTCACATATTCTAGGGTGACTCAGGATCCCACTACTATTAGTGGTGCTCCCAATATGGCTCAATTTATGGACCCCCAGCCAAATAATGAGATACTATCCATGGTAGAGGGAGATGATGTTGGGGTTACAGATAGGTGCCAATAGTGGTACACCCACATTCATCCTGCCTAACTGACTACACCAAGGAGTGCAGTGTAGTAGGTAGTTGAGCGAGTTTTTTGACAGTAGTGTATAGCTAGCCATCAGCAGTATTCGAGGACACATGTATCCTCTATGAGAGAGGGGACTCACACCAGGGGTAGGAATTAGTACCGTCTAATGTGGGAGAGGGTATTTGGGACTGGCGAGAGAGTCATGGGTACTATGGATGAGAGGAGAGCATCTTTGTAGAGGTCAAGGGATGATAGGATGGAGGAGGAGCATGTAGTGTCTCCTCAATAGGATTTTGTGCCTGACTTGCCTGAGAAGAGCATCATGATAGACGAGGTGGGAGAGAGTAGTGAGATGGCTTCTCTATGGATGGAGAACATGAGTCTAAGGGCTTATTTTTAGACACTAGAGATAGAGGATGTAGTTTTAAAGGCTCAAGTCTAGACATTGGAGATAAAGAATATGAGTCTGAGGGCTAGGATTCAGACTCTAGAGGTGGAGCTCGCACAAGCACGAGCTCAGGCACAGGTGGGATAGGGATATAGGGATCCAACTCCTACATCTTCTCAGTCAGTTTACTTGGGTAGGAGTGACTCAAGGAGAGTGCTAGATCGAGATCTTTAGCTGATGGGTTTCTATCAGATTTTGTACTTTATAGCATTAATTGTGGGGCAGAGATAACAAGAGCCTCTAATCACTGATATACCTATGACTTCAAGTCAGTTGACATCGTGCTCAAATTCTAGGATAGCTACTACTATAGGAGCAAGAGGAATTAGACCATCATGACCCCTTTGTGGGGATGACGATGCTCAGAGCTCTAGGGTTTCTAGGGGTTGATTTATGCTATGATTTTTGTGATTGAGTATGCCAATTTTGGAGATTGTGGCATATCAGTCGACTCTATTTTGTATATAGACTTCAAGATATATATATTGATCTTCTTATCTTATGTGAATTTTGAATTATTTGATTGCATTTGATTGTATTTGTTTTATGATGTTTAAATTTCTTATAATCATGCTTTTTGTTTTAAATTTTTTGATCATGCTTAACATAAAAGAAAATTGGTTTTGATTTTTGGTAAAGTATATTTTTGAAAAGGATATTTTTGTGTTATGATAGAATTGGTGGTTAGCAATGAACCTCAAAGGATGTTGTGATGTTATATGACCATTGGTGGAGATCAAATGCTCACTAGGTCATGAAGTGAATCCTATTACGAGGGAGTTTTGTATTACTAATAAATAGAAATGTTTTGTGGGGCTCAAGAGTAATCTTGAGGCTTATGATGATTAAAGAAGTTGATTTTTTGAGAAATTTTTGATTTTTAAGAAAATATTTTGATAAATATTATTGTTTTGATAAAATAGAGTGATTTAAGCATGAAAAATTGGGAAGTATTACTTGTGCTAGCCATAGAATTCCTAGTGTGAAAAGTTTGAGAAAAATTAGTTACTAGGAATTATACCATCATTACGAAGTCGAAAATGCAATGCATGATAGTATGATATTTTTTTTCTTAAAATGCAAATTTATATGAAGCAAATAATTGTGTCACATGTTTAAGAATATTGAGAAATATGAAATGATTTGAACCTAAAAATTGGGAAGGATGACTTGCACTAGGCATAGAATTCCTAGTGTGAAATTTGAGAATTACTAGGAATTATACCATCATCATGAAGTCAAAATGCAATGCATGATAATTGATTTTGGAAATGCAAGTTCTTTTGGAATAAGTTATTTTGAATATTTTGAATTTTTTAAAATATATATATATATATATATATATATATATATATATATATATAATGAATTAATATATTGATAAACTAATGTTGTCTGACAAATTTCAACAAAATATTTTAAATTATTTCTAAGACAAAGTCAAATTTATCAAGAACCAATGTGTGATGTGTGAGTTCATTATCCATATTGATTTTTCATAATGATACAAAATCTCTCAAGGATCAAATGTGTGTACCTATGAAATTAATTTACCAATTTTGAGTGAGGTAATGATACAAGCAAACTTTTTTGAACCAATGTGTGTGCAAGTGCAATGTTCATTAACCATGATTTTGTGCATGCAATTATACCAAACTATTGTGTAAGTCAAGTTAAAAAAATCTAGCTAATCCACAAGTGAACATTGTTCTGTACAAAATAAGGTGGCTAATATGACAGAAATATCACCACACAAAAGGCTTACCCAAGGCCATGCGGGTTGGGCACAAACCGCGTGTTATGGGGCTCACCTCATGGCTTTCGAATAATTAAGGAATTCCAAGGATTCAAGCTCATTACCCCCTTATTTTATTTTGATTTTGGAGTAAGGATTCTTGTCCATTTTTTAACAAGGGGATTTTATTGCTTTTTGTAGTAAAACTACTTTTTCTTTATTTTCTCTTTTCTTTGCTTTTCTTTTCTTTTCTTTTTGCCTTTTTTTTTGGGATACTTGCTCAGATTATACAAGGGGCAAGGGATTTTATTCAGGTAGGGGGGAGCTTGTCCTTTTTCAATTCTTAGTATTCTAGACCATGCGCATAATAGGATAGAAAGGGAAATTTTTCTCTTAAGGAACTAAGACTACTATGTAGTATCCTTTTTCAAATTTTACAACAAATCATTTTTTATATGTGATAATGTGTTCTTGATTCAATAAGTAGCAAGATGAGTTCCCATAACTCAAATTTTTATTTAGTGAAGTAATAGTGCTCTTTAATACAAGAGATATTTATAATCAAAGTGATGAAATCAACACTTTAGTAAATGTGTGAATTAAGTGAGTGGTTCAAGATAACTTTTTTTTTTTGAATTTACATGGTGGAATCGGTAGCCGCCACGAATCCGGGTAGGCTGTCTAGCTTTTATGGCCACCATAGTATTCTACGTTGTCCACCCTAGAAGCCGCCACATAGATATTCATGCAGTCCGCCCCTATAACCACCATGCCACAATCATTTTAAACCTTTTACGCCGCTAAAAGCACCAGGAAAGGGACAAGCATTCAGTTCGATGAGGCCCGAGATTTGAACCTTGGACCTCCGCCCCCTTATGGGGTTTGGATGAACCAATTGGTCTACACCTCGGACCTTCAAGATAACTTTTGAGTTTACCTAAAATAGAATAAAATATAACTTGAATTTTTGGAAGATAACACACTGATGCAAAAAATGAGAACTTAACAAATTAAAATATTTTTTTGGAAATTTTCATGTTTTTCGATTTTTTTTTTGTTGTTTTGATAATAATTACAAATTGATGAAGAAGTTACTTACAAATATATACAGAAATGTAATTTTTGCTTTATGCATAATATCTTTTGAGATGCATGATATTCATTGACTCCTTGAGGTCATTTCCATTCAAGGTAGCCAAGCGATATGCACCTAATCCAAATTTAGTAGTAATAACAAATGGTCCAAGCCAATTAGGTTGAAATTTACCTTTTAAATATTTTCTAGAATTAGTATTTTTTTAATTTTATTTAAGTACTTGTAACCACCAAAAAGGCTCACACCTAGTCTAACTATTGCAATTGATAAAAGATACACAAATAGGCATGCATAAATTGACAACAAGAAATTAAATTAATACAAGGAATCCTTTATTAATTTCAATGGAGTCAAATTACAGATTTGCCCCTCTTAGGGATACCCATTTGATACATCAATTACAACAGCGTCTAATCTCTCTCAAGGGTAGATGCGATCAAATGCCTTCTAGGGTGACACAAACTACTCTAAGGTGTCGATGATCTTCTTCTCCATGCTTAGAGGCATTTGTTGCCTTGCATCCCAAAACCTTGTTAGTCCTGCATGCAATAAACAACAAGAAACAATTAGCAACAAAGGAGGCCTCTCTTGATGAGGCTTTTAGGAGATACTTGCATAAAAAGATGTAATGATTAGCAATAATCAAGAAAGTGCAAGAAACATATTAAACCCATATTAATCATGAAATAATATCCTACAATATGTAACAGAAAAGCAATTGCATCTACCTAATGGCCTAATTATGAAATTGAGAGCATGGAAGCATGAAATAAACCATTAGTAGCATAGTTATAGAAATGACATAGAATGACTAAAAATCCTAATTATATTGGTTGGAGTCTCTAAAATGCTAATTAATCCAATAATAAGACTAATCTAACCTAGCTAAGTAATCTACAAAAGGAAAAACAAGAAAATTTTCCATGATTTCCCCACCATGGGTTTGATGCACGGGTGGCATTGTTCATCATGGCTGAAAGTCGTGGCGGAGCTCTGAGTAGATTTGCCCTCCAAATAAGGGCTTTCTCTCTGATCCACCTTGTCAAATTGATGTCCAAGGGTCACCTTTATGTCCTATAATAGATTTAGTGGTTGAATTGATTTGATGGTGCACATATTGCACGAATTGATTTTTCTTGGCTCTCCTAGGCTCTTTTGGAACAAAATATGCCTTCGGTTAATAGTGTTGCGCCTTAGACTTTTCCAACATTGAATAGATAGATCTTGCTTGAGATCATCTGTCTAGTCTCCAGAGAAGGCTGGTTCCTTTGAGTTTTTTAGAGAAAATGGGAACAAGAGATAAGGGAAATATAACCTAAGCTAGAACTTTTATATGGTGTAGATTAGACAACAACAAAGACAGATTTAATGTAGATTACAACTTTCAGAGTTTTCTTTAATCTTCTTATAGAAAACACAAATTCCTGAGTGTGCCTTTTAGATATTCGTCTAAAATCATGTAACTATATTTTAATGTTCAAATCTAGAAACAAGATTTATACGTGCACAGTCCAGATTTCAGAACAAATACATTATAAAACTTAGAATGAATAAAAGTTAAAACACCAGGATACATACACTTGCACACAGAAGTTTCAGAAGCCAGAGGAAGAAATCTGTTATTGCTTGTAATCCAGTACATGTACATCAAGCTTGTAAATGTCCAAGAGCCAACCTTTTTTTTGGATTCGCTCACCCCTATATATACCCTAAAAGAGTATCTTTTTCTAAGTACATCTTACTATTTTACAAGCAATCATCTACAGTTTCTAATGATACACAACAAGTCTTCTATGAATTAGATATCTCCTCTGCTAATTAAATTCTAGACGAGCCTGTCACATTTTCAATCATCTGGTAAGCCTGTTCTATCCTAGATTTCTGATAATCATGTCAGAAATCACTTCTTGGTGTCAGTGCATGCATTTGATTGCCAAAAATACATTTTATTCCTTTACAGCTGGCGTGTCATGAAATTGCGACATTCTTTCCTTGCTTTGCTCTTTTGCTGCCTTTAGCCACGAAAATGAGACATGTCGCAAAATCATGACATTATTTCCTTGCTTTGCTCTTCTGCCGCTTCCAGCCGCAAAAATGAGACATGTCGCAAAATCATGACATTCTTTCCTTGCTTTGCTCTTTTGTCGCCTCCAGTTGTGAAAATGAGACATGTCACAAAATCATGACATTCATCTCTTGTTTTGCTTCTCTATCGCTTCCAGCCACTAAAATGAGACATGTCACGAAATCATGACATTCGTCTCTTGCTTTGCTCTTCTACCGCTTCCAGCCACGAAAATGAGACATGTCACGAAATCGCGACATTCGTCTCTTACTTTGCTCTTTTGTTGCCTCCTGCCGCAAAAATGAGACATGTCACGAAATCACAACATTCATCTCTTACTTTGTTCTTTTGCTGCCTCCCACTGCAAAAATGAGACATGTCACGAAATCGCAACATCTCTATGTCTTCAGCTTGATTTTGCTTCTTGCATCATGAAAATACGACATGTCACGAAATCGTGACACTTCTGCCTCTTTGTTCTCTTTTGTCACTTTTGGCCACGAAAATGCAACATGTAACAATATCGTGACACTTTTTCCTCCTTGCTCCCTTTTTTTGCTCTTAGCCGCAAAAATACAACATGTTGCGATATCGCGAAACTTTTGCCTCCTTGCTCCTTTTTGTTGCTCTTAGCCGCAAAAATACATGTCATGATATCACGACACTTTTTCCCTTTTGGCTGTGACAAAGCAACATGTCACGATATCGTGACACTTTTTCTCTTTTGGATGCGACAATGCAACATGTCACGATATCGCGACACTTTTTCTCTTTTGGCCTCGACAATGCAACATGTCACAATATCAAGACACTTTTTCCATTTTGATTGCGACAAAGCAACATGTCACGATATCGCAACACTTTTTCCCTTTTGGCCGCGACAATGCAACATGTCGCGATATCATGACACTTTTTCCCTTTTGGCTGCGACAATGTAACATGTCACGATATCGTGACACTTTTTCCTCCTTGCTCTTTCTCTTTGCTTTTGCTCACAAAAATGCAACATGTCACGATATCGCGACACTTTTCCTCCTCGCTCTTTCTCTTCGCTTTGGACCGCAAAAATGCAACATGTCACGATATCGCGACACTTTTTCCTCCTTGCTCTTTCTCTTTGCTTTGGACCGTGAAAATGCAACATGTCGCGATATCGCGACACTTTTTCCTTCTTGCGGTGTTTTTATTTTCCTATGATCTTTAGCATATGGGTCACTTCGGTCTTCTTGGAAAATATGCAAAAAGGTGCATCAGCTATTTTTCTGTAGTTAGTCACTTTTTGACTAACAGGATCTTAGGGCTTCCATGGCAATTTGATCTCCAATTGGGTAGCAAAAGTATCCCTCTCAATGCATGTAGTTGGCTATGCAATTCGATAGGGCTTCGCTTCTCAATTGATAAATGTTTCTCCAGACTTATCCCCAATTTGTAGGGGGATCTTATAGCATTGGCCTAGGGCTAGGGATGGCTTCCTCATGAAGCCAAGATCAATATTGGGTGGTTGAGCTTGTTGGATGGAAGGATCCAGAACCTTTCTCGCTCAAACCACTCCAATTTGCAACCAATTGGTCATTGCAACCAAATTTGGGTTGGATGAAGGCCAACTAACTCTGAGTGCTGACCACGGATGACATGCGCAATGAGCACTGCTAACCATGGGTGTTAGCAATAGCTAGCACTGACTAGGCAAAGATACCCAAATGAGTGGTAAAAACCACTGCTATACCTTGGATCTATCCAAAGGTCTTCCATATGGTCTTCTAGCATGTCCCATATGAGTAGTCGCCTTAGCATGACACATTTTAGGTGTCTACAGATGCCCCTTTTGAGATGCATTGTGATTTTGAACAACACTGAGCAAAACTAGACCTCCTAAAATGATGTCGTAGGTTGGATGATGATCATTGATCTGATCAACATTAGATGCCCTAAGTCCAACAAAAGGATGCACATCCTCGAATCATTGCTTCTAACTCGATAGAAGGATTAAATTTGAAAAAAATTGCACTTGTCATCAGACATTCGGATAGCATCAATGCCAAGTAGGCTTTCACGCCTGTCAATCTGAAAGGAAGAGAGTTACAAACTAACTATCATATTTGCTATTTTCCCCAAGAAAATGGGTAAGCTTATGATAGTCTTTAGCAATGATTCGCAAGGACGAACACAATTTTGACAAGATCAAGGGATCTACTATTGAATTTGATTATGATTTGATATTATGACTACCCCCTCAAGCAATGAGTCGATGAGGGTAATGACAATTAAATGAAGTGATGAGGTTGCTTGACCACTATGAATGATCTTTGCACAAATTAAGATTTAGCATTTGAATACTTGGCAAGGCCTAATCAGCTATGATTACATAGTTTAGAATAATTGCATATTCCTATCCTATGGAGTGGTCTAGCCATGAAGGCCTTCTTAGGGAATCAAAATGATAGCAATGTCCATTAGGCTTGTAGTGAATCATAATGTCGATGATATGTTGAAAAGTGTCATAGGAGAATTATGATGAATATCTCATTCTCGTGGAGCAGTCCAGCTGTGTAGGCCTTCTTAGGGATTGAAATGAAACATAGCAATTCAAAAATGATGAATTTACCCCAAATGTCCTTATGGTAATTTACTCATCTTGCCAGATTGCATGGATCACAAGTCGCTACAACCACCAAGTGTATAGGGTAAATAACTAAATACGAGGTGCATTTGGATTTTGATTTTTTTGATTTTTTTGTTAATTTTGAATTTTTTGAATTATTTGGTCTAATTAACATCCTTGATTTGACCTTTTAAGGCTCTCCATGGTGGGAATTTGGAGCAATTAATGCGGTTTTCTAACCATGTCTATCAAAAGTGGGCCAATTCCTTAACCGTGGATGGAAACCATGGGTGGAAAACCCTAATCTAGGGACCATGGATGTCAACCGTGGGCCGCACCAAAATAAAAAATTATATAAGGTTTTTTGCTTTGTAAATTTTCATTATTCACCTACATCTACCAGTAAAAATTAGAGCTCTGGGAGGTAAAAACTATATTCTGACATGGAACGCTACCGAAAACCTGACATAATTCCGGTTTTCCACATTGATGGTCGATCAACCGGAAGCTTCGACCAGTGGAGGAGTCGATGCTTCTAAGGTAACTTGTAAACCTATACCTCGCAATTACATTACTGGTTTAAAATTAACCACACTAAATAATGGGTTAACAAATCTCATTAAACTATCTAGTAACGAACCACACCCTAGCTAGGTTTAGCATAGGTTAGATTAGAGGGTGGGTTACTTAATTTTTTAGGGTTTTGGGGTTATTTATGGGGAGCACATGACCCTAAAAAGGTCATGCCCCTTAGCCATTGGTGCGACAGCTCCTAATTGGAAAATTGGGGGCCCTAGTTGTCAACCACGACGGGATTTAAATCCCAACGGTCATATTTTTGATCGTTGTGTTGATCGCTACTAGGACCCATGGCGCACATGAGTTAGAAAATTTTTCAATTTGTTTAATTTTTTTGATTTTTCTAGGCAATTAATGCCATTTATTGCAATGTTGAAGTGCTTTTTTGATGTTTTTGAAATTTGTGACCATGTGTTGACATGTTTTTGTGTTTTTATGCATTTTTTTTTGATAGTTAGAATTATTTTTCATTGTTTTTCTCTGTTTATTATTTTTGTTACTCAAACTTTGACTAACAGAGCGAGGGAGACCGATCTCCTTCATAGCCTTCATGGTGATCTCACTCTTGGGGAGTAGGATTGGTTCACTTTTGTGGGTTTGGTTACATCTTGAACCTCCCTACCATCCGGATTGACCAGGCATACTTGAATGCTTTGGCCCGTCGCTGGGATGCGTGGACCAACACATTTCACCTACCGATGGGTGAAATGATTGTCACTTTGGAGGACATCTACCGTATCTTCCACCTACCCATTGATGGTGAGGCCATCACATCTTCTTCGACTATGGCCAAGAAGGCCGTATTTGATTCCATCTTTGGTAGATGGAGTATTGAGGCCCAGGACCATAATGCCCATGGAGGCATCCATGTCAAGGAGTGGTTTTAGGCCAGATTCTTTTCACAATGGGAGGTTGTATTTATGCACTTGATTATTCAAATAGTCCTCCTAGATTCTTCAGGTGTGAGGTTCCCTTGGAACCTCCTAGCTCAGACCAGAGAGGTTATGGTGAGCTCGACTGTGCAACCTCTCATTCTATCATGGGGGAGCACCCTATTAGCACAGCTCTACCATGAGTTGTATCATATCACATGTCATAGCAAAGTAGGCATCAACTGTAGCATCCTTCTTCAGATATGGGTCTGGTAGCACATCCTAATTGAGTTCCCCCATGGAATTACCCCTAATGATTACTACTATTATTGATGATCGAAAGTGCTACACCACTTGTTGGCCCTAGGAGTAAGAGGGCTTCAGGAGTAGGTCTCATGTAGGAGACCTAGAGCATTACATTGCCAGATTTGCATAGCTCCGCCTTGAGCACATACGATGGTGATTGTACATGGACTTCCTAGCATGGATAGATGCAAACAGGGACCTACGCCGGGCATGTAGAGATAGATGGATCTTTGGTCGGAAGGCCAACATACGTGAGTACCACTTCTATTCTCACGTCCTAAGGTAGTTTGGGATCTAGCAGGATGTCCCAGAGATGCCAACTATCTATAGACACTTGGTCCTCGAGAGGGACCTGACATGGCCCCAGGTGACTCCCCTAGGGGATGAGGACGATGACTATTAGGAGTTAGGCCTAGCGGATGTAGGCACTACTCTGGACTATGATGGATGGTGGGCAGATTTCTAGTGGCATGGAGAGGGTCCTCTAGGCCGTTTGGTGGGTGGGGGTGGTGGCCTGGTGTGGGCGCGGGGATAGGGTGCATGGGGCACCGGGGCCACTATAGAGGAGGGCCCATAGGTGGAGGTAGAGGAGGAGGTATTAGAGGAGGGTGAGGCACCTCTGGATAATGATATTGGGTAGTTGAGAGCCCAGATTGCCAACCTCTAGAGCTAGGTTGGGAGACTGCAGACTTAGATACTTCATAGGGATACTACCATCACCACTCTAGAGGTGAATCTAGCACATGGGGAGAGGCAATGGTAGGGATATGATGAGGAGAGGATAACTCTCCACGCATAGGCTACCACTGGAGACACTCAAATCACATAGCTCATAAACAAGTGAGATCTAACATAGGCATAGTTGAGTGATGTGACTACTGAGAGGGACCTGCTTAAGGCAGCGATAAGGATATCCCTCATCTTCATAGGTTATCATGCCACCTTCGGTAGTGCCCTCTACTTTGCTACCAGGAGGTCATGATCCCATGGCAGAGATCAAGCATCTACATTCCCTCATGGAGGAGGGTAATACCAGGCATACAACATATGTAGCCCACATCGACCAGCTAGAGGGTCATATCAGGCTGCTAGGTGGGGAGGTTCCAGAGGATACCCACACTACAGGGACTCATAGGACTAGGTCTAGGACCAGGGAGACAGGGCAGTCTTCTGCTAGCTTAAGCCATAGGATGCACAGGACTGAGAGGACTCACAGGTCTTCGAGCACTCATGGTGCTAGCTCCCAGAGGACTCATAGGGATGGTAGAGGTGATGGAGGTGCCTCAAAGACTAGGGGTGCATGCCTTGTGTAGTACAGATCTCAGAGATACTTTGTTGTACTATTTTTGAGTGTAAGGTCGAGGACCTACACAGTTGTAGCCTATAGGCATTTTGATATAATACTATGTACTCTTGACACACATATATATATATATATGATATGATAGTTCATCTTATTACATGTGTACTTTATTTTTGGTATTTTATGTTTATGTTATGCACATGGATGCAATGCAGATATTTGATTTATTGCTATATGATGTGATGTATGGATGACATGCACTAGCTATATGATGTGGATGCAGTGATATACATGTGTAGCTAGACTACTTTATGATGCTATGTATACGAATGAAATTTTTTATATTTAATGCATTTTTGATCTGCTTCACTTCCATGCATTTACTTTATGTTGTTTATGACATGATTCATGCCATGTATGTATTACATGTATTTTTTATGATATTGAGTTATTGTAAATGGACATGTATGTTTTAATCACTTAAAACATAATGTATGCAATATGATATGAGGTTTTAACAATCTAATGGATGACACCACAGAATGTATAACAATCATGGATTGTAGTTGCTTTATCTCTTTGTGAAAGATAGTACACCCATATGTGAGATGTAATGATGTATTGTTTTCTATTCATAAGCTTTTGTGAATTAAAATAATATGTATAATATAATCAGTGGTCATCTAAATATCATTTCTGACATCCATCCGGTATCTAATTATATAGTACAAATAATTCTAATAAACAAACTCTCATAAAAGAAATTGATTTTTGATGATTGCATTTGAAAATTTGATTGTTGCTATTTGGGAATTTTTGAGGTTTACCATGAGACTCAAACACCCTAGTTGACTTATCAAAAGTTGTATACTAACCACACTAGACTTCTGAAACATAAGGTTTTCACTAGGATAGGCCCTAACTGTTCATTATCCTTATGTGTGCAAGTGAGTATATTAAGATAAGGCACAAGCATACCCCGATGTCAAGCAGGATTCTTTCAGCCCATTGCTAAGATTAGGGGTCCGTAAATGTCTTACCCAATCCTAGGTTTAGATTTTAGTTGGACTAGACCACTAGGCGATACAGGACACCTGAAGCTAGCTCTTCCACATTCAAACATTGGTCTGTACATAAGCAAGATGCTAATGCATCAGACATATCATCATGCGTAAGGTACAGTAGTGCTGATAATTCCAGGGATTCAAGTTCACCCCCTTCTTTTCTTCAATTTTTTGGGATACTTGCTCATATAAAGTGATAAAAATCACTGTTTATTTTTGTACTATAGTGATAAAAATCATTGTTTATTTTGTACTTTCTCTTTTTTCTTTTGAGCAAGGGATTTGATACTAATTTTACTTTCTTTGTACAATTTGATCTTCATTTGATCTGACTTTTTAGGATTTACATTTGATAATTTGCTTCAAAAACTTCCTTTGGGGATTTTACTTTGGGAAACTGTTTTTGGGATATCGATCTTATGATATCAATATGGGATATCAATCTGGGATGTCGATCTATGATATCGATCTAGGGTATCAATCTGGAGGATTGATCTAGGATATCACTCTAGGATATTGCTCATTTTAATGTAAGCAAGGGATTATGGGTAGGGAATAAACCTATCCTTTTGCCAATTGCCAACATTTCCCATATCGTCCGCATAGGGGGATAAGCAAGAATAAATCTTTTCACTTCAGGATACCTGGTCCTACTTTGTGGCTTTCATCTTCCCCTAGTCCTTATTAGGATTGTTTAATTTGTTGATTAGTGATAGGATTATGATATGCTAAGGGCTATACTAACTAGACCTCAACTACAAAAGCAAAGCAAGCTTTCTATCAACTCTTGAGAAGACCTCTAGGTATGGTTGAATGACCGAAAAACCCTAGTATATTCTTCATAGCAACAAGATTGGGGTTGTGTTGAAAAACACAATTACTCACAAGGGTGATAAATAGATGAAAAAGATAGTGCATAGATGCATGATTGAAACACAAACGTGGTGTCATTTGTAATATTGTTAACACAATTTATTCCAATGCAAGTGCGATGGATGAATATGCCTAATGCAATGCAAGAATGAAATGCAAAATGAAATGCAGATGCAATGATGCAATGGTCATGAAATGCAAATGTTTTTTATTTTTGATATTTTTCCAATTTTTTTTATGGATTTTAACATTTTGGTTTGACCAAAGAGCTTACATATGCCTTTGGAGCCTTTTGGGATTGACCAAGTGATTTTGAGAAACCCTTGGAGCCTTTTGGGATTGACCAAGCGGTTTCAAAAAACCCTCTTGGAGCCTTTTGGGATTGACCAAGCGATTTTGATAAAACCCTTTGGAGCCTTTTGGTATTGACCAAGCGATTTTGATAAAACCTTCTTGGAGCCTTTTCTACTTGACCAAGCGGTTTTGAGAAACCCTTGGAGCCTTTTCTGAGTGACCAAAGGGCTTATAGATGCCTTTGGAGCCTTTTCTGGATGACCAAAGGGCTTACAGATGCCTTTTCTGAGTGACCAAAGGGCTTACAAATGCCTTTGGAGCCTTTTTTGGTTCTTAGGCATAGAACACTTTAATATGAAGGATATTGAGAGGTTCAAGCTCTTCAAATCCTCCAAGCGATGTCAAGTGATATGTCCTAGGTCCAATATTCTCTGAGATCATATAAGGACCTAACCAGTTAGCCATGAATTTGTCTCGCATTTTCGGTGGTAAATTTGAGTTCTATTGGTTCTCTTTCAGCACAAGATCACCAACCTCAAAGTCTCTCAGATGGACTTTGCTATTGTAAGCTCATTTTAAGCACTCTTGATAAACACAAAGGTGCTCAAGGGCATTCACGTGATGTTCATCAAGTAGCATCAATTGATCTAGGTGAGCTTGCCGCATGGTGTCATCATCAATGAACTCTTTCAATGCGACATGCAACATTGGAATTTCCAACTCTAGGGGCATAATGGCCTCAGCGCCATATACTAGTGAAAATGGAGTTGCCCCAATGGGTGTCCGAATGCTAGTCCTGTAAGCCCATAATGCAAGGGGCAATTGGATATGCCAATATTTGTGGTGCTCTTGTACCGTATTTTTCAATATGGAGACCATTGTCTTGTTTGAAGCTTTAGCTTGCCCGTTTGCTTGCGGATAATAAGGAGTCACAAAACTATGTTTGATTCTATATTTAGACGTCAAAGCTCTCACAATTTTGTTCTTAAATGACGTTCCATTATCCAAAACTATCTTGGATGGTATCCCAAAATAACTAATGATATTGGTGAGTATAAACTCAGCAATACGCACTCTAGTTGTCGTTGTTAAGGGAATAACTTCCACCCACTTAGTGAAATACTCAGTAGCCATGATAATAAAAGTATGCTAGCTCAATGACGGAGGAGAGATCTTACCTATGATATCAAGTCCCCAGTGAGCAAATGGCCAAGCCGCTTGAATGGGCTATAAGGCCTGTGATGGCAAGTGCGTAATATTAGCATGATGTTGACATTTAACGCATTTCCTAACATACACATTGCAATCCTTCTCCATAGTGGGCCAATAATAACCCATATGAAGGATGCGCTTGATGATAGCCATGCCATTGAAATTGCCATCGCACGTACCATCGTGAGCTTCTAAAATTGCCCAATATGACTCTTGGGGCTCAAGACAATGAAGGAGAACTCCATCATAGCTTCTATGGTATAGGATGTCTGCTAACAAGACATACTTTATTGCTTTCTATTTGAATGTGCATTTTGTAGCACGCGATAATCCCTAAGGGATTATACCAAGTTTAAGGAAGTCATATATCTGTGATGTCCAGTTATGATAAGCTTCAACCTCGATTGACAAGACAGCATGCTCCCCCTGCGGTTCTACATTTGCAAATGTAGACTAGGAAACAACCTTGTGGTGAATGGTAGTACCACTCCCCGTCGGATCCTGTGAGATCAAAGACCCCCAGGATGCTCTCTTTAGAAATTCTCTAGCTCTATAGAACCACTCATGGTTTGGTTCTACATGAATCATGTTGATTGACTCTTTGTTATCCAATGCTTCGCATTGCATAGCAGAATGTGACAACATTTTTACATGGATGGTAGTGAAATCGGTAGATGGATTTTGAGGGATTAGAGATACCAAAGATGCCATTGTGTCTACAAATCTATTGGATGAATGAGGGATTGCCTCGATGTCATACCATTCTAGTTGAGCTAGATATGTGTCAACAATATCCTTGTAATATTTCAATATCGAACATCGACATTGAAATAATCCCTTAACTTGGTTCACAATGAGAAGGGAATCACCAAAGATATTTAGCCTTTTTATCTTCATGGTGACAACTATTTGGAGACCCAAAATTAGGGCTTCATATTCAAAATTATTGTTAGTGCAAGGAAAGTCCAACTTGAACGACAAGGGAATTAGAGCTCCTTGTGGTATGAACAACACTACTCCTACACCATGATGAGGCCCAAAAATGCCTCATTATTGCACAATGTTTGACTCATTATTGCACAATGTTTGACTACCATATGATAAGTTAATTGCCAAATAGTTGACTAGAATATACTATTTGTTAAGTGTTTGCATGATTTTATGTTAGGAATACTATATCTCTGTTTTTGACTATTTTCAGCATTTTATGACTGATTTTGCGTGATTAAGTAGCAAGTAATAACATGCATTTCAATTAACCAAATGTGGTATGCTGATATCCATTAACTTCTCAATGGTTTTTGAATGTTTTCCTGCCCTTCAACTTGTTTCAAATCCACATTTAAGCCAAAAGTTTAGGACTGTCATAAATCTGAAAATCTGAGAAAAACAGCCATATAAAAATCAGCAAGCTGTCACTTTATAGGAACACCTTGAAGTTGTCAAGCAAAGCATGAGGATATGGATGGAATGAGTTTAGAAGGACTACAGAAGACATCTGACCTATTTAGAAGCATTCCCACATGATCTAAATAGGCAGCAACAGGGTATAACAGAGCAGGGACAATTGTGCAGCACTGTTGCACTATTTCAGCATGGTTACTTGGTGAATGAAGTGTATAAATTCAGTAGCAACTTGATGTACTCCTTCATGTTGATACTTGAATAATTTTTCCATGTTCTAATTTGTTTGAATTTGCAAGAAATGCCAATATTTTACAACTGTGCAGCAGAACTGGAAAATGCAGTAATTTACCATGTAAATTCTAGCAAGCTACAAATAAACAGCAAGGCATGGAATTCACATATGAAAAGAGATGAAGACCATTGGAATATGATCCTAGGAGATAACCCACCTGAGAGATGCAGAAGAAATCACTTGAAAAGTACACATTTGTTCATTCCAAAGTATCTTCGAAATGAACAGATATCTTCGAAATGAGAAAACATAGTGTCTTCGGAATGAGCAGACATCTTCGAAATGAGAAATGCAGTATCTTCGAAATGAGCGGATCTTCAGAATGAGAATTGTAGTATCTTCGGAATGAGAATTGCAGTATCTTCGAAATGAGAATTGCAGTATCTTCGAAATGAGCGATCTTCGAAATGAGAATTGCATTGTCTTCGGAATGAAGCCACTTATCTTCGAAATGAAAATAGAATGTGCTTTTTGACTTATTGACCGATTTTTGAAGCTGGAAAAAGGGAAATAAAGGTTGGAAAAGGTAAAGGAAAATATCTCCCATCTGATTTTGCCGTCCTTGCCATCCAAAGCCACCATTTATGGAAAAGATCAATTTTGATCCTCTTCTAGGATAAACCTAGAAAAACTACAGCATAATAGAAAGTTGTTTTCAAGATAGGAATGGCATATTATGAAGTGGAGAATGATGTGTGAGATATTTCTAGACTCCTCCCATGTACTCCCACCACTGAAGATGCTTTCTAAGGGCCAATGACTACTGTTGCAACACAAACTGTCCAGATTTGCATTTATTTCAGATCCAAAATTATTGGCAAATGACTGTAAAATAGCACATAGGCTGATTTGAGCATGGGATATATTGTAAATATTTATATAAATAACATAGCTCCCTCCTTGGTTGAGCCAGTTAGGAATTAGAATAGAGGAGAGTTTTCAGTAGCAGCAATTAGGACTGTACAGTGATTTTTTGTAATAGTTTTCAGCATGTTTTGTCATCAATAAAAGTGCAGTATTTTATCATTTTATGTTCTGAGTGTTAATTAGTTAAGGAGTGCTTTTCACCTCCTTCTAGATCAGGAAGTATGGGCCCACTTTCAGATCTAGAAGGAGGGATTTTATGGCAGGTTTTAATCTGTAATTTTGCTATGACAGAAATTAATAGATTGCTTGCCAGATTTCATTTTCTTGTTTTTATTTTGTATTGTGTGATTTATGTTTCCTATTATGTTTGTGTATAAAATTTGTGTGTATGTCAGCTGAAAAATTATATTAAGCATTTTCCTTTATGTTTTCCCTGCTTTCTATTTTAGCAACTTTCCATTTTTAGCATATTTCATTTTGCTGTCAATTCCTGTAGCAGAAGCTTGACGACCTTTTGTGGTAGGGCATTGATAGGTGTTTTAGAATAAGTTTCAATTCTACAAAAGTAGATTAGATTTCAATTCTGCAAAAGTAGATTAGATTTCAATTTAGCAATTTCAATTATGCAAGAGTAACTAGATTTCAATTCTGCAAAAGTAACTTAGGATTTCAATTTAGCAATTTCAATTCATGCAATTGTAGTTAGATTGTCAATTCTTGCAATTTAGATTTAGTTTTCAATTCTTGTAATTTATTTTAGTTTCCATTCTTCGGACTAGGTTTAGTGTGACACCAAAAGGCTAAACCAAAATCTGCTTCACCAATAAATGCTTGAAATCTGAATGCCTGAATTGTACTCTGCCCTAACCTTCTATCGTAGACAGCCTTGGACACCACCCTGGATTGATAAATCATTGAGATTAAATGATGAGACTCAATGACACTCATCATTTTGGCATCGTTGTCGGGAACATGGTGTTGTTAGAGGGTAAAAGTAGTCAAATAATTATTATTGTGCTAAGTTATGAAGTTCAGAGTTAAATCTGAATGTAATAGTTGGTATAAATAATAATTATTGATAGTTGCATTTCAGTCCATTTAGAAAACAAGCAACCACCACCTTCAACCCAACCTAGACAGCAACCCCTGTCTATGTAAGCTGAATCTATTAAAAAAAAAATCACAAAAACTTTTGCACAATCAAAATAGGAGTTTACAACTTAATGATGATCCTAGAGTTTTTCATTATTACTTAAATATTGTTAGGATTTTACCGCGCTAAACCACAACCTAGCAATTCTTAGCCTACACAGACAATAGTTGATCTCATTAGAGGTGATCCTACCTGACAAGTAGTTGATCTGCTAAAGTTGTACACTTCTTGTCTTATTGTGCAAACCAAAAATATTTTTTTAGCCCAACCTATGATCATTCTGAATAATACAGGATAGGCAACCCTTGTCTATGTAGCTGAATCTGGTATAAAAAAAAAACCTGCAGGAAATGTTATTGACTGCAGCAACATCCAACTGTGCTAAAATAAGAACTTACCTGAGCTTGAAGAGACAAAAATCAATGGAGATACATAGAAAACCTTTAGTCCAAACACACAGAAATTAGCCTTGGATAAAGGAGAAAAACTAGAAAAACTGCACATAGAAAATTTACTTCCATTGATTACAAAGGGGTAAATTATGTCCTCCTAGGAATGAAACAAATTGAAGTGCAGCCAAGAAAATTCTTGAACATTATTAGCTAGTTGACTTATAAACAAAAAGCAAAATTGTTGCTATTTTGAAACAATATTTCAATCCCTTTACATAGAATTACAAGGGTATATCAAGATTTTATCTTGATGTAAGCACTTAACATCTTTTGGGAATTGGTATTTAATTGTTTCAAGAATAGATTGACAAGATTTTGCAGACTAGGAGCCATGGACAACACTTGATTGAAGAAGTTTTCAGATATGGAGCAAGTGCTTCTTTCTCCCATTGGTAATTCATGGAGGATGTTAGTGGTGAATGGACATTGCCTTCGGGTATACCATGCACCATTAACTAAGGAGGAGTTCTTGAAGGAGATTCCATTGGATGTACACATAATGGAAGAGAATTTCTCTTCAATATCAAATTCAGAGTGATGATAAAAAGTCTGAAAAAAAGAAAAAAATACAAGAAAAGAAAAAAGAAGAATAGTCTTGTTTGTGAACTTCCTTCTTGGGTACAAGCAAGACAAGAAAATTTGAAAAAAAAAAAAAAGAGAAAAATTTGCAGCAAAGGCATGTCCCACAAAATGGGGATACATGAGGACAAGCATCAATTTCAGCAAGAAAGAGGAACAATGGAGCCAATACTTCATTTCCAGCAATAAGGAGGCAATGATGATGTAAGAAGATTCTTACTGCTCATCTAGTAAGGAAGGTTGCATCAATGTTGCAGGTTTCAACAGAAAGAGATGGTGTTTTCATACAACAATTGACATGTTTTTGCAGAATAAGGATTGGTCTTATCCAAATAAGAGTGAGATATGTTCTCTCATTGAAGCACTTGAAAAAAAAAAAGAGGACAGAAGTTGGTTGAAAACCAGAAATGGCAGCCTCTTCTGATGAAAAAAATGAAAAAAAAAGAGATGAAAAAAAAAAAAAAAAAAAAAAAAAAAATGAATAATTCAGTAGTGAAAACCTTCTTGGAGGCGCTACTGAGTTGGCTTGCATGAAAACCAATTTTTCGGCATGCATTGCCTTGTTGATCTACCCATCATTGTTCCACCATTGTACAAATCTCACACTGCACATGTGTTATGTTTGTTTATGTTTTCGGATAGCCTGCTAACAATCATCAAAAGCAGCTTGTAAGGTGCATGACTAATTTTCATGACAGTAAGGTATGTGTTTCTTGCATATAATTCATAGTAAACATTTAGCATTTAGTGTATGATAGTCGGTATTTGGCATAAACTATTCATACAATAGTGACAAGTTGAAAAAGGAACATGTTCAAGATGTCAAGAAACACCCCCTTATGCCATTAATTGCATGGAAATTCCAAAACTATGCAAAAACCTGATTTTGGGACAGACATGGCAACAATTCTATTTCAATTTATAGGGCAAATTTTAGAAGGAGAACTGCAAGTTTATATCTCACAATTGTCTGATAAATTGAAGGAGGATAATCAACAAAATGCACTCGAAGGTTCTATTTTAGTACTACTGGAATAAAACAACAACATACAAAACAAAGAATAGCATCTAAACAAAAGGATGAAGAAGGGATTTTTGATGTTATGGAAGGCTTATACACTCTAGAGATGGACCCACAATAGAATCTGTAGCTAACTTTTGCATAGGAGGTCATTTCTGCATTTTTTGAAGATCTTCGGAATGAGAAATGCAGTATCTTCGAAATGAGCAGGATATCTTCGAAATGAGCAGAAACTGTACTAGAATTGCTGAAAATGCTACAGAATAGCAAAAAGAGTAGGGTACATCAAATATTGAGGTTTATAAGGCTCTACCACAAGTAAGTACATCCCTCAAGCATTTCAAATCAAATATTTTATCAATTTTGTTCAAAAGGTGCAAACAACAAAAATAAGCATTCAAGCTGAAATGTTGTTAAGAACAGAAAATTCCATCAGTAGTAGTGCATCTGCCAAATACGGTTCCACAATAAGACTATTGCAAGATGAATCATATGATATCAAGCCTTTAAGAGGTACCTTGCAGCACTAAAACTTGTAGAAAAATAGAAAAAAGTCATACATGTGCTTAATTGCAAAATACTTGATATAGTGTAGCAAGGAGGAATTTCTCAGTTAGCAGGTAGCAAAGGATGTTGTTCACAAGAATAAAACCTGCATATTACTATGGCCTACTAAGATGCATGAGGGCATGCATCAGTTCAAGTTGGGGGGGATGATGAGGCCCAAGAATGCCTCATTATTGCACAATGTTTGACTCATTATTGCACAATGTTTGACTACCATATGATAAGTTAATTGCCAAATAGTTGACTAGAATATACTATTTGTTAAGTGTTTGCATGATTTTATGTTAGGAATACTATATCTCTGTTTTTGACTATTTTCAGCATTTTATGACTGATTTTGCGTGATTAAGTAGCAAGTAATAACATGCATTTCAATTAACCAAATGTGGTATGCTGATATCCATTAACTTCTCAATGGTTTTTGAATGTTTTCCTGCCCTTCAACTTGTTTCAAATCCACATTTAAGCCAAAAGTTTAGGACTGTCATAAATCTGAAAATCTGAGAAAAACAACCATATAAAAATCAGCAAGCTGTCACTTTATAGGAACACCTTGAAGTTGTCAAGCAAAGCATGAGAATATGGATGGAATGAGTTTAGAAGGACTACAGAAGACATCTGACCTATTTAGAAGCATTCCCACATGATCTAAATAGGCAGCAATAGGGTATAACAGAGCAGGGACAATTGTGCAGCACTGTTGCACTATTTCAGCATGGTTACTTGGTGAATGAAGTGTATAAATTCAGTAGCAACTTGATGTACTCCTTCATGTTGATACTTGAATAATTTTTCCATGTTCTAATTTGTTTGAATTTGCAAGAAATGCCAATATTTTACAACTGTGCAGTAGAACTGGAAAATGCAGTAATTTACCATGTAAATTCCAGCAAGCTACAAATAAACAACAAGGCATGGAATTCACATATGAAAAGAGATGAAGACCATTGGAATATGATCCTAGGAGATAACCCACCTGAGAGATGTAGAAGAAATCACTTGAAAAGTACACATTTGTTCATTCCAAGTATCTTCGAAATGAACAGATATCTTCGAAATGAGAAAACACAGTGTCTTCGAAATGAGCAGACATCTTCGGAATGAGAAATGCAGTATCTTCGGAATGAGTGGATCTTCAGAATGAGAATTGTAGTATCTTCAGAATGAGAATTGCAGTATCTTTGGAATGAGAATTGCAGTATCTTCGAAATGAGCGATCTTCGGAATGAGAATTGCATTGTCTTCGGAATGAAGCCACTTATCTTCGGAATGAAAATAGAATGTGCTTTTTGACTTATTGACCGATTTTTGAAGCTGGAAAAAGGGAAATAAAGGTTGGAAAAGGTAAAGGAAAATATCTCCCATCTGATTTTGCCGTCCTTGCCATCCAAAGCCACCATTTATGGAAAAGATCAATTTTGATCCTCTTCTAGGATAAACCTAGAAAAACTACAGCATAATAGAAAGTTGTTTTCAAGATAGGAATGGAATATTATGAAGTGGAGAATTATGTGTGAGATATTTCTAGACTCCTCCCATGTACTCCCACCACTGAAGATGCTTTCTAAGGGCCAATGACTACTGCTGCAACACAAACTGTCCAGATTTGCATTTATTTCAGATCCAAAATTATTGGCAAATGACTGTAAAATAGCACATAGGCTGATTTGAGCATGGGATATATTGTAAATATTTATATAAATAACACAGCTCCCTCCTTGGTTGAGCCAGTTAGGAATTAGAATAGAGGAGAGTTTTCAGTAGCAGCAATTAGGACTATACAGTGATTTTCTGTAACAGTTTTCAGCATGTTTTGTCATCAATAAAAGTGCAGTATTTTATCATTTTATGTTCTGAGTGTTAATTAGTTAAGGAGTGCTTTTCACCTCCTTCTAGATCAGGAAGTATGGGCCCACTTTCAGATCTAGAAGGAGGGATTTTATGGCAGGTTTTAATCTGTAATTTTGCTATAGCAGAATTAATAGATTGCTTGCCAGATTTCATTTTCTTGTTTTTATTTTGTATTGTGTGATTTATGTTTCCTATTATGTTTGTGTACAGAATTTGTGTGTATGTCAACTGACAAATTATATTAAGCATTTTCCTTTATGTTTTCCCTGCTTTCTATTTTAGCAACTTTCCATTTTTAGCATATTTCATTTTGTTGTCAATTCCTGTAGCAGAAGCTTGACGACCTTTTGTGGCAGGGCATTGACAGGTGTTTTAGAATAAGTTTCAATTCTACAAAAGTAGATTAGATTTCAATTCTGCAAAAGTAGATTAGATTTCAATTTAGCAATTTCAATTATGTTAGATTTCAATTCTGCAAAAGTAGATTAGATTTCAATTTAGCAATTTCAATTCATGCAATTGTAGTTAGATTGTTCAATTCTTGCAACTTAGATTTAGTTTTCAATTCTTGTAATTTATTTCAGTTTCCATTCTTCAGACTAGGTTTAGTGTGACACCAAAAGGCTAAACCAAAATCTGCTTCACCAATAAATGCTTGAAATCTGAATGCCTGAATTGTACTCTGCCCTAGCCTTCTATCGTAGACAGCCTTGGACACCACCCCGGATTGATAAATCATTGAGATTAAATGATGAGACTCAACGACACTCATCACACCACCCCCTTGATCACACTTCGAACCGTCAAAGAATAAGGTCATGTCGGCTTTGTTATTTGGTTCTTTGGGTTTGGGTGCTTTTGATAAGGCAAAGACTACATCATCAGGAAGCTCTATGGTGAGGGGCCTACTATTTTTGAGAGGCACCTCAGCCAATTGATCTGCTATGACTTGTCCCTTAATGGACTTTTGGCTTATGAATTCCAAATCAAATTTTGTCAGTAGCATGATCCACTTCATAGTACGTGTATTATGATATGTCTTGCTCATCATATACTGTAAAGGATTTTGTTTGGATATGACATATGTCGTATGACTCAACATATAGTGTCGCAATTTCTTGGTAGTGAACACTACTACTAAACATAGCTTTTCCACATATGCATATCCGAGCTCATAGCTCACCAAGGTTTGGCTAATATAATATATGGCATGTTCTTTGTCTTGCACATTCTTTTGGGCTAACATGGTTCCCAATGCAAAGTCGGTTGCCGATATATATAGCAAAAATGGCACATCTGGCCTTGGTGGAGCTAGCACTAGCGGCGTCGCCAAGTATTGCTTTATCTCAACAAAGGCTGCTTGACAGTCCTCATCCCAATTGAATGGGACCCCCTTGTGTAGCAGTCAATTCATGGGTCGACATTTATCTAATAATTGAGCGATAAATCACTTTATGGATGCTACTTTGCCCTGTAGGCTTCTTAGTTCCTTGATGTTCATGGGGGGATGCATTTCCAAAATAGCCTTGACCTTTGTTGGGTCAACTTCGATGCCTCATTTTGAAATGATGAATCCTAAGAGCTTTCCTAAAGTTACGCCAAATATGCACTTCTTAGGATTCAACCTGACATTATGCTCTATCAGGTGATCGAAGACCTTCCTTAGGACCTCCGCATGCTTAGAATGCAATAATGACTTTACCAACAAGTCATCAATATAATCTTCTAAGATTTTATGCATATAGTCATGAAAGATATATGTCATAGCCCACTGATATGTGGCACCAACATTTTTAAGGCCGAATGGCATAACTTTATAGCAAAATGTCCCCCATGGCGTTATAAATGTGGTTTTATGCTGGTCTTCAGGCTTAATCCAAATTTGATTGTAACCAAAAAAACCATCCATTAAGGAGAGCATCTCATGACCTACAGTTGCATCTACAAGAGCATCGATATTCAGCAATGGAAATGAATCCTTTGGTGTTGCCTTATTCAGGTCTCTAAAATTTGTACAAATACGGATCCTTCCATCAGGTTTTCCTACAGGCACCATATTGGATACCCATTTTGGATAGTCGATGGAGATGACAAACTCTACGTCCAACAACTTTTGCAACTCATCCTTAACCATTAAGGCTACTGTTGGATGCATCTTCCTGAGTTTCTTCTTGACTGGCTTCTTTGATAGATCTAGCGAAAGGTTATGAGTAACCAATTTTGGATCTAGACCCGACATATCCTTGTAAGTCCAAGAAAAGAGAGCAGGTCTCTCTCTCAGTAGAGGGATGAGGTTGGCATGCTCATCAGGAGTCAAAATTTCTCCAAATTTAACCTTCCTTGGATTGGTGGGATCATTACTGATATCCACTTTGAAGGTTTCCTCTATCGACATATGGGATCCCTCCTCAAGCTGATGAGGCATAGGGATCAAGTGGATGTCATCTATTGGGTTTATAGGTTCCTCATTGGAAGCATCCTCAACATGATAGACATCATGTGCACAGCCTAGCGCAAAATGGAAAGGTTGCAACATTTCTTCATTAGGGAAGAAATATTTAGGCTCTAGAGGTGAATCAACGTGATCCCAATCGATAGCATCTACATTTAAATGCAATGGTTTGGATGGATCGACTAGATTATGGAGTGGAGTGGTCAAATAAATGGAGATCATGTTGATGAAATGGATCATGTCTCCAGGACCACGTGCAAGTGACTCATCATTAGCAAAACTACCATCCCCGAGATGTGGTTCTAGGGGTATGGGGATCTTCGGATCCGGTTCGTGAATAGATTATCGAATGGGATCATTGGGCTCAAGGAGCTCCATGTACGTCGATGGATCAGGAAACACCATATGATAAATCACATTAAGATTTGGTGGTCTCCCTCTAAGGTGAGGATGGAGATTGATCTCTCTGCACATCTCCTCAGCCGTATACGGTGCATTATGATAGCGTAAGTAGGGAGGTCCTAAGTAGGCTCTCTCTGTCTCATCTTCTTCATCACTATCGTAATACAGGCCCTCATTCACCCCCACTAGAATGGGATGTTCTAGAAAATGTGGCCCCATATAGGTTATCTCCTGATCACTATCATCATTATCTAGTAGAATCGGGTACAAGCATCATAAATATGATACTACCAAATAGACCGACTCAGCCTCATCCTTCGATTGATCGTTGGGTGAGGACTCACTATCCTCTCCTTCATTGTAGCTAGGTCCACCTATCTCAAAAATGGACTCTACTATATCCTCATCGGAATGCCCTTCCAACTCGAGATCTATCACTATGATAACATCTTGACCCTGCATGCCCGTGTCGTCGGTTGCTCCATGGATTTGTTGACCAAAGTTTTCTCTTGGTAAATCATCTGGACCGATATCCACCAATATATCCTCATGATATGTCTCAGGTGGTGCTATGGTGACGTAAGACACCATCCGGTTATCCCTCTAGAATGTAGAAGGATTAGGGTGATACGGATTGAAGTCAACCTCACCCCCTAGATTGAGGTACAGGTGGTCTAAAGATACCATAAGGAGTTCAGCCTATCCTCCACTATAGAATCCCAACCCGAACCTATCAGTAGGTAACTGATATTGTGGTTCTATAGGCCTCTTACACCCCTACTCGAATAGTCTGAGATCATAACCATGCCAATGGTAATGCTTGAAGTATCACATGGCATAGTCCGAGTTAGAAAGATAATGAACATTCATGGTGAATGGTTCATTATCATCCTCATCCATGGGCACGGGAGATGTGATCTGGTCTAGCCCTCCATAGATGAAGTTGGTTTGGTTAGGTGGTACCCCTAATGGTTCCACCATCCCTATGGGAAGGCGATGGGCTCATGGTCGGCCCATGTCATGTGCAGTCTTGATAATCGGTGTGAACGTCACATTCTACACAATGTATTCCCCTAACCTAGGATTAACCAAATGGATGATCACCTGCGGTGCATATGACCCTGCTGAAGATGCAGGTGAAGCAAGCTGAGGTGCCTCTTCGACTCTTCCTTGAACTTCCTCTACTTCCATGGGAGTAGGGGTTTCAATGATGACTAGCTTGGGCTTTTGCTTTATCTTCTTTTTGCCCACCTTTTCTTTCAACTTCCTATCATCCCGTTGTATCGTAGATGCAGTCGGCCTAATGGAAGTAGTTGTTGTGTGCTCCGATCTTTGAGATACGGATGTTGTGGGTCTAGCACACACTTCTTTGATTATGCCTCTTGGATATTTGATTGGTGATGTTGGTCACACATCCAGGTGCATTGAGGGGAGCACAAATTCCCTCAATAAATCTGCTAGATTCATGTATTTAAAGGGTTCTTCATCCGAAGGCACCACGTGAACCTATCCCTCATGAATGTATTTGATACACTGGTGTAGAATAGAAGGGATGCAATACATTTCTCTGATCCAAGGCCTCCCTAGAAGTATATTATATTGCATAGCACCTTCGATTATGTGACACATCATCGGGATGGTCTTCAGTCCCACCTGGATAGGTAAAACTATAGTATCGACCATCGAGCATAATGCATCATTGAAAGCTCTCAACGTGAAGGTAGAAGGAATGATATGCATCTTGGGTAACTTCAAGTGAGTTAACACCTTGGTAGTTATGATATTGATCGATGACCCCATGTCGATCAAAACCTGCTTGAATGGTTTGTGATTCACACAAGCGATAATATGCAGCGGTGGGTCTGCTATAATAGTGGAAACCATCTTGACTTCATGGTCATGAAATTGAATGACCAGTTCTTGACACTATTGCACGTGCCCCATAAAGTGTGTAAATACTTTGGGATCCTGAGGCTACACCTCTATGGACCTTAAGATGTCCATAAGCATCTCCCTATGCTTAGGAGACTACTGAATAAGCTCATAAATCGACAACTTTGTTGGAGTTATCTATAGGTTTTGAACCAACCTACTTTTGATGGTCACCACCGGTCTAGTTGGTGGGTCGGGCACATATTGGGCTGGCCTTGGAGGAGGTGCATAGATTGGACCCTAATAGGCATTGGAGGTTGATTCGGTCATTCATACCTCGTGTTCCTCGTGACAACGTTGACCATGCCAATGAACCCATGGGTTGGTGGTTCGATGCACACTTGGTTGACCTAGCCAACATTATTCCTCGATGCCTCATGATTAGGTAAAGGATTTTTGTAAATCCCCATATTTTTATTATCAGGCACTTGTGGGTTGTCAATGAGAAGTGTACCTCTCTCGATCATATTTTGCACAAGATGTTTGAAGGACCAACATACTTCGATGTCATGGCCCTTCATTCTATGGAATATGCAATATTGATCATCTTTATAGCCTTTAGGCTTAGGTTGATTTGGATCCACCATCTTGACTTCGGGTAAGTTAATAGCCTTCGCCTCGCATAATTGATGAAAAATCAAATTCAACGACTCTGATAACTGAGTGAATACGCGAGGTGGGCGTTGCTCCTTATTTTTACCCTTGTAATTGTTATTGCACTGCTCATACTGCGTAGGAGGAGGTTGGGCCTGATAATTTTGCTTTTGCTATCCTTTTTTTCTCCTTTTGAAGGTTCAACACTACCTGATTAACATGGGCCAGCTTGGCTTGATGTCTCTCAGTGCTTTTCTTGTGCCCCTCCTTATTCCTCAGCTTCAAGTTACCCTCCTATAACTTGATGTCCTCAATCACCTTGGCTTGCACCAAAGCCTCTTCGAATGTCTGGTATTGCTACAACTGTAGCAATAATAAAATGTGCTTGGCACAATTCTTTATGAACATTCATGTTAATTCAGAGGACAGGATGGAGAATGGTAGCTTTGCCATCATTTTCCTCCATCACTTTCCATAATCCATCACTGGCTCATCATCATGTTGCGTTAGAGCGACCAGGTCGGATAAGTTTACCTTCTTCTTGACATCGAAGGAGAAGCATTCAAGAAATGCATCAGCTAGTTGTTTGAAACTAGTGATGTTGTGCCTCTTTAGTTGGTTGAACCACTCTCGAGCTGGGCTTGAGAGGGTCATGATGAAGGTGCGCAGGAGCAAAGCATCATTGCTCTCAATCTGAAAGCACATATCTAGGAAACTAGTCATGTGCTCCTATGCATCTTCCTCTCCTTGAAACTTGTCTAGCCTAGGCATCTTGAAATGCTCAGGATATGCTGGAATAGGCACTAACGTGCATAGAGGTTCATTGTGAATTTTGTTCAAGGTAGGCTTCTGATAAGCCATCCCTTGCTTCTCTATGGCTTGAACCTTCTCTTCTAAGGTCTTGTAGGCTTGCGAGGAAAGAAACTCCTCCTCTCGAGATTGCCTTGGAGGTGGCTTCGGAGGTAGGTTCTTCCTCGGTCGAGGTGGGGGACTAGGCTCGCCCTCCTCCTTGAATTGGGAGATTTTAGGATATTCTTGTTCTAATTCCTCTCCCACTTCATTCTCATACTGCCTATGCTCATGTTGCTCAAATTTTGGATGTCGATCTCTATGTTGAGTCGTATGGCGAGTATGTGTGTCTATGTTCTCAGGGTGTAACTCGGGCTGTGAAGCCACTCGTCTATCGACACGCTCCCTGATCTCACTGTGAGGATGTAAACTGGTGCTAGCCAATCGATCCTCTCTCTCTACATGCTCCTTCTGATCAAGGATGCATTGTTCACGCATGCACTGTTCATACAATTTTTCTCTTGATGAACCTCTGCCTCTGAGTATTCTCATTTTTGAGGCGTTCTTTCTCTACGTGAACATCCTCCAATTGATCTTGGAGAATATGTCATCTCTACTCTGACATCAGTCTATGAGCCCTATCAAGATGATCGGCCATCTGAGGCCTTGGAGGGGTGCGCTCTGTTCGAGCGACTTTATGGGTATGTCCTCCAATGGACTGATTTACCACACTCTTGCCTCTGGTCTGTAAAGATGGCATTCATGTCAGGCTGTCTCCTATACTCAGTGCCTGCATGCGATGCAGGAGCACGCATGTCTCGAGAATGCTTGGAGCACTCTCCAGGTTCTTGGGTGGTCCTAATGGTGCTTCCGCTACACACGCTCGTGGGTCGAGAGGGTGCAGGCATAGGCTTATATCCTAGATGCCCTAGGACCTTGTCTAGACCATCCAATTGTTTTCTACGCCATGGCTCATGAGGTGGCATACCATTTTCTCCCACTTTGGATATATCTATGGTAAACTTGGTATGTTCACCCCTATAGGGAGTCTATGCGGGCCTATGCTCGGAAGCAACCCTCTCTGTTCACCCCTGAATGGGTGGATCTTGGACATGTCTATGCTCTAACGGTGGAGGTCGTGAGCCTCCCTTAGATACCTATCGAAGGGGTACCAATCTGGATCCCTCGATGACATATTCTTCGGTAGAACCCATGGATCCATGTGGAATGTGGTCATGGTAAATGCTACCATATGTGGAACCCCCATGCTGGGAAGTCCCATGCTCTGATCTGTGTCTAGAGGGATGTCTAGTACTTCCTCTAATCGGGGTATTCTCAATGGAATCCCCTCATGTAGAATTATCCCCTCTAATGCTCGTTGAATGATGTCCAGGAGGATTCTATGATTGAGGGTGTTCTACATCGTGTTGTGCACTAGGTGGAGCTTGGGCTTCGATCTCGGGTCTATGCCCGGATTGGCCTCTCCATGTTTGCACCATTGTGTATCCTATGTCTAGATTTAAATTTTATTAGCATACAAAGAATACAATGATGATTATCTCTTTTTACAATTTAAAATGAGCCCTAAACTGTTTGATGTGTTTTCAATTTGTTGTATCAGTAAAGTAACTCTTATCATGTTTTGCAAAACGTTGATGATTTTCTCAATTGTTTAATGGCTTTCACCTGTATGCTCGTAGCTCGACAACCTGGCTATGAACTCCAGGTCACGTAATCCCCCCAAAGTGCGGCAATGAAAGTCCACACCTGGTAGGGAGCACAGGTCCTCCCAGATCCTCACCCGTTTTCACCCAGTCAGCATCATACCCTCCGAAGAGGAGTATATGCAAATTTTCTAGGCTACGAAAGGTTCTTGGATCCGGTATTGGTCTAGAACATAGGGTACATGGGATTTGGGCCAACGGATGGAAATCACCTCCACCATCATTGAAACCCTACTAGTGGTTGGATGTGACTTCCAACTCACTAGCGTTTACTTTGGAATATGGTGTGTGTGTGTGTTCTTTTTAATTTGCATAAAGGAAAGATGCATAATACAACACTCACATGATCATTTCCTACATGATATGCATAAAAAGAATATTTTATATTCAGAAAGTATGCATGCTACATCCTACATGACCTTTTGACAATGCAACTTTACGATGTAAATGGCCTTTGATTTGGCCTCAAGCATGCAAATTCAACACACAAATTATTCTAGCACATTGGAGTCTAGGGTGGACTGCAATCAAAGGTCCATTGTTCCTAGCAGCGCCTAGAAAAAATTAAAAAAATGACAACCCTAAGGACCTAATTCATTTTATCCTTCTTTTATGGTTATCCTATTTAACTTTCATTTTTTAGGTTCTAGAAAAACACAGAGACAGAAAACAGAAATAGAGGATGTCAGAAGGGCCTACCTCAGATCCTCATCTGATTGAGCTTTAAATTCCTGTTGTCTGCTATGTCTACTGCTAACCGTGGGTCTGATGCATGACTACCACTGTAGCCCATGCCTATCAACCATGGGCCAAATTTTTGACCATGGTTGTCAACCACGGGGAGCACCTGCCATAAAAACACCAAACACAGTCAGCAAATTATGGCAAAAAATATGGAGTTCCACCGTGATCGCCTATTGTAACCACCAAAAAGGCTCACACCTAGTCTAACTATTGCAATTGATAAAAGATACACAAATAGGCATGCATAAATTGACAACAAGAAATGAAATGAATACAAGGAATCCTTTATTAATTTCAATGGAGTCAAATTACAGATTCGTCCCTCTTAGGGATACCCATTTGATACATCAATTACAATAGCATCTAATCCCTCTCAAGGGTAGATGCGATCAAATGCCTTCTAGGGTGACACAAACTACTCTAGGGTGTCGATGACCCTCTTCTCCATGATTAGAGGCATTTTTTGCCTTGCATCCCAAAACCCTGTTAGTCCTGCGTGCAATAAACAACAAGAAACAATTAGCAACAAAGGAGGCCTCTCTTGATGAGGCTTTTAGGAGATACTTGCACAAAAAGATGTAATGATTAGCAATAATCAAGAAAGTGCAAGAAACATATTAAACCTATATTAATCATGAAATAATATCCTACAATATGTAAAGGAAAAGCAATTGCATCTACCTAATGGCCTAATTATGAAATTGAGAGCATGGAAGCATGAAATGAACCATTAGTAGCATAATTGTAGAAATGAAAGAGAATGACTAAAAAGCCTAATTATACTGGTCAGAGTCTCTAAAATGCTAATTAATCCAATAATGAGACTAATCTAACCTAGCTAAACAATCTACAAAAGGAAAAACAAGGGAATCTACCCTGATTTGCTCACCATGGGTCTGATGCATGGGTGGCACTGTTCACCACGGCTGAAAGCCACGGTGGAGCTCTAAGTAGGTTTGCCCTCCAAATCAGGGCTTTCTCTTCGATCCACCTTGTCAAATTGATGTCCAAGGGTCACCTCTGTGTCCTCTGATAGGTTTGGTGGTTGAATTGATCTGATGGTGCATGGATTGCATGAATTGATGTTTCTTGGCTCTCCTAGGCTCCTAGGGCTTCCATGGCAATTTGATCTCCAATTGGGTAGCAAAAGTATCCCTCTCAATGCATGTAGTTGGCTATGCAATTCGATAGGGCTTCGCTACTCAATTGATAAATGTTTCTCCAGACTTATCCCCAATTCGGAGGGGGATCTTATAGCATTGGCCCAGGGCTAGGGGTGGCTTCCTCATGAAGCCAAGATCAATATTGGGTGGTTGAGCTTGTTGGATGGAAGGATCCAAAACCTTCCTCACTCAAACCACTCCAATCTGCAACCAATTGGCCATTGCAACCAACTTTGGGTCGGATGAAGGCCAACTAACTCTAAGTGCTGACCATGGATGACATGCATGGTGAGCACTGCTAACCATGGGTGTCAACAGTGGCTAGCACTAACTAGGCAAAGGTGCCCAAATGAGTGGTAAAAACCACTGCTATACCTTGGATCTATCCAAAGGTCTTCCATATGGTCTTCTAGCATGTCCCATATGAGTAGTCACCTTGGCATGACGCGTTTTAGGTGTCTACAGTAATAAATCACCAATTTCAAAAGATCGACTATGAACTTTCTTTGCATATGATATTTTGAGTTTGTCTTGGTAAGAGCAAAGATGCTCTAGAGCATGAATACGCATCTCATATAGAAGCTCCAACTGAATTAGTCTGTCAGTATGATATTCATCTCCTACTTTAGCATCTTGAAGTAGGAGAGCTAGAGAAGGAACTTCTAACTCAAATGGAAAAACTGCTTCAGCACCATAGACCAAGACAAAAGGTGAGGCACCTGTAGGAGTACGAACACTAGTTCGATAAGCCCACAAGGTGGGATATAATTACATGTTCTAGTCACGACCTGATTTATTAACCAATATTTTTATGATTTTAATCAAGGTTTTATTAGAATCTTTAGCCTAGTCATTTCCTTGTCGATAATAAGGAGTAGACCATCGATGTTGAATTTTATATTTTTGTCATAATTTCTTAACATATTTGTTCTTAAATCATGTTCCATTATCAAATATGAGAGTTGATGGAATTCCAAATCTACAAATTATTTTATTAAAGATGAATTTGGACACTTGAACTCCTGTGCAAGAAGCTAATGGTATAGCTTCTACCCATTTTGTAAAATACTATGTTGTTATGATAAATTTATGACCATAAGAAGAAATATGATTTATTTTAACAATAATGTTTAAACCCCATTTAGAGAAGGTCCATGGAGAAGATATAGCTTGAAGTTCCTGAGTAGGAGCATGAACAAGGTCTACATGTCTTTGACACTTGTCACAATGACACACATAATCATTAGCGTTCTTTTCCATGGAAGGCCAAAAATATTCCATTTGAAGAAGCTTCTTAGCAATGGCACTTCCACTAAAGTGTCCTCCATAGGATCCATAATGGGCTTCACTTAAGGCTTTATTAGACTCTTCTAAATTGAGACATCAAAATATATTTTGTATAGGGTATTGCCAATAATTACAAAGTGAATAACTCACTTACGTAACAACCTACGTTGGTTTCTATCTAATCCTTCTGGGAAGGTCTCTTTTTGGAGAAAATTAAAATTATCTATGTACCAATGTTCTGGGGTTATTTCATTAATTAAAAACACATCTAATGGCTCTATACATGACTTGGAGGAAGTTGGTTCTTGGATTTGGTGAATAATAATAGTAGCATATTCATCATCCAACTCCAAAGGTAATAAATATGTAGCTGCAGCCATGGCATCGACGACACGGTTGCTAGTGCGAGGGATGGTCTCTAAAGTTACTTTCTCAAACAATGAAATAATATTTAAGACATATTATTTATAAGGACATAATTTCTCATCTCGTATTTGATATACTTCATTGATTTGATTTATCACAAGCTAAGAATCTCCAAATACTAATAAAACTTTAATTTTTAAGGTTAAAGTGGCTCGTAACCCAAGGATTAGAGCCTCATACTCTGTAGTATTATTAGTACAAGCAAATTGAAGTTTAAAATACAAAGTAATAAGGTGCTTTTATGGATATATTAATATAATACCTACACCTGCATCGCTCATGCATCTAGCTCCATCAAAATACAAAGACCAAGATTCAGAAAGATCATATTTTAAGTTAAGACACTCATCAGGAAATTCAATGGTTATAGGATGAGTAGATTCTAGAGGTGTAGCAGCTAATTAATCAACTATAACATGGCCTTTAATATATTTTTGGCTGATAAATGTGAGTTCAAACTCGCATAGAGCAAGAACCCACTTAGTTGTGCATCCTTACAAGTAAGGTCTACTCATCAAGTACCTTAATGGATCATACTTAGCAATGATAAAAAAAATTTGACTGAGCATGTAGTGGCGTAACTTTTGTGTAGAAAACACAACTGCCAAACAAATATTTTCTAATGGAGTATAATGGGTTTCATAGTTTATTAATTTTCTAATTACATAATATGTGGCTTGTTCTTTCTTATCATCATCAATTTGATCCAACATTGCTCCAAGTGCAAGTTCAAAAGTAGAAATGTACAAAATAAAAGGACAATCTGGTCTAAGAGGAACAAGCACTAGAGGATTAATAAGATATTGTTTAAGATTTTCAAAGGCTTATTTACATTCATCATCCTATTGAAATGAAATATTTTTCTTAACTTAATAAAAGGTCAGGTTTTATCTACCAACTTGTCAGTGAAGTGATAGATAGACTGTAATTTACCTTGTAAACTTCTTAATTCTGATATTTTTTTAGGTGGTGGCATATCAAGGATAGCTTTAACTTTAAGGGGGTCTATTTAACAATTTTCCAAATTTAACTCCAAATACACATTTGTCTGGATTTAAGCGAATCTTATATTCTCTTAAATCATTAATATGCTCTTATTTCTTAGTCGGACGAGCTATAATATCATCTACATAATCATGTAGAATATCATACATCATATCATGAAATATATACGTCATAGCTTGTTGATATGGCTTCTGCATTATTTAAACCAAAGGGCATTACTTTCCAGCATAATTTTCCCCAAGATGTGATGAAATTTGTTTTGGGTTGGTCTTCAGGAGCTATTCTGATTTTGTTGTATCCTAAAAAACCATCCATGAGGGATAACATCCCACTCCCAACTATAAAATCTATGATTTGATTCATATTAGGGAGAGTAAAGTCGTCCTTAGGGAATGCAACATTAATGTCTCTAAAATAAGTGCAAACCCTAATTTTAGTGGCCTCTTTTTTGGTTACTAGAACTATTGGAACAAAATCTTCCTATGGTTGTTATTTGCGCCTTGATTTTGTCAACATTGAGTAGACGGATCTGATCTTGAGATCTTCCATCTAATCTCTAGAGGAGGTTGGTTCCTTAATGATTTTTTATGAGAAATGGAAAAGAGAATTACTGAAAGAGAGTTAAATATAGTTGTAGCTAGAGCTTTCTTGTGGTGCATATTAGACAACAACTAAGACAAATGCATATACTCTTATTGTTTAAGCATTCATTATACCTTCACGTAGAAATCATAGTTTTCAAGTGTGATTTAGATATCCATCTAACACATATATGTATCGAATTCCAACTCCAGCAATATAATTTATATTATGTATAAGTCCATATTTTAGAACAAATACAATGTACAAATTAAAAATGTGAATAGAATCAAAGAATTTTTAATACATTTACTTGCATGCTATGAACCATAAGCCAATAGAAGTATACTTTTATTGCTTGTATTTAGAGTACATACATCTAGTCTTGTAAATGCCTAAGAGTTTACCTCTTTTTAGGATGCATTTACTCCTATATATACCCTATGGTGAGTATATTTATAATTAGTACATTCTAACAAAAATCAATTACAAGCAATTAGGCTACAATCATGCTCCAATATGTTTTACATGGTTTCTAATAATAAATAAAATTTGATAGTAGAAATCTAGGATTTGATATTTTCCACTATCCATCATTAGTTACTGACACAAGCTTTTGGAGGTATGTTTATTTATTCCTAATTATGTTTTTGCTAGCAAAAATCCATCATAAAATGAAATCATGACATTTCTTTGTGCTCTAGCTCTTTGGGACTACTTGTCAGTGAAACTCATCATGTCGTAAAATCGTGACACCTTGTACTTTAGCCTTTTCGAGCTGCATGTTGGTGAAAACCTATAATGTCGCAAAATCATGACGTCTTCTTACTTTCTAGCCTCTTCGATATTCTTACAGGCGAAAACCCGTTATGTCACGTAATCATGACGTTTTCTTACTTTTTGACCTCTTCGGACTATTATTTTACGAAAATCATTAATGTCACGAAATCACAATATTTTGGCGTTGCAACTTCCTCTTCTTCCCTAATTTGGTGAAAATTCATCACGTCACAAAATCATGACCTTCCTCATGCCTTAGTCATTTTTTGTGCCTTATGTCATAAAAATAAAACATTGGTCTCTTTCATGCAAAACTATGATATCTATCAAGATAATATTTTTAGACTAATATTCTTGGCACCTTCCGGGGAATTTTTATAGCAAAAATATTAGAATCCAGGACCTTCATCCATTGGGAAACGGAGTCAAAAACAATACAGAAGAGGATATTTTAGAAGAGAATATTCAATAAAAATGCATTTAGACAAGTAAAGCATTACCTTTTCAAGATACCTTTTACAACTTATGGATGTTTTACTAAAAATACATTAACTCAAATATTTTCAAACTTGTTTTATGGATGGTTATTGGTCCCTACTTCTATAAACTAATTTTGGTTTGCGTGCTTGTATTTCTTTAGTTTTTCTATAGTAGCAACCACTTAATTATAAGTAAGGTAAACCTGCTTCCAATCTTCATATTTAAGGTCTAAAGAATCCATGAACAGTTGGTATATATATTGTAATTCTTCCACTTTATCATGGGACACTATCTTATTTCTCAAAATAAACTCCTGTACGCAAGACTTAATTTGTGTGAGGTTCTACACCATAGTGAATACTTGTGTTTCCTCTATATGTTCTTCCCAATTCTCCATCTCTGATTCATCTTCCATAAAAAATTTTAGGGATAGTGTTAGCGCATCTTCACTTAAAACTTTTGAATTATCATCCCACAAATACAGAAGCCCACATTTGTTTTCTAGATTTAAATACTTCACTAATACCTTGGCCTAGGCTTATACCTCTTTTCAAGAATTTTATCGCCTTGAGTTACAAGTTTAAATCTCCTAAAAAAACTTTTAGCCATAATATTGGCTTGAGATAATGCTTCACTTCGGATTTTAGCAGTGACACTCTTCAGCATTTTCTCTGATAAGACTTGAATTTTTGTTATCGCATCTGATATTTGTTGAAGAAAGCTTATTGAAGCTTTTAGTTCTTCACTGACTACTTCAATTACCTCCTTCACCTTGGCTAGGTACAAAAACATAGGCCTTGCACTAATACTTAGTGTTAATATATATTTGGGCATCTCTTTTCTTACTTCTTTGACTTTTTCTTTTGAGAGACCAGATGGGGCATTCGGCTTTTCTATTATTTGCTACTGAAGTTTTTGAACCTGTATATTTAGAGACTAAATCTATGCATCTACCTCCTCCAATTTTTATTTATATTTGGTTGCTTCATTAGCAGCTTCACCAAACTTATCTTTCCATTTCCTTACTTCCAGCTTTAGGGCCTTTTCTATCAATTTTTGTTCCTGCAATACCGAATCTAATTCTTCCCTGGCCCCTTGTTCTTTAACAAATTTTTCTTTGAAATATTCCCCATGTAAGTAAATAGTTCCAAAATGGGCTTGAGCCTTTCCCCACTCATCTGACATATGTAACTAGGTAATATCTTCAGTTGTATCTTCTGCCTGATAATCTGTAATGGTCATCTCTCCTTTAGACTTCTCTGATACAGATGTCAATTTTACCTTTTTCCTCTGCATGGTGGTGGTATCAAGAGCAATTATTTCTTGAATATGAGCTCAAGTTTTGGATTCTCCAATAGAATGATGTGTCCACCATTCTAAGGTATTTTTGTTCATATTTCTCAAATATTTTAATTTTGAAAGAGTCGGATGACTCTCAGTATCTGAAGTAGATATTGATTTAATTGTTGGGATGCAAATGCTAGGAAGAAATGGATTTGGAACCAATTTAGCATTAACTTCGGATTGGATTTGAGAGTATAATGCTGGTTCTAAGAAAGAAAACCATAGATTCCAAGGGAACATTACATATTTCTTTGAACTAGAAATGGAAGGAAAATTATTTTGGGAATGAGTAGAGAGAAAAGAGTGAGAGAATAGGGAAGCCATACCTATTTCTATCTGAAGCACTTGTTGATCTCCATATTCTCCCTCGTGATCCCTATTACTTTCATTCATGATAGAATCTTGACCTCATCCTGTGTAGGAATTTCTACATTTTCTCTGTCATCAACCCTATTTTCATCATCTATATCTTCTTTAAGATTTATAATTTCAACATTTTGGGGAATTTTCCCATGATGTTCTCTTCTATGTTAAACATTCTCCTTTTTTACCATAATTTCTTTGAAAATAGATACATTTTGACCTCTTTGAGCAAGGTCATTTGTATCATCAATAGTTTTGATCTAAACATTTTCTTGTTCAGTAATCTCTGGATTTAGAACATTATCCTCATTATTTTGAATAGTTTTTTCACCATCTGGAGTAGTTCCAATATTATCAACATCAAAATATTTTTCAATTTGCTCATAATTTGGAATTTTTCAATATTTTGCTTCTCTTTTGTTTGATTTTCTGCTACAAACTTTAGCCTCTTCCTCTTAATACAAAGATGTTCTTCGTCAGATTTTGTAGTTGAGTTTGAAGGGGGGAAAAACTTCACAGTTTTAGAAGTTGCAGCTTTACCTTTTGATTAATTAACTTCCAGTGGTAGGTGTTTTCCTCTTATTTTAGGTTGTAATGGTTCAATGATCCTTTGCCCTTCTTTTCCTAGGCTTTTGCCCTCATAACCCATCTTTAGCATCATTTGAGCAGCTTTCCCATATGATTTTCCCTACTCTTTTGTGAAGATATCATTTGTGGCCCTTTTCTTTGAAGTTCTAAGCCTGGTTTTTGCTTGAGCTAACGGTTGCTCAACTGCAACTTTCTTACCTTTTTCTTGGTCAACATTTTGTTGTTTCGCAGCTTCAGAACTTACTTCCTTGCTACCACCAATGCTAGGAGGTATCTTCATAGGAAAAACCCCTAACCAGGAATCTTGATAATGATCATAATGTACTAAAAATTCAAGGTTATTTTTTACAAGGTACCTTGAATCAATCATATTTGTTTGCACCCTCATAGTCCACCATTCATGAATCTTTCCCACTGTCCAATCCACACCTTTCTTTTGCATTCTAGAAATGGTGTTTTCATCTAATACATATTTTGAATTGTTCTCAAGGTCATAATACATTATGTGTTCATAAAAATTGTGCCAAGGAGGCAACGGTTGCATTCTTTCTACATGTCATTCCAATGCATCAACTTTATTATTGTATCTATAGGTTTCGATATCCAGTCTAATGGATGCATGATAAACCTTCATTGGAGTTCTATTTAAAATTGCTTGTCTTTTCGCAAATCTGTTTATAGGGTCATATTTCCATCTCTAAGGTATTTCTATTAACCCCAAATATCTCAAATCTTGAGTAATCTGTTCATGTTGACCCCTTTTAGAAAAAATAATACCTTCAAACTGAAAAGGCATAGTACAGGTACCATTTTTACCTATACCTGTGCCATATTTGACATTAATTTGTTTATTTTGTCTTACATATTCCAACACAAACAACTTATCAGTATCATAATGAGGAAGTAAGAAAGATTTTCTTGTAAACCCATATAACCTGATGATGACCCCTTGGGTGAGAATAAACCAATCACCCTCTTCAGCATGTTTATTCTATAAAACTTTCTTAGCTTTTGGGGTTAATCTTTTGATTTCTCCATACATTATTTTCAGAGCTGGACCCATAAATTCCCTATTAAAATCCTAATATGATTATGTTCTCTACAATACATTGGTCCACTCATATACTTGTAAGGTTCTCTCCTTTTTATATTTATTATTTACAAAAATAAAAGCTAGCTCCTTAGCCATGAAATAAAAGAACAACCACACCAATTATGAAGAAAAATGAAAAGAAAATTGAGACCCCTTCTTTATCGCAGATAATCCTTCATTAATTTCTCTAAAAAGATACCTCTGCCAGTTAAAAAAAAAGGCCTAACACTTTTATCCATGACTATAGAATCATAATTTTTTGGGTTTGATAGGAAATTTGCCACCAATGAACTTTCTCATCAGTCTTTAGTCAGGCCACCATAGCTAATATAGAAAACAATTCTGGGTTTTTGAACTCTGCTAGGTGGATGGGGGTTTCAAGCATTTTTCCTCCGATAGATGGATTTTTGCTCTTAGTGTTTTGAAAAAGGAAAGAAAGAAGAATGCTAGACTCAAGGATAAGTTAGATGAATGTTGCATGGAGAAAGATAAACTTATAGAAATTCTTGATCTCTCTTTGGCTAAGGCACAAGAACTCAAGAATGAGTTAGAATCTAAGGTGCTTGAGTATAGTGAATTAGATCAGAAAATGGCTTCTTTGAAAGAGGAAAATAAAAAGTACAAGGATAAGTTGTACAGGTTTCAAGAAAGCTCCAAAAAGGTTAAGTCTCTCATCCAAAGTCAAAGAAATCCAATAGATAAAACAGGTCTTGGTTTTGTTAAGCCTCACAAGAAACAAGTTGGAGAGTCTAGTAAGAGATTCCAAAAGGAAGAGAGTTCTAATGAGGAAAATATTTCAGATCATGAGTCCTTGAATGATAGATGCATAGAAATAGAAAACAGATTTCAGAATGAGAAGAAGGAGAAGTTTTCAGGACCTGAGAAGTCAAATAAAGGAAAGTTTCAAGGCAGATGTTTTGCTTGTCACAGGTTTGGTCACATGGCTGTACATTGCATGGCTCATATGAAGAAGGTAAATAAAAGTTTCAAAAGTGGTGAATTCTTTTATGGGTGTTGCTACTCTTGCAATCATTTTGGGCACAAGGCAGTTCATTGCAAGGAAAACAACAGGAACAGGTTTAGTCAGAACAGGTGGATTCAAAGAACAAGTATGCCTCAATGAAATAATATTGTTACTTGTTACAAGTGCAACAATGAAGGTCACATAGCTAGACAGTGTAGAACTAAAATTCTAGAATACAGGAACAGGAATAGTGGCATGATCAGGTCCAAGGATCAGAACAATGACAGGAACAGGAATATGGACCAAGAGTTCAAGAGAAGGCCCGGCAAGGAAGTTATAGACGTTGATGATGATCAGTGCCTAATGGGAGTTTTACTCCCACTCCAAAATTAATCACCTCATTAGGAGGTGGGGGAGGGACTAAGCTAAGAGGCTCATTCTTAGTCTCGAGCCCCAAAGGTGGCCCTTTGCCATTGATGACAAAGGGGGAGAGATATGAGTAAGGGGGAGAGCTTCAAGTGAAGAGAAAAGCTTCAAGTCAGGGGGAGCAAAACTTCAAAGGTAGATTCTCAGTTGTGGGTTTCAGTTTTGGCTCTTAAGAAGTGTTTTTCAGTAAAGGTTTGCCATCAATGACAAAGGGGGAGATTGTTGGTAATTTTGGGTACATTGGGTACATTGCATTTGCTCAAGTGTTGATGTTGTCATTGATGTCAAGAAGCGGAAGGGTTTTTGTGAAAACCAAGGTAGACAAAATAAAAGGTTTTATTTAAAACCATGGATAATAGATTTGAAGTGGGTTTTTCTTAAAACCCAAGCTGGCTTTTCGTTTCATTGAAAAAGGTGCCCCGGTGATGAAGATATTTAATTTTAAATATTTAGTTTAAATTTTATTTATTTAAAATTTAAATTAAAATATTAAATTAAATTAAAAGTGCCGACGTATAAATCAATGCATCTTAGTGCATATAAAAGGTGGCAAATGAAATTCATTAATGTGTTGAATGGTGTTCGATATTTACTCTCGGTGTTTTTCGATTTCGGCATTTAAACTCCTGCGCCAGCGAAGGGATGGTGTGTGTGAAATATTAAGAAGGGGCATTTGATATTAATCGCCGAGCTTTTCATTTTCATTGAACCCCTACGATAGCGAAGTGTTTAAAAAGGGAGGAACAGTGTTCAACTCCCGCGAGGTGTGAAGGCGCTCACCATTTTGCATTGTAAAGAAGGCCACGTTTATGAGGCACCCTGCATTGCGATAATAATATTGAGATATTCGACGGATTCGATCGAAACCTTACGCACGTGTTCCAATGACACAAAAATTCATGACTACACGAAATTTAGAGAAAGCATATTAGAGGGTTTCGAAGTAAGTGAATGAGTGTGCCAAGAACTATTTTGATCTACACGACGAGGAGTGTTTGAACTCCGTACCAAGGGATATGTGATCTACGTATCGAGTCTCATAGGAATCATGAGTGTCGAGGTGTGGTTTAAAAAAGGGGTTTAGGTGCACATTCGAAGTTCAGCCGCCCATCTAGGACAACACAGTGGTCAAAGCAAGACATTTGGAGCAGCGCGAGATCTCGCAAAAGATGAGGTCAATCATGCCATCATAAAACACCAAGGTACATATTTTTGTCTATAAAACAAAGGGAAGTTATACATTTCAGTGTGTAAAGTTTAATTTAAGGGAGTCATAAGGTTTGAGAAGTTTTATAGTATAAAGTTGGTTTTTGAGGCATAAGGTTTAGTAGGCTGTGGTGTTTGGTTTTGAGAGTTATAAAGATTTAGATATTTGTGAGATTAAAAGATATTATATGTAAAAATAATTAGAGAGGTGTAATAAGATGTTGAAATAATTATTGTGATTTAGTTTATGGTACAAGTGGTTTTAGGAGAGATAAGGAAGTTGTGCAATTAGAGACCTTGGTGATGATTATTAAAAAGTGGAGTAATGTTGATTATTTTGTGATCTATTAACCTTTGTGAAGATTGGCAAAAGAACTTTGTGATGGTGGCAGATTTCCAAAGGGGTTCCTTCACTTCAATAAGGTATGGGCACATTCTTCTTATGAGTATGATTGGTGTATGTTTTCCTGAAATAAGATTGGAGTGAAAAGGCATTCAACAAGGTTTCCTTTGGTTGGGTGTAAGTCCTAGTTTTTGTTTTGTTGAAGACTACTTATGCATTGTTATCATTGATGAGAGTTTTGGTGAATGCATAATTCTGGTTTGAGATAGTGGAAGCATTGTGCACTATGGTTTATTTTTGTGAATCTTGATACTTGCTTTGAGTTGGTGAAACCCTTGGATGGCTATGTTAAGGTTGATGATTGAGTTGCTTCCATAGAAGTTGGTTGATCAAGTTATTGCTTTTACTTGATACATGATATTGGGCTTACTCCATTGAGTTGATTTGAACAAGTTATTCTCTGCATTTGGTGATATTGTGTGAGTGGCTGTTTTGTTCAAATATCTTTGGAGGGAAAAGGATTTCTACTTGTTTCCTTTTCTTGTGATGATTGGTTGAATGTTTCAAGGTTAATGTTGAGTTGAATGATGTTGGTTAAACCTTGTCCATGAGCATTGTTGTTGAAGCCCAATTGGTTGAGAAAAGATAATGGTTTTGGAAAGAACATGAGTATCATTGTTATATGAGATATTGCATGGTTGGCAATTTTTGGGTTGTGTTTCATGTTCTTGAGAAAAGCATACTACATCTATCTTATTCTTTTGAGATTTGAGATTGAGTTGAGATTGATATTGGGAGTCAAGTATCGAACATATTGAGTCTCTAACAATTCTCTTTATGCTTCTATGAGGTGGATGAATCACATTGGGTCTCTAACCATTCTCTTTGTGGGTTCATGCCAAGCAAGTTTTCTTGATAAAATTGTGAGCAGAGTTGGACAGGTCTTAGCAGAGAACTTGTGAAGCTAAGGTTGATAGTTCTATCAGAGAACTTAAGGATAGAGGTGCATTGGTTCTATGAGAAGAACCTGAGGACAGATTTGTACCAGACCGAAGGACTGTGTTTGGTGCTGATCAAAGACAGTAGACGAGGATATTTGTGCTAGAACAAAGGATCGTGTTTAGTGCAAGTTTGAGGACTAGCTTTGAGGTGATAGAGTTGAGGACAGAGGCCTCTAGCCAGAGTAGAGAAGACGGGTGTCTTCTGTGGATAGAGTTCCATTTGCTAAGGGCAGCAGAGGCAGAGGTCTTCTAGAAGATCACCAGCCAGAGCAGAGATAGGGGAAGGTATCTCCTTTGAGCAAAGGCTCATAAATTTAGATTTGGGGAAGGTTTCTCCTTTGAGCTGAGGCTCATAAACATTGTAATTGGGAAGGTTTCCCAAAGAACTTTGAGATAACTGTTAGAGAAAAGTTTTGTGGATGAACCATGTAAATTGTTGTGTCACTTTGTGGATGGTTTTGTGCATTGCTTTGATATTGCTTTGGATATATTGCTTTACTATTTTGAAGTATAAAGGAAAAAGTAAAAAGAGGTATTATACTATTCAAACCCCCCCTCTCAGTATAAGCTTGTGTTCTTCATCCTATTCCTCCTTACATATCTCTAAAATTGCTTATAACTTTTAGTCACTTTGTAAGTATCTAAAAAAATAGAAGGCCAGTAAAAACCTACTCTGAGTATTTTTAAAGCAGTGGATCTTCCTGAATAATTTCCTCCAGAGAGACCTCCATGAAATTCCTTTAACACCTTTTGTTTCTCATCTTCTCTTATGCACTTTAAAAGTACACCATCTATATTTTTCTTGTACAACCCTTCTGATTGAAGGGTGTACTTTAATGCTTGTGCTCTATACCTTCTTCTTTGTGAAGAATTCAGATTATCAAGACACATTCTAGTCTAAAAGTACTTCACAAAGTCATCAATCCAATCAGTCTTTTCTAGACTTGGATCTGATTTTGTATTCGCCATTACACTTTGGTGCTCCACATGATCATTTGCAACCTGCTTGGCTAATTCTTGACACAGGGCTCTACCTCTTACTATTTTTGTTGGATGTATTTCTACATCATATTCCTATATCTTAGTCACCCAACCAGGTCTCTTTTCACCAAGTTCCCCTTGTATTATAAAATTCCTAACATCAGGATGAATCACATAAATAATAATCCTGCTCTGTGATAGAAAGTGTTTAAATTTGTTCAAGGATTTCATGATAGCATACACTTGCTTCTCGATAAAGTTATATCTCTCTTCGTGATCATGCATGGTGGAACTCAGAAAAGCTATGGGTATTTCTTCATTATCTGTCCCCTTTTGTGTGAGGACTATAGCATAACTTTCTTGTTCACCAACAACATATAGAATAAAACCTTGGGAGTAGTCAGGGTTAACCAGCACAAGTGCTTGAGCTATTTCTTCTAGGATCTTTCTAAAAGCATTCTTCCTCATATATGTCCATTTAAAAGGTACATCTTTCTTCAACAGTTCAATCATTGGCTTAACAATCTATGAGAAATCTACAATAAACTTATGCACAAAATTTATTTTTCAGAAGAAATATTGCAAGCCTTTCTTGTTAACTAGCAGGGGAAGTTCTAAAAGTGCTTTCACTCTATCAGGATCAATGGCTAATCCAGCTTTAGAGATGACATGACCAAGCAGGATACCTTCTTCTACGGTGAATATGGATTTCTTTGGGTTCAAAGATATCCCAAATTCCCTACATTTTTCAAACACCTGCTCAAGGTGTGTTATATGATCTTCCTTATGATGAGAAAAAATTGTCATGTCATCTAAATAGATGACTATGATTTTATTAGAAAGTTCACCAAAAGCCACATCCATTGCCCTTTGGAAGGTTGCTCCAGCGTTAGACAAGCCAAAAGGCATCCTTTGATAGGCAAATGTTCCCCATTTTGTGGTAAAGGTAATCTTGTATTGATCTTCATCTCTGACCCATACCTGATTATACCTTGAAAAACCATCTAGCAAAGAGAACCTTTTTGCCCTTGCAATTGTGTGTAAAATTGGGTCTATCTATGAAAAAAGATAATGATCCTTGAGTGAAGCTTTGTTCAAATTCCTAAAATCCACACATAATCTAATGTCTCCATTTTTCTTCCTAACTGGAACCAAGTTTGCCACCTAGGTAGAATGTTTAATAGGATACACTATTTTAGCTTGAAGGAGTTTTAACAATTCCTACTTCATCAGAGCTTCTATTTTTGGATTTATAGGTCTTTGCTTTTTCCTGAAAGGCTTGGCTCCTTCCTCTAATTCAATAGTGTGTTGAATAATCTCCTTTTTGTACACTTTTAGATCATTGTACACCCAAGCTATAATATTTGGAAATTTCTTGCATAATTCCCTGATTTGGTTCAACTCTTCTATTGTACAACTAACTCTAACTTTAATCATTTTTCCCGGTTCTAGCTCAACTTCTTTATACCGATGCTTATCAACTTTTATTTTATGGCCTATTGCCCTATCATTATTATCAAAAAGACTCTCAAGGGTGATAAGTCCCTTGGGGATATGATTATTTTTTAATTGAATCACATCTTCTTCTTCTTCATCTTGCAACGTCCTACCGCTCGAGTAGTTCATTTCATAGATTAAAAAATCTAATATTTTCTCATCATTTTCAAAAACTTTCTAGAAGACATTTTTTTCTGGCACTGAGGGTCTATATATGAGTCTAACTATCTTGGATTTCTGGATAATGTTGTTGATAGGACAAAAATTAGCTCCCACTGATGCCAACAAATCTACATGGGTATTATGTTCTCTAGGAATAGACTTCATATTTAGAGCCTCAAAGGCTTCTAAAAGGTCCCACACTTTATTTCTATAAGCCTTTTAAGTAATTTTGTTTACTGATACATTTCCTCGTGACTTGATTCACGATAAGTTCTGAATCTCCATAAATTAGTAGTTTTTTAACCCCCAGTTTCTCAGCTTTCCTCAGTCCTAAGCAAAGTGCTTCATACTCTGCCGCGTTATTGGTGCAAATCCATGTCAACCTGTAGGAGAAAATTTTTTCCTTCCCTATGGGGGAAATCAAAACTATTCCAGCACCGGCTCCATTCTTACACCTAGCTCCATCGAAGAATAGCTTCCAAAGCTGACTAGTAGAATTGTCTTCTTTAGGAGCGGGTGCCAATTGCTTTTTTGGTTTTTCAATGGAATAACTTTCCATTTCCGTTTCTATCATGGCATTGAAATATTTTAGAGAAAATTGGTCTTTTGCTTGAAGATCTTCTAAGGTTTCTTCCATTAGATCCACTTCTCCAATTTCTTCAGTCATCATATTCACGGTGTCAGCCTCCCCTATCTTTTCTACATGAAAAGTAGATGGTTTCTCATTAAATATCTTAATCCTATTACCTTTGAAAAGTATTTATAAATGTGAGTAATCCAGGGATAGGTACCCTCCTATATTTGCTATGAATTCTCTAGATAATCACATACCAAAGTATGGTGCTAAATATACCACTACTACTTCTTGTATGACCACCATTTGGGGCATCCTATGGAGTTGTATGGGAATGTCTTTAATTACTCCTACAGTCTTAACTGGAGTGTCATCTAACTATAGGACTCTTGGATTTCTCCTAGTGTACTCCATCCCCATAATATCACATACTGCTTTGGGTATCACTGTAGTAGCAACACTTGAATCTATCATGCAGTTGTGTACAACCCACCCTTCCATTTGAAGAGATAAATAGAAGGGAGGTGGTCTATTTTTTCTAGTGGTAGATGTTAGATTTGCCTGGACTATATTTGAATAGGATATGTTTTTACCTTTATTCTTCATTGTCTTTAGAGATTCTTGTAGGAGGTCAATCTGACCAGGGAACTAAAGAGCATCATACATGCTTGCCTTTGAGGGAGTCTTTTTCATTTCTTCAACTATGTTGAATGTAGATGATTCAACATTTTTTCTCTTTCTTTGGTGAAAGTGTCATACCTATTCTTGTATCCCTGAGTCACTTTCGTTCTTTGTCTCTTAGTTAATGAAGGAAATCTTAACCTCTCCTTAGCTTGATCTTGAGTCTCAGTTTCCTTCTGTGGAGTGAACTCCTTACATATTTCTGGCCCTTGGCTTTGGGCAGGAACCTAGGTCTTTTCTCATAGTAAGAATCTCTTTTGGGTGTTGCTTTAGGAGTTGGGGGAAAACTTAGAGGTTGAAGCTCTTGAGGATCCACTTGTAGAGGTTTTTTACCTGATCTAGTTAAAACCGCAACTTGTTCTACCGTAGGCATCATGAAATTATGGTCAATTTCTCTAATCATATTTACATGACCTTTCATGTTTTTCTCTGCTTTCTCAATAGCTACATTCTGTACGTAATGTTGATGGATCATACAAGAAATTTCTCCATGTGGATCATTACATGTGGTACACTAGTAATCAAAATTTGTAGGAGGAACTGTAGCCTCCTCGACTTCGTTTGCATAAACGACATTTGATCTTTCTTGCCCTCTATTACTTGATTGAGTCGCATCTCTTGTTATTTGAGGAAACCTTCTTGGTTGAAAGTTTCTCTCAGCCTCTCTTCTCTTCATTGATGTCATATCATTTGCCAAATTTTTTACCATGTCTAGTATAATAGAGAGCTGATTTTCTTGGGTTGGTTGAGGAAGTGGCGTAGGTAGTGCGGGAATAGTAGGAATAGGAGGTAATGCTAGAGAATTATGAGGCATATGTATCGTAGGAATGGATGGTTGCCCATTCCATTTTGGGAGATCTACACTTGAAAAATGGGAAGAGCTAGAAGAACTAGTATTAGGAGCTTGAGAAATATCATGAAAATTTGGCATTATTGCTTTTGGATGATATCTCCCAGTAGCAATAAGATCTCTCTCTGCTTTTGATTCTTCTTGATAAATAGTAGGGAAAGTAAATATTCATGATTGTCGTATTATCATGCTGATATCGGTATCAAAAGCTCTTAAATAATAATATATTGCTTGCTCTATGGTTGGTTTCAATCCAGTGGGCACTCTTTCCCAGGTGCGGTTGAATCGAATATTAAAATCAACAATCTCCTCTTGAGGATGTTTTATGATAATTTTGAACTGGTTGAGTAGGGAGAATAGATCCGCATGCTGATTGAACTCGTCTACCATCCTGCCAGTGAGTTCTACCCAAGTTGCAATAGATTGAGGAGGAAGTGCTCTGTACCAATAGAGCATTTTTCCTTTCAATGAAATAACCAGCAACCTAATCATCACATCTTCTTGAGTGATGTTGTAAATCACTACCAAGGCTGCAACATCTAAGCAATGTTCATACGTCGTTTTACCCATCCCATCATATGAAGGCAATGCCTTCAAAGCTACAGTAGGAATCGAGTTCTAGGCCACTAGGTTCAGTGGACCCGTGTGGTTCCATGTAAGATAAGTTGGTGGAGGAGCGGCCATTGTAGCGATTGTACTTGCCTGAACTATAGCACTACTGGTAGTTATATTTGAATATGTATTGACAATAGGACTAGGTAGAACAATGGGTACAAGGGTAGTAATACTGGTAGCAGGTGGGTTTGATCTAGCAGATAAAACTGGATGCACTCTTAGGCTACCAAGATGTAACTCGAATAACTCAATGGGTTCTTCAGAGTTTCTTTCTTTAGATATGGTTATCATATAGGTAAACAATCATAAGTTCTAACCAGATAAATAGATAAGGTATCTCTTAGGTCTATACCTTCGGACGGAGTCACCAGGTGATTTGATTTAGATTTTAAAAGATCAAAGACAAACACCAAACCTTATAGAATATTGTGGGATTTAGGGTCCCACCGGGTGTGCCAAAAATTGTTGGAATAAAATCTGCCTATGGTTGTTATTTACGCCTTGATTTTGTCAACATTGAGTAGATGGATCTAATCTTGAGATCTTCCATCTAATATCTAGAGGAGGTTGGTTCCTTAATGATTTTTTATGAGAAAGGAAAAAGAGAATTACTAAAAGAGAGGGAAATATAGTCATAGCTAGAGCTTTCTTATGGTACATATTAGACAACAACTAAAACAAATGCATATACTCTTACTGTTTAAGCATTTATTATATCTTCACGTAGAAATCATAGTTTTCAAGTGTGATTTAGATATCCATATAACACATATATGTATCGAATTCCAACTCCAACAATATAATTTATATTATGTATAAGTCCAGATTTTAGAACAGATACAATGTACAAATTAACAATGTGAATAGAAGCAAAGAATGTTTAATACATACACTTGCACGCTGTGAACTAGAAGCCAATAGAAGCATAATTTTATTGCTTGTATTCAGAGTACATACATCTAGTCTTGTAAACGCCTAAGAGCCGACCTCTTTTCAGGGTGCATTTACTATTATATATACCCTATGGTGAGTATCTTTATAATTAGTACATTCTGACATAAAATCAATTACAAGCAATCAGGCTACAATCATGCTTCAATATGTTTTACATGGCTTCTAATAATAAACAAAATCTGATAGCAGAAATCTAGGATTTGATATTTTCTACTATCCATCATCAATCACTGACACAAGCTTTTGGAGGCATGTTTATTTATTCCTAATTATATCTTCATCGGTGAAAACCCATCATGTCACGAAATCGCAACATTTCTTCATGCTCTGGCTCTTTGGGACTACTTGTCAGTGAAAACTCATCATGTCACAAAATCGTGACATCTTCTTGTACTTTAGCCTTTTCAAGATTCATGCTAGCAAAAACTTGTCGTGTCACGAAATCGCAACATCTTACTTTCTAGCCTCTTTGAGCTGCTTACGGGTGAAAACCCGTTATGTCATGAAATCGTGATTTTTTCTTACTTTCTAGCCTCTTCAAACTATTCTCTTACAAAAAATTAGTAATGTCATGAAATCACGACATATTGGCGTTGCAGCTTCCTCTTCTTTCCTGATCTGGAAAAAACTCATCACGTCGCAAAATCACAATCGTCCTCATGGCTTAGTCATTTTTTTGTGCCTTATATCACAAAAATGAAACACTAGTCTGTTTCATGCAAAACTCTGCTATCTATCAAGGTAGTCTTTTTAGACTAACAGAAACAACATTTGATATCCAATCAGCATAGTCAATAGCTTGGATAAAAACTATATTCAAAAGTTTTTCTAACTCGTTTTTAACTAGTAGTGCTACTTTGGGATGCATTTTTCTAAGTTTTTTTGCTTTATAGGTTTTGCATTAGGATGCACTAGTAGATGGTGCATGACCACATAAGAATATAGGCCTGGCATATCTGCATATATCCAAGCAAAAACATCAACATATTCTATAAGAAATGCAATATATTGGTTTTGTCTTTCTTCACTTAATTTCGCTCCAATTTTAACCATGTGAGGATTTTCTTCTGTCCCAATGTTGACTTGTAGAACATTTTCTACCACAATTTTTAATTCTCTTTCAAATTTAGGAGCGGGTGATACACCCATTTATTGTAATTCTTCTAAGGTTAACTTAGCCAATTCTTCTTGTGGAGTAGTTGTTTGAACATGTGCTATGCACGATATAGATCCATCAAAGAAGAATCGGTTCCTCAAAACTTCATCAAGAGAAATATTATGAAATATATCTCCTTCCAAATATTCATCTGGTTCAGCAATCATGTTTGGGTATGCTATTGATAACATGTTACAAGAATATATCCTCCTACTTGTTTTGAAAAATTCTTGATGTGCCAAATATTCTTGATATGTTACAAGTTGATCATCATCCTCAAATGTGAATGGTTGGGTTTTTGTAGGAATGTAACCAATACCACATCAGACAGGCCATTACTCAACTTCTAAAGGTTCATGTATTCTATTTTCGAGAGGTCCCAAAACTTTACCTCTATAACCCATGTTACACATTATTTTTTTTATTTTACATATCCATGAGAAAAGTAAAATCTAGCAAAACCATTTTGATCAATTATACTCACAATATTAATTTTACTATAATCATACCCTGCATAGACAAAGGCACAACTCCCAACATGATAGATATTTCTCAATTTTCATGGCAAGCCCATCGTTCAAGGAGATGGCGATAATTAAGATAACACCAGGGAATCTTGAGTGGTAAAATTATTATGTTTTGAAGTTGTGAGTATTGAATATAAATATGGTAATACTTAATCTGAAAGAGGATATGAAGTAGAAGGACTATCTTCTTTACTTGTAGATTTAAATAGTGTAGGTTTATATGATGAAGGTATACTAGGGTGTATTGAATACCTAGCATGACAAAATAGGACTCCTATTGGTTCTGCCATAGCACACATATCAAATGGTCTAGGGTCACCGTGGATAGTGACCAATTGATTTTTAAACTTAAACTTAACACATTGATGTAATGTAGAGGGTACCGCTCTCATTGCATTGATCCAAGGTTGACCTAGAAGGATGTTGTATGATGCAGGGCAAGATACAACAAACACGGTCGTATCTAAGATCCTTGGACCAACTTGTAATGGAATCAAGAATACCCCACATGTTTCTTGAGTTTCATCATTAAACTCTTTAATAATCATTTTAGTTTTTTTAAAATATTCATTTCTAAATCCAAACCTTTGGAAAAAGTCATATGTGCATATGTTTAATGATGATCCATTATCAATTAAAAATATTTTGACACCTACATCTCCAATTAATGTTGTGATGTATAGAGGATTATCTCTATACATGCTTTGAGGAGGAATGTCCTTATCTTGAAAATCTATATAATTTGTTCCTTGAGAAATCACAACATTTACCACAACATCAGGTTCTATTTTGAGGTACCATCATTTTGCTTAAGGTATTCATTAGTTCCTCTCTATGGATATATGAAATTATTAGAAGATCCAAAAGAGAAATTCTAGTTGTGATATTTTCCAATCGTTCATTAATGTCATAAGAATATTTTTTTTGTAAATTTGATATATTATTTCCTTTTGTAGGTGCTTTTAACACAAATGGAGTTGATTTCTCATTTTGAATTTGATTTTGTGATTGAGAATTTTGATTTTGGGCCTGTTGTCTAGTGATGCCTCCAATAGTAGCCACAACATTATTGTTGTGTAAATGACTAAAGTGAGGTCTAGCATTTTCTTCTTATTCATTTGAAATCTTTTGTTGAGATGAGGGTTGAGTGGTCATTCTTCTAGGGAATGGTTCTTTTGGAAATAATAAATTTGTGATGGGAAGAATTCAATATAACTCATTTTCAGAACTATTAGAATTATTTGAGGTGATGTCCATTTCACTTTCTATCTCACTTTATGTGTTTTCTATGTCACTTCTTGTATCTTCTAAAGATGAAGATTGAAAATATTGTATTGGTCTAGTTGTGACTATAGATAAAGTAGGTACATAGGAGGTTTGACATAGGAGGTTTGAAAATCTTGTTATGGCAAAAATTTACTAATGATTCTCACATACCTTGTTGGAGGGGGAACATTATGATGTTCGAATTGATTTGCAGCCTCTTTACCATGCTTGGGTAAAGGATGTTGAAAAATATCTAGGTTTTGATTTACATTTTGAGTTGGTTGTTTTTGGGTATTATTTTGAGTATTATTGTTTATGGGAAATTGTTGTACTTCCATTTTACCTTTATTAATCAAATCTTGTATCATATGTTTCAACCGCTTACAAGAATTAGTTGAATGTCCATCCACTTGATGAAAATTACAATTTAGATCAGCCCTATATCTAGTTACAGTGGTATCCGAATGTCGTATCTCTGAAAACCAAATTAAAACTTGTTCTAATAATTGAGGAAAAATTATGGTTAAGGGTTGATTTAATTTTGTGAATTCCCTTGGAGGTTTATCAGGAATATTTAACAAAAACTTCCTTACAGCTTCTATAGTATTTATGTTTGAGGTATTTCTACTATCATTAACTCCATGACCTACTACTTATTTATTCTTATATTAATTTTTGGAATTTTTATCTTCATCCTTTTTCTTAAATTGGCCTCTTCTGATAAGGGCATATTCTACCCTTTTTTCTAAGTCTATAGCTTGATCAAAATAGGTTACTATTGTTGTAGCAAGCTCATAAGATAATTGTTCTTGTAAATTGCCAATGAATATTTTCAACATTTCTCGATGAGGTAAAGCAAAATGTAATTTTCCTAGAAGTTACCTACATTTGGATAGGAATTATGTAAATATTTCATCTTTCCCTTGTTTCAAATTATATAAATCCTTAATAGTGACATGTATTTCTATGTATGCACTAAATTGGTGAACAAACATTTATGTTGTCTCTTCAAAGTTTCTCAAAGAATTTGTTGGTAGCTGATAATACCATTCTAAGGCCATACCTCCGAGACTTTTAGAGAACATTTTTAGTAACAAAAATTCATCATAATAAATATCATGACATGTCCTAAACATGCGAAGATGCTCAATAGGATCTTTGGTTCCTTTATATATCGAAAGGACAAGCATAGGGAAATTTTTTGGGTATGGTTGAGCAACCACGATAGGATCCAAGGATTGGCTACACATCTCTCTATAACTATATGAGGGATGGTAGGGATCCATTTGATCTAGAAGATAATCCAATTGTTTAACCATGGATTCAAGCACCTATAGTTGTCCACCAAATTAATTTTGTTGCACTATGTTATTGTGACTTTGATAATAAGGTTTTGTTGTCACATAAATATTTCTCGTTGAAATACTATTGTGTAAAGTGTTTGTGGGAACAGTGTTATGGAGATTATATGGGATTGTATTTTGTTGAAATTTTTGTTGATGATGATTAGTATTTTGAATTTTCTTAGATCTTTACTGATTAGGAGCTTGAGAAATAGAAGAATTTTGTTTTTGTTTGGAATTTGGTTGTGTTTTTTATTTTTGATTGTTCAAATCTATATTTTGATGAGATGGATGAGCTTGATTTTGGTTTTTGTTACTTATGTATGTCATTGGATTTGCATTTAATTGGAGAGAAACTTCTATAGTGGCCTCCATTGAATAATCTCCTGATGGGAGTAAATGTTCTGTCTTTATTACATGATGAAGATCATCTATATGTTCTTTTAAAAAATCCATAAATTGTTGGACAGATTTAAAGCTGACATTGCCTTGAGGATCTACAAATGGTTGATTATAATCTTCATCTTCTTCTCCTCCATTATCATCCTCACATTTTTTTTAGTTAATCATCTTCAATAATTACCCTATCATCAGGTCCGAGGTGTAGACCAATTGGTTCATCCAAACCCCATAAGGGGGGTGGAGGTCCAAGGTTCAAATCTCGGGCCTCACCAGACTGAATGCTTGTCCCTTTCCTAGTGCTTTCAATGGTGTAAAATGTTTAAAATGATTGTGGCATGGTGGTTATAGGGGCAGACTGCGTGAAGATCTATGTGGCGGCTTCCGGTGCGGACAGCACAGAATACTATGGCGGCCATAAAAGTTGGACAACCTGCTCGGATTCGTGGCGGCTACCGATTCCACCATGTAAATTCAAAAATAATAATAAATAAATAAATAATTACCCTATCATCAAGGTTTTCTTGATCTTGTTTTTTAGACTTTATTTGTTTACCATTTCTTAAAATCCTAGGCATTTTATTTTAGGATATTTTTATCTTAAATATATATATATATGCTTAAATTCTTAGGGTATATATGTTATATATATACCTATATAAATATGTAAATATGTAAATATATAATATATTTTGTTTTTGTTTTTTTGTGTTTTTTGAAAACAAAGTAGAAATACAATTATAATGTTCTATATATTATACCTAATCTTCCTGAAAGATTCCATGGATATCATTGATAGGTTCAAGCTCTTCAGGTGACATATAATTTTCTTCCTCAAATTGAAAGTTGACTTTCAAGAACTTGACAAAATGGGCTATGATGATACTATCAATTTTAAAGTTTTGCATATAAAAGTATAGTTCGTGACAATACTCACAATAATGGACTACCCTAGGAGTTTTGTGGAATCTTCTCTTATTTTCCAAGACTATTTCTTGATCTTCTATGTGTTCTAGAAATTTGCGTACTGTTATGGTGTTTTCAATGTAATCATCAAAGGTATAAACAATTGAAGAAACACTTGCTCTTTTACCCATTAACCACCTCTCACATGCCCTTTGAATATCAAAGTAGTAAGAAGTGTTATCGGGATCCAGGATTCTAGTTATGTGAAATATTTTAATTTGGCTAAGTCTTGGTTCGTTGGTTTTTATAATGTCTAATATTTTCTAGAGTTCAGTCCACTATTCTTGAGATGGAATACTAGAATTTTCAACTATTAGAGAGATTTCCTGTGTAGATAATAATGTTCTAACATTTATGCTTACGACTCTTCCTATGTTGAAGTCTAACATCTATGGAATGAAAATACGCAAGTTTTGATATTTTTTTTTTTTTTTGTTTTTTATATATTTTTATGTTGTTTTGTGTTTTATAAATTAGAAAGATGCCTATGTTATTTACATCGGGTTCACCAAAGAATGTAGCTCTAAAATTTTCGCACTCATCTCCTTCAAGCTAATGGATTCGCACCTCAAAGGGTAATGGGATAATATGATGAGGTTTAGTATTTTAGACTTTAGGATTATATTTTTTTTATTTTCCTAATATTTTTATGTTTTTTGATAAATCTTTTCAACAGGAGATGTCGACATTGTATGTCGACATCCCTTACCAACATGACTCAGCCTATCCGTTAGTGCTGACATGCCATGGCTTATCTTTTGTTGTATTATTTTTATTTATATACTTGTAAATACAAGAAATATCAATTTTTTGGGCTTGTACCATATCATTTTTGGTATCAAACCTTTTGTATTTGGTGGTGGTTTGGGTCAGTTCTTACCCCATCTTTTAGTCCTGATAAAAACTCTAGTTGATGCGTATTGATTATTTGGATCAATAACTTTTAGTAATAGTATTTTATGCTTATTAGAACTTGAAGCTACCCTCAAAGACCTCTTGCCTTGATAGTCGATACAGTCATAAAATTGGTACTGCATTTTTGTTGTCACCAATCAAGATTCGGCTTGAAATCCAGTGGAATCTCTTTACCCAGTGGTTGACGATCACTTGTAATTGTCGTAGTCGATGATCATCGGATAGTCCCTTCTTGGTAATTTGTAATCACCTGTGCAAACATCGATTTCTTGTAGCTACGACCCTACCATTGACCTGTTGTTTTTATTCGACAACATTTTTTGGCTCTGCCTTCGACCCTACCATCATAGCAATTCTTGTGAAGAAATTCCTTGTCGGATATTTCGGTTGTTGCGGCCCTAATTTCATTTTGTTTGAACAAATTTTGATGATCTGCATTCGAATTTATGATTTCATTGAAATCATGATTGCCCGTAGTAAATAAAAAAAGGTCGATTTACCCATTCAAGCCTACGATTCACCAGATATCAGCATCTCAGACATTCATCCCACTATTTCAACATCATCTTTGTTAGTTTCGAGCTGTGTGAAGCAAGGAATTTTCCCTACCATGATCACCTTTAGCGTGTTCTCATTGGCAGAACATTCCTTCTAGCCACATGATGTTGCTTTCCTTCACCACGTTGGTGAAGACAACAAGTTCCGCGAGCATGTCAAGATAAAATTCCACATTTTATGGAAGCAGTTTGGATTCGATTGAGCTAGAAGCATGTTTTTGATAGCGTCTACAGCATTGATTTTCCACCATGCACGTTGTAGACTGTGCCCCTCCATTGTCACCATGTGCATTGTTGATAGCGCTTAGATGTGCCACCATGTGCGTTAATGATCTCTTCATTACCACCTGACAGAACTCTTGTGTAGAACAATGACGTAGGCTTCACACTTGTTGATTGGACGTGCACCTCAGTTCCACATGTCATTCATCGTGTTCAAGTTGATGTTTGTCGTGCGAGCATGCAAATGAAGCGTCAATTTTTTTTCTTGAAAATGGAGGTACAATACATAGTCGTTTTATTTTGATTATTATCATAGCAAGAATCATTGATTCTTACTTTATTAAGGTGGGAACTTGTAACTTAAAAAGAAGAATAATTTTTTTTTAATTCAAGAGAAAAGTTCCAAGAGGGGAGGGAAATTTTATATAATTTTAGTTTTTTCATAAGGTTTTATTTTTGCCTTGACAAACTATATTCCATAGTGCTTTTATTCAATTCTTATTGTCAAATTGTATTACCAAAAAAAAAAAAATTACAATTATTTAAGCACTTTAAGCCCTTTGCTATAATATTTCCTATTGGCACGAACTCGAGCTCAAATGGCTGTCGAATTGGTCAACAAAATGGCTCAACTCACACAACTTGTGAGTGCTTTAGCCGATAAGGTCACCACTCAAGATATTCAACCGCATTGTGATGTTCCCATCTACGACGGTTCACGGGATCTTGAAGTTCTCAACAACTAGATTTTAGACATGGATAGTTGGTTTGAGTACACCAAGTTGGAGAAGGTCCAAAAAGTTGCATTTGCAAAAATTAAATTGTTAGGCCTTGCTAAAATCCTTGTCACTAATCACTAGAAGACTCAAAATCCCATTAATACATGGGATGAATTACAACGCATTTTGAAGAGTAGTTTTTACCCTTCAAATTATGTCGAAGACCTTGAAATAAAATGGTTACGTCTTTGACAAACTGCTCATATGAGTGTTAATGATTATGTGTTGCAATTTAACAGATTGAGAATTTTGAATTCAGTGCAAGATATTGCCACTCAACTTGTGACCAAATTCAAGAGTGGGTTGTAGGAACCACTATATCACAAGTTGAAGTACAATATTATTGTAAGCATTGATATGGATTTCAATCAATCCATACTTGCGGAGGAAGAATTATGTGAGACATCACGTGGGACTCGCTCTTCATCATCGAGAGGAAATTCAAAGGCTTCACAACAGCAATCTAATGCAGCTAAGTCTTCTTCTTTTTCTCCCCCTTCTCCTTTACCCACTTCTTCTTCTTCTTCTTCTGCTTCTCAAATATCTTTCAAAAATCCTATGGAATGTACTTATTGTAAGAAGAAGGGTCATAAAAAACATCAATGTTTTAAGTTGAATAATTTGAAAAAGAAGTCCCTAGTTGTAAAGCCTTCAAATGAGAAACCTCAAGAAGTTCCCATTGAGAATACAAGGGAAAGAAATACATATAATGAATTGGCAAGGTTGAACAAGTTAAACCTCATGAACACTTCAAAATGGGATCGTGAGAACTTGTTTGTGACCACAGTTCACCTCAATGATTCCTTTGTAGTTGATTGTATGATCAATAGCAGCTCGTAGAAGAATCTAATTGCGAGGTTCATTGTCAAAAAGTTGAAGTTGTCTATGAAACCCCATCCTCATTCATATCCATTAGGGTTGAAGGATAATGGGATTTCATCAGACATCACACACACATGCACTATGAATTTTGCTTTCAGTCCCTCTTTTATGGATACGGTTGTGTGTGATGTCACTCCAATGGACTGATGTGGTTTATTGCTTAGGAGACCCTATCAATATGATAGGAGGTCAATTCATTATGGGTTTAAAAACACATATACCTTGCACAAATATGATAAGGCCTACATAATCAGAAGCACTCAACAAACTCCACAAAATTTGATGCTCAGTTGTAGACAAGCACGCAAGGCTATAAATCAAGCAAGGGAACTAGCACTCATCTTTATCAGACCATAGAATGAACACAATAAAGCACCAAATAAAAAACAACATATGCATGCTTTAGTTAGTTCTTTGCTACAATCATATTCAGGTGTATTTCAAGAACCTACAAGTCTTCCACCTCAAAGAACAATTAATCATAGCATTGAAATTGTTCATGTTGCTTCACTTCCTAATGCTCCAATGTATAGACAATCAATAGTGCAAATGGAAGAAATTAAAAGACAAATTCATGAATTGTTAGCAAAAGGTTTCATCAAACCAAGAACTTCTCCTTGTTCTTCACCTATTCTACTTGTATTGAAGAAAGATGGCACTTGGAGACTATGCATTGATTTTAGAGCACTTAATAAAATCACTATCAAAAATTGATATCCACTTCCACAAATTGACGATCTCTTGGATCAGCTCCAAGGAGCTAAATTCTTTTCCAAGATCGATCTCAAAAGTGGGTATCATCAAGTCATAATTGAGGCAAAGGATACCTGGAATACTGCATTCAAGACTAAAATGGGACTCTTTGAGTGGCTTGTCATACCCTTTGGTCTTATGAATGCTCCAGCCACATTCATGCGGCTAATGAATGAAGTGTTTCGTGATTGTTTGGATAAATTTGTAATCATTTATTTAGATGACATCCTTTTGTTCTCACAAAATTGGAAAAGTCATCTTGAGCACTTGGAATATGTTATTCAAACTCTTCAAAAGAACCAATTGTATGCCAATCTTCCCAAGTGTTGTTTTGGGTAAACTTCCATTGCCTATTTGGTATTTGTAATTAGTTAAAAAGGAGTTCAAGTGGATCTTTCCAAGATTGAATTCATCCTCAAATTGCAAAATCCTACTTTTGTCATAGAATTAAGAAGTTTTCTTGGAATTGCCAACTTCTATCACAAGTTCATTGCAGGATATTCCACTATTGTCGCTTCTTTGCATCATTTGACAAAGATCAAAATATAGTTTCAGTGGACAAGGGATCAATAAAATGCCTTTGACACATTGAAACACAAGTTGTGTACTACACCTATTCTTGTTTTTCTATATCTTGCTTAACCATTTGAGATTTAGACAGATGCTTCACAATTTGCACTTGGAGTTGTGCTCAAACAGAATGGCCATCCAGTGGCCTATCATTCTGAAACATTTTTAGAGGCAAAGAAAAATTATTCTACATATGATAAATAGTTGTATGCTTTGGTTCAGGCCATCAAGTATTGGAGGTACTATATTCTGGAAAAGGAAATAGTAGTTCACATAGATCATATGCCACTCAAGTTTCTTCAATCTCAAACAAAAATTGAAGAGGCTTGACACATGAAGTGGGCATCATACTTGCAACAATTTTATTTGGTAATCAAGTACAAGAAAGGACAGAATAATGCAGTAGCATATTTTTTGAATCATCCACCTTCATTCCTTGCTTTGACTATTGTGACCACCTCCCACATTGGTTTTCAAACTTGGCCCCCATAGTATCCTTTGAATCCTGATTTTGGCACAGTTTTTCAGCAACTTTCACATCCTTCTACTTCCAATTTGAGAGCTCTTCAATACTTTCACCTCAAGGATGGCATATTGTATAAACTAGATAAAATTTGTCTACCTCATGATCACAGGGAGTATCTTTTGAAAGAGGCTCATTCTACTCTCTACGGAGGTCATTTTGGCAAGCAAAAAACTCTTCATCACCTTCAACAATTCTTCTTTTGGCCTCACATGCAGTGAGATGTTCTTCAATTCCTACGACAATGTGTTGTGAGTAACCGTTCCAAATCCACTAATAGTAAATTTCGTATTAGCATGCATTTACCCATTCCTTCTCATCCTTGGGAGATAATTTCCATGGACCTATTGAGTGGTTTTCCAATGGTAGTCAGACAACACGATTGTGTCTTCGTCATTGTGGACATATTCAATAAGATGACCAAATTCATTCCATGTCGCAAGACAAGTTCTGCATAGGATTTGGTCCAGTTGTTCTTTGAGACAATGTGGTGCTCATTTGGTCTTCCAATCAACATTGTTTCTGATCACGACTCATGCTTTGTGGGTCACTTTTGGAGATCTCTTTGGAAGATCTTAGGAGTATCCCTTAACTTCTCTACTGTTTATCACCCTCAGTCCCATGGGCAGATAGAGGTAGTTAATCATACTCTTGTTCAAATTTTGAGGATCTACCATCACTACACACCTACCAAGTGGGATTTGAGCTGAACTCACATTGAGCATGCCTAAAACATAGTTGTTCATAGTTCAACAGGACATTCTCCCTTGGAGGTATTTGGATTTCAGCCATTGGCTCCATATGAGTTTCCTTTGTCCTTGCCCTCACCAACTACCATGCATATTCATAAGGAGTAGGAAAAGGCAAACTCTTTTGTATAGCACTTGCAAAGCCTTCAATCCAAAGTGGTTCAGATTCTTCAAAATACTCAGTAGAAGCAATGACAACAAATGGATCAACATCGTACTCCTCATAATTTTTAGGTTGGTGACAAAGTATGGTTTTACCTCGACAGGTGATGTTTTGTGGATAAGATACATAGAAAAATCAAGCCTCTCTGCTATGGACCTTATACCATTATTCAATATATTTCGGATAATGTCTTTTGCTTGGATATTCCAGCTCATCTTGGTATTCATGATGTCGTCAATGTTGATCTCCTCAAACCATACTTTGATTCCACCTTGGAATCCATTCCAGCTATCAGTCATCCTATTGATATGGTTCCTTATGCATAGCTTCCACTTTCTACCAATACACTATTTGATACAAAGACTCAAAAAACTCTCCAGGGTACTTCTACTTCATATATTGTTGCCCGTCATGGCCAATTTCCACACCAGGCTCGTTGGATTTCTGCTCATCATATGTCCCGATATTTTCCCTCTTTATTAAAGGTATTGGAGTCCAATGCTTCTTTTGTTAGGAAGAATTATGAGGTTTAGTATTTTAGACTTTAGGATTATATTTTTTTTATTTTCCTAATATTTTTATGTTTGCCGACAAATCTTGTCGATAGGAGCTACCGATATTGTATGCCAACACCCCTTGCCTACATGACTCAGCCTATCCGTTAGTGCTGACATACCATGGCTTATCTTCTGTTGTATTATTTTTATTTATATGCTTGTAAATATAGGAAATATCAATTTTTTGGGCTTGTACCATATTAGAATAGTAGGTCTACACCTCGAAGGAGAGGCACTTGAGGTTGTGCCTTCTTTGGTGATTTTTTGATGAATTGTTTAGGGTTCACCATGAAACATTTCTTGGTAGTTTCCATGCCTAGGATTGGGAGGTTTTTTTATGTGTTCTTTTAATTTTATCATGATCACCTAGTTTGGCCAGTGCAACTAATCTATGCTAAGTGTAATTTAATTTCAATGAATACAACAGACAACAATAAACAGAAGATAATCTAATGCAAATGCTTAATTCTAAAGAAATTTGATACTCTTACTTAGTATGGAAGTATTATGTAGGTTATGTTTACTTATTTCAAGCAGGATCGAACATTGTAGGGATAATATCATGCGTACAATCAATGATCATATCTATCGATTAGTGATCGACAAATTCAATCATAGTTGAAACCTATAGTTTCATAAATACAGTGCAAAACAAAAAAATTGCAATGTGCTACAGACCTTGTTAAGCAAATATTAGATCGTATAAAATTGATTAAATGCTATATGAATAGGAAATGATGTGAATATGGATAAAAGCATGCAAAGTATGCAATTAGATGCAAAAATGGTGAACACCGAGAATGATAATATCAAAATTCTATTCTATATGAAATGATAGATGTTAAGTATGATGCTAAAATGCAGATTTGAGACTAAAGAAATGCAAACTAAAACTTGGAGTTGCCCCTAAGAAACCTATATACAATATCGTAACCACAAAGTAAGATCAGATGTTAACTAAGCGAGATTGTAACCCCGATCGTAGATCATAACCACAAGCACATAGTGATCGTACTCCTGATCCTGTAAAAACCTAGAAAAATAACAAAGACTAATGCAAAAATTAAGCAGCTAGAATGCAAAATTTGATCAGCGAGTCAAGAGGAATTCAGGGGGAGGATGCCTGGTTAAATAGGCTAAGAAAACTGGAGAAGTTGGGCTAAAAAAAAATGGGTTACAACCTCTTCCAAGCTGGGACTGATCGATAGATCTGATCCCATAACTATCATGCAGTTAGACAAATAGAGACAAAAAATATTGCAACTTATTTGTCATTTTGCCAAATTGAGGTTTTTCTACTTTTGGATGAGATCGTACTTACAATATCGTACTTGAAATTGCTATCATAGATCGTACTTACCATCTCATCAAGCTTAGACCCGATCTCGTCAAGAGGGTGAAAAAATCGAGGCAACTAGCTAGGAATCATTTTTTATAAGTTTTTGACTTAATGTAAATTAATGTGAGTCAATTTTAGGGTGTTACAGGTACCAAAAATTGAATGGGTTGATTGATGAGCTATCTTAAAGTAGGCTTCTGATTCATCATACCAGTAGTGTGTTGTATCAAGCTATCAATTTTTGGTTGTAATACCTAAATTTTAGGATCTTCCCCAAGTATGTGGAAGCCCTGAATTACTTGGTGATTATGTGGAGATAAAATGGTGAAATGTTGGGGTGTGATGAGATTTTGATGGTTTGATGGATTGGTTTAAATTTGATGATGTTGGGCTTGATTATGGAATTATTGTGGGTGATGAAATGGAGATGATGTTTGAGGGTTGTGAACATGTTGACTTGTGGGAATGGAATGAGTGTAGATTAATGGAGGTGTTGGGACGAAAACCACAAAAAATTATGATACCCATGATGGATTTAACGTGAAGAAAGTAGGCTAGGTGGAAATAGGTTGAGATATTTTTGGGTACAAGAATGAGCATCTTTCTAACCTATGATAAATTTGTTGAGGTGTTGCCATGCTTACTGTGTGGAAATTTTTGAGGTAGAGGGTGTAGGTGTGGTGGAAATGGATGAGGTGGGTGGATGATATGCTGTAACATGTATTGCAACTGAATGGGGTATATTGGATGTAGTGGAGACTGATATTTGTGAAGTAGTATTGACATGTAATTCATACAATGGATTTCCATAGGTGGTGGTATAGTAAGATGGGATGGAAGTGCTTTGGGGACATTATTTTTGTGGGAGAGACCAATGATGGGAAGGTGCAGATGATGCCTCAAAAAGAGGGTTGGTATACATCTAGGTGAAGCAGTAAGAATGCGAGTAAGCAAGTTCTTGTTGATAAGGAATATGCCTGGGTGGGCTATGGATTTGCTCTAGAATAGGGTTAATGGATCTTATAAAATTTCCAACTTTACCCATATCTATGTAGATGATGTTAGGATTGGTAGGAGATGATGGCTCGGTTTTTGGAATAGGGGTATTGATAGCTCTGTGCAATACATCAATATTTGAGGTATACATACAATGTGAAGGTCTCATAGACAAACCAATATAGCTTGTCTATATCACACTGACAAGATTAACCATAGAAGTGGTAAGAAAATATGTGGAACACTCCATGGATGAAGTGACTTGGCTAATGGAGGCTTGACTCAAAATATTTTCTTGGCTTTGAGTTGAAACCATAAGCTAATGATTCATATGGGGATGGTGGATGTGTGGAATATGCAGAAAAGGATGCAATGAAAATCACACAAAATCAAACAAGCAACTCAATCCTATGTTTTACAATAATTTTTTTTTATGTGGGGTTTGTGTGTTGTAGATGTGCTAAACTAAACTATTATGCAAGGTGTATTCTAAGGTTGGATGGCAAATAAGAACTTTTGTGGTGATGAACTCTAGAAATATTTCTCATGGGGTACTATGGTTGCTATGGTGTGATATGATGGATGGAGATGAATCCCACCATCACCAATCTCAAACAATGGTTGGTGATGAAATACAACTCACTATTGTCAAATGCATGATGGGAAAAGTGTGTGATTTATTTTAAGATTTATGTTTTCTATTATGTTCATTCAATTTTAAAAACACATTATTTCACTTCTATAAGCTATAATCCAAGGACATTAACACCAATTTCCTCAAAATAACTTAAGGTACACCGCTTAAGATCCACCCTAAATCATCAAGTGATTCCAATAGTGGAGGGTTCACCCGATTCTTCCACCCTGAATCATCAAGTGATTCCAACAGTGGGAGTGTACTTAGGTATTACGAACTTGTTCCAAATTAGAAAATTAAAAATGGAAGCCTTCAACCCTCCTATGCAACTAGTTATGATTTTGTTATTTCAAATGCAAACAACATACATAATAGTAAATAAAACACCATAAAAAAGTATAAATATGAATCAAATGTGAACTACAATGAATGTATAAATGCAACTCTATCCTATATGCAATATCTATGAAAGATGTAAATATCTAAGATGAAAATAAAAATGCAACTACTTTAAAACAAAAATGAATTTTTTCTTATTAGTTTCACTATTAAAAAAGCAAAAAAATAAAAATAAAAATGAGTTAGGGTTTGAATCGGGCTTACTTGGAAGCCTATGGATTTCTTTTCCACTCTTCTAAACATCACCCAAATTTTCCTTAATGTTGTGGAGAATTTCTTGAATGTTGCAGGGCATCCCTCGAATGTTGCAGGGCATCCACACGACCTTTGATCAAACTCTACAACTCCTAGAAACCCTAGTTTTCATGATTTTACATGATTGAACTTTTGGAAACCTACAAAATAGAAACAAAAATAGAAATCGGTGATAAATTAAATCAAAATGAGGAACCCTTTAGGGGTCCCACCATGATCGCCATTTTGTAAAGTGAAAAATGACAACACCAAAGCAATAGATAATATAATCAACATAAAAACTTATTGCACAAATGAAGATGATAACATTGATATTATTATGGGGGGGCTTAATCTCTAATGTGACAATATGTTGTATTGATACAATGATTAAAAATTAGGATTTAAAAACCCTTATTCACAAATAAATATATGGTATATTCTATGTCGTCCTTGCTCCAAAAAAGTGTGCAGGTAGGCTTGTGTATCCCTACGGGACCACCCTAGCTACAACAGCTTCCAAATATGTGATTCCTATACCTATAAACATCAAACAACATAAAATGGGTTAATAGCATCTGCGAGAGCTCCACAATGTGAGGCCCTCTAAATAATAAAACTAGAAAACCCTAAATGCTATAATGTTGAACTTAAAACAAAAGTTTAGAAAACATAAATGAATACCAAAGAATATATTACCTTGTCAATGCTGATTAATATTCTTATTTATGTGGTCGATAGTCGCACGAACACCCGAAAGCATCTGAGGGTTTACAAACTATAAATATGTTGTGGGAAATACTCAAAAGCATTTGATGATGGTTGTGAACACCCAACAGTGTTCTAGAAACTGGTAGAAACCTCATTCGTAGCACTAATGAAAGATGGAAAAAACAATGGAGTGTAAAAAAAGAAGGAATGTGTTAAATCACTTTTAAAATGATGGATATTTCACTGGAGGAGTTCCTTCCAATGCTCTCAAAGAGATATATTTTCCAATGATCTTGATTGCTATGCTCATCTTTGATATTTTTGTGATGCTTGTCCTTTTTAGAATCCTTGCTCTTAGAATCATGTTTATCTTCATCACTTTCATTCTTGGGAACAATACAGTTAGTAGCATAATGACCAAACTTTCCACAATTGAAACATCTTACATTTTTCATACTTTTGTGCTTTCTAGAGAACTTGCCTTTCTTGATGTAATATGCCTCTTCATCACTAGAAGACTCGTCACTATCTTGAAGTTGTTTACCCTTGGATTCTTTTGTAGCCTTGAAAGCTGCCTCTTTCTTGACATCAACCTTCACTTGATTTCTTAACTCAAATGCTGCAAGTATACTATGGAGCTCATCCTTTTTCAATTTATCCAAATCTTTAGCTTCCTCAATAGCAAAAATCTTTTCACT